>CM053415.1:13460522-13478822 GCA_028644305.1 Xerus rutilus | reverse complement strand
GAGATAGAGTCTGGCCACGTTGCCCAGGCTGGTCTCAAACTCCTAGGTTCAAGCAACGTTCCTGCCTTAGCCTCCTGAGTAGCTAGGACTATGGGCCTGCACTATATAACCCAGGTGCATGTAAGATTTCTACAGGTCTTTTCATGGCTTGATAGCTCATTTATTTTTATTTTTGGATAATATTACATTGTATGAATGTGCCACATTTTGCATCCATTCACCATGCTACTGAAGGATGTCTTGGTTACTTCCATGTTTTAGCAAATTATTTCTTCTCTCTCTCTCTCTCTTTCATTCTTTCTTTCCTCCTCCTCCTCCTCCTCCACCTCCTTCTCCTTCTCTTCCTCCTTCTCCTCCTTTTCCTTCTCTTCTGGGGATTGAACTCAGGGCCTCACACATGCTAGGCAACACTTTACCACTGAGCTACAGGCCCAGTTTCATATGCTTTCATCTCATTCGGGTAAACGCCTAGGGGCTCCACTGCCAGATACACTGTGGGCATGTGCTTAGTTCTAGAAGAAACCACCAAACCATCCTCCAGAGTGGCTGCACTCTGCATCTCCACCAGCACAAGTACATCCCTGGCAACACATCCTCCCCAGTTTCTGACATTGTTACATTGTTGGTTCAGGAATCTAGTCATTTTTTTTTTTTTCCGGTACTGGGGATTGAACCCAGTGGCACTCTGAACCACATCCTCAGTCTTTTTTATTTTTTATTTTGAAACAAGGTCTCACTAAGTTTCTTTCTTTTTTTTTTTTTGGTACTGGGGATTGAACTCAGGGGCACTCGACCCCTGAGCCACATCCCCAGCCCTATTTTGTGTTTTATGTAGAGACAGGGTCTCACTGAGTTGCTTAGCGCCTCGCACTTGCTGAGGCTGGCTTTGAACTCGCGATCCTCCTGTCTCAGCCTCCCTAAGTGCTGGGATTACAAGCGTGAGCCACCGCGCCCGGCTCACTAAGTTTCTTAGGGCCTCCCTAAGCTGGTCTCCAGCTTGCGATCCTCCTGCATCAGCCTCCTGTGTCGTTGGGATTATAGGCGTGTGCCACTGTCCTGGGCCGGATTCCACTCATTCTAATAATTATATAGTAGCATCTCAGTGTTCTGACTTGCAATGCCCTAATGACACCTGGTGCCAAGCCTCTTTTCCTCTGCTATTTGCCATCTGCATATCCTCTTTGGTGTCAAATGTCCTTGGAAAATACCCATCTTTTCTTTCATAGGTCATGTTTCTCGTGAAAGGTGGAAAGTTTGTATTTAGATTTTTTTCCTTGTCTATGTGCATCATTGTTGAAAAAATTGTTCTCCACTCCTACCTTAAATTGCCTTTGCTCCTTTGTCAAAGATTAGTTGACTGCATGCGTGTGGGTCTATTTTGGCATCTCAGTTTTGTTCCACGGATCCATTTGTCTATAGGTTGACCACACTGATCACTGCAGCTCTGTGCTCAGCATTGAAGCCAGGGGACATTAGAAACTTTAACAATTGTCTCCTACATGTGCCAGGGTCATCAGAGTTCAGTCTATGATCACAACCAGATGGCAGATGACCCCGCTCCAAGCCCTCATTCAGAAGTGCACTTCCTGGGGCCATGCTTGGTATCAACTGTTGTCGCTGGTTCCCTGAGATGGAGAGTTGCAGGCTTGGGGCTTTTTGAGGTGTGTGTTTGTGAACAAGGCCATGTGGATGCGGGCCTGGGCAGTGGGGACAGTGGAGTGCAATCTGGTTGCATCAGCATGCAGGCCAGGAGCTCTGGGGACAGTATGTCCCTTTGCAACAGGCTTCTGGGAGGAGTATAACCTCAAGTGAGGAGGTCCTCTGTGACCAAGGCAGAAGGACACATCGAGGAGAGGAGTGAGTATCTCCACCTTGAGGGGTTCTGGGCACTGTACCAGGGCATCCACTTCCTCAGTCAGCCACAAAATTGGGAGGCCCATCTCTGCACCACGTGGTGTGCTGATGATGGAGAATTTAAAATGATTCTGTATTTTAATTTTTGTTGGTTTCTTTGCAAAGAGAGAATGAGAGAGGGTTAGAAAATGCAGGGATACCTGAGGGCTTCTGATGGCTGAGCTGGTCTCTGGCCTGTTAGGCAAGAATCCCTTTTGGCCTGGTGTTCCAGCCAGACTTGGTCACACTGTCAACAGCCAAATTGTCAGGAAAGGATAATAATTGCTTAATCAGGCAAGGACAAAGGCTAAGAGATGAACTGCCCATCTGTCAATAGTAACAGAGGCGAGGATTAGAAATTAGTTGGTGGCTTAACTGATATTTTTAGAACTCCACTGGAAGGGGATAAGGATTCTAAAAACAGGAAAGTGATAAATGCTGCATAATTCAGTAAAGATCACAGTTAGCTTAATGTCTTTGTGAAGAAATTATCACAAATGATGTGGGAGGATTTAGCTGTAAAATTGCTTGAAAAGCAGAATGTGATCTGAGACAGGCAGCCTAGATTTATGAGAAGAAACAGGCCCATAAGTCGTGCTGAAGATTTCCAAAGATATTATATTTATGACGGACGAGCATGCTTTGTGTGGCCGACATCAGTGAAGAATGTGAGAATGTTCTATGGAGAGATTTATTCTGAAGGTAAGAAGTGGGGAAAAATGTGGGAAGAAATGTCCTGTTCCAAAGCACTGTATCTTCTCGCAGCACACTCTGAAAAACAGTGGTACCAAAGTGAGGTTGGTTGGTCAGTCACCCCCATGCCACACTCTCTCTTGCACAAGGAGAGGTGTGGCCACAGGTTAGCGAGTGCCCAGTGAATACAGAGTCAGACAGGAGCTCTGGACAGTGACAGAGGTTTCTGCATGGCTGAAATGACCCTCCTTGGCCTTTCCTTTAACTGGAAAGAGTAAGAGCTTCCATCCATGAAAGATGGTCAGCTTTGCAGAGCTCTCGTGAACCCTGAGCCCAAGGAAGCATCTGGTCTAGGGAGGTCTTTGGGTGGGACGACTGGTGAGTGTTGCTACATGGACCAGGCCATGTGTGGGTGACGGGAGCATTTGTGGGGAGCTCATGAAGATCCCCACAGACAGGACTGAGGTGTAAGGAGGCAGGCCTGTAGGGCCATGGTGAGTAGGGACAGCCGCTGAGGCTTTGGGTTGGAGGAACCAGGACACTCGGCAGGTGGTCATATCTCTTGGTCAGGAAGTCAGGGCAGAGTCAGCAGGGTCCTCTTCGCTCCATCCAACAGGAGCCACAAATCTCTGGTGAGCACTGTCAGGTTCCAGCTGTTAGGGGAGGAGGGCAGGGGCACCATGTCAGGAGCAAGAAGAGGATGGCCCGCTCATCACTCCTACGGTAATGCCAGAAGATAGGAAAACGGGGGGAAAGGGACTCGGCCGGGCACGGTGGCGCACGCCTGTAATCCCAGCACTTCAGGAGGCTGAGACAGGAGAATCACGAGTTCAAAGCCAGCCTCAGCAAGGGCGAGGCGCTAAGCAACTCAGTGAGACCCTGTCTCTGCATAAAACACAAAATAGGGCCGGGATGTGGCTCAGTGGTCGAGTGCCCCTGAGTTCAATCCCTGGTACCAAAAAAAAAAAGGATACTCAGATTAGGAAACTGAATGGTTCACAGAGGACATGATTGTAGAATACCTCAAAGAATTGTCGACTCCTCTCCCCTGCCCCCCCCATGGGTGTGTATGTGACTTCTTGGAACTGAAAAGAGATTCCAGCAAGGTCGCAGGACCCAGGTCACCACGCAAATCAGTTGCCTTTCCTATATAAGTACGCGTAAGAGTTGCACACAGGAGCCTTTCTGTACGCCAGCAAGGCACAGCTAGAATCAGAGACGACACCACTTTCAAAGCAGACCATGCTCCTGGATGGAGCACCCACCTCAACCTTTGTGTCTGTCATTTCCTCCACCTGGAAGCTTGTCCCTGCAGGCGTTTGTCTGGCCACCCCTTCCAGCCTTCCAGCTGATTCCTCAGGGAGGCCAGCCTTCCTCAGGCTGCCACACTGGACTCAATACCCTTCGTCTCTGTTTCTATCTCCAATGGTTCTACCATTAAATGCTCTACTTCTTCCCCTTACATCTCCTACACTGAATCTGAGTCCCACTTGAATGTGGGACAGGGATTATTGTCTTGCTCACAGTTATCCTCTGTTCTGTGAACACATATGTAGAGATGCCAATAAATATTTGTTCATAATAGATTTATTGATAGATAATTCACGTATAGCAAGTGTATAATTCAGTGATTTTTAGTTCACTCATGAGTCATATGACTGTCACCACTAAGATACTACAACATTTTTATTACCTCAAAAAGAAACACCCTGGCCAGGTGTGGTGGTGCACACTTGAACACCTCCTGCTCAGAAGGCTGAGGCAAGAGGATCGCGAGTTCAAAGCCAGCCTCAGCAACTTTGCAAAGCCCTAAGGAACTCAGCAAGACCTGTCTCTAAAAAAAAATGCGAATGGGCTGGGGATGAGGCTCAGTGAAGCACCTCTGGGTTCAATCCCTGCTACCAAAGCAAAACAAAACAAAAAAACACCCGACCCATGAGCAGTCATCCCCACCCTGACCCAAGTCTTCACTCCCTAGATAAGCACTAATCTGCTTTCATCTCCACAGATTCATATATATACATGATCTTTTTTTTTTTTTTCTTTTTTTTGGTACTGGAGATTGAACTCAGGGACATGCGACCACTGAGCCAGAGAGCAGCTTGTTCCTTCGGTCCTGCACACCATCCTGTCTAACTCAGCTCAGGCACCACCTCCTGTATGAACTCAGTCCTGGAATCTCATGCCAGTATCCAAGGCTCCCAGCACACAAACTGTTTCAGAAATGTTCCTGGCACACTGGGGGCGCCAACTTCCTGAATAAATCCTAGGCACTAAACAAAATTCCCCAGAGACTTCATCAGTCCTTTTCTCTTTCTAAGGTTGGATTTTCCATTTGAATATTCCCTGGAAGCACAGAGATATGGAGCTAGTTCTGTTGGTCCATACAATGGCAAGTCAAACCCATTTTACTCCTGCCACCTAGTGGCAAGAGGTAAGCATAACACCAATTTAAATGGACAGACCAGAGCTGAGATGGGCAAGGAAACCAAATTGTGCTCTGCCATTCCTGTGCATAAAGTTCAGGGACTTGCCTTCATGCATAAGTCCCTGACGTTTCTGAGATTGGCTCAAACACTTACTCAAATGCTGGACCTAGCTGGTCATCAGAATGACCTGTGAATGTTTAAAACATCCAGATGCTGGGCCCATCTCAGCCTCCTGAGTCGGATCCCCGCGCAGGGACCTAAGCATCTATGTTTTTAGAAATCTGGACAGATTGAGACCCCCATGCTGAATGTAGACTCTTCCAGCACATGAACCACTTGGCTCTCAATTCCTCTGTAGCACTGGTTCCTGACATGTGCCTGGCACTGAAAGCTAAGCATTGGTAGAAGAGTGAGTGAATTCAAGACAGGAATGGAGAATGAACATGGTAAAGGTCTTTATAAAACAGGTTTTTGAATGGAGATGAAATTCACATAACATAAAATTCACCATTTGAAAATCTGCTCTTCAATCGAGTACAGTGGTGCAGGCCTGTAATCCCAGTGGAGCAGGAGGCTGAGGCAGGAGGATTGCAAGTTCGAGACCAGCCTCAACAATTTAGCAAAGCCCTAAGCAACTTAGCAAGACTCTGTCTCCAAATAAGAAAATAAAAAGGGCTGGGGATGTGGCTTAGTGGTTAAGTGTCCCTGGGTTCAATCCCGAGTACCAACAAAACAAAATTTTGTGTTTAGTTCATTCACAATGCTGTGCAACTGCCACCTCTATCTGATTCCAAACATGTTCATCTCCCCAAAAGGAGACCCTGCACCCAGTCGGCAACTACACCCCATCACCCTCTGCCACAACCACTTTCTGTCTCCAGGGCTTTCATTATTCTGGACCTTCCACCGAATGGACTCATGCTATACATGGCCTCCTTTGACCTTCTACCTTTGCAAAACATGTTTCCAAGGTCGGTCCATGCAGTAGCACGTGCCAGTGCTCTATTGCTTTTTATGACTGAGCAATATTCCTTTGTGTGGACGGACCATGTTTGCTATCCAGGCATCGGTTGAGGGACATAGAAGTGGCTTTAGCACAAACCACTTTGGTAAGGCCAGTGAACGGAGGGCTCGAAGCACGTGAGGCTCAATGCTTCTCTGATCAGCACACGTCCTGCTCAGCCTCTGGCTCTTTGATCTAGCCTACATGTGGCTTTGTGACACAGGGTGATTCACTGTGCCCGCTGCTCATGGAAATAGTGAAGTTGCCTCGGGCATGCTGGCATCTTCTTTTCAGGAAGCTCCATTTGCTTGCGGTCTTTCCTATTGCCTTCATTTTAGCCCCAAAAGTACTTCTCCAGCCTGGATTCTCCCTGGGGGGAGCTGAGCACCCACTTCTGCCCGGCATGCACTGTGAGCCAGCCGTTGCCATGGGCCACCGTGCTGCTGCACATCAGCAGGGGCCTGGGCACTGAGTCAGGTCCTCTGGGACAGCCCTGCAGGAGCCTGCGATGCCTGGCATCTTCTACAGTGCATGCCCACTGCCCACCTGGAAGAAGCAGATGAGGAACGGCCCTGGTCACTGCTCACAGGCATGTGAGCTGACACTCTGGCCCACACCCCAAGACCTCATCAAACAAGAATGTCTAAGGAGCTGAGCGCGGTGGAGCATGCCTATAATCCCAGCACTTAGGGAGGCTGAGAAAGGAGAATCGCGAGTTCAAAGCCAGCCTCAGCAATGGCAAGGAGCTGAGCAACTCAGTGAGACCCTGTCTCTACATAAAACACAAAATAGGGCTGGGGATGTGGCTCAGTGATCGAGTGCCCCTGAGTTCAATCCCTTGTACTCCCCCCAAAAAATGCCTAAGGAACTGCTGAGGAAGAGTTTTTGGAGATTCCTATTTTTTTTTTTAGGATAAAGAAAATGTTTCCTGCAGGGAGGAGTGGTGCACACCTGTCATCCCAGGTGCTGGAGAGACCGAGGCAGAAGGATCATAAGTTTGAGGCCAGATTGGGTAATTTAGCAAAACCCTGTCTCAAAATGAAATTTAAAAAAGGATTGGTGCTGTAGCTCAGTGGTGGAGTGCTTACTTAGCATGTGCAAGGCCCTGGTTTTGATCCACAGCACCCCAAAAAAAGGTACCTCCTCTTGGCTCTAGAAATTACCGTTATGTCCCTGAAACACAGGGCTTTTTGAAATTTAGGCATATTATATACAATGAAGTACACAAATCTTAAACTTGTAGTTCAGGGAATTTTGACACGTTTGCACCTGTGAGCCCCCCTCCCCCATCACATGGAGCATTTGCAGGTCACCAGTAGGCTTTTCCAGGCCCCAGCCTAGTGACGTCATTCACAGTGAGAACGCAGTTCGGGCTTCTGTCATCATAAATTTGCACAGCCCGCCCTGGACTTCTGAACTTCAGTGTGTCTGAGTCCCTTGTCATGCCTTGGGGGTCCCTTGTGGCTGCCACATAGCTTCCTATTTCACCCTGGCGCAGCATTCCACGTGTGTACACTTCATAGCCCAACCTGCCCCTGATGCCGATGGCATCCAGGTGCTTCCACTTGTGACCATTTGGAAAACCATGCTCTGAGCACTCCTGTCTATTTGGAACACTGTGCTCTGAGCACTTCTGTTTTGAACACCAGGCTCTGAGCACTCTTATCTGTTTAGAGTACTGTGCTCTGAGCACTCTGTTTTAGAGTACTGGGCTCTGAGTACTCCTGTCTGTTAGGAATACCAAGCTCTGAGAACTCCCAGCTGGTGGTCCTCTTGCACACTTCTTTCAAGCACACACCTAGGGGTGCCATTGTGGGGCTGGGCCATTTATTCCATGCAATACTATCCACTCAGTCAGCAGTGTGTGAGGAGAATGCACGACAGGGAAGTCCTGTTCCGGGGTACAGCAGTGAACCACAGACCTCCTGCTCTCCAGGAGACCATTCTAGCTGTTGAACAGCCATTAAGGGACATTGACCTCAGGAGCTGTCATTTGCTATATGTACCTCTCTTCTGACTTAGTGTCCCTGCCTGCCATGCACCTGAAATGACAAACCCTCTCACTGTGGTGATCTTTACATGTGACCCGCTGTGGCATGAACCCCACAGATTGACCAAGGGGAATTTGCTGCATGGATGGCCTATGGCCTTGGCTCTTCTCGTCTCCCCCACCAGGACCTGGTACAGCCACCAGCTTGATTCACCGGCCAGCCTGCGAGCTGGAGAGGATGTGCAGGGACCCCCAAGATGGGGAAGAGACCAAGCCTTGTGCTGTGTCCAGAGTGGGGCTAAGCTGGTCAGCAGAATCTGAACTAATGTCCCCAGGCTGGGGTGGGGGCAGTGGTGACAAGCCTGGAGATGAAACTCCCTGGAGCACGACACAGACCAGAGAGCTGGCTGTTCAGGCACCTGCGCGTCCAGAGGCGCTACATGGTGACAAACACTCCCTGGGTCTCTGCCCCTGGTAACTAATAGTGTCTCATAAAAAGTGTCTTTTGGTGCCCTTAACCCTCACAGAAGGGTGAGACCAAATGCTCCTAGGACATATGTTGGCACCCTCACAAATGTTCTGCGTTTCTCTGACACTTTACCTTTCAGATTGATTTCTTTCTTGAGAATCAACCTTCCAAAATTAAGTCTCTCAAATTCCCAAGTAAGCTGAAAAGCTATTTTTCTTGCAAATCTTATATGAACATAATTTAATATAAGGTGTAAACTCATAAAATAAAGACCATATATTACAGTAGTAGCACAATAAAAAAACAAGCCAATATAAGAGACGAATGGGCAGCATTTTAGCCAAGGGGAAAAGAAAATAAAATAGAAATAAGATGTAAGTTACATCCTGTGTATAAATAACTTTAAAGAGAAATAATAAAGATGACTTCTATAACTTTTAATGTATTGGGGGAGATTATTTAATTGCAATAAAATAAGAGGTGATAAGTTTTGCATGCTCAGATTTAAGTTCGTTTCTCAAAAAAGACACAAAAATGCATATAATCCTACAGGGTTTTTAGGTGCTAGAGATATGCAAGAGTTTATTTTCATTTGTGTGCCATGGATTTCTGCAGGGGAAATCTCCCTTCATCTGAAAGTGGCAAGTGACCTTTAAAACCACTCTCTTCCTTTTTTGGCAGGAAGGGGCTACTGGGGATCAAATTCAGGGGCACTCAACCACTGAGCCACATCCCCAGCCCTATTTTGTATTTTATTTAGAGACAGGGTCTCACTGAGTTACTTTAGAACATTGCTTTTGCTGAGGCTGGCTTTGAACTCTCGATCTTCCCACCTCAGCCTCCTGAGCCACTGGGATTACAGGTGTGTGCCACCGCGCCTGGCACTCTCTTCTTTTAAAGTCTCAAGAGACCACACACTGTTTAGTAATAAAGAGGAACAGAGAGTTGATACACAACAACTCTGATGAATCTTCCGAGAATTGTCGAGTGGAAAGAAGCTAGTCTCAAGGGGTTACATACTATGGGATCCCATTTGTGCAACATTCTTGAAATGACAAAGTTACAAAAACAGAGAACTGATGAGTGTGGGTTAGGCTTAGGGAGTTGGGGTGGGGGTAGGAGGTCCTGGCAGAGACAGAGTCTCTGTTGATAGAGGTGAGTGCATGAGGACGCGTGTGCCAGAATCTACAGGCCTATGTCACACACACAAACGGGCACAAAACCAGGGGATCTGAATAAGATTGGGGAACAATTCTAGTATCTTCATCAAGCTATGCGAGGCTATTTTGTTTCAAGATGCTGCTGCTGGAGATGGAAAAGTTGGATTATAAAATCTATAGCTTCACTGGTGGATGAATTGATATGATGTATTAACAATTTGAACAGACTACTTGGTGGTAACTAGACAGGTGGGGTGTGGCTGGATGAAGTATGTCCCTGAAGTCACACCCTTGGGGATTGTGTCTTGCTTGTCCTTGGCACGTGCTCTCTCTCTCTCTCTGTGCTTCCCTTCCCTCCTGACAGGTGCTGAGCAACTTTCCTCTACCACAACCTTCCGCTAGGGTGGGTATCCTACCTCACCTCTGACCCAGGACAATGGAGTCAATTGGCCATAGACAGAACCTCTGAAATCATGAAAACACAATAAACTTCCTCCTCTCGGTTGTTCTTGGAAGATATTTTGGTCGTGGTGATGAAAAAGGCCGACTAACACAGGTGGGCTTTTTGAATAAAAAGGCATATGCATGTTTTTTTTTTTAAAAAAAAGTGCTGCTGTTGGGGAATCAAGTGCTAGGTGCCTGCAGTCTGTCTGGATCGTTGTTTAGAATTAAATGTGGCTCTTGAATTCTCCACAATAGTCTAACTTTTCGTTTTTAATTAAATTTATTTATTTAATTAAATTTACTTATTTATTTTAATTTATTTATTTAGATTCGAAGGATTGAACCCAGGAGCACTTAAGCTATATCCCCATATATTATATCCCCGTATTTAATTTATAAAAAATGTAAATATTTTTTATTTTTGAAACAAGGTCTTGCTAATTTGCTTAGGACTTCACTAAATTGCTGAGGCTGGCTTTGAACTTGCAATCCTCCTGCCTCAGCCTCCCGAGTCACTGGGATTACAGGCATGCACTGCTGCACTGCTGTGGGCTAATTTTTTTAAAGCAGGAAAAATCATCTCCTCTGAGGCCAGCTGCCTTGGGTGCCCACATTGACTGACCCTCCCAGGTAGGATGGAGGCCGAGACCCTCCAGGCTCTGCTCTTGGTGGACCCTTGGGTGCTGGGCGCCTGGACACAGCTGTTCTCCAGTCCAGGTAGTGGAACTGACTGCGGAGCTGAGGACGTGCCTCCTGGACGCCGGCTGTGTGGTCAGTTTTGCTGGGATGCCGGGGCTGCTGGGAGCGCTTTGCAAGTCAGCTTTGCTTCTGCCAAGCTGTCCTCATAGTCTTGAGTTTTTCTTTCGATGTGCTTTCATTTGCTACTGACTGAGGCCGCTGTGTTAGTCCAGGTGACAGCTGTGTCCTCCCTAAAGGAGGGACGGTGAGAGTCTGCGACTGGGCTCTGCTTCGGAGACCCCAGGTCACGGCGGATCGTTCAGCTCTGGCTCTTGCGCTGCTGGGATCGTTGTCTGTCTTTCCCACAACTCGGCACCTCCAGGGCAGGGCTCGTCCTGGCGGATGGTTGTGTCCCTGCACTCAGCACGGGGCCAGACTGGACTCAACACATCCCGGGGAGTGGCCTGGACAGTGCAGGGACATACGATGGCTCTGTCCCTCTGGAACCTTCACCTTTAGCAAAGGAGCCGATGGCCTGACTCCTCTGGGCTTTAGGCCTCTTGTTAGCAAGTGAACATGGCACATGCCAGCCAAACGTGGCCATGCTAGGTCTCAGCAGTACCTGTCTCCTGATCCAGTATCTTGGCTAGAATGTCCCTTCTGCATGCACATGTGTGTGTGGTTTGGGGAGGGGGACTTGTGACAGAGCCCTGGCTCATGACCTCAGGGTGCTGACTGGCAGATAGGGTGGAAGGTTCAGAGCCACATAAGGAAGAATGAAAAATGAAAAGTAGGGGTTGGGATTATGGCTCAGTGGTAGAGCGCTTGCCTACCGAACCCAGGGGCACTTTACCACTGAGTTATATCCTCAGCCTTTTTAATTTTATTTTTATTTTGAGACAAGGTCTCACATGCGTGAGGCACTGGGTTCGATCCTCAGCACCACATAAAAATAAATAAAATATTGTGTCCATCTACAACTAAAAAAAAAATTTTTTTTAAATGAAAAGTGCTCATGGTCCCCAGCCTGAGGAAACCCACAGTTAGCACCTTGAGGCATTTCCTCGCCTTTAAAAATTCCATGTGTGCCAGTGACTCCAGAAGCAGGAGGACCACAAGTTCGAGGCCAGTCTCAGCAACTTAGCGAGGCCCTAAGCAACTTGTCAAGACCTTGTCTCAAAATAAAAATAAAATTAAAAAGACTGAAGATATAGCTCAGTGGTAAAGTGCCCCTGGGTTCGATCCCCAGAACCAAACAAAACCAAACAAACCAACAACAACAAAAAATATGTAGATGAGTGCAGCATTCTGTTTTGATTCCCATTTTCCACATAATATTATATGAATATTTCTCCATGGCCTAGTTAAAAAGAATAAAATTTCTTAGCACTATTGTGTCTGGATTTGCCAACCCTGTTGAACTGTGGTTCCTAATGGATTTTCTGACAGCTGGCTTCAGAATCCTGCTATTCTGGAGGATAGTGCTATCTTTTTTTTGTCAACAAGTACAGCATTATAGAGGAAAATCAAAGAAGTTGCTTGATTCCGAGCCACATTATAAGACCTGGCAGCATGGTAAAATCTAATGCCACCACCCTGCATGGCACAAACCTGCATGGCTTGGTTTCTTGTGGTTAAATTGCAGCATAAAACTTCTCTTTTGCAGGGAGATGTATGACCACGTGGGCCTTAAAAAGTTATTTCTGGCTGGGCACGGTGGTGTATGCTGTAATCCCAATGACTTGGGAGGCTGAGGCAGGAGGACCAAGTTTGAGGCCAGCCTCAACAACTCAGCAAGGCCCTAAGTAACTTAGCGAGACCCTGTCTCAAAATAAAAACTAAAAAGGGCTGAGGTTGTGACTTAGTAGTAAAATGCTCCTGGATTCAATCCCTGGTACAAAAAAAATGTTATTTCTGGACAATTTCTCTTTCTTTTCTTTTCCTTTCTTTCTTTCTTTTCTCCCCCCCCCTCTTTCTTTCTTTCTGGTA
This sequence comes from Xerus rutilus, assembly GCA_028644305.1. Classification (NCBI taxonomy): domain Eukaryota; kingdom Metazoa; phylum Chordata; class Mammalia; order Rodentia; family Sciuridae; genus Xerus; species Xerus rutilus. The sequence continues at coordinate 13,466,074 of CM053415.1, read as the reverse complement.
TGAGGGATTGAACTCAGGGGTACTTGACCACTGAGCCACATCCCCAGCCCTATTTTGTGTTTTATGTAGAGACAGGGTCTCACTGAGTTGCTTAGCGCTTCGCCATTGCTGAGGCTAGCTTTGAACTTGCGATTCTCCGGTCTCAGCCTCCCTAAGTGCTGGGAGTACAGGCGTGTGCCACCGCGCCCGGCTGGACAGTTTCTCAATGCACCTGTTTTATCAGATAGCTCTGAGTGCAGTGAGTGTTTTTATGGCTTCTCACAACCTCTAGGAGAAGCCCTGAGCCATTCAGGAGCCTTGGCCAGGCCTCTCGTGAAGGCCACTGATGGAAGCACCCAGAGGGCTGGGCTGGGACCTCTTCAGCCCTATAATGCTGTTGCCTTGTGAATAAATTGTTTTGAATAAAAATATCGGCAGCAGGGCATTTGCTTCACCCTGGGAGGCAGGAGGACACACATGCTAATCAGGCAGGTCGTAAGACACATGCTTCTTTCTCTTTGGTCCAGAAGTAGTAGTTCAGACTTTCTCCCAGGGAAGAAGTTGCCCCTGGGTCCTTGAAGCTGGGCACAGCCTGTGCCATCACCCAGTGCCTTTTGTCTGTCCTCGGTGGTGTCCAAATAGACACTGGCTCTCTGTGATCCAGGAGGATACTGCTGCCCAGGGGACCAAGGTGCTCCCAAACAAGACAGAAGAAAGATTTCCAGAGAAAAGAAGCCTGTGCAGACCAGGAGGATGTGTTGTCTGTTTTATCTCTACACTGTTCTCAGCGGCTATGGAGAGAACACGAGGACATTTAGTGATAGTCACCCACCCAGCTTTGCCCACGACTCAGTCTAACCTCACACACCTCAGCCCGCACATTAAACTTAGCAAACAGGTTTAGGAAATTCTTTTCTGTCTGGCTACATGTGGTTTCTTCAACTGCTATGTTTTTTAAGGGCGGAGAACTAGATGCAAATTGTTCCTGGGACAATTTATTTACAAAAGAACAAAATACATCCATAGTAGTGTTAAGGGTTCAACAAAATGATCGTGACTTCCAAAATCTCTGCCACCTGAACAAACCTGAGAGTCAGTGAAAGACCCTGAAGGCACATCTCTGCCTTCTTCCCACGGTGGCTTAGAGGCTAGCCTTCTGAAAAGGATGGCTCGTCCCCATAAAGCTCAGAAGTGTATTTCAGAAGGGATCAGCTTTAGTCCCAGACAAAATTGGAAATGAGCTGGTCATGGTGGTGCACGCCTGTAATCCTAGCACTTTGGGAGACTGAGACCGGAGAATCGGGAGTTCAAAGCCAGCCTCAGCAATGGCGAGGCGCTAAGCAACTCAGTGAGACCCTGTCTCTACATAAAATACAAAATAGGGCTGAGGATGTGGCTCAGTGGTCGAGTGCCCCTGAGTTCAATCCCTGGTACCAAAAAAGAAAGAAAATTGGAAATGATGCCTCCTGCTCCCCCTGCTTTGAGCATTAGTAGCTCTGAAGTCCAACTGCATCCTGGACACTGAGGAATAAATATACCCAAAACTGAGTTCCTGGTTCTCCTCTTGAAAGTGGCTCCTCCCCATTTGTGCAGGGGCTGACTCCTCCTTTTTCCTCACTAGCACCTAATTCCACCCATGGCTGCATCCAAACATCCCCCAAGCCTGTCATCTCTATGTCACCATGGCCACCTGTTCAGGACACCTTTCTGTCCCCAAGACCATATAAAAGCTTTCTGACTGAACATCCTGCTGCTACCTGTACCCTTGTAAAATCCTTCTGCATAGCAGCCAGGGCTATTTCCTTCTAAAACAGAAATACGATGACATCATTTGCCTGTTTAAAACTTGCTGTGGCTTTATGTTGGTCAGAGTCTTAAACAGAAAAACAGGATCGACTTTGGTGCAGAGAGCCGAGGGAGCTTCGGGCAGGGAATTGGTAGCACAGGGGTGAGGTAACCTGGAGCAACCCAGCCAGCACCCGCGGGAGCCCAGCTCCCTTTTGGCCAAAGGAAGCCAGATTCCTTGCCATGGCCAGGACAGCCAGCACCTAGGGCAAAGCCCGCATCAGACCCCAGTCACCAAGCCCAAGTCGCCTTTCCCTGACATCCTCCAGATATACAGCAGGGTCCAAGGGGGTGCTCCCACTGTGTCCAGCCTTCCCTCAGCAGTGGCCCTTCCCATGAGCTTCTCTGTCCAAGGGCTCTCTCTGCTCCCTGGTGTCAGGGGTGGCCTCTGGTGTCAGACACACTTGGACTTGAATCCTGACTCTGCGGTGTCCACGTGCCTCATGGGCTGCACAGCTTCCCATTCCCGTCTGCCGAGGCTGGACTGAGGTCTTGGGGGCTGCCTCGGGCTGGCCTGAAGCACCGAGAGGAGTGTGTTGGTCTCCTCAGGGCTGTGCTGTCCAGTGTAGTTTGTCATTCAGAGCAGCAGCGCTGTACCCTGGGCTCCACTCTGTGCAAGATCCAGACGACTCCTTCACTCCAACTGTGCCAGGATGCTCCAGCTTTGCAGGGCATATGTGCGAGCAGTTTGGAGCTGGGTGCCATGGGGTGGCACTGTTTGCTAGCCGTTGGCCTCTGCTCTACAGAGCAGCACCTAGTAGTTGGATGTTGTCTGCAATCCACATGCTTCACCTCGGGTGCAACCCTCTGGCACCCCGCCTAGCTGTGTGGGTCAGCCTGGAGTTTTGAATTGAGAAATCACATCATTATGGTTCTGATCATATGATTAGAAATTTATTTCAGCAACCAGATTGGCTGTATAAGAAATCATTGAGAAATCCTTTATGCAGTTTGTTCCATTGATCTGGGTTCTGGAAACGGGGAGAAGGTGATAAAAGCAAACAGAACCCCTGGGAACACTTGTTGAATGATCAGGTGTGCCGGGCACCATGCTCCTCTCTCTAGAGGATGAGGGTTCTCTCTGCACAGCCCTGCGTGGCCAGGCTGCTCAGGTCTCATGTCAGTCTGCAGTTCTATCTCAGGACACACCTGATTGCAATTTTATTATTATTTTTTTATTTTGGGGGGAGTGCCAGGGATTGAACTCAGGGACACTTGACCACGGAGCCACATCCCTAGCCTTATTTTGTATTTTATTTAGCGACAGGGTCTCACCGAGTTGCTTGGCACCTCGTTTTTGCTGAGGCTGGCTTTGAACTCTCAATCCTCCTGCCTCAGCCTCCCTAGCCCCTGGGATTACAGGCTTGCGCCACTGCTTCCAGCTGATTGCAATTTATTATTCATGGAAGGAGGTGCTGGGCCTAGAGGCTGCTCTTTATGTTAGATGCATTTTGGGAAGAGATGCGTCTGGCTGGGGAGCTGTTTGCTTAAATGCTGGTGCTTAGCTAATAACAACAGTTCCTCTGTGTTCCTGGTGCTTCCTGCTGCCGGGCTCCTGAGCCCCAAACGCTTCACTTCAACACCTCTTCACAAGTACTCTACCAGGCTCAAAGTCACTAAGGCACTTGCCCAAGGCATCTAGTCCAGGGACAGAATTCCACCCCAGGCTGTCTGTCCAGAAAGCCAGAAGTTCATGATGCCTACTGAGCAAGCCAGAACCATCCAGGAGAGAGACCTGACCTGCAGCACACAGCACCTTTTTCAATTATAGAACTGGCTCCAAGCTCAGCATTGTGTCCAGTTATCCCTTTCCACGTGCTCCAAAGGGATTTGGTTGATGTTCCTGCATCCCCCTTCTCCCAAGGCTGCCCCCTCCTGGGTTGAGGAATAGATGGAGGGGGTGAGGAGTGGGGCAAAAAGTCACAGAGCACTTCTCACGCACACCCTGCTTCGCCTCAGTGACTTAGGGACAGGACTCTTCCCTCCTGCCTCCCTCATACGTCTGCTGCCAGTGGTGACATGCCAAATACATCTCATGGGGACGCTTCCTCGTGGCACAGACGTCAGAGCAAAGATCACTCCCTAGCCAGTCCTGCACTTACCGCCCAACGTCTGAGATCTGCCCTTTCCTTTGTGAACCAGGACTCCCGAATTTAAGTGGCTATTTTTAATTTCTGTCTCTCCCTAAAAATGGAAGTTTCATGTGATCAGAAACACTGCCCTATTTCCCCTAATCAGTCAATAGTCGTTAAATTAGCCATTAAACCAGCTACTCTCAAATCGATAAAAGAAAAATATAGCAAAGACTCACAGCTTGCAAAGAAGAGAATATACCTGATGATTTTAAAGAAGTAGCTAAAATTCAAGTGCATACATCAATTCCTTTGAAGGTGGAGGGAGACTACATAAACAGCTCAATCATACCTACAATCTTAGATTTGGGGCTAATTTGGGTGGAGTCAGGAATCTCAAACTTTCTTGGGAAAATCTCACCAACAAACAAAGATCCCCCAGACATCTTTAATGGGTACCAGATTGACACTGCAGGTCAGGTAGTGAGACTGGCACTATGTGGTTCTGCTCTTCATCCACAGAAAGGCGGGCAGGAATGGGGTTTCTTGAGGGTCAGGAACACACATCAAGAAACAACTTCTAACATAACAGAGCACCAACTACGGTTGTAAAGTGAACACAGAAATCCTTGTAATGAAGGGGGATTACAGTTACCCATAAATATTTATGGAGTAACAACAGCTCACGCCTTACGTGCGAGCAATGTACACGGCATCTGCCACTGAGACCACCACCTACAGATTGCATAGACTTACGTAACATCCTGATTTCTTGTGAAAGAAAGTAGCACTTTTAGTCAAGCATGATGGTGCACACCTGTGATCCCTGAGGCTTCAGAGGCTAGGGCAGGAAGATCACAAGTTCAAAGCCAGCCTCAGCAATTTAGTGAGACACAGCAAAACCCTGTCTCTAAATAAAATACAAAAAAAGGGCTTGGGATGTGGCTCAGTGCTTAAGTACCCCTGAATTCAATCCCCGGTACCAAAAAAGAAAGAAAGTAGCATTTTTAAAGTGAGGTTGGGGATCAAGTTTATTTTCTTCTAAATTCCTCACCTACCAAGACTGTCCTCAGATGAACGGAGCTCAGATGAAGCCCCTGGCCCCACAAGTTCTACCGTCTGTCATTTCCCTACTAGAGATGAGTCCTGTGCTGGTCCCTAGCATCCTGGCATCCTGGGTGGCAGCTGCTCAACTTGGAGCTCTTGAGAGTGTGCAGAGCTCCAGGGGCCCCAGCCCCCCGTTCCCAAGCTTCTACTTGGCCTTGAGCCCCGGGGAAGGCTCTGCGCAGCTTCTGGAGTGTGGCTGGCAGGTTTCCCACTTGCCATGGAATTCCCTGTAAAAAGTGTGTCTCCCTCCTGTTGTTTTGGGTTGTTGTTTATACAGTGCTCCAGATACATATGCTCAGGGAAGCAATTAAGGTAAAGATGCTAAGTGGGGCCGTCAGCCAGGGCTCCCAACCTGCCAATCTCCTGTTCTGGGGAACCTCACAACTCCAGCCGCACAGGGGCACCTGCGCAAGAAGAAAAGCGCTCTTCAGAGAAGTCTTGTTTTGCTGCTTTTTATGATCGTTTTTCAACGTCAGCTAACAAAGACCAGGAAAGCTTCCGCGCAGAGCTGGGAGCAGCACCTGTGCCTGGTACCGGTAGATGAGGTGC
>CM053415.1:13442884-13460022 GCA_028644305.1 Xerus rutilus | reverse complement strand
TAGTCCTTCCTGATGGGTCAGGAAAACTCGCTGATTGACAGGAGGCGTGTCCACTAGTGCCATCACATCTGGCTTGCAGCTCTGCTGACCAGCTTCCTTATTTGGGCATCTTGGACCCTGACCAAACCTGACATATATGTGTTTATGTATCAAATCTAATATGGAGCGCTCATAAACTAAAATTAAAAAGTGGATCCTTTAATTCACGTGATTCAAAAATTTAATTTAATTATATAAACAAATAAAATTAATAAAGTCTTTAAAATCACTAACTCACATTTTTCTTTCCAGATGGTTGGACAAGGGATATTATTCTCTATAAAATATTTAAAATAAAATTAATCATCTTTCTTTCTAAGATTTCCTTCAACAAAAATGATTACTTAAAAGTACTAACTAAATGTGGTTTTTTATGGATAACTTAAATTAAACAGATCAAACTTAACATATGGGACAAACTCTATAAATGTGGGTCTCATAAAGTTGTTACTCAATAAAAGATTTAGAATTGCTTTGTCATGACTACAACTAAATTACTTAATTTAAAGCCCAACAGGTGTAATTCTACGTACTTAAACATTGTGTTTTCGTAAATGGTAAATACATGTAATTCTCTAACACAGCCTAATTCTATCTTAAGGTTAAAAGCCAGTTCCACAAGAAGTCATAAAGGTTTATTTTGTTTTGTTTGCTTAGACTATGTTTGGCTTTTTTTTTTTTTGTTACTGGGGATTGAACCCAGAGGTGCTTAATCGCTGAGCCACATCCCCAGCCCTTTTAATGTTTTATTTAGAGACAGGGTCTCACTGAATTGCTTAATGCCAGGCTAAGTTGCAGAGGCTGGCTTTGAACTTGCGATCCTCCTGACTCATCCTCCTGAGCCACTGAGATTACAGGCATGTGCCACTGCGCCTGGCTCCTTGCAGGCTCTTTCAACAACCCTGATTCCGTCAGAATCCGCTGGCCCTTCACACTCTGGCGGTGTGCGTTCCGGGGTGGCTTGATAGCACTCTCTGCTGCTGGAAGCTAAGGAATTCCTCTTCTCCCCTCCTCCCTGCAAAATGCCACACTAGCATTGTGCAGAATACTGTTAAAACAGAGGGCCTTGGTGTTCTTATTTTTATCACTGATAAAAAAAAAAAAAAGATAGAACTACATTAATGTCAATTTCTGGAACAGTAGAGAGTTTGCACCAAGCAGTGATCAAAGTACAGCGGCCTTCATTTCCTGAATGTTGACAGACCAGTGAATGTGGTTAATTAATACATGAGAATTCATATAAGACCTATTTGTGCAAAAGAGGTTGTACAACAGAAAGAAGTGAAATCACTTTTAGCCTAAAGGGGGCAGCAGTATATTCTCTCCAAGGTTTGAAGGTGTATTCTTGACACCCACAGGAACTGAGAGGGTCATGAAATGTGTGTAAGTCACAGTAGCAAAAAGCAGATGTATGGAGAACTTGCCAGGTTCAGAGTTTAGCCATGCTCACGAACTCTGACGACAATGTCAGGAGGGAAGAGCAGGGTATAAGATCCTGACAGTGATTTACGCTGACTGGATGTTAAAAAAAATTCTCCTTAATATTCAGACTTGTTGGCTGGGTGTGGTGGCGCACACCTGTAATCCTAGCAGCTGCAGAGGCTGAGGCAGGAGGATCACAAGTTTGAGGCCAGCCTCAGCAAATTAGTGAGGCCCTTAGCAACTAAGTGAGACCCTGTCTCAAAATAAAAACTAAAAAGTACTGGATGTTGCTCAGTGGTTAAGCACCCCTGGATTCAATCCTTGTTACAAAAAAAAAAAAAAAAAATCAAACTTGTCAAATAATTTTCTCTGACCTTTCAAATCATAAATATAAACATGAGGTAAACAGCATGAGGTTGGCCTGAGGCCCTGGGGAGAGGGGTGTGTTGACTTGGTCATAGTGGGACTTTGCTGTTTTTGTCTTATCCTGGCCTTGACTGCCAGGGCTGGCTGGGCCAGGGCCCTGGACAGAACCTGTGCATTATTACAACCCTGCTTGGCAGCCGCTGGGCTGACCCAGAACCACACACCTGTGTGTTTGTGTGTGTATGCATGTGTATGCACGTGTGCTTGGATAGTGACAGATGTCAGAGTACAACACAGTTCCTTCCAGCTCTTTCTCTGCAAAGAAAGGTAAGCCGCTTGTGGTCAGGGACAGGATGTCTTTCTGGACTGTGTGACAGGTTTGGCATTTATCTTGGCAAAGCTCTAAAAGCAGTCCCTGTCATCAGAAGCTCTTGAGTGCTGCCTGGGCTCAACCAGGCTGGGTGGGGCCTTGAGAGTTCCAGTTGTCTGTGCGCATTTAAAATGATGATTTATGAGGAGATCGAGGCAGAAGGATCAAAAGTTCAAGACACACCTCAGTAACTTAGCGAGACCCTGTGTCAAAATAAAAAATAAAAAGAGCTGGAGATGGGCTGGGGTTGTGACTCAGTGGTAGAGTGCTTGACTAGCATGTGAGAGGCACCGGGCTCAATTCTTAGCACCACATATAAACAAATAAAATAAAAGTCCATCAACAACTAAAAAAATTTTTTTTAAAAAAGGGGGCTGGGATGTAGATTAGTGGAAAAGCACATCTGGGTTTAAACCCCAGTGCTAGAAAAAAATAAATAAAATAAAATAATGATTTAGGTGTGGTTCAGTGGTAGAGCACTTGCCTAGTGTGTATGAGACCCTGGGTTGGAAAAATACATGAATAAATAAAATAATAGAATGAAGGAAATTTGTTTAAAAAAACACAAGCAAGAGGTGGTTAACAATGGTATTCGTGGCCTGGGTTCTGGCCACTGCAGTGGGTGGTGACATCTGACATTTGGGAAATCTATTGTACCCAATAATCACAGAACTTGTTTTTTTTATTATTTATTTGTAATTTTAATTTTAATTAATTTATTTTTGGTACTGGGAATTAAACCCAAGGACGCTTAACCACTGAGCCACATCTCAGCCCTTTTTTATATTTTATTTAGAGATAGGGTCTCGCTGAGTTGCTTAGGGCCTTGCTAAATTTCTGAGGCTGGCTTTGAACTCAAGATCCTCCTGCCTCAGCCTCCGGAGCCACTGGGATTATAGGCCTGCACTACCATGCCCAGCAGAACTTGGTTTCAGCTGGAAAAGGACATAGATATTTGTTTAGTCAGAGCTTATTGAACTTTACCCACATTTAACCTTTTTCTTTCTCTAATTCTCACCAGTGCTCACACATCTTGTATCTCTTCTGGAATGTTCTTGCCAGTTGTTCAGTGCAAATCTGAGTAAATGTTCCTGTTTAGAAGTGTCTGTCCATCTTCATTTCACCTTCAGATAGCTCAGCAGGGTGTCAGAAGTTCTATGTTGATACAGTTGGCCCTCCATATCCGTGGGTTCTGTATCCGTAGATTTAACCAACTGCAGATTGAAAATGCACAGAAAAAAAAAAATTCCAGAAAGTTCCAAGGGTAGAGGTTGAGGCTGTTTCCTTTCTGGCTGATTGCAAGGTCACAGTCCTGCCTTTGATGACTTCTGATCTTCACCATGGGCTTCTCTTTATGAACCCTGCTTGGGACTTACCTTTCCTGAATTCAAGGACATATACCTCTCAGCACTCTGTGCAGTCCCGCTCTCGGCACGTCTGGCCTCTGCCCCACTAGCTGGTGGGTCTCGGCCTTCCCAGGTGGTCCTGTGATCAGCCTCTTAGTCCACTTCCTGTCCTCTAGCTCTGCCTGTTCCCGTGTTGGTCTCACACAGGGGTCTCTGGGAGTCCTCAGGTCTGCCTCTCTTTTTCCCCTCCCTGTTCTGAAAGTATAACCCCTATGGCCCCGCACTCCCTGCACGGCCACCATGACCACTCATTGTTTTTTGTTTTTGTTTTTCTAATTTTCACAGTATACATTTTTATATATATATACTTTTATTTTATTTGTTTATTTTTATGTGGTGCTGAGGTTCAAACCCAGCGCCTCACATGTGCTAGGCAAGCGCTCTACCACTGAGCTACAACTCCAGGCTCATTGTTTTAATTTGTTTTCAAGAAATATCAGGCACAAACACCCAGAATTCCACTCCAAAAAATGTCTCCCTTTGAGACCCTCCTGAAAATAAATAGGACCCCATTTATAGATGTCTCTTTAAGGCCACCTGTATTTTCAGTTGGCAGTCTGTCTGTTTCTTTTAGGCCCGTCCTAATTTATTTTTGGTACCATGCCTATGAGCCAGCACTTATTTGGATAACTGCATTATGCTTTCGAGCTTTGACAGACAAATCATTGCCCAGGGCTTCCTGGTGGTCACGGGCATCAGCTCACCTCCGGCCCGAAGGAGCAGCTCATTCCATGATGGGCTGAGGCCTGAACTCTGCAATTAGTTAACCAGCCATGGCACTTCTTAGGGTGGCTTTTCCTCAAACAAGAAAAAAATTACAAAGGGAATATGTGAGAGCCTTTTCTAAACTGCACAGCTCTGTATGAATGGCAGGGAACAGCATTTACTCTCTGAAGATTTAGAGGGCAGGATGTCTTCATGGCTGGGACAATGGCCGGCAGCATCCCGAGCAGGCCCCAGCTTGGGGTTCCAAGAGGGAGGCTCTCTGCTGGGCAACACAGGAAGGCTTCCAAAGTGCCTTCACAAATTCCTGAGGAGCTGTTCTTTCTGTTGTGCGCCTTCTCTGGGGACTCCAGATGCCCGCTTTGTTCAGATGCTCCAGCTAGGCAGGGGCGCCAGCTCAGAGCACCCTGTCCCTTTCTACTGTCCAGTGGGTCTCTCACACCCTAGCAAAGGAGGGTAGGTCGAGGAAGGGCTGGGAACAACCACACCTGTGAGTTGCTTTGCCATTTTGTTCCATCTAATGCGACCATGGCTCCAGGTTGTTCTCTGAGCGCAGGGAGGTCAGAGGAAGCCAAGAGAGGGGCTCCTGCATGCTGGCTGGCTTCCAGGCAAAACCCACACACCTGGGCACCAGATGTGCCTGTGTGGAGGGCCATCGCTGCCCTGGCGGCCACGCTCCTCTCTGGAGCTGCTCTGCCTGGCGGGAAGGAGGCCTGCGAGGCTGCGCTGGAGCTGAGGGTCAATGCCGGGTTTCCTTCTACCCCAGACTTTGTTTTTTCTCTCTGTGCCTCCTGACCACCTTGCCCTTTCCTGCCTCACCAGGCTCAGGACGGGCTGTGCATCTGAGCCAGTCAGTGTGTTCTCGTAAGCCCACTTGCTAAGATGACTCGTGCCTGGTTATCTTTGTTTAAATTCTTCTCAGGGAAGCTTCCACATCAAGAGGGAACAGTCGTTTCTCAAAAATGAGTGTGCAGTGCCCAACCCACACAGGCCCTGGACACAGACACTGGGCTATCTTCCTGGGTCCAGGGTCCTGGGCTTTGACGCAGATCCCCCCCAGTATCATCTTCGAAGCGAAGAGTCAGATGATGAGCCGGGTGCAATGGCACATGCCTGTAATCCCAGTGGCTCAGGAGGTTGAGACAGGAGATCACAAGTTCAAAGCCAGCCTCAGCAAAAGTGAGGTGCTAAGCAACTCAGTGAGACCCTGTCTCTAAAATAAAATACAAAATATGGCTGAGGATGTGGCTCAGTGGTTAAGTGTCTCTGGGTTCAACCCCCAGTACCCTCCCCCCCAAAAAACAAGTCAGGCAATGGGCTGTAGGGTCAGCTGTAAACTAAAGCAGGAAGCCAGGGGGCGCACACAGCCCCAAACAAGCAGCCGTGTTCAGGAAGCCTGGCATGGTCCAGGATCATCACCCTTTCAATCCTGAATTCCTCAATTAGGATGAAAATGGAAGGGGAAGGACTGTTGTGTCTCTGAGCCCTGTTTCCTAGAAAGAAAGAGACACTGGATGTCTGTTCTCCCTCCTGGGGACTGTATTTGTTTCCCGTTCTGGTTAACGAGTTTGGAGAAAGAAAGGCCAGCTCAGGTTCCACTCCCCCTCTCACCACCAGCTCCCTCTTCCTTTGCAAAAACCAGGGTCATGCCAGGCGCGATGGTGCATTCCTGTAATCCCAGCTACTCAGGAGGCTGAGGCAGGAGGATCGCAAGTTCAAAGCCAGTTTCGACAACTTATTGAGGCCCTAAGCAACTTAGAGAGATGTTATCTCAAAATAAAATATAAAAACTGGCTGGGAGGTGGCTCCGTAGTTAAGTGTCCCTGGGTTCAATCCTCAGTACCAAACAAATAAACAAACAAACAAACATCAGTGTCATTAATAGTGTCTTTCCAGGGTGTCCAGCCCCACAGGGTAAAAGAAATCAGACACAAAAGATCATGGATGGGCGGGCTGGGGTTGTGGTTCAGTGGCAGAGCACTTGCTTTGCATGTGTGAGGCCCTGAGTTTGATTCTCAGCACCACATATAAATAAATGAATAAAATAAAGGTCCATCAACAACTAAAAAATATAAATAAATAAATAAATGAATAAATAAATAAATAAATAAATAAATGATCATGGATGGGATGATTCCATCAACAGGGAATGTGAATTGGACACTACATGAATTTTGCCTCAGTTTAAAATCTCATAGAACTATATACATACACCTCTGCCTGCTAAAGGGGTGTAAATTGAAGTCCAAAGTGGAACTCCATATGTATTCATTTATGAGAATTAGCAAGTACAGAATTCTCCCAGCAGAAGGTCACAGAACATTCTAGATGGATGGAAAAATTTTCTCCTCTCCTGATCCGATATTGACAACTTCCTCCCCTCCATCAAACGCTTGCTCGTAATCTGAGTCACTCTTGCCCAACTGCTCTTTTCTGATTCGGCTTGTTTCAGATTTGAAGTAATTTGGGATCAGCTCTAATATTTTTTTGCTTTAGAAAAGTAGTAAAAATTAATTAATCCACAACTGCACTGATAGCAAAAGTTAATAGAAATTTTAATAAAAATACAACCTCAATAAGCTTCCCTATTGTTCTAATAAATGCAAAAGAAGTTTAGAATTGTAGATAAAAAAATTAATAAAACAACGGAGGGCAGAGACCACAGAGCTTGAACAAAGGGACGTGGTCTCTGCTCAGCTTCTCCAGCCTCCAGGTGAGAGGCTAGCCTCCTGGTGCATTTCTCAGTTCGTGCTGTGCATCAAAAATTTTCTTGAATCTATAATACTACTTTAGTGGACTGTTTTTAATTATTTGGAATTTTTTGGGAGGGAGTACTGGGGATTGAACTCAGGGGTACTCCACCACTGAGTCACATCCCAAGCCCTTTTTTTGTATTTTATTTAGACACAGGGTCTCACTGACTTGCTTAATGCCTCACCATTGCTGAGGCTGGCTTTGAACTCATGATCCTCCTGCTTCAGCCTCCTGAGCCGCTGGGATTATAGCTGTGCACCACTGCACCCAGCTTAATTATTCAGATATTTTTATGTGATGCAAAGAAAAAAAAGAAAAGCTTTGCAGACAACCATCATTGCTAAGTGTCAGAAACATGAGATGTTCCCACAGGCCAAGGAGAGGATTTTTTTTTTTGGTACCGGGGATTGAACTCAGGGGTACTCGACCACTGAGCCACATCCCCAGCCCTATTTTGTGTTTTATGTAGAGACAGGGTCTCACTGAGTTGCTTAGCGCCTCGCCATTGCTGAGGCTGGCTTTGAACTCAGAATTCTCCTGTCTCAGCCTCCCTAAGTGCTGGGATTACAGGCATGCGCAACTGTGCCCGGCTTAGGGAGAGGATTTCATGGAAACTGAAGTGCCAATCTGTTTGCAGCACAAGGAGAGAGGTTTTCAGATTTTATTCTCTGAGGGGCACTCCCCTGGCCTAAATGGAGTTTCTCTGATTAGTTTTTCTTTCCAAGACTGACAGAAGCCTGGAGGACAAAGGAACCACTAACCTAGGAAAGAACACCAAAAGTCACTTGTTTGGGGCTGGGTGTCACACCAAGCCTCTCCGGGGCTGGTGAGCTGTGCCTGGGGTGTAAAGATGCCCCACCTGAGATGTGTCAAATAGATGCAGACTGGGGCTGGGATTGTGGCTCAGCGGTAGAGCGCTTGCCTCGCATGCGTGAGGTCCTGGGTTCGATCCTCAGCACCACATACAGAGCAATAAAGTAAAGACATTGTGTCCATCTACAACTAAAAATTAAAAAAAAAAAAAAATAGATGCAGACTTTTCATGTGACACTGACTCTGAGGCATACCCTTGTTGGTCTTCCAAAAACCTGTTCATGTCAGGGCTCAAAGTTCCACCAAGATCTGCCCAGTGTTGATCTTCTCCATAGTCTCTGTTGGAAAGTTAAAGTCTTTTTTTATTGGTACTGGGGATTAAACCCAGGGATACTGAGCCACATCCCCAGCCCTTTTTATTTTTTAATCTCACTACGTTGCCTAGGGTCTGCTAAATTGCTGAGGCTGGCCTGGAACTTGCCATCCTCTCACCTCAGCCTCTCAAGCCACTGGGATTACAGGCCCGCACCACCACACCCTGCAAATCAGTCTTTAAAAAGGTGAGGAAAGGAGGTAAATGGATTTAATAGGGAAGAGAAAGGCATTTCTAGTGGTCTTTTTTTTTTTTTTTTTTAAATATTTATTTTTTAGTTGTAGGTGGACACAATATCTTTATTTTATTTTTATGTGGTGCTGAGGATCGAACCCAGTGCCTCCCGCGTGCCAGGCAAGCACGCTACCACTGCGCCATAATCCCAGCCCCTCTAGTGGTCTTAATGCTGTCGTCTTTCGTCACTAAATGCCAGACATAGAATTGAAAAGAATGCAAACTTATACCAGTTCTGCTGGGAATGCAGGGAGCTGGAGTGGAGGGTTGAGGGGCTGGGGTGCCATCTGAAGGCCTTCAGGGCCTGAATGCAGTAAGCTGAGGCCTCCAGAGGGCGCCCTGGGAGTATGAACCACAACCTGGTCCTGCCCCTGATTGCCTGCGGTCAGGCTGAGGAACGCAGCTCTGTGCACAGAGATCCTGTGTCCCCACATATCCTACCCTAGCCACTCGCTTCTTCAGCCTCCTGGGGGCGGGGTGGGGAGACACAGAGGACGGAGAGCTGGCTGAGAATGGAGCCCCGAGGATGCAAGGAACAGCGTGGACCCTCAGGGGCTCTCAGCGAGCTCTTCTTGGAGTGGGGATGGGGGACTGCTCTGCCCTGAACCCTGGAGGTCCTCCCTTGGCCGTCACTCTCCCCCCACAGCGAGTGAAGATCATGGCCAGGGTGTGAGAGATCTTTTAAAAATTACTATGGAAAATTCCAACCAAGGGGAAAGCCTAGTGGCACAAATCTCCGGTGTCTCCACAGCCAGTTTGCTCATCTCTCTCCCAGTGTTTCTTTCTTAATGATGGTGAAATCCCTATCACAGGAAATCCACCATCTCGATCATGGTTTAAGCGCGCGGTTCGGTGGCATTAAGCAGTCACAGTGCTGTGGAGCCATCACCACCAGCCACCTCCAGAACTTTCTCATCTCCCCAAACTGAAACTCTGTCCCCATGAAACACTGACTTCCCAACCCTCCCCAGCCCCTGGCACCCACCACGCTACTTCCTGTCTCTAGGAATCTGATCTTCTAGGGACCTCCTGGGCCAAATCCCACTATTTTTGTGCTTTTGTGCAAGATGGTCTCACAGTTCCTCCAACCCTGCCCTGCTTCTAAACTGAAGGAATCTTGAAGGCCTAGAGAAGCCCAATAATTGGATCAAAACTGCCAGTCCCTTCCTTCAGATCTGTTCTCCACCAGCCTGCACGTGGTTCTGACAGCCAGCTGGCGTCTCGTGAAGACCAGAGTGCTGGCCTCAGACAGATTGGATGGCTCCACACTGAGGACTGGCCTGTGTTCCTCCTTGTAGGCCCCGCTCCCCGCAAAAAGCGGGTCTGGCTACAAAGCCATCTGGCCTCCGCTCTCCTAGGCATGGGACCATGTACTAATAGTGCGGGCACAGTCACTGAGGCTGCACGCAAGCCAGCATTTTTTTTTTGGTACCAGGAATTGAACCCAGGAGCGCATAACCATGGAGCCCCATCCCCAGCCCTTTTATATTTTATTTAGAGACAGGGTCTCATCAAGTTGCTTAGGGCCTCCCTAAGTTACTGAGGCTGGCTTTGAACTTGCAATCCTCCTGTCTCGGCCTCCCAAGCCATTGGGATTACAGGCACGTGCTACCACGCCTGACACAAGCCAGTACTTTTTAAAATTTAATTTAATTTAATTTTTTTTTGTGGTGTTGGGATGGAACCCAGGGCCTTGCACATCCTAGGTGAGTGCTCTACCACTGAGCTCCACCCCCAATGCAGCATTTTTTATTTGGTGATTGTATTTATCTCAATATTCATTAGAAAAAAAATAGTGAGCACATCAGACCTGTGATCTCAGAGATTTTGTATTAGGATGAGACTCAATTAAAAAGGGATTCTATTTAAAGCAGATTTTAAAGGGAAATGTGAAGTAAATAATAGTATGTGGTGTGCTGTGGCAGGCCTGGGGAACAGGGAGCCCGAGGAAAGGGAGAAAGGCCTAGGCACCAGGGACTGACCTCCAGATGTAGGTTGCTGTTGTCCTGTCGGCTTCCCAGAACCCTGTGGGACAGTGGTGTGCCGACTGACAATGAGAGGAGATAGCAATACCACTGCAAAACACCAACACCCTAGCCAGGCACAGTGGCGCCCGCCTGTAATCCCAGCACTTTGGGAGGCTAAGAGTAGAATCGCGAGTTCAAAGCCAGCCTCAGCAATGGCGAGGCGCTAAGCAACTCAGTGAGACCCTGTCTCTACATAAAACACAAAATAGGGCTGAGGATGTGGCTCAGTGGTCAAGTGCCCCTGAGTTCAATCCCTGGTACCAAACAAAACAAAACAAAACAAAAAACCACCAACACCCCTTCTTCACCATTAAAGTGGGCTCTTGTCAAGCCTTCCTTTCTTTCAGAAAGTTTGCTAAGATACCAATCACAGAACAATCCCTGCCTCCCACACTTCCCACCCAGCTCCAGCCCCTCCCCCATCCCATACCAAGCCCACCCTCACCTCTGCCCAAGCCTAACCTCTGCTGAGATGTCTCAAGTCTGCAGGTGTGGGGCCTCCCTCATGGCCACAAGCAATAAGCCCAATAGTTGTGTCCTGGTGGTCTAGGCTGGAGGGTTGTTGATGACACAGGGGCCTGGCGTATGCCACGCACAGGGAACCCTGAGCCCATAGGTAGAGGGGAACTTTCCCTGGACTCTGGTACAGCCTAGAGCGGGATGCATGCACTCTCCTTTCTGTAATGTTCTGGCCACCTGTGCAAACTGCATGCTCTCTTTGTTCATGTGCCTGGGATGCTGGTCACAGTAGAAAATCTCCTTAGCCTCTCAAACAGTGGCCACAGCCTGCTCTTCCTGGTGGCTCTGGACCTCCCCTCTCTCTCCTCTTATGTTCCATCTGAGTTCTGGGTGCTGAGCATGATAATTTTTTCTCTGCATCACCTAGAACTCTACTGGAAGGTCCTTCTTCCCTCAGTCTCTCAGGGTATCCTGCACGGATGAAACAAAATAATAAATTAATCGTGGATGAAGTTCCTTAGAGCAAGAGGAGGGCTGGTCTGCTCTGGGCCATAACCCTGAGCCAACATCCACATGGGAACAAGCTGGGTGCCATGCTCCCTCACCTACTTTTATGTGGTTACATTGACGCAAGTGAAAGGCTTTTCAGCAGTGACACAGCCTTGTGAGTAGGCGCCAGTCAGCCACCGCCTGGGAACACACTGCACCCCAGGATCCTGAAATCACTTCTCTGGAGGATTTCGAGGGCTTCTTCTCTGGACACCCAGCTGGTTAAACTGGTTAGAGAAGGATCTCTGCTGGCTCTGACTTCTTGGTCCTGCAGGGAACCTTCTTCCTACTTCCTGCTGGTCCCAAGAATTAAGTGGGTTCACTAGCCCTGCATGTGACCAGTTCTGGATGCTCTTGGTGTTATGTCCCAGCATTGGGCAGCCATACCCCCTGCTCCAGTGGTGAAGGGGTTCTAGAAATGGGCCAGGAGAGGCCTTCAAGGGCTCTAGGTGGGCAACCTCCGCCCCTCTGCTGACTGGGCTGATATGCTAGGTGGCAAAGCTCAAGGGCACAAGAAGTCTTATTTCCCAGCACCCCCTTCACTCCTCTGGTCCAGCTCTTGTGCTTAGGAATGAGAACAAGAAGCCACAGACACAAACAGGCTGCCAGGCTCCTGTGGGGGCTTGGAGGCATCCCTGGTGGCTGGAGTGGCAAGGTGCCCCCAGAAGCCTGTGGCATCGGTAGACTTGGTGGTCATCCAGTATGCCAAGAGGCTCTGACTCCAACAAGTATGTGATTTCTCCTGGGAGCTTGCTGCCCTCTCCATGCTCCTGCCAGGTTGGAATGCATCCCGCCCGAGTTCTTTAACATGAAGTTAATTTGGGCTCCTAAATTTCTTGTTTTTCTCCTGGCAGGTGGAACATAACTGGCCTCTGACCGGGTAGCACCATCGAAGGCTGCAGGAACATAATTCCTTTAACAACGCCTTTGTTTATGAATTGCTTCAGAGCAATTTAGCCACCCCTGGCTGCCCAAGGTCCCCAGGCGGGAGGGGACTGATGAGAGGTAGCCTGAGTCATAGAGGGGATGTGTGTTTCTTGTGCAGCTCTTCCATTCTGACGCCCCTCGCCCCTGCCTCAGTTTCTCTGTGTAAGTAGCTGGAAGGGCTCTGCTGAGAATTAATTAACAAATGTCCATTAAACGTTCATAGGGCAAGTGCTCCGAGGCTGCTAAGTAGTATTAAATAATTACGACCTCCAATGACGAGCCCATTGTGTCGTTGATCTGATGCATGAAAATGTTGTTATACGTCTTTGCACAATGACTTTATTTAACAGAGCTGATCTGTGCAATTTGGTTTATTTTCTCTATCCCTTCTAATTTCAGACTCAGAGGTTATTAGCAGATAACTGCTCATTTCTGCTATAAATCAAGAAAATACTCATTAGAAGCCTGATGCTGTGATTGCTAAAGTTTGGGCTTATAAAGGACAAGGGGATGACAAAATCTGGCATTGAAATAAGCCAACTTAAGAAATATTTTTTAGTTCAGGGAAAAGAAAATGGCATTTTCTGAGCTGAGCAACCTCTTAAATGCATTAAAACCCAAATCATTCTTGGCAAAGCATCAGAACAAACAAAGCCATCAAATGACCAAATTGGGTCCTCAAGATTGGGGAGAAAGGACATACGGGTGGCCCTGAGGGATCCTCCAAGAGCCACCAGGTGCCACACCAGCCCTGGATGTTTGCATCCAAGCCAGAGGTACTGAGTGGAAAGGACAGTTGTGGTTTCTGCCTTGCTGGGAGCCACGGTGCCCAAAGAAGCAGACACTGCTGATAGAAGGGGCCAGAGGCGATTTTAGGAGCATATCTGTAAACTCTGGGGAAAAGAAAGAATGCTGATAGCTAAAACATATGGCCCTGGCCGAGGGCGAGTGGACATCGCACATTTTCTCGCAGCCTCTTCCCTTCTGGCTCCTGGGTGGCATCTTCCCTCTCTGTTCCATAAGGAGCGTGCTGATCCATAGGAGAAAGTGTTTTTACCCTCGTTTCCCCCGCACCATTCCTCATTTATATACTCCTTTCCAGACTGGTAGAATCTCTTTTTTGCAAAATTATCCTTGCCTAATCCATGGAGACGGAAAGTGGATTAGTGGTTGCCAGGGGCTGGGGGGTGGGGTGGGGAGGGGATAGGGATGGGGAGTGACTGCTAATGGGTACCAGGCTTCTTTTAGGGGTGAAGAAAACGTTCAGGAAGTGGATAGTGGTAACAGTTGCCCAATTTGGGATATGCTACAAATTACCACATTGTATCCACTTCAAAAGGATGGATTTGATGGTGTCAATGATATTTCGATAAAGTTGTTATTTTAAAAATTACCCTGGCCCATTGTCGCTGGTCTTATTACGACTCCAAGACTGTCTTTGGCCTGCAGTGGAGGACTTACTGAGATGGCCATGAGGCCTTCTGGTGGCACTTGAAGTTCAAATTCCTCTTTTGCTTCTGCTTAAACACTCGTCCAAGAACCTGATGCCAAAGACCTCCAAGGCCCAGCCGTGGGTCAATATTTTAAGCTAGATCTCAAACAGGCAAAGGATGTAGACGTCCAATAAGCTGTAAAACTGTCTTATAAAAATCCTGTAGGAGCCGGGCACAGGGGTGTACGCCTGTAATCCCAGCACTTTGGGAGGCTGAGGCAGGAGGATCGCGAGTTCAAAGCCAGCCTCAGCAATGGCGAGGCACTAAGCAACTCAGTGAGACCCTGTCTCTACAT
This sequence comes from Xerus rutilus, assembly GCA_028644305.1. Lineage (NCBI taxonomy): Eukaryota > Metazoa > Chordata > Mammalia > Rodentia > Sciuridae > Xerus > Xerus rutilus. The sequence continues at coordinate 13,445,772 of CM053415.1, read as the reverse complement.
AAAACACAAAATAGGGCTGGGGGTGTGGCTCAGTGGTCGAGTGCCCCTGAGTTCAATCCCTGGTACCAAAAAAAAAAAAAAAAATCCTGTAGGAGTAATGTTGGAATGTGAACTGAGCCTCAAAAGGATGGAGTCAAAGGAGTACCCCATTTTTCCTGTGCTCTTGGGAACCCATTAGACCCTCCAAAAGAATATCAGGTCCCACATTCATGGTCACCAGCAGGAAATGGTGAAATTCCCCAGAGTTAGACCTCAGGCCCACCAACACCAAGCTAGGGGCATGGGGAGGGAAAAACCCATGCAGGCATTAAATGTTCCTGCTTGGGAACACTGGTTGGAAGAGACCTTAAATAGTCTTAATTTGTCTTTTCTTGTTCTTGCAATCACTCTCTTTTTTTAAAAAAACTGGTGTATTATAGTTGTACGTCACAGTGGGATTTGTCCTTACATATTTGTACATGCACACAATATAACAATATAATTTGGCCAATATCACTCCGCAGCACGTCCCCCTCTTCACACAATGTCTTAATTTAAAAATACTTGATGACTTTTAAAAATGAGATTATCAGGCAAGGTGGAAAGTGGAACTTTTTCATTCAGCCTGGACTGGAGATGTCCCCATCCTTCACACAAAGGTGCAGACCCAGTGTCTTTTAGGATGGCTTTGCAGAGTATTAGGAGAAAAAATAAAGATGGGTAGGGTCTAGGTGAAAAAAGAGGACTTCTCGGGAGCCCACCCAAGACCACCCAGCTTATTAGTCTGCATATATAGCTCAACACGACTGGATCCGTATTTCCGTGCCTCTTTGCTGTCCTCAGCCCCACTTTAGAGAAAGGTGACCTTCTGGCTACATATCGATAGCCTTCCTGCTATGGTCCCCTTTCCTCTGGCCTCACTGGTCAGAACAGGGAGCTCTGGGAAGACGTTGCTCCAGCAGAGGGAAGACAAACACCCCGCGGGGCAGAGACACCCCCCGCCCCCTGCCAACAGCAGCAACGCTTAGGACCTGGGGTCCTCCTGCCTTAGCAGGTTCCAGTGCCTTGCCCGGTCCCAAGGAGCGGCCGGGTTGCCTCAGCCTCCCCCATGGTGGAGGGTGGAGCGCATCCTGGCTGCTGGGAGCTCTTGGTGGACGCTGCTTCTTCTCCAGGCTCCTGGCCTTGTGCCAGGCAGCACCCCCACCAGCCTAAGAACACTCCCCCTGGTCAGTATTTCCCAGGAGGAACGTGAAATCCGGAGGAGGCAAGGCAGCCCGGCTGCGTCGCAGGTTATTGGTCTTTGTTTACAGGCCTCGAGGTGGGCTGCCTTTCTCCTCCCACAGCCTGCTCTCTGCGCGCTGGTGCCACGTCCAGGGAGGGACAAAGAGGGAAGCCGAGCGGATTAGTTTTCCCGGCTGCAGCTGCCGTGCCGGCCCCTGCCAAGGGCCGCGCAGCCTGCCGCCAGCGCAGGCAGAATGCTCGGCCGCGAGGGCCGCCCCTGTCCGCGTCCAGCCGGCTCCTTCCCGCCCCGTCGGGCCGCTGGGCCATGGCGCCGAGTCTGTGCGGACAATGAGGGGCGCTCGCGCGCCGGCCCGACCCCGGGCCTTTGTTGCCCGGGCCTCGTGCCGATGGGTTAATGGGGCAGAAGAGATCGGTGAAGGGCGACAGAAGTGGTCTTTGAAAGAGGGTGTGAGCACAGGGCAGCCAGACAAAAGCCAAAACACACACGGGCGGAGAGGGACAGATGGGACAGGCAGCGAAAACAATTAGGCGGCGAGTGCGGGGGCGGGGCGCGGCTTCATCATTTTCCAGTTAACCAGGCTGGGCCGCGGGCCCCTCGCCCCAGGCCGGAGGAGCAGGGCCTGAACGCGGCGGCTTCTGCTGCTGGGGAGCACGCCTGCAGCGCCCGCCTCCGCGGCCCTCCCCAGTCTGGGACTTGCGCCCCAATTCTGCACTTGCTCTACGCCACTGTCTCCCTGAGCCTGGGGAGGATGGATAGATGAGTGGATAGACGCATGGATGGGTGGATGAGTGGATGGATGGATAGGTGGATGAATGGATCCCCCTGCCCACAAATTAACAGTCAAATCCTGATCTGCTGGACCAGGCGATCCCAAATTTCCCTGCAGGATAGCCTGGGAAGGTTTCCTCGTGGCAGCTCAGCTCGGACCGCGGCCCGAGGCCATCGGTCCTCACCAGCCAGGGCCGACCACCTTTGAATCACCCCAGGCCCACGGCTCTTGGACACTCGCGCAACCGGAGGCCGGGTCAGCAGGACCGCAGCCCGCGCGCGTCAGAGCGGGATCCCCGCCAGGCGGCGCTGCCTCCCTCCCAGCCCGCCCGGCCGCGCTGCAAACCGATGCTGTTTAATTAACGTGCAAATTGAGTAGATTAAATGACTCTAAATAATTAGCCACAGATCCTATAAACAGGATAACATATTTAATTAAGCAGCGATATAGATTTTGGAAACTGTTAATGTATTTTTAGAATGGCTGCTTAGATCTTTCACTTTTCCCCCCTAACTTCAAACATGTAACTACAGCCCTCAGTACGTGGATAAATATCTGGAAACAAGATTATGCCTGTTAACTTCAACTAATAGAAATGATGGTTTAACAGGAACTTGTGCAGCCGGGTGCTGGCACTGCTAGGAGCCAGGACAGCCCAAGCAGGGCTCTTGTGTGTAGCTTTGCTGTGACCAGAGTGTGTGTTATCACTAGCATGGGTCCAGCCCTTGATAGAGGGGTAAGAGGATTCAGGATGGGGGGACGGAAGAAGGTAAGTGAAAAATACAATCCAATTTCATTATATCAATCACATTTAATTGGCAATTTGTACGAGCAATGACCGGGCTGGCTTTAGGTAAAACTATTAGGCGACAGGCGGTGTGCTACTAAAATTCTTGG
>CM053415.1:13431021-13437784 GCA_028644305.1 Xerus rutilus | reverse complement strand
CAGAGCACCAGATCCACACATTTGGGCCCAGCGAAATGCCATCTCCCCAGTGACAAACTTTTACAACAGATATGTGTGTGTACACACATATGTATATCCTGATTTCTTTCCCTTCTGCCCGCAGTCCTAATTGGCTGCTTATTTAAGAATATGTCCTTTAATGATTTAGTTTTGAGTCTATCAATATTTTATAGTGGAGAAGGAAGTGACACTTAGCTGAGAACATAATTTAATTATAATAAATGGGTTGAGTACCTCAGCCTTATTCTTCAAAGGAGTCAAAGGGAGATATATTTATTTTTTATCCGTATGTGTAGGGGGCCCGATTGGCCCCTGCCCCAAAGTTTCTTTTCTTTTCTTCCTTTCACCCCTCCCTCCGCTGTTCTGTGAATGGGGACCTTCATAGGGTGGAGGTAAGGTGGAGTCAGGGTGCCCCCTCAACTGCCCCGCCTGCTTTTCCCCATGAGGTGACTGCCGATCAATCAGAGAGGGCATTAATTATGCCTCTTTATTGACTGGGGTGCTGCATTCTGCCGGAGCCGCTCTCTTTTGGAAGTGCCCTCCTCCTGCTCTCTTCCTCCTCCTCCATCTCCTCCTTCCTCCTCCTCCTACTCCTTTCTCCTTTCGCCGCCTCCTGGAGCCAGAGAGGAGGCGATGAGAAGCCCTTGTAGTTTTAAATTCAATGTGACAGTTTCGGAAAGAGCGGATGATGAATCTCCTATTATTGGATCAGTCTATTTGCCGCTCAATGTCTCTCTGTAATTGGAGCAACATCACTTTAAAGGTTCAGAGAGTACAGCATTTCTGGTGAAAAATCCCCACAACACGCCGGTGAATGTTTTAAAGGGAAATCTATTAGTGATTTGCGGAGGGGCGGGAGCGGCGCGGGGGAGGCGCGGGCCGGCCGGGGCTGAAGTGGGGGGCTCGCCAGGGGCCCTGCCCGGCCGCTGCGCGCCGCTGCCCCGCGTTGGGCGGCGCCCCTCCCTCCCCGCCTGCCGCCCCCCCCCCGTCTTGTTGTGACAGCTCCTGATACTGTTTATTGAGGTGCATGTCAGGTATAATTAGCAATCGATATGGAAAACGTTTCCTTGCACCCAGCACGCCTCTGACGTCAGAGCCGATTAGCGCTTCTTATTGGTCCCAAATTCCCCGGGCCGCGGCTAATTATCCGGAGCTTGATGTTGATAAAGTAAAGCGCCGGAGTGCGGGCGAAGCATGTGTAGGGCTCCGGGTGCCTGTCTCCGCCGCCGCCGCCGTCCGCGCCTCCCGCCGCTGGCCCGCCCCGGCCCCGGCCCGCGCCCCCGCGCTCCGCCGCCGGCCCCGCCGGCCCCCCGCGCGAGATGATGGACGGCCGCCTCCTGGAGCACCCGCATGCCCAGTTCGGGGGCTCGCTGGGCGGCGTGGTGGGCTTCCCCTACCCGCTGGGCCACCACCACGTGTACGAGCTGGCCGGCCACCAGCTGCAGTCCGCCGCCGCTGCCGCCGCCGCCGCCTCGGTGCCCTTCTCCATCGACGGCCTGCTCAGCGGCTCCTGCGCAGCGGCTGCCGCCTCGGTGGTGAACCCCACGCCGCTGCTGCCCGCCGCCTGCGGGGTTGGCGGCGACAGCCAGCCCTTTAAACTGTCAGGTAGGCTCGGCGGGCTGGGAGGAGGACAGCTGGGGGCGGAGAAAAGGGGGGCCTTTTCTGCCGAGGAGTTGGGTGACAGGCCGGCGGCGCCACCTTCTCCGTGCGCCCTCAATCTGCCCGGCCAGCGGGTCGCAGACGGGGTTGGGATCTGGTCTGGGCCGGTGGCTGAGCCGCGCGGCGTCCTGTGCGTGCCCGCAGACTCGGGGGACCCAGACAAGGAGAGCCCGGGCTGCAAGCGGCGGCGTACCCGCACGAACTTCACCGGCTGGCAGCTAGAGGAGCTGGAGAAGGCGTTCAACGAGAGCCACTACCCTGACGTGTTCATGCGCGAGGCACTGGCGCTGCGCTTAGACCTGGTGGAATCCCGAGTTCAGGTAAAGACCCGCGTCCCTCCCGGATCCGTGGTCGGGCGCTGTGCGCGCCGAGCGCTGTGCGCCTTTGTTCTAGGAGGCGGGATGATGTCCCAGGCTACGAGCCCGTTCCCCGCTCGCCTGCTGGTGTGGGGGCGTGGGTAGTAGTAGTGGGGCTGGACCCCTTGCGCAACGGGAGGTGAGTAACTCCGGAAAGCCTCGGAGGCTTGAGAGGGCCGCCGTAGCACCGAAGTAGCGGCAACAGCGACTGCGTGCGACCCGGGAAGTGGTGTGATGGGTACGCTCGGCCCTTGTGAAAAGAGGTCTCTAAGGGCTCCGTGGCGGGGGCGAGGAGGGGATAGCGGGGCGCCGACTAGAAGGGAGAAGGTGGGCCCTGGTGCTCCGTGCTCTTGCCGGAGGCTCTTGCCGTGAGCGAACGGGTTTGTTTGCCTCTTGCCTGTAAAATATTCAGATGGAAACCTGTATTTATTTCTCACTTTGTAGAAAGGGGAAGATGAGGAAAGGGAGAGGAAAACTTAAATGGTGAACACATCTGAGCAAGTGGGAAGAAAAAAAGTCTGAATTTTTAATATCCCCGAGTTTATCTTCTTTTTTCTTTCTCCGACCTCCAGTTACTTGATTTCATTCGAAGTCAGCCAGAGATATTCTTTTTTAAAATACAGTCATTTGGTGTATTAATATTCAGAACGATCTATGCATAATTAAATGCTTCCCTGGAGTATAGAAACCTACTTTTCCTGGGTTTGGTGAGATGGATGCGGTGCTGTGGGGGCCTGGCTTTGAGGCAGATGCTGGCAAAACTCCTGTTTAGCACCAATAGCTTTGCCTAAAAAGGTCTTTCGGTCCTGTGCTTGGGCCTCCGCTGATGACCTCTTCTGTTTGGAAATCCTTTTATCCAATTTGTTCTAAAGTGTTGTAAGTGAAGTCAAGATCCCTTTATTTCTCCCCTCATATGATGATGAGTAATTCTTGGTGGCAGGGGCAGCCTAGAATTTGCACCATAAAAAGAAGTTAAAAGAAAAAAGAGGGGGGGAAAAAGCTGTTGGTGGTCTCAACTTACTACCTGGGACCCTGCATGAACAAGGCTCCCAATGACCAGGCCCGGTCTGCCATTGTGTGGAGCCTCTATATGGCCATAACAAAGAATTTGAATTATCGCGCTCTCTAGGGGTGGGTAGTGCTGCCCAAAGCTCTGTCAACTCAGCGGGGATTTGACTTGGAGTGTATAGGGTGGGTTGTACAATAAGGGTCTAGGGCTGCTGTTCCTCTGGAATCCTGTGTGGCTCCCTGGGACAAGACCTACAGTGAACATCAGAGAGGCAGGATGGGCCCTGACTTCTTTGGAGGCCTGGGAGCCTGCCTCTTACCTCCCAGCTTTCCTTCCCCCATGGCCTAGACCAAACACGACTAGTTTGGGAAAGCTCTGTTGGTCCCTGGTCCAGACCTCCCAGAAAGGACGTGCTGTAGCTGTGATGGGGGAGAAAGGTTGTAGAATGCCCATTCAAGTTCGGCTTTCTAGGCCTTCCTGAGGAAGAAGCATCCAGATTTCCCTTCATGGGAGACTCGGAAATCTGGGCTTTGACAGTCTCCAGGGGTCCGAAGACAGGTGTGGAAGGCTGCCCCCCCAGAGAAGCGGTTCAGCCGCAGAATGGTCATCGCCAGTCTGCGCCGCTGCTTAGAACTGGAGCTGTGAGAAGCCAGGAAGGGCACGGAGGGGCCCTGCTCTCTACCAGGAGACCAGGAACCGGCAGCGTTCGGTCATGGGCCCCACCGGCCCTGCTTGAGGAAGGGGCAGCTCCAGACCCCAGAGGTGAGACGCCAGAGCGGGAAGCTGGCTGGGAGGCCCCATCTACGCTCCTTCTGGGTGGAAAAAGTGCTCGCTGGAAGCTGCAGTCTGAGTGTCAAAATCCAGCCCTGGGCCGGCCAGGATCATGGCCTGGATCTCGCTCCCCTGGCCTGAGCCGAGGTTCTGCAGGCCTGTCTAGGGAGTAGGAGGCCCATAGCCCCAGCGGCGGGCTTGCCGCCTGATTTTGCCTTCCTTTCCCCTGTTCGGCTGCTCTAGGTCTGGTTCCAAAACCGCCGGGCCAAGTGGAGGAAAAAGGAGAACACCAAGAAGGGCCCAGGGCGGCCCGCGCACAACTCGCACCCGACCACGTGCAGCGGCGAGCCCATGGACCCCGAGGAGATCGCGCGCAAGGAATTGGAGAAGATGGAGAAGAAGAAGCGCAAGCACGAGAAGAAGCTGCTCAAGAGCCAGAGCCGCCACCTGCACTCGCCCGGCGGCCTCTCCTTGCATAGCGCGCCCAGCTCCGACAGCGACAGCGGCGGCGGCGGCCTGTCCCCGGAGCCGCCCGAGCCGCCGCCGCCCGCCGCCGCAGCCAAGGGCCCTGGCGCGCACGCCTCTGGCGCCGCAGGTTCCGTGCCCGCACCTCCTGGCGAACCGCCTGCGCCCGGCACCTGCGACCCTGCCTTCTACCCGAGCCAAAGAAGCGGCACCGGCCCTCAGCCGAGGCTAGGCCGCCCTGCAGACAAGGACGCGGCCTCGTGCGGACCCGGGGCGCCGGCGTCTGCGGAGCGCGGCGCCGCAGGCCTGCCCAAGGCAAGCCCGTTCAGCGTGGAGAGCCTGCTGTCTGACTCGCCGCCGCGCCGGAAAGCCGCCCCCACCAACACCGCGGCGGCTGCGGGGCTGGACTTTGCGCCCGGGCTGCCGTGCGCGCCGCGGACCCTCATCGGCAAGGGCCACTTCCTGCTCTACCCCATCACACAACCGCTCGGCTTCCTGGTGCCGCAGGCCGCGCTTAAAGGCGGTGCAGGCCCCGAGCTGGTGCCCAAGGACGCGCCGCCCGCGCCCGCAGCGCCGCCCGCGCCGCCGGCGCAGGCCAGCTTCGGGGCCTTCTCTGGGCCCGGTGGCGCTCCAGACTCGGCCTTTGCGCGCCGCAGCCCCGACGCCGTCGCCTCTCCCGGGGCCCAGGCTCCTGCAGCGTTCCGGGACCTAGCCTCGGCTGCGACGACCGAGGGCGGTTCGGGGGACTGCGCGGACGCGGGGACCACCTGCCCCGCGGCCCCGCCGCCCCCGCCGCTTGCGACGTCGCCTGGGCCTGGCCCGCAGGCGGCCAGCCCCGCTGGGGAGCCGGCCACCTGCGGCGCCGCAGAGACTGGCGCAGCGGTCGGACCCAGCCCGCCGGATGGCGAGGAGGTGGACATGGACTGAGGGCGGCGCGGCCGGGAGATGCGCTTTGCAGGCCGGCGCCCGCTTGCTCAGGCTCCGACACACACAACAAATCAGGTGATCGGCTCTAGAAACACTGCTTCCCCCTTTTTTCTGTTTTTTTTTCTCCTCTTATTATTATTATTTTTTTTAAGGCAGACGAAACCGTTGTATCAATTCGGACCTAGGCAGCAACTGCAGGTCTTGGTGAGACCCTCTTCCTCCCGAGGGAGCAAAAATAACCCATAGCCCCCCCAAAAACCCACAACAAGAATCCTCAGCCTTGTAAAATGCAAAAATGTCTAAGAATATTTATATATGTACCATTTTTTATAAATAAAGCTGGTCGAACGCAAACTCTCGGGTCCATCATTTTTAAATTTCCGAGTGCCCAACCCGGCCGCTCCTCCCCTCCATTTCCACTCCTCTCTCCGCGTGTGAGGTGGGGTGGGGACTCTGCACCTCCCCCGAGGTCCGCGCTTAATGCTTCCTTTTGTGTGCGTGTGTGTTTGTGTTTTCTGATTGAACAAATTTATGCATCCGTAGCTTCCCCTCCTCAATCCTCCCCCGCGCTCCTCCTCCTACCCGGCGCCACACACACGCGCGCACACACCACACAGTCCCCCCCCCGCGCGCCCCCGCGCGCACCCCCGCACACTGGCACACGCCGGGGCGCGCGGCGCGGGGTGATGGAGCCGGGGGCTGCTAGGGCCGGGCCGCTGGGCTCCTGCAGAGTTTTGATATGAAAGTAATTATTTTCCGGTGGCTGCTGCGGGGACTGGGTTTCTTGCCCAAAGGGTTATTATACATTACCGATTTCTAGTGATATGAAATCACATAAACTTCCTACAATAATAGAATTAGCATGAAAGGCTGGGGTGTCAAATTGAAATTGGAGAATAATAGCGCCGGCAGCTGGGGGAGTGCGTGCGCATATTGGAGCGGAGATGGGGAATCGTGGGGCGGAATTTTCATGAGCTGCACTCTTTGTCAGCGCTCTTGTAGCCGGCTATATTAAGATAGATGCCCAATGATATCCCTCATTGTTCTGTCGCTTATATTGATGTTGCTGCGTTATCAGCCTATTGATCATGTGTCGCCTGTAATAGGACAGGCGCCGCCAACGCGCCTCTTTACAAAAGCAGTGCACATTTGTTCTAATAGGGTCCGGGTCCCCAGGGGACCCTTCGGGGGCTTCAGGACATCTGCAGCGAAGAAATATTAGCAAACTTGGCTGGAGCCTTCAGCCAGCCCTGCGCCCCCTCCCCTGCCCGCAACCGCCCCACCCCAAACCAGCCACCACCAATCCTCCAATCCCTCCCCCCCCAAAAAAACATCCCAACCAGCCAGCCTCAATTTTCCTGGGCCCTGGGTCCTTAGTGCCGCAAAAGGCACCAATTCCCCAAGAAATTGGGATCCCAATTATTAAAACCATTAATTCCAGCGAGGCTGAGCGCAGTGGAATTATGTTTACAGCCTCGTTAAATATCCCTGATCCCTCCTGGTCATCAGGCCTTTATTTGCAAATAAATTGAAAATAATCAGAAGGACAGCTTTC
>CM053415.1:13148521-13426021 GCA_028644305.1 Xerus rutilus | reverse complement strand
TAAGATATTGAAAACCCATATACGGATGTATAACGGAAACGCTCCGGCCATCAAATAAATTTAAGTAGAAGCAATTGTAATTTTAAGCTCCCAAGTATTATCCCCTTCAGACATTAAGGCAGCATCAGTAACCATCAAATGGAGAGTACGAAGAGCAGAGGCTGGGAGGCTCCCCTATCCGGGGACCTGCCCGAGGGACCCGCCGGCCTGGCAGGGCCCAGCAGCCCCTCTCGGCCTCTCTAGGCGGCGGGGCTACACTTCCCTTTCTCCCCGTTTGGTTGGCCCAAGCGAAATCTTTCTGGAACCCGAGTGCTTGCTTAGGATGTGCCCACCTCCCCCACTCTGTCCACCCAGACGAGGAGGGCCCACCCTCCCCCTCCCCCCTCCCCCCTCCAGCCGGACAAGGTTTTTTTCCGGAATCGGAAGGCAGCTCTTCCCTGCCAGGCCAGGCCACCCCCCATTCCGGCCAAGGTGCTCTAGTCCTGTCCCCCTGAGTTGGGCACCTGGAGAGTTCCCTAGCCCTGGGGAGGGCCTACCCAGAAGAGATCATGCCCCTCGACCCCTCCTTCTGGGCCAGCTGCTGCCAGCGGAGATGGACCGAGAGGCTACCTCCAACCCCAACCCCCAGCATAACTCCCGCCCTCACCCCCTTTCCGAGGAATCCAAGCCCCGCGTTTAATGAGTCGTGAAGTGTGAGAACTTCCGGACTGCGGCGCCCCTGATGCCAATTCCAGATGTGTGAGGTGGGAGGGGCGGGGCCTCCGCCAGCGAGGACCCAGCCACTGCCGCCTGACCGCAGCGCCCTGGATCCAGGTTCCAGCGATCCCGGCCCTGAATTGGAAACAGGCAACTTCTCCACTGAGAAATTACTCTTTTTATTTCTTGTAGCGTTCCTGGTGCCCTATTTCACGGCACCGACAAACGGAATATTACTTTTAAAACACTATGAAATACCAGGTCCTGTCCTCGGAGCTATTTCGGGGGAATTCAATTTTCGCTGAATGGTGAGAAGGTCCAGCGTTTCTTTGGGGGGCCGATGGGTGGCTGGGTGGGAGGAAGAGGAAAGTCCTCAGGGGTCATCTTGGCATTCCAGAGAGGCTTGCTAGTGTCTGGGTGGTACACCCACTTGCAGCCCTGCAGACACCTGCACATTCAGCACACTTTCTTAGGTGGCTCAGACACAGGCTGTCCCTTGCCGGCTTCTGAATCCTTAGCGTTCTTGGTTACTCTGGTTCACAGAGTTGAGTGATTAGGGACAAGGTCATGTTACCCGTCATCTGTCCAACAGCAGAACCCCCCTCCGTAGGTGTCCTCATCTCCTGGAGAATGATCATTCTGATCTACTGAGAGAAAAGTTTGCCCCTGTCGCATTATCCTTCCTCCCTCTTTTCCTTATCAAATGCTCCACCTTCCAGGCCTCAGGGCAGATAACTTAGTTCTCCAGTGTTCACAGTCAGGACTGGGAGCAAGCAGAGGACTTTTGCAAGAAGATCAACCAGCTGTCCCTTCTGCTTTCTCCTCAGTGTGACAGATGAGACTTTGTAGTTGGGAACAAAGAGAGCAACTTCTAGGTGCTGTCCCCAAAGCTAGGGACCCCAGCTCTCTGTCCCAAGTTCCAGAAAGATCAGTCAGGCCTTGCTGTATTGTAGCTGACTGCCCCACCTGGCTGGGCAAAGCCTGGCCCCAGCTGCCCTCCTAGGGGGTGAGGCCTGCAGCATCCACATGAACCTGGGGAATTTTTTAGGGTGTGCATAGGAGAGATGAGGCATTGCCCTGTTCCCATAAACAAGAAAGAAATGAGGACTTGGGAATAATACCAAGTGCCCCATTGTCCCTCCCATTACAGTTTTCTTTCTTCTGAGTCTTTGTCTCAAAGACATTCTCCCTGGCTCTTGGAGATGGAGAAGCCAGGGATAGCCAGGAAGGGCCAGCTTGGCAGTTCTGATGACCACACCCAGGTGCAGGCCCCTATCTTACCAGGGCAGGGCCAGGGAAGAGCCTTCTGGGAGTCCAGGAAAGAAATAGGAGCAGAAGTGTCCTATAAATCTAATCCCCAGCCCGCCATGGATCTTCTTAAACTAGCAACAGAGAAGAGACCCAGACTGCGGCAGGAGGCCCCCCACTTCAGGTGTCCTCCACTTGCAGCTGCTTGGTTACACCTGAGCTGCTTCCTGCCTGCTGGAAGGAAGGTCTCCCTACAGTGTCCACAGCTCAGATTTGCTTGAATTAGGGAATCTGAGGCTGCCCTACTCCAGTATAGGGGAAAACTCCTCAGTACCCCAGTTCCCTGGGGCCTGGCACTGCAAAAACCCATTCTGCACTTTCCTGTAAACAAATGCTTACTGGAGTTGGAGTTGGAGTTAAGACTCTATTTCTCTCTCTCTCTCAAAAAAAAAAAAAAGATAACAAAGCGATTTAAAGATAATTAATTGCATTAAACTATTGACTAACTACCTCGCTCAATAGTAATTCATTTAGAGAATATTAAAATTGGAGGAACAATAATAAAATTGATGCCAATTCCCACGGGGAGGGAGAAGGCCAGCAAATTGGATACTTTTCTTAATCTGGCGTAAATAATAACATGTCTGCTCCCGTTCTCTCTCAGGCCAATTCCCCTATCATTTATTCCAGACTCCAAAGCTGGGTTTCATAATTGATATCAGTTACTCAATGAGTGCTTTTTCATTTGTTCTTGTTATCCGTGATAATTGCAAAGTTCAGCCTCTTCGAGTTGGGATTGGGAGCCAGCCTGGTTATTCCAGAGCCAGGCACTACTGGGCAGAGCCTCGGCTGGAAGGCAGGGACTCTGGCCGCTCCCTGTGTTTGCCTCCCTTATGGCAGTTTGTCAGGCCCAGGCTGGCAGCCTGGTCCTAGGCTCGGGCTGAGCAGGACTGGACCCAGGTGGCCCCACAGTGCCGGCCCTTCCTTCTGCAGATGACCACCCACAGCCAGCTAGGCCATGCCCAAGAAGAAACATTGGGAGTAGCAACCCAGGGTTAGGAGCCTGGTCCGATCTGTTTTTGTTTGAAAAGTGGTGGGTGGAATGATGAATCCTGAAGGATACCTGGGGAAAAATGAATTTTAGGAGAATGAGGAAAAGGGGGTCGGAGGAGGGACATTTCACTGAGACAGCAGGGCCTGTTCTCCATGCTGCCAAGGGGTGCAGATGCCAGGTCCCAACTTACCTACCCCCACACCAAAGCCTGGACCAGGGACCAACGACAGTGGCTCGAGCCCTGGCAGCTGGGCGGGTCCCTGAGATGACTATTTCGTTATTTATTCACTTATTTATTCATTTATAAAGTGTTTACTTAGCTCAGTGCAGATGTAACATCTCATTTACAGCGTGGCCTCCGGGCATAGAAACAATTGGCAACAAAAGAGTAACTCCCGAGAATTAGAGGAAAACACACACAACACCATCACGAGTTGGGGTGGGTGGAGAGAGCCTGAGACGCTGGGCCCTAGCGAGGAGACAGTCCACGCTGCGGCAGGACAGCGCAGAGACCCCGGGAGAGGCTGTGGGCAGCAGATGGCCTCTGGAGAGGATGGGGATGGGACCGCGGGCGTGTCGTTGGGTGCCCCGCGTGGTGCTGTGTACCAACCCCGAGGGTGTGCAATAAAAGGGAGGCCGGAGGAGCCTTTTTCGAGCGGCTTTGGGCTGCAGCGCGCTGGCAGGACCTACCGGAGACCCGGAGGCGGCGGTGGACTTGCAGGCTGCGCGCAGCTGTGTCTCCTCGGCTGCGGACAGGGCGGGCCCACCGAGGATAGCACCTCCCACCCCTTCGCTGTCCCGGTGGGGGCAGCGGCTTGCCAGGCGCGTCCCGGGCCCTTCTTCCTTCCGTTTGCTAGTTTGGGTTGGCTGAGAGTAGCGTCCCGCCAGACGGGGCGGGTAGGGTGCGCAGGCCTGTGTCGGGGCTGCCTCGCTCCTGCCCGTCTGAGCTCTGTCAGCCCTCGGCTGCCTGATCACAGCTCTCGGCAGTTGGGAAACTGAGGCCTGCGACTCTGGGACGCGCGCCAGGTAGCCGGAACTCTGGTTGGGGTGCCGGGGTGCAGAGGGGCAGAAAGGGGCGGCAGGGGAGAATTTGCCCCTGACTACCAGGCGCAAGGAGCGCGCCCGCGCCCCTCCATGGGCGGTGCCTGGCATCTTCACTGTGGGTGCCAACACCTGCCTGCCCAGAAGGGGCTGCAGGAACCCCGCCCCTCCCCCCCGCCAGTCCTGTGCTTTCCCCTGCGGGGACCCTGCCCCTCCCCTGTCCCTCCCCCTGCGGGTACTCGCGCCCCTCCTCTCCCCCTCCCCCTCCAGCTCCTCCCCTCCTCAGGGAGACCACGCCCTCCCCACTGGGCCCCTCCCCTCCCCTGCGGGGACCCCTCCCGCACTGGCGGCCCGGGCGCCGAGCCCCGTGCGCAGCCGTCAGGGCACTGACGGGAGGCAGCTGCGGCTGTGTGACTGGGAGCTGGTTGCCTGGCAACCCGAGGCGGCTCATTACCACGGCCACAGTGATTAACCAAAACAGAAAAAAAGAATAAAGAAAAAAAAAAAGGAAAAAATAAGGGAAAATCGGAAGTATGAAAGTAAAATGCATTATATAACGAGCTAATTGATAATCAACTTCTTTTTAATTATTCACTTAATTTAAAAAGTGTAACTACAACACTGCCCTCATGAAGCTGTTGATAGGCTGGCAGGATTTTCAAAGCTGTCCCCAGCCGCTGTGGACTGGGAGGCAACTCCTCCCCTGCTTCCCAGGTTATCCCTGCACCCGGCACACCTGGGAGGGGTGATTTAGGATATTCTCCAAAGCTGGGACAGCTGCCCCAGCAGCAGGACATTTTCTAGAGAGGCGAGGCACTCCTCCCCTTGGCCTTGCCTCATCTCTAGCCTTAGTTTCCCCAAGTACAGGCAATACTTGTCCCCAGCTTCACGAAGCTGCCAATCACCCTGTGGACGAATGTGGAGGCCGAGAGGACAGTGTTTGGGCCAGTGGCCATCACAGTGCGTGTGCAGGGCAAGTACCCATGGAACCACTGGGAGGAGAGGGACCAAGGGTCTCACCCAGGGGAGTGAGCAAGGGGAGCTAGTAGGGATGTGCTCTGAGAGGTGCAAGGCCATCTTTAGGATCAAGAAGGCCTGGAGGTCTGGAGGACACACTCTAATGTGAGTCTCAAAGACTGTAGGGGTGATGGATACTGTGGTCTGTTGTCCCTGTCCCTCTGGGAGGGTGCTCCTTCCTTACTGCCAGGGTGATTCCCACCTCCTGCTTCCTCCCTTCTTTCTCAGCTGAGGCTTCCTGAACACTGCCCCTGACTGGAGGGAGCTGCCAGGGATACCTACATCCACCTACATCCAGGTGATGGCTTCATTACAGTACACAGCCAACCTTGGGCCCCACAGCAAATCCCTACAGGATGACTGAGAACCCCTTGCAAGCACTTTGCAATTTAACTTCTTCCCAGCAAACCTCTTGCACTCAAGCCTCCTTCGAGGATCTGGGTATTGGGTGACCCAAGCTAAGGCAGGAAAGGCAGCCTGGGCACAGCAGGCCTCTGGCACCCAGGTGTAGGGATGGTGGAGGTGCTGAGAGGGGTGGGCTGGCACCTGTCTTGGCTCTGGGTAACAGAACTTGCTGATGAATTGAGAGTGGAGGGAGCAGGGAGGATGAGGGTCCTTGGACTTGTAGAGTGGGATTCAGCCAGGTTCAGGCTGGACACAGGTGAGGTGGTTCTGGCTCCACTATCAGCACAGACTCCAGCTCTCAGCCCCTCTCTTCTTCTTTCCTTCTTTCCTTCACGTTCAACTTTCTCTTGTTATAGTCCTCCAGCCCTCTCTGAAACTCGGCCTCTCAAATGTCACAGCTGCTTCACTGGGCAGTATTGGAAGGCTTTTCTCATAGGAAAGACAGAGGAGGGCTGTTGCCCTTCCCCCACCTATCTCCAGCCACTGGACTTGATCCTTTCCCCTCCTCTCTGAGGTTTGGGGACCATGGATAGTGGAAGAGATGCTGCTGCAACTGGGAAACACCAGCAGGACCTCCTGGCACCATTGGCCCCCTAGATACGGCAGACCCTGGCAAGTTAGAGCAGGCCCGAGACAAGAGGGAGGGCCCCCTCCCCCTGCTTCCCCTCTGCTTTTTCCCCTTCCATGACTCCATTTAGAGACAGATGAAATAGCTGGGCGCAGCACTGCACACCTGTAATTCCAGTGATTCAGGAGGCTGAGGCAGGAGGATCCCAAATTCGAGACTAGCCTCAGCAACTTGGTGAGACTCTGTCTCAAAACAAAAACAAAAAGGGCTGGGTGTGGCTCAGTGGTAAAGTGCCCCTGGGTTCAATCCCCAATACCAAAAAAAAAAAAAAAAAAAAAGCCAGATGAAGTCATCTAACCCTAACCCTAACCCTTGGCACCCAGGTCAGGAGGGAATGGAAGTGGGTGGGTGATAGCCGTAGGTCTGTCTCTGAACCTCCAGCAATAGCCCTGGGTGGGATAAGAACAAGTGTCCACCCTCCTCATTTGACTCTGGGTCACCTTCACAGGTCATGGCTGTGGGGCAGCCCAGAGAATCCTGGGAGAGCAATCGAGAGCTGTTCTGTGTACTGGGCAGGGGCTGAGGAGGCTTATCCGGTTGGCACAGGATCTTTTTCTCTAAGTCACTGTCACTGACATCCCCTTGTCTCAGTTGGCTGTGAGTCTAAAGGTAAGTTCCACAGAATTACAGATCTTGAAGCTGTCTGTAAGAATATCTTAGCCCCATTCCATTTGGGTCTTCAGCCAGTGGACTGGCCAGGGCGAGCTCTCCTGGGCTCTTTGACTAGAGGGAGCAGTGGTTGCTCAGAAGTGCAGTCAGTTTGGGGGCCATACCTGGCAGGGAGTGGGAGGGACCCTTGGTCGGCAAGGCTTATTGAACAACCTTGAACAGCACCCTTTGTTTTCATGACGCCTTTCTCTTCTGAGCAATCTTAGGTTCCCATAGGTCACCTGGGTGTCCCTATACTCTGCCCCACCCCACCAAAGCCCTGCAGCTGGGCATGAGGAAGCTATAGAACACTCCAGGTGTGATCTCCTGGATAGTTTCTGAGGGCTGCCTCCCTTGAAAGCTGAGAGAGTAGGGCATCTTCAGGGTCTCTTCACTGTGGGAAGAAGGGGTTCTCGATGGGGGAACCCACTGGGGCCTGAGTTTCTTGGGCATATTAACCTCTCAGACCTGAGTCAAGATCCTCCTGAGCAGGGGAAAGGAAGATTACAAATGCTGTGGCTGAGCTGTGTCCCCTCAAATCCCTGTGCTAAAGCCTTGACCCCCAGCACCTCAGAATATGGCCCCCTGTATGGAGACAGGGCCTTTAGAGAGGGATTAAAGTAAAATGAATTCACTGGGGTGGCCCTACCTAGTCCAGTCTGACCAGGGTTCTTTTAAGAGGAGATCAGGACCCAGATACACACAGAAAGACGACTCTGTGAGGACACAGGGAGAAGATACCATTTGCAAGCCACAGAGGGTTACCTCAGGAGGAGGTAGCCTTGCTGCTCCTTGATCTGGGACTGTAGTCTCTCCAAGGCTGTGACAATAAATGTCTGCACTTAAGCCGCCTGGTCAGTGGTGTTTGTTAACTGTTGCTGGAGCAGACTGACACAGGACCTGAAGGAAATACTCACTGACTGGCATCTTTTATGGGGATCTCACTGGGCCCTGGAGGGGTTTCTGGGGAGGGGATTTTGCTCCAAGGTAGCAAACGGCAGGAAAACACCAAGGTCAGTGGTGACCTGTAGCCTTTCTCCCAGGTCAAGCAGCCCAGGACAGAGGAGTGCTTCTTGCTCCCATCTGTCCACTCTCCTGGTTGAGAGATGGAGGGCCCTGGCCTCCTCATGGCTCTGTGGCTTAGAGCTGGGATGTGGGGATACCAGCAGGTGTCTGTGTTCCAGGGATGCTTTGGCGACGTGGAGCCTTACAGGCGGGAAGAAGGGCTTGTTGAGGCCTGGACCTGGTTTCTGCGGAGGAGAGCTGGCACGTGGGGTGGCGGGATGTTCTCAGCTTTTAGCTGCAGATTTATGTAAATATGGATTATGAAGTTTGGCCCCAGTTCTCCCTTCCCCTTTCCCCTCCCCTGCCCTGGAACATAGTGGGCATTAGCGCCCGTTGGTTGGTGGATTTCCACAGCCTGTCAATGAGCGGCACTTAATTCTCAGGCAAATGTCGACTTATCTCTCTGTGTGGTGGGCTTAGGCATTTGCCTCGCTCAGCCTGGAAGGCGGAGGAAGGGAGGGAGGGACATAGCCACAGAGAAGGGGCCTCTTCCCTCACCAGAACCTGCTGTGTCTCGGCTTTGTCCTGGCAGTCACATGCAGGACTGGGAGCAGTAGAGAGAGGGCTCCCAAGGCCAGTGGGCCTTTCTTACTGTGTGGCTCCAAGTAGTTTCCTTCTATATTTCTTTTTTTTTTTTTGGTACCAGGGATTGAATTTAGGAGCACTCAATCACTGAGCCACATCCCCAGCCCTATTTTGTGTTGTTTTTTTTTTTTTTTGTAGAGACAGAGTCTCACTGAGTTGCTTAGTTGCTGAGTCTGGCTTTGAACTTGCGATTCTCCTGTCTCAGCCTCCCAAAGTGCTGGGATTACAGGCATGTGCCACTGTGCCCGGCTAGGTTCCTTCGCTTTTTGAGGTTCAGTTGTTCTCTCTGAGAAAACAGGGATGGTAAGGTTTTTTCAGGGTGACCCTGTGATAACTAGTAAATTAATGAGTGTGGCCAGCACTATCAGGTGGGACTCAGCCTCCTGAAATTCTATCCCCAGCCCACATTTAGTTTAGAAAGATGCAGGTGTCAGAGGACAGGCATGAAAGTTATTGAAACTCAGAGTCAATGAGCAGGGCGCTGTGGCGCATGCCTGTAATCCCAGCACTTTGGGAGGCTGAGACAGGAGAATTGCGAGTTCAAAGCCAGCCTCAGCAACGGTGAGGCGCTAAGTAACTCAGTGAGACCCCGCCTCTACATAAAACACAAAATAGGGCTGGGGATGTGGCTCAGTGGTCGAGTGCTCCTGAGTTCAATCCCTGGTACCAAAAAAGAAAAAGAAAAAGAAACTCAGAGTCAATCTGAGTAGCCTCTGTGGAGCTAGACTTCCCACCCCCACCCTTTGGGCAAGAATGCAGGACAAGGGGCCAGTTCTGCCAGGATACAGCTGTGGCCCCTTGGGCAGGTGTCACTGGGTTGTGATGGTACTAGTGATGGACGGTAGGCTGGTGAGCATGCTGAGGAGGTCAAGGGCAGCTGGACGAGGCTTGGAGCCAATGAGGACCCGGGTGTTGGCCTGGTGTGGTGGGAGTTCTGGTCTGCACATTAAGACACCCCTGGTTTTCCACCAGGTCCGGGGGGTGGTGCCACGTGCCCTTGGCCCTATCTTCTCCATCGCTTCCCTTCTCCCTCTGGTCTCAGAGCTTCAAGAACCACAAAATTAGTTCTAAAAAAATTACCCCCTTATTTCATTGCTAATCTCCTAACTCCCTTAATTAAGTCAATGGTAGCCTAAATTGCTCTAAACATCTTTTGGGGGATTATATATTTTAATCATCATTATCCAATGAATATTTGATTATATAGTCATCATATAATCAAGAGTAAAAATTATAATCCAAAAAAGGGGCATTTAATAACACTTTAAACGACAGGGTATTTGATAAAGGGCGTGAGAGGATTAGGTGCCGATTGAAAGACTGGATTGAGCTCCCCAGTCAAGGACTTGAGCGATCACTTTACTTAAACATAAGACCAAGCTTTGAGAAAAAGGAAGAAAGGAAACCAAGCTGTCGCGCACCCCCCCCCCCAGCCCACCACCCCTCCCTTCTTGAGTAACAAGGTGTCTTTCTTATTTGAATAGCTGTTTTGGAAACAATGCCTAAAAATGTCACTAGGTTTGGGGATTGGACAGTGTTCTGTGAGTCCTTCAGCTAGCTGAGAGGCAGGGTCATGAGCATCTACAAGTGAGTGTCCACACCAGGGTCCAGACAGGGCACTGATGAGCACCGGGCATCCCTGGTCTGCAGTCAGGCTTCCTGTGGCCTGGATGTGGCGTGTTTTGTGACGAGCACTCGTTTTTTTAAATTTAAAAAAAATTTTTTTTTAGTTGTAGATGGACACAATGCCTTTATTTATTTTTTTATGTGGTGCTGAGGATCGAACCCAGTGCCTCACACGTGCAAGGCAAGCGCTCTGCCACTGAGCTACAACCCCAGCCCCTGACGAGCACTCTTGACACCCCTGCTACCCACCCCACTGCACCCTGTTGCAGCCCACCTGTGCCAGGCCCCCCTGCACCCCCGTAACACCGGCTCCTCTGGACATTGACAGAGCCATCCTGAATGCAGGGAACCTGGAGGCCCAAAGAGCTCGCCTCCTTCCCGTCTGTGAGGCCCCTCTATTGACGTCTGCTGAAATCATTTGAGACAAAGTTACTGCATGGGCATTAGAGCCACTTTTCAGAGCGAAACATCTGTCATTTAGCACTATGACGCTATGGGGACGGCACTTTAGAACAATCTTGTTGCATTTAATTTATTTTCTTCAGAACACTGTAGAGAGAAGGGTAAATTCTTAGGTTCTCTGTGTGGACAGATCCAGAAGTCCCACCCCACAGCAGGAGATGCCCCGGCTGGAGGCCACCCTCTGGCCCTCAGGGCAGATTGATTTATTCCTCTGCAGACCTGCAGGGGCTGCCTGGGAACACTGCTAGCCCACCTTCCCAAAGCCCTGGGGACAAAGGGGGCTCTGGAGGGGGAGGGTAGCATGCTAGTGGCTGAAATAGCCTGGAGAGGAGCAGCTAGCACATGCCCCATCCGGGGACTCTCCTCACCATCTGCATCATCTCTGTGACCCCCCACCCAAAAAAAAAAGCCTGGTCTCCAGGATCCACCTGTCCTACCTCTAGTATGAGTTCCAGTCAACTCCTTGTCCAAGCCCCTTCCCTGCCCCACCCTCAGGGATGACACCATGTATAAATGTCCTTTCCTGGCTTCATGTTCCTGCCTCATGGGCACCCCTGAGAGGTTGATAGAGGGTCCCCACTTCACACAGGAGGAAGCAGAGATCTCAGACACTTGCCTGGAGCCAGTTGGCAGCTGCGGAGCAGGGATTTGAAGGCCAGTTGTGACCCTGCAGCTGGACCCCTCCCAATCTGCTTCCCTAGAGGACTGGTGGGCCCTGAACCCAGGGACTTGGTTGCATCCCGGGAGAGCAGGCAGGGGCTGGAAGAGGCTGGCGTGCAGGCCTGGGCCAAGGGCAATGCTCACCCTCATCTGTCTGTTCTGCACGTTTGAAGCAACAAGCCCCTTCCTCCTGGCTACCTGGAAAGTCCCCTCCTGGGGCCAGTACTGCAGAGAGAGAGAGAGACAGAGCAACGGGCTTTCCCCATCTCTGCCCTGTCCCCGCCTGCCTCACACTGTGCTGCTGGGGAACACACAGGCATCCTCGTCACCTGAGGACCCTGAGGAAGTTCATGGGTGCCCTCAGCCTTCCTCTGGCTCTGGTAAGGCCAAGATCCAGGCAGGGATCATGGAATGAATCACCCACAAAGATGCAGAGCTTGCTGAGATCAGCCCAGGGTCCTAGGTCCTGACAGCATTGGAGGTGTCAGGAGGAGCCTAGGAAAGTGCCTTGGAAGTGTCTTGTGACAGAGGCACCTTTACTATCTGGGGTAGGGAGGAAGCTGTGTTTGGGGCCAGGATGCAGGGCTGAGCTCCAGGATGGGATGGAAGGAGAGGAAGGGGTGAAGTTCCTGCAGGTGTCCTGAGCTCCACCAGGGACTGGTAATGAGACAGGGCCTGGAGGATGGAGAGGCCACTGCTCAGTCCCACTCCCTCCCACACGGGTTTGTCTAAGTCCTGCACCTGCTCGGAGCTTCTGCTTCTCCACTGTGTGGGGATGCAGATGCCCACCTTGGTTTCTGCTTGGGTCTGTGGGATTTTGGCAGGCTGTGGGACACCCTCCCACACCAGAACATTCTGTGGTAATGGCCCCAGAGGCCCACCAGGCCTGCCTAAAGGGCCAGGCTGTGATGAAGGGCAGAGTTTTTACATCCTCCTCTCCCGTGGGACCACCTGGCCAGAGCCCCCTGCGGTTGCCATTTCTTCTCTGTGGACCCCTCTGGGTATGCAGAGGTGAGCCAGCTCAAGTGTAGCCCTGGAGTTCCCACCAGACATTTTTTGACCCATGCATGCTTAGCACACTTGGGAACTCACATCCATGGCGGCCACACTGAGGACAGAGGGGAGACCCAAGGACAGAAACTAGTCCCAGGTGAGCTCTCTCATCTTCCTCAGCCAAATTTCAGGGGCCCCTGGAGTGGTCTCCTCAGTCTCCTTCATCCAGAGTGGGCCCCAAGAGCTGGCTGAGGGCAGGGACGGAGGTGCTGAGCCCACCTGGGCTACTGCACTGAGTCGCCAGCCCTGCCTGACCACTGAGCCTGGGCTGTCTCTTCTTCTGAGGGGGCATGCCAGGAGCAGGACAGACGCAGTCCCACCTTCCAAGGCCCACGGGCCCCAGCCCCTTACCAAATCCTTCAGTTTGTGACCAGAAGTCTCAGGCCTGCTGGTGAGCATATGACAGATGTGGGTGCCGGGGCCAAATAGGCAAATTGTTTTTCTCCTGGCCACTGCTGTTGTATTTGAAGAGTTAGTTCCAGCCTGGCTGAGCCGGCCTAGGGCCCAGGCACCTCTCAAGCTCTCCGTCTCCCATCAAATGGCATGAATAATTTAGTCTCTAATTAAAAGTGAGGTCAAACGATGAAAAATTGCTGGACGTTCAGTGGCACAGAGATGCATTGAATCACTGGCATATCAGAGGCAGGGGACTCCAGTTTACCCACCAACTTCTGGGCCTTGACTCACTATGCAGGCAGCAGGGTCCAGTCTGAGGGAGAGTCCCGAGTCAGAAAGGCCAGCACCTCCCTGACCTCAGCCCCACAGTTGCCCTGAGGAGCTCCCTGCCTTTCTCAAACAATAGCATGTCCTGCTGTGTCTCTGTGTATTCTTTCTGGAACATTCTTCCCCCAGACACCTGCTTTGCTTGCCCTCTCATTTTACTCAAATCTCTTCTCAGAGGTCATCTTACCTGTCCACCTGGTAAACTGCTGTCTACCAATGCCCGCTGACCATATACCCGGCACCCCGTTGGCCTCTGGTTCTTACCATGTGTCTCAGTACCTGGCTCCACCGTGGTCTGTGCTCACTTGTTTACACTCTTGTCTTATCTGTCTCCCCAGCTAGAATAAGGGGACCTTTCCTCAGGACCCCCGTGGACAGTGCGTGGCACACATTCTGAGCACAATGGAGGCTGCTAACCATGCACAGAGCCCCCTGTGGGCAGGTAGGGGATAGGACAAGGGCTGTGCTCCGCCTGTTTCTTTCCCTCCTCTGGGCCAGTAGGAAGGTGGGTCTACTGAGAAAGAGTGGTGTCCCAAGGTGCCTCTCCCTACAGTGTTTCTTTGGATGTCCTTGGTGGAGACACAAGGTCACAGGGTGCAGTTGATTGTCCCCTGAACCCTGTGGTCCTGTGTCTCCACTAAGGACAATCAGAGGAACACTGCCAGGAGAGGTGTCCTTTGGTCACTAGCTTGTGCTTTGGGACAGCCAACCTCTGCCCACAGGGGGCTCATTTCCAATGGGTCCAGGCTAACGGCAGGTGATGGCTTACAGCTTGCCCCAGGGGCAGCCAGCTGGGGGCAGGGTGGAGAGCTGGGTGCTGTAGGGAGAAGCCCAGATCTGTGGGAGGTGGAAGAGCCTCCCCACCCGCTGCCTGTTTCATGGCCCGTCCTGGGACAGCCTCTCAGCATCCACCTCCTTGAGGCTAGAACCCCACTGAGGAGAACCAGGGTTATGAGCCACTGTACCCTGTATGGTGACCCCACCATCACCTCTACTTGCCAGAAGGGTAAGGCAAGCCTTACTGAGGCTGGCTGATATGCCCAAGTCCCCCAGCTGATTGGTGGCCAGGAGCTGGTTTGGGCCAGGTCTTGCTCTCCCTGGCATTTAGAGAAATCTGAGCATGCAAGACCCTCTCTGGGCCTCAGTAACCTCTTCTGTAAAATGAGGCCTGAGTCCAAGCTCCTGGCTGCTCCAAACCCTTTCCACAGGCCAGCATCTTGGCCAGGTCCTGGAGGTTCCTGAAACTTTTCTGTGAGCTTTGAGTCAGGGTTGGGGGGCAAGCCAGTTAGACCTCAGTCACCCTCTGAGGCTGCCATTGCTCCAGCAGCTGCCCACAGGGCCAGAACTAGGGAGGAAGACCTGCTGCAGAACAACAAGCAGTCAGAAGTAGTTCACCCCATTGTATAGGGAGGGTACTGGGACAATCTGAGTAGAGGCTGAGATTCAAACTCAGAGCTTTGTCACTACCTCAATGCTCTTGTGCCATCGTCCGGCTGCCTACCCTAGCCAGCTGGTCTGTGGCTCCTGACTGGATCCTTGTTTGTATTTTCCAGGGAGGAATGTGGGGGAGGATAGGATGCTGGGGCGGGAGAGGGGGTGTGTTGGCCCTTGGGTAGCAGATTAAAGATGGATATTTTGTTTGTTACAATCAAGACCTCTGGTTTCAGTTTTATAAATTTTTAAAATATTAATTATATTTTGGAAAGTGTGCCGAGGTGAATGTATTAGCTGAGGCTCCTGCTTAGATGGCAACTCTTGGGTGTTTGGCCCAGATTAGCTGCTGTGGAGGTTGGGCATTTTAATCCACCTTGTTAAGTTATTAAATTTTCTTTATTTACATACGGATCCCACTTTCATTAGCATTGTAACAGGTGCTCATTAACAATTTATCATTTGGGAGGCGGAGTGAGACAACAGCTAAAGAGAGACATTGCTACAAAGTTTACTCTTAATTACAGGGAAAGCAGCGTTGAGGACGATAGAGGCTGCTGTTCCCTGGCCTTGCCGTGTGCTAGCTCTCTCAGTCTTGATGGTTCCAGAATCAATAGTGTTTGGCTGTGGCCAGTCTGGGGTCCTCAGAGGAGACCTCTGCAAGGGACCAGGGCTGGGAGAGGGTTTGGCACAGGGGCAGGAGGAGCCTCCTTGGTCCTTCCCCTATCTGAGTTTTGCCTTGTGATGAGGTTTTCTGCAGGGCCACCTGAGAGGCGCGGGCTGGAGGGTGGTATCTATGCAGGTGTCCACCTACCCAGGGCTGGCTGGGTGGGGCCAGGCCCACCTGCCTTCCAGGAGCTCGGAGGGCACTGGACCAGCAATGGACCTCTTTAGCAGGGTGACCAGTAGCTGGTGGTGGTGGGGAAGTGTGACCTTCAAGAGACTAGAAGGTCCTCTCACCCTTCCTGTTTTCTCAGGGGCATCCAGGGAGACCCTACAAATGCGTAGAGGAAGGGGTGGCACAGAAGGGGCCCCCATTGGGTTTCTGGGCTGTGGCTGCCCCTTGCTTTTGGTCTGGCTCTCTCAAGTGTCTTTAGGACCTCCTGAGGCTGGTATGTCACTAGTAGCCTGTGTGTGACAGTCCAAGTGTCACAATCTTTAGCACCCGGAAGGCAGGGACTTGTGATTCCTTTCTCATGTGGTTCTTTGGAGTGGCAAGGTCGTTCCCGTCCTGCAGCCCGCAGCTCAGCCAGGCTCTGGGGTGCTGGGAGAGGTGGGTGATGGGGAAGGGGAGATGGTATGGACAGTTGGTGGTCAGTCAGGGAAGAGGCTGGAGTGGGCAGGTGCAGGTGGGTGGTCCCTGTTGCAGAGGTGGGAGGGGCTTCAGGGTTGTGCCAGGACATGGGTTCTAGGCATAGGAAGAGATGGGCATCTATGGGGACTTCTCATAGTCCCTGTTGGCTCTGGGAGGGCTGTCCTGTCTGCCCCCAGCAGGAGTCTTGGCATTACACCCCTGCCCCCTCTCCCCTCCATTTACTGCAGTTGTAACATGGCTGCCAGGATCTTTAAGCCCACCCACCCCTGTCCAGGAGACCAAGGCCCAGAGAGGAGAAGAGGCAGCCCAAGACCACCCAAGAGAAGGCAGAACTGAGGTCGGGAGTGCCCAGAGTCTTCTGGTCATCTCTTCTCAGGCTGGACCTGGCTGGGGAGAGGGGAGGGGGACAGGTAGAGATGAGTTCCTGTCTCCTGGTGTTACTAGAGATGGCACAGTGCCACGGCTGTGCCCCAGTGTGTGGCCAGAGGTCTGGCCTCCCCGTGTCTTGAGGCTGCCTCATTCCAGGTACCCCAGGGCCTCCTGCACCTGCACCCTGAGTTGTGGCTCTCTGCTCTCAGAAGGGCAGCCACACCCATCTCCCCTGGGCTTGCCACCTTTCCCAGCTTTCTGCTGGCCTGTCCTGCCCCAGGGCGGGGACTTCTGGATGACCATCCTATCCAGCTGCCTGTAGGGTCACCCTAGAGAGTACCTTCCCACTCTGCTCCTCTGAAACATATTTCCAGGGTGTTTTTCCCGGATGGGGCTTTTAATATTCATCACAGCACTGACAATTTTTCCTGCCTTGTTACCAAGAGCCGATGTCGGTTTTTCATTGTATCTTTGGACAGTTGGTTTATTCGGAGCCACTTAAAGGCTCAAAAGTGATTCTCTTTTATAATTTGAGAAGTTTCATGGGCTGAACATCAAAGTGACTGGTCTGGACTGTTTCCCACTGTCCTCTGCAGCTCCCCCCACAGGCCTTCCAGACAGGTCAGGCCCACTGGTAGCTTAGTCCTGGGGGTGTGTGAGTGTGATGATGCCTTTTGGTCTACAGTCTGGAAGGTTTGTGAGGCTGAGGAGGGGGACTCTTGCAGACCTGAGAGCAACTCACTCAGAGGCTCAGACCTGTACTGGGTCCAGGCTGCAAGGTCCACCTTGAGTCTCTGCTCATTTATAAACTGGGCATCTTGGTGCAGAGTAGGGCCATTGATATTTAGCCATAGAAATCCAGCAAGACTTGTAGCTAGGTGGGGTTGGCTGGGTATGTGAGTAGATGAGAGATCTACATGCGCAAACTATTATGTCCCAGGGACTGGGGAGACTTCAGGAACAAAACAGGGAAAATTCCATCCTGGTGGGTGATATCCATGTGGATAGTGTTTGACTGTCACAGGAAACAACAGGACCTGGGGACCCAGGGAA
Organism: Xerus rutilus; assembly: GCA_028644305.1. NCBI lineage: Eukaryota > Metazoa > Chordata > Mammalia > Rodentia > Sciuridae > Xerus > Xerus rutilus. The sequence goes on along the minus strand of CM053415.1, from coordinate 13,408,942 downwards.
ACTGGAAATCTGGCCACCCCTTGGGGCTCTTGTTCCTCTGGGAGGCCAGTCCTGCCCTGCCCCTAGGTAGCCCAAGGTTAAAGGTAGGTGGCAGGGTGGGGGGGCTCGGATGTCTTGAGCTCCCCAGGGAACCAGAGGGCAGTGGCCCAGCCCCACCCCAGCTGGACAGGCCAGACCTGTCCAGGCCCAGACTTGCTGTAGGTTTGGACTTTGGAACAGAAGCCAAAATCTAGATCCGTGTATGAAATTTCCTGATTTCTGAATGTCAATGACCATTTCCAAAATGTTAAAAATACCACATAGCTGGTTGCACAACACTGTGAAGTCCTTAATGCCAGTTGTACACCAAAAAAAGGTTAAAATGGTAAATTTTATGTATACATTTTGCCGCCATAAAAAAATACCACGTAGCAAATACTGGAAGGGCAGATTCACACTGCAGACTCAATTTGCCATCTCTGGTCTAGACTGGGAAATTGTTGCATTTCGCCTGACTTGAGTTTTAGCATGCCACTCTTAGAGATGGTCAACCATAGATTTATTTGATAAGAACGGACCTACCGCCTGGTGCAGTGGCACAGGCCTGTAATCCCAGCAGTTTGAGAGGCTGAGGCAGGAGGATTGTGAGTTCAAAGCCAGCCTCAGCAATTTAACAAGGTGCTAAGCAACTCAGTGAGACTCTGTCTTTAAAGTACAAAATAGGACTGGAGATGTGGTTCAGTGGACGAGTGCCCCTGAGTTCAATCCCTGGTACCCCCACCCCCCAAAAAAGAATGGACCCTCCACTGTCATTTGTTGAAGTCACCAGTCCACTGGATCTTTAGGGGTTGATTTTCACCTGGAGTGCTTGGAGACCAGTACCTGAGTGGGGAGGGGGTCATGACCTGTGTGCCTGTGTCCCCTCCCAGCTGTCATTTCCTTTTTGTCCCTCACATTTGCCAGGACTATCCCCACCTTGCTGCCTCCAGCGTCACCTGCACCCACCCCTCCACATTGCCACCGACGCTAGTGTTATTTTATAGCATTTGCACTTTCAACTATAGCAAAGATAAATGGGCACAATTATCCCATCCCCAGCCTGAGAACATGTGTCCTGGCATATGTAGGGCCAACCTCAGCAGAAATCCAAGAGTGCCTCCCCAGACAGTGGTCCCTCACCCACTGCCCAAGCCTCACCCGGCACGGCACTGCCCGTCTCCGCAGACAGCGGCAATAGTCAGATGGCTTTACAGTATTTTTACTTATAATAGAGAAAGTAATAAAAACACACATTTAAGTAGCATGCTGCTGTTCTAAAGGAGCTGAGAGACCTAGGGAGCACTGGGTTCGCGGTGAATTCAGAGCACGTTAGGTGTGGAGGGGCTCAGGGCCTGGGATCAGCTGCTGGGCTGGGGAGCTGCTGAGCTCTACCTGGCTGGTGGGTGTGACTCCCAGTTAAGTTTGGTGTCCTCCCCTGTGAAGTGTGGTTACCAGCCTTCAGTTTTTCAGGGGTTACTGCGAGGAGACAGTCTCTGTAGAGAAGCAGGTGAGAGCTAGGGGCCTTGTCCTTGTAGAGTGACACCCACAAGGCATTTGGTGACAGCCTGAGGGAGCCCTGAGGCCTGGACTAGGCACTGTCGTGAATGTGGGTACACTGGTAAGCACCACAGCTTTCCATGTTCTCACTGCTTGGCCTGGGCCACCATTCTGGGAAACAGTGGACTGGTCTTCCCAAGGACAAGGACTTCCCTGAAGTCCTACAAAGGGCTAGTGGCATGCCTGAGATTCCTGCCTCCCAGAGGCCCTGGACCCCAGACCTGGGCTGTAATGGCAGGAGGGTCTTCCCTGAGTCTTGGCCACTGGTAACTGCTGGGTCATCATCCTGCATGCTGCAGAGGGCTGGGAGAAGCCCCTGTCCTTTGTTACAGTTTCTTTTCAGGTGGCCTTGGGGACCAGTGTGCAGGTTCTGCTCTCCCAGGCGGAGGACATGATGAGCTAGGCCCTGTTCCCAGGCCCTTCAGCCGCATCTGCCTGCTCAGCCTGCATTCCTGCCCTGGCGGCTCCCCCAGTGGCCTGGAGGAAGGCAGGAGGCAGCGCGCCCACCCGTCTGCAGTGGAAGAAATCGAGGCTTGGATAGCACGAGAAGTCACTCGCCCGCCTGTGCAGGCAGCTCGGGGCCAGTGGCTGGTGGCTATGTGACTCTGCAGAGGAGCCATCTCTGGTGGGTGCCACTGGCCCCCTGCTCCTCATCTTGTACCTCATCATGGCAGCTTGGCAGGTGGGGGCACAGGGGCAAGTGGACAGGAACCAACACTCTTGGTGACCCTGGGTGGTTCTAGGTGCCGAGGCCGTGGTGCCATGTGGAACAGAAACTTCAGGGAGGAGTAGCAGCAGCGGCTTTAGCCGGTGTTTGTCACAAAGCTCCTCCTGGGGAGGCCATGCAGAGCCCTGGGAGAAGCCCAGGCAGGGGACAGCATGCTGGAGCTCGAGGCTGGATGAACCTGGATGAGCAGCCACAGTGAGGCCCATGTGGCTGGGGACAAGGGTGACAGGTGGGGCTGTGGCCAGAGAGGGAGGCAGCAGGTTGTGTAGGGCTGGGGGACAGGGACAGATAGAGACTGGAGGGAGGCAGACCCAGAGGTTGGGAGAATGGATTATGTAGGCCCGGGGACAGGGACACTGGTGTGGGGTTTGTGGTCTTCCAGGGCTGGTGTGAAGTTGGTGGAAGGCTTTCAGCAGAAGTGGCTTATGGCCCTAGGGTCCCGGGGCAGTGGGGGCGGGACAGGAGCCTGCTGAGGATGTGCGTACCGTACCCAGTGGCCGTGTCTGCCCTTCTCATGCCTTGTGGCCAGTTGCTGTGGCTCCTGGGTGGGAGCCTGAATGAGGGCATTTCCAGGGGACAGTCCAAGGTCCACGACACTGGGGCCTCTGGCACACTGGCTCTGTCCCCCTGTGTGGACACCACTGTGGATCCTAGTACACAGGCCCACATGCTCCTTTGCTGTGCCTGGGAGGAGAGTTGAGTCACGAGGCGGCCCTGTGTTTCATGGGCCTGTCCAGGGTGCCCTTGCTGTGGTCCAGGTGTCCTCCTTGTCCAGAGGGCCCTCCAAGAGTGGACCAAGCATGGTGGAAGCAGATTGATTTTCCCTGGGTGAACCTGTTCTAGGTATTGCCCCCTACCCTTGCCCTCCCAATGCAGGAGCACTCCATTCCCAAATCATGGCAACCAGGGACACCAGATACCCCCTAGGTGGTCACACTGGGGCACAGGTCACATTAATTCCACAGCCCTGTCATGGATGAGGCCCAGCCTGGGCTCTGGTTTCTGCTCTCAGCTCCCCTCTGCTGGTCTGGGAGGGTGAGCGTCCCAGGAGCCCTGAGCTGTACATCCACTCATTTGGGGAACCTCAGTGCTCTGTGTGGAGGGTTGGCCACATGTGTGCCCAGAAAACTAGAAGGAGATGCCTGCCCCCATCCTGGGGCTCTCGCTGCCCAGCCCATCTCCTGCTTCAGGGATGTGCCCTCTCTCCACCCCTCACAGGCCCCCAGCCCTCCTCAGGCCCCGCCCCTTCCCACTCCCTCTTCCCTCAGGTACCTGGAATCCTGAGGGAATGGCCATCCCCAGCTCCCTCCCACATGCCTGTGCCCCACTTTGGTCCTGTCACTTCAGCTGGGAGTCTCTGGGGCCTGTCCACCATAGTCCATCTCTACCTGCTCGCCATCTCTCATCTCATGGAACTCCATGCTGTCTCACCAGGACAGGTGGCCATGGGCCCTGACAACACTCTCTGCTTCTCCTGACCCCCACATCTGCCTTCTCCCCACACTAGCCAGAGAGAACTTCAGAACCTAGATCTGGTCACCAGACCTGCTGAGAGCCCTCAAGGTGGCACCCAGTTCTGCCCCCTGGCCCTGATTCTCCCTCCTTCTGGAAACCTTCCTCTCCCTCCCTTGCTCTTCCAGAAGGAAGCCAGAGGCCACTCCCACCTGCCACTATATATATATATATATATATTTTTTTTTTTGTACTGGAGATTGAACTCAGGGGCGCTCGACCACTGAGCCACATCCCCAGCCCTATTTTGTGTTTTATGTAGAGACAGGGTCTCACTGAGTTGCTTAGTGCCTCGCCATTGCTGAGGCTGGTTTTGAACTCGCGATTCTCCTGTCTCAGCCTCCCTAAGTGCTGGGATTACAGACGTGTGCCACTGTGCCCAGCTCCTGCCACCATATATATGTCCCCTCAGCCTTGTCCATCTCTGGGATGTACCTTTGCTTATGGACCAAGGCCTCACCCATCCTTGGCCCTGGAATTCCGTGGGCCAGCACAGACCTGCCTGCCAGTCAAGGGAGGCCCTTCCTGTCCACCTGCTCCCCTCCCTGCTAGCCGGCCCCAGGAGAAAGAAGGAAGAGGACTACTTAAGTCTGGGAGATGCAGAAGCCCCTGCTTTGTCCAAGAGCAGCCCTGAGCTGGGGAGCCTTTCAATGAAGATCAGTTTCTGTCCATGAGCTGGGACTTTTCTGTCTTGAGGTTGGCAGGGATGCTGTGCATGTAGTGGCCCGTCGGTTCTGAGGGGACCTGGCTGTCCCCTAGGAGTATGGGGGCAGTTTCGGGAAACTCGCCCTGTCACCTGGCAGTTGGACTGGCCCCTGGCCATCTCACAGGGCTTGTCCTGTGTCTCAGGAGGAGGAGACAGGGTGTCATGAGGGCAGAGGCTCCGTGGCCAAGACCACAAGGCCACACAGGACCTAGCTTTCTTTCCTCTGGCTGCCTTTAGCTCTCCAGGCTGTGTTTTCCACTGTGCGAGAAGGAGAGTGTTGGAGCCCAAAGGGAGCCTGGGAGTTTCCAGGGGCTGCAGGAGACAAGGAGGTAGCTGGGCAGAGTGGCCAGCCATGCCACAGGTGCACAGTGGGGATTGCCGGGCGTGAGGCTGGCAGCTAGCTCATCTTCTCCTTTCCTCCTGGGCTGGCACAGAGGACAGGGTGGCACTACCTTCAGGCCACACTTGTGAAGGCGGGAGGCTGGACAAGGAGGCCAGGAGTCTGGTGGCCACAATGCTGGTGCACCAGTTGTTTGGGTGTCAGAGGCTGAGACATCTGGGTGACAGCTGGGGCCCCGGAGAGGAGGCAGAGATGGCAGTCTGCAGGGAGCCCACTCTCAGAAAAATCCAACCTGGATCACAGCAGGGACACTGAGGCTGGGAGGAGGAAGGGGCTTGGCTCCTGGGCCCCTCACACCCTCTGAAGCCTCCTGGAGCTGCCACACATGTCCCTGCGCTCTGAAGCCTTAAGACGCCCAGAGGCCCCTCTGCGGCCAGTGGCCCAGCCTGCCCTGCTGCCTCGGGGATGCAGAGCGGTGTGGTGAGCTGCTTGATTGTGTCGATGGGAGACGATTTTCAAGGTGAAATTTCTAGTCCAGTTGAGTCACTTTCGTTCAAGGCAACACGCAAAATGTCATCCCCGCCCCGTTCGGCGCACAACGTGCCTCTCTCCCGTCGCATTTAAATTTACTCCACTTTCCCTCCCTGACACCTGTTTAAATCAATATCTTCCTCTCCAGGTCGCGGGGAGAATGTGCCCGGCTCTCCACACAGCGCTTCTCAAATCCACTAAAATCAACACAATAATTGAAATATTTTCAAGCTGATTACACCGCAGCCCGAGGCTAGCCTGGTTGCTAAGGGTGAGCTCCGCGGTTGCTAGGGGGAGTAAATCATCTTGCATTATTTGATTTTTGTTATAGATATGAAACCGCTACTCCCGCGATTAAATGTCTCTCAGCCTAACACCTATGGGACCTGGGGAGAGAGGAGAGAGGGGCTCCAACCTTGACCCTGTCAAATAAATATCTCTAACTTTTCCTGTCCTCAGGCTTCCCAGCCAAACCTGTCTGCGGGTTTTTTTTCTTCCCTTAACCTGACTTTAAATAACAAAGCTATGGGGACAGGGAGATGAAGAGAGGAAAGGCTGTCTGTTCTATTAACGGGCGCTCAGCGTTGAAACCTCCATGCCATCCTGGACCCAGCGTCATGGCTGAGCTTTGCCGCGCCAATAGTCTTCAAACACCAGCCGGGGCCCAAGCCCCTCTCTCCTGGCTCAGGCCAGGCGGCTCTTCCGGTCTTCCTGGCTGACGGAGGGTGGGCTACCAAGGACTTGCCTACCTTGGTGATTCCTGTCCACTTTTGGCCTCCTCCCCCTGGGTGAATCCTATCCAGACCATGACTTTGGCTCAGCAGAGGGGCAGGAAGGTCCTGGGGAGTCCCAGGGCAGAAGGACCAGAAAAACAGGGTACAGTCTCCAGGAAGAACCAGACAGGCCCAGAGGGGGTCGAGGGCCTGCCTGATCACCCCAGAATGGCACACAGCCCTTGTTGCTGAAGGCACAGGACAGCATAGCCCCAAGGTGGCCTCATACCCCGGCTCTCCCTGGCCGTGGTGGCCCTCCACAACCTGCCAGCTGTCTTGTGGGGCCCTCAGGCTGCAGGCAGCACCCTCATCCCCAGCCTCTTGGGCACCCTGGGAGGACCGTGGTGTCCTCGCCAGCCCAGGCCACACCCGCTGATCCATAAGCACCGCTGCGTGGAGCCGGCTGTCTGGCGGCAGGTGGGCGGGCAAGGCTGCCCTGCTGGGACCCAGCCAGCTGTTCCCGTGAATGAATCTGAGTAAATTAACAAACACACACAAACCTGTCACTTGCATCATTCTTGATGACTCTAAGTGCCAGGAGGGGCAGACCCCCACCTGGGTGAACAGCAACAGTGGGGGAGGGGTACTCCTGTGCCACCCCTTCCTCAGAGCACCCCACTCTGCCCTGAGCCCACTGGCCCCTGTCTCCCAGCCTGTCCTCTGGGTGTGTTTGTGGTTGGAAGCTTGCCCAGTGCCCAGTCTACAGGACACAGCCCCAAGCCTCTGGTGTCATCCTTTGTGGCATCCTCAAAGCCCAGGTCCTCCTCTGCCACTGAACACACCCATTCTGCCAGTCAGATATGGTCACTTCTTTGGCTGGACATCATCCCTGACCATTTGGGCTGCCCAGCCCTTTGCCTGGAGAAGCATGCTTGCTCACAGTGTCCAGGGCTCTAGTGTGCCCTCTATTCCCCTGGGTGTGGCCAGCATGGGTCACAGGTGAAGTGCAGAGACTGGGGTGACAAGTTGATGGGTGACCTCCTCACCACAGAGCTTGAGAAGAGGGGTGTCCAGGGTGCAGCATGAAGCCTGCCTAGGATGCACCTCGCCACTTCAGGTCTCACCTGTGGTCAAGTGCCTCTTGCCCTGGTGCTGCCAGTCCTGGCCCCAAAGCCTGTTCCCACTGTCCTGCAGCATCCCAGACAAGGACCCAGCCAGTCTTCTCTTGGGGCACATCTTTGAAGCCATTCCATATAGAAACCCAGGGGCCCATTTCCCCAGCTCAGGGTGGGCGTAGCCAAGGGTGAGCTCTTGGGACGAGGGGTGGGCATGGGGTACCTGTGCTGCTTGACCCTTTTCCTGAACCCCTGTTAGGAACCCACAAAACACTTTTTTTACTGTCCCTGGAGAACCAGGCATTTGGACTACCCCCAAAATACAAATGAGGAAACTGGGGTCTCAGAGCTCAACCCCCTGCCCAAGATGCCCTCAGCCAAGATCAGGAGCAAAGTTAGGGCAGGGCAGAGAAGTCTGAGTTGATGGAGCCAAGGGCTGTCCTGGAATACCCAGCTGTGCAGTCCATGGTGTGCCGGGAGTCTGCCCCTCTTGGCACAGGTGCAGTCTATGACCCCCATCCCTGGGTCAAGATTGTGGAGGGGCAGGGCTCCATTGTCCAGGAAGGGGCAACACTGAGGATGGGAAAGCCACACCTGGAGGATGACCTCCAGTCCTGCCTCTGGTTACTGGACTTCACTGAAGCACCAACCACATCCAAGTATGAGGTTAAAACGACTGTGTGCACTCCTCTGTGCCTACAAATGCCATTGAGCCAGATCTGGAAAATGCAGGAAAGCATTCAAAGGTAAATCTCACTTAGAGAATGATCTGGAACTGGGAACAAGCTTAGACTGTTCCAGAATGGCTGAAGCCAGCCGGGCTGGACATCTCAGGGGAGCAGTCTGAGTGGGACAGGGCTACTGGGGCCCAGGAAGGTACAGAAATCCTACCTGAGTGCCACTTCCTCACCTGGCCATGCATGGACTTGTCCTCAGGCCTCACTAAGAGCCCACAGCTGCCCCAGCAGGTGCCAACCTGCCTCTTTTACTGATGCACAGCCAAGGCTGGGGAAGCGGCTGCCCATGTGCAACCAGAGTTTGGACCTGGTCCTGCTCTTCCCTTGCATGCCTGGACACTGGGCAACTTCCTGGGGGTCAGGAGGGACAGACTGTGCTGGAAACCCAGCCCTGGCCACTTTCCTCCCCTCAGGTCCAGCAGCTGGCAGGCAAGTGGGCAGATGGGGTGCTGAGTGAGCTGTGGGGAAGCAGATAATCAGGGTCAAGCCCTGGGACGTTGGGACCTAGAACAAGTGCAGCCAGGTGCCCTTGAGCAGAGTTCCCACCTTCCATTTTGTCCTCAGAGGCTCCTGAGACCCTGAAATAGCAATAATGTGCTGTGTACACAGTAGGTGCTCACTAAATGGTGATGGTTATTCTTGGGCGTCTCCAGAAGTCCCAAGGCATGGACCTGAGCCCTTTGCCAGTTGAAGGTATTTGCCCCCTTAAGCCTCGCTCAGGAGTGTCCTCTGCTTGGGGTGTGTCTCCCCAACCCTGTTCCTCCTTTAAGGCCTGCTCCATCGCCACCTCCTTGAAGTCCCAAGCACATCTCTATAGATAGCACTGTCCAGGAACCCAGGAGCCCCAAGGGCAGGGGCCATGCTCAGCTCACTGTGTGGCCAGCCCGGAGCCAGGCACCCAGCTGGCACAGGGGACCCTTGTCAGAAGCACTAGATGCAGGGGCAGCCATCTCCAGTTCATCCAGCCCAGCCCAGGCTGGGGACAGCCCCTCTGCAGCCCTAGGGTTCTTCAGCATGTGACTGAGGGAGGAACCTGGTTTCCTGCCCCTGGTCATTTGGCACCTATGATTGACTCAGTTGCTTTGGTGGCCTGTGGGGGCGCTGGCTGGAGCTGATTCCTGGGTCAGGCTTCTCAGGGCGCTTGGGCCCCCATACAGCAGCCCTGGTGCTAGGGGTGTGTTGGCTTTAGGGGTCTCCAGGTCAAGCGTGCATCTGTCGATTTGCATCTCTACAGACACAAGCCAACCCGGGAGAGCTTTCCGTGTGGATTAGAAGAGGCTGAGGGCGCAGGGCTGGTCTGGAAGAAGGGTCTGTCCGGGCCAATGAGAGGCCCTGAACAGAGACCCCAAAGGGGTAGCCTGGGGTCCTGGTTCTGAACACCCCATGAATCAGCCACGTAGCTGTGTTGGGCAGGTGTCCCCCATAGTGTGCAGGGGCATCTTGAGGCTAGGCCTCTGGGCTCTGGTGGCTGGAGGGCTTCCTAGGAAACCTGCCCTTCCAGCCCCAGGCAGCCTCCTCCCCCAGCCCTCTAGGTAGCTAGAGCCTGGAGAGTTTGTCAGGAGGATCCAGTCCCTCGCCCAGCCTCTGCTACCCCAGCACTGACATCCGCATCCCAACCACAGACACAGCCTTCCAGAACTCTAGCGCCGGTTCTGGTCTCGGACTGTCCCCTCCCAGTGCTGTAAGTGCTTCGGGCCTCAAGAAATGTCCAGGGAACCGTTCTCCAGGGCACTGGGCCTCCCCGAGGGACTGGGGAAGGCCCTGGAGCCCCGACCTGTTTACTAAGCAGCCACCTCCTACCCTGCGGGGCTGCTGGGACCCTCCTCAGCCGTTCAGAGAAGCCATCTGCCGCCAGAGCCTCGAGTCTCCGGGCAGAAGCTGCGGTGACAAGCTCCAGCTATGTCAGTGCAGTTATCAACAGAACGCAACATCTGCCTACCCTGACACCAACGACGGTAGGCCATTTAGTCAGCCCCTCCGCCCCTGAGCTGCAGACAACAGCTCCCTGTATTATATTTCTCACTCAATTAGCACCATCGTCCTGCTGAAATGGAGGCCAATTTACCTATAATAACATCATTGTTAGGGAAGTGGCTGGGCTGGGCTGTCACCAGGTTGAGGACAGGTCCGTCTCTCTCCACTAACCCTGACGGGGAAGGGATGGCCGGGGCGGGAAGGGAAGGGGCGCCCGGGCGGCCTATCGGCGGCCACCCCGTCACCTCCGACCATAGACATTGTTTCCGACAGTTCTCAGGAGCAGTGTGGCGGAAAATTGAGTCCAGATTCATTAGGTTTTTTCAGTGTGCCGCTCAAGTCAGTTAAATTGATACATTTCCTAACGAAATTGAAGTGCTTTGTGCTGCCAGCGGAAAGCCGGGTGACCCGCCTCGGCCCGCTGAGCAGCCGAACGAGCTGACGGATCCATTAGGCGGCTCCCAGCCCCGGCCCCTCTCCCTCCATTCCTGGCCAACGCTGTAAATCTCCGCCAATTTCAGGCCTAATCATCATTATAAACCTTCCTCTGCGCTCCCTCGCCTGCGCCTCTGCACCTCGCTCACAAAACAGCCCCCGGCGCGGTAAGCGGGCTGGCCTGCAGGGTCAGCAGCCCCATGGGCTCCTCCAGGCCTGGGCTTGGGAGGGCCTAAACGCTGAGGCCGGAGAGGGCTCTGAACTGAGGGAGTGAAGAGTTCGTGAGGTGTCCGAGGACTTCGAGTGGAACATGCACCCATTGGACAGATGAGGAGACTGAGGGCAGAAGAGGAGGGGAGGCTTAGATGCACACCGAGAGTGGCAGAATTGAAAGGGACCCTGGACACCTGGGTTTCCAAATGCCTTTTTTTTAAATTAAAGTAGGGGTATGTTCATAAATGTCCAGGAGACATGGCGATTAGCGTTTGCACATATTATCACAAGGAGCCACCTCCAGAGGGAGGGACAGAACATTCCAGCAACCAGAAGGCCCACTCTGCCCCCTCCCAGGAAATATACCACAACAGGCTGCTATTCCAACTTGTATCACCTATTTCTGTATGTGTGTGTGGTGCTGGGGCTGGAACCAAGGGCCTCATGCATGCTAGGCAAGCGCTCTACCGCCAAGCCACACCCCCAACTCTGATCACCTGTTGCTGAGCTCATAAAGGTAGAAACTTACATCAGTTCTCTTTTGTTTCTGAATTGTTTTGCTTAACGTGGTGGCTGTGAGACTTGCCATGTTGTTGTGGATACCTGTCGTCAGGCCCTTTTCACCACTGTGTAATATTCCATTGTGTGAATATATTGCAATTGACTTATCCTTTCTTGCTGTTCCCACTTTTGGGTTCTGGTGAGCAAATTGGCTCTGATATTTCTTGTATGTGTCTTTTGGTACCATTAACACCATTTCTGGAATCTTCTGGCCCTGCCCCACCTCTCTCCTCTATCCCTTGTTCACAGAGTTGCAGGTCCTCCTTCCCCTTCTCCTCCTCCCTGCTCTCCCCCTTTCCCTCCCTCCCTCCTTTCCTAGAAGGAAGACAGCCCAGCAGTCATCAGGGCCATGAGAGGATGGTGTCCAAGAGGGGCCAGGAGACCAGCTGCATTATGGACACTCAGTGGATTGCAGCCAACAGGCTGGTCTGCAGTTGCATGAGAGTAAGATACTCAGTGGACAGGGCAAGCAGAACAGGTCTGTGGGGCTGACCTGGGATTGGTTTTGCCATACACTGGTGGATAAGAGAATGAAGAGATGCAAACGTGCGTGCACTATGCTCACATATATCACGCTGAGGACTCTGGGCGAGGGCGTGCCAGACCTTGATGATGGGCAGACAGCTGATTCTGGGCTGGGCAGGGAGGGATGAGCCTGGAGTGTCTTGTCCAGAGAGTAGGAAAGGCTGAGGATGTGGGACACGCCAGCCTGAAGGCCTCTGCCAGCCAAACCCAGGACAATTTGAGCATCCAAATATATAATGGGGTTAGAACCTATATGACAAATGGTCAACCACGAGTCCACGGGATTGAGGCAAATGACTCATAAGCAGATGGAGAAGGAAAGATGGAACTTGAAAACCTGTATTTGTCAACCGCCATAAGGTCACCAGCTACAGCAAGAATCCATGTGGGTGCTGGAGCTGGGGGGTGATGAGCAGCACAAGTCGACACGGTTTGAACATTCCTCCCATCAAATGCTGGTTTGCTACACGGGGCTCCCAGTGGAAAACCTGGCAGATACCCTAACCAAGTGGCCCGGTGGCCCCTCAGCCCCACGCTACTCCCACAAAACGCACGTCCCACGTCTGATCACATCCACCCACATGGAGGGACATTCTGCAGAACAACAGGTTGGAATCTGCACAAGGACCAGAGCCCAGAAAGTCAAGAAGGAAGGGAACCAGGACTTAAGGGCCAACCAACTGTCCTCGCTCTGGATGGGCCAGTCACATGTCACGTCTGGGCCTGTGGGATGTGTTGGCTTGTGGAGCTGACCCCGCACTGGCAGAGCTGTGGTGGGTGAGGTTGTGCTGTCTGATGCCGGCTGAGCCTTTACACTGGGCCGAGCATGGTCTTAGGGGGACGTGGTGGCCAGCAGCACTGGGCCTTCCCAGCCAGTGGCCTGCACTCTCTTCTCTGTCTCTCAGTGGCCCTCCAGCCTCGCTCTTGGCGTCCCCAGTTTCTGTCTGCTGGGGTGGTTCTGAATTCCTAGAGGCAGTAACATAAGTTCCAGGACCCCATGAAGGTGGGAGCCACAAGCTGGGTATCCCCCAAGGGGAGACGGGAGTCCAAGGTATAGGGCCTGCACTGTGACATCAGAGCCAAAGGGGAGTTAAGGGGACCATGGTGTGTTATCCCACCTGGGGGACACATGTGGTCACGGAGCCCCTGAGATGTGGTCTATGCATGTGGAGATGTGCGTTATGGGTGAGACATACCCTGGGTCTGTGGTTCGACATGAAAGAGGGCGTGAGGGCCTCACTACTGTTGTTATATGATTATGTTTGGGACAGAAAAAGCTAAATAACATATGGTATTTAAATTAAGCTCACCTGTTTCTTTTCTTTTCTTTCTTTCTTTATTTTGGTACCAGGGATTGAATTCAGGGGCACTCGACCACTGAGCCACATCCCCAGCCCTATTTTGTGTTTTATGTAGAGACAGGGTCTCACTGAGTTGCTTGGCACCTCACCATTGCTGAAGCTGGATTTGAACTCGCGATCCTCCTGTCTCAACCTCCTGAGCCGCTGGGATTACAGGTGTGCGCCACCATGCCTGGCTTCACCTGTTTCTTTTTATCTTTTTATTGTGGCTACTAGAAAGTTAGAGGTTGCCTACGTGGCTCACATGAAGTCTCTCTCAATGTCTCTGGACCAGTCGGCTCCTGAAAATGCAGAATGAACTCAAAAACTTGTGGGCAGGTCCCCAACTATCCTGACATCAAAGCAATCTCCAAAGGGATTCAAGTTGATTTTTGCAGGCTTAGTGGTAGAGTACTTGCCTATCACGCACGAGACCCTGGGTACCATCCCTCGTGTTGGGGACACCTAAAAAAGGTTTTTAAAAAATTGGAGTGAAGTGCACATCACACAAAAATTCACAGCTAAATTATTTTATCTTATTTATGTTTTTGGTAGAAGATTAAACCCAGAGCCACTTACCAACTGAGCCACATCCCCAGCCCTTTTTATTTAGAGACAATACCCCAGGCCCCAGAGCCCCCAGAGAGGTGTGGCCCCAGGGCCCAGTCTCCCGGGAGGACCCTGATCCTGACAGGCAAGGGCTCCACCCCAGAAGCACCCTGGGCTACAACCTCTCAGAACAACTAAGCCACTCCTCTTTGCTTGTTGCACTTGGGATAAGGACCCTGCACCCCACTTTGGGACTCGGTGGCCCTGCCCACATCTCCTGCCCCCTCCCCTCCACTCTTCCCTGCTCAGCCCCAGGCATCACCTGAGAAGCCCAGGAAGGCCTCTCAGGGAAGACCGCAGAGACAGAGGCCAAGCCCTCATTTTATTTCTCACTGTTATTTTCTTACATATAAAATTTTAATCCAGTCATTGAGAACGAGCGTTCAAGTAAGTGCAGGTAAATGTTTGTACCCTGCTCCGTTCTTCAGCAACAAAAGCTCCATGAGTGGGCCAACCTGGCTGGAATATTGCACACTCACAAAAAGGGGCCATTCTGACCCACCCTGCAGCAGTAGGGACCATGAAGTCATAGTGCTCAGTGAAAGAGGCCAGGCACCTAGGGCCACACTCTGTGTGCTTCCATTTACAGGAAATGTCCAGAACAGGCAAATCCACAGAGACAAAGATGACTAAGGCAGGAGAGAGGAATAGGGGGAGGAGAATGGGGAGTGACCACTCATGGTCAGAGGTTTCCTTTTAGGGATTGGAATGTTCTGGAGCTACATAAAGTGGTGGTTGCACAACACTGTTGATATATTGGATGGCACTACACCGTGCACTCTAAGATGATAATAAGTATGGGCCAGGCACGGTAGCAGGCACCTATAATCCCAGTGGTACAGGAGGATCACGAGTCCAAAGCCAGCCTCAGCAACATAGCAAGGCCATCAGTGGAGTTTTGGTGTCAACCTCTGCTCTCCTGACATGGCAGGGCAGGCCCCGTGGCCCAGGGCCTAGTCCTATTTCTCAGAGCTTCTGTGGATACCCTGCGGCAGACTGGAGGCTGGCTGGCGTAGTGCGGAGAGGAGGGGCTGGGCCTGGCTGCCCTTCTGGCATTGCATCAGATCCTGAGGTTGTGGAGGACCAGGGGGCCTCAGCTCTCCAGTCTCAACCAGCTTGAGGCCAAGTCAGGAGGTGTTTGTGGTTAAGCCTGGTATCTCACTGGGGCTCATGTCCCCCGATTTCTACAGACCACGCCTGTGGGCACCTACCTGGCCACAACCACCTCCACCTGATCAGGGAGCCTTCTCTGGGCAGAGGGGCCCTGGGGTGATGGGCTCCAGGCCCAGTCTTTGTGGCTGTCATATGACAGGACAGTGGCCGGGAGGGTCCTGGGGATGTCAAGTCTCTCAGCAATCTAGAGCAAGCAAAATTTCCTTCTGATGAGCCAGAAGGCTGTGGGGCTGGACCATGGGTCTCCTGGCTCATGCCACCTGGGCAGGAGCTGTAGCGCCCAGCACAGTCTGCCCCTGCTCCTTTGGGGTCCTTCCTACTTAGAGCATTAGACCAAGAACAGGCCAAGGCTGTGGACTCCGGGAGGAGGATCAGGATGGGGGCAGGGACACAGCCCAGAGAAAGGCCACCTTGGCTTGGGGGACCAGGGAATCACCTGGGTTGGGCTTTAAAAATCACAGGTGCAGCTGTGTGGGTGGGCAGGATATAAGGACATGGTGACCTTAGGGGGCAAGTCCTAAAGAAAGAGGCCCATGCTCTCCCCCATGTGGCCTGCGGGGCCCTGGGGAATGCCCCCTTCTCTGGGCCTCAGTTTCCCCTTCTGGCTGGTGCCATGTGGGAACTCAATGCCCCCAGCTGTGCAAACTGTAAAGTGGGGGGAGGGGTGCGCAAGGGTTGGTGTGCCAACTGACAATGAGAGGAGACAGCAATGCCACTGCAAAACACCAACACCCCAGCCGGGCGCGGTGGTGCACGCCTGTAATCCCAGCACTTAGGGAGGCTGAGACAGGAGAATCTCGAGTTCAAAGCCAGCCTCAGCAGTGGCGAGGCGCTAAGCAACTCAGTGAGACTCTGTCTCTACATAAAACACAAAATAGGGCTGGGGATGTGGCTCAGTGGTCGAGTGCCCCTGAGTTTTGTCCCCGGTACCAAAAAAAAAAAAATCACAGGTGCAGGTACCTGTGCCCGTGCCCAGCTGAGAGGATGGCATGGGCCAGCAGGGGTGTCCAAGGCAGTGCATTCCTGTGGAGCTGAGACGTGGGCCGTCCTGGCTGTGGCTCTGCTGGGTGTGAACTGGGCAGAAGTCCCTTGGGGTCCCTGGGATCCTTGGCTGAAGGCGCGGGCAGGAGCCACGGGGCGTGGAGCCCGCACCTCTTGCCCACAGCAGCAGCAATTGCTGACGCACCTGGCCCGGAGGGGTCGTCGGATGGTTTAAGGCACACCTTCCAGGCGGGCCCTCGTCTCCACGGCGCAGACACCCAGATGGAAATTTATGGTGTTGAGGAAAGAGCTTCTGGCCCCGGGTCCCGGCTAGACGGCAGAGAACAGCATTTCCCATGGAGCCAGTGTAAAAGCTCTTAACAGATCGATGAGCCGCGTTTAGTCAATAACCCACAAAGCTTTTGAGGGAGGTGGGACCCTCACCCCCGCCTTCCCCTGAGACCTCTGGGGCTTCTCTGAGGGTGAGGGTCCTGTGGGGCAGCGACCTGCAGGGGGAGCATGAGGAGCCTGGGTCCTGGTGCAGGACCTGCTGTGTCCACCTGCCCCGGGGACTTGGGGGGCTCAGGTCCTCTGGGCCCCTTTAAAGAGGGCAGGGGCTTCCAGGGCAGCTTTGCTGGGGGTCCAGGCTGGCATCTTGACTCCAGCTGGGGTCTCCAGTGTAGTGGCCTCAACCCGCTCAGTCCGCCTTCATGGCCAGTCACTGCCTCTCTGGCCCCCCAGCATGGCACCTGCTACCCAGATCCCAGCTCAGCCTGGGCCCTGTCCCCCCAGAGCCAGTCACCTTCCCAGCTCTCTCCATGTGACCGCATGGTGGCTTCATTTCCCCTGTGGCCATGCGTGGTGGGTCATGCCTTCTCAGGCATTCAGCAAACATTTTTTGAGGCCTATCCAGGGCTGGCCACGTCTTGGGCCTCAGGAAGTCACGGGAAGCAAGACTAAGGATTGTTGATGTTTGTGGGGACTCAGTGGGCACAGGGGACAAGTAGCAGGCAGTATAGGGCTTGGAAAGGCGGGATGTGAAGATGTGTGAGGTGACGGGGTCAAGGAGGGGCTCTTGGGGGGCAACACTGAGCAGGGACAGAGTGATGTCAAGTGGGAGTCGAGAGTACTTGGAGGGGAGTTTCAGGCAGGGAGAACAGCATGTGCAAAGGCCCTGGGGTGGGAAGGAGCTGTTCATTCTCAGGATCAGTGAGGGGTCCCATACAGCGGCAATGGAAGGAGCAAGGGGGAAAACAGAGGGGGGGAGTTTGGCCATGGGGGGTGGAGGACCAAGCTGCATGTGATGAGCACCTCAGGAGGACGTTGGGCAGGAGTGGTGTGAACAAACTGACTGCTGGGAAGGAAGGGGTGACAGGAGAGGTGGGGAAGGGATGGGCATTTATGGAGAGAGGGGACGACTAGGAGGGACTTTCAGGAAGGTTGAGGGGTGAGAACTCCAGCTTGCCTTTGCACAGCTGGGACAGATGTACAGGTACCAAAGCACTGTGCTGTGGAAATGGCACACAAGCTGCTTTTATTTTTTAATATTTTCAAAATTTGTTCAAATTAGTTATATATGACAGCAGATTGCATTTTGACACATGATGCACAAATGAAGTATAACCTCTCATTTGTCTGGTTGTACATGATGTAGAGTTACACAGGTCAGGGAATCCCACATGCACACAGGGTAATAATGTCCGATTCATTCTACTATAATTCCTACCCCCCTGCCCCTTCCCCTCCCTTCACTCCCCTCTGTCTAGTCCAAAATACCTCTATTCTTACCACCCCCCCCCCCATTGTGAATTCAGCATCCGCATATCAGAGAAAACATTTAGCCTTTGGTTTTTTGGGATTGGCTTATTTCACTCAGCATGATATTCTCCAACTCCATCCATTTGCCAGCAAATGCCATAATTTCATTCCTCTTTAAGGCTGAGTAATATTCCATTGGGTATATATACCACAGTTTCTTTATCCATTCGTTTCTTGAGGGCCACCTAGGTTAGTTCCATAGCTTAGCTATTGTGAATTGAGCTGCTATAAACATTGGTGTGGCTGTGTCACTGTAGTATGCTGATTTTAAGTCCTTTGGTGATAAACCTAGGAGTGGGATGACTGGGTCAAATGGTGGTTCCATTCCAAGTTTTCTTAGGAAACACACGGGCTGCTTTGTATTTTCTGGGGGCCATATTTAAAAAAATAAGATGGATCAGGTGAAAATCATCTTAATAACACTTTTTATTTAACTAAATATATCAAAAAATTTCCACTTCCACACCTCATCAGCAGAGTGCCAGTGCATGTCTTCACATCCTTTGGTGCACGAAGTCTTTGAGGTTGGTGTGTGAGTTACTAAAGCACAACCCACTAAGACACTCGGTCCTCCGTGTTCAGTGAGAGCTGTAGCCCTCCTATGTGACAGAGTCACACTTAGTGGAGAAACTCTAAATGTCCATTCTGTTGTTAAGTTTAAATTGAAAATAAAGAAGATGAACTGGGCACGGTGGTGTGTGCCCTTAATCCTAGCAATTTGGGAGGCTGAGGCAAGAGGATCACAGATTTGAGGCTAGCCTCAGCAACTTAGCAAGGCCCTACACAACTTAGTGAGTCCCTGTCACAAAATAAAAAAAAATAAGAAGAGCTGGGGATGTGGCTCAGGGATTGAGTGCCCCTGGGTTCAATCCTCGGTACCAAAAAATAAATAAATAAATAAATAAAACAAGATGAGATGAAATGAGAAAGTGCAGCTTCTTAATCACCAGACTGTATTTCCAGTGGACACAGGTGGCTGGTGGACAGGATGGCGGAGGTGAGCAAGTGGAGGGTGAGGCCGCTGCTGCGTGGACGCTGGACCCTGCTCTGGTGGGGAGGGCGAGGCTCCCACCTCAGACGTCCTCTGAGAAGGAGCAAGTGGGAGCCAAGGATCTGGAGCCTGAGACACTGCTGCAGTCCAGGAAGAGGGGGTCAGTGGGCACTGCAAGGCCTAAGGATTGACATCAGGGTCCCAGGGTCGGTGGGCAAAGGGAGCCACGGGCAGGGGCAGGGGCTGGAGGCAGCAGCGACAGAGCTCTGAGGAGTCTGCAGCAGAGCTCCGAGCGGAGGGCAGGGGCCACGCAGGCCGGGGCAGCACCTCTGAGCTCTCCCACCCTCTGAGGCCAGCTCCTCCCTCGCTCTGTCCCCTCTCCCCGGAAGGTTCTGTGAGTTCCACTGTGACTTTAAGGGAACTGGCTTTCCTCTGGCTGCCCCAGGCCTGGCAGGGGCAGTGGGGACCGCCCTGGAGCAGGAGACACGTAAACACTGGCCAGCCTGTCCTCCGCCTCCCTGGGCCTCAGTTGCCTCCTCTAACAGGTATCTAGGCACATGGGACATCTCGTGAGAAGCCAGTGGGATGAAGGAAGGGTGCTGTCTGCGAACCATGAAGAGCCGTTCACGCACATCCTGGGTAGTTGGTTGGTCCAGGCCGAGGAGCCCGGGCCTGCCCCATCTCTGCTTCCTGGGCAGCAGAGCACGTGGGCTGCCTGCCCAGCCTGCCTCAGGGGATGCCACGTGGCCAGGCACGTGGCCCGGTTCTGCTTTCCATCTGCTGCAACTTTGTCTCTCTCAATCCCCACCCTGCTGCGGCTCCCGCCCCTGCCCAAGGAATGGCCTTCCCAACGCCTGGGCAACCGTGGCCTCAGTAGAATCGGCTCAGCAGAAGGAGATTCAGAAGTCCCCCAGATTCAGGGCCCTGGGCCAGCCTCTGGACCCCGCGGCTAGACTGGTGGGAAGCCACTTTTTCACGGTGTCCAGCCCTCATGGCTGGGTGAGGGTGAGATGCTGGCCAGGCTGAAGCCAGCCTGTGGAGAAGGGATGAGCAGAATTCAGACACACACACTCCCATGGACATCAGCAGGGCCCTACAGGACCTCCTGCAGTGTCCCCAGACCTGCCACCTTCATTCCCTGGCACTAGTTGGACCTTGAGCCATGGAGATGTGGCTGGATGCTTCCCCTGTGCTGTGCCTGCTCTGGAGGGACCTCGTTCCCTCCCTGTCCAGTGAGGTGTCAATCATCAGCACCTGCTACGTGTCAGACACCAGCAGTGGCTCCTGTGAGCCTCATGTCCACTTGTGAATGGACATTTCTCTCACTCCCATTTTACAGGTAAGAAAACTGAGGCTCCAAGGACCGTGCATGCCACTGACTCCTAAGTCCAGGCCCTTTCCAGGCCTGTGATGAGGCAGCGTCCTCTTCTCTGGTTTGCACCCCTCCTTTCTCTGCCCTGAGCAGTGAGCTCTGTCAGTCTCTGCCCACCAGGCTGGCTCCAAGGAGCCTCCCTTCCTGGAAACCCAGAGAAGCCAGACGGCTCGTCCTCTGGTTGCCCTGGAGATGCGGGTGGAAGCCTGCCTCCTTGTCCGGCTGCCAGGGCCTTACAGGGCCCCATCTATGCTCGTGTCCGGCCAGTCATGGCCCCAGTAATTAAATATGGCAAATCATGGAGCTGGCTCCACTGACCCAGGCATGGAGGAGGAAGGTGAGGAGTCACAGATCCCGTGGCACGGCCCCAGCACCAGGCATCTGCTCAGCCTGTGAGAAGGGGAACTCACAAGGGCTCCTCAAGCCTCTATGTTCTCCCTGAGCTGGGGCAGGGACCCTCTTGTCCCTGTAGCCCTGCAAGATCCAGTAGGAGGACACCCACCCCGGGGCCTGGTCGCCAGCGTGTAGGGGCAGATCCATCCAGATCCTGAGTCCGGCGCCTCCCACCTTCTTACAGAAGTCAAGCGCATCCAAGGGTGCCCTCCTGGCCAGATTAGCCGTGCCCACGCTCGTAAAGACACTAAATCGGCAAATTGGCAGGGAGCGGGGCGAGGGCTAGGACACAGGCCCCATTAACTCCCATCTCCGGTCTAATTAGCCCTAATATCGCCCTAATTCCCACTAACACTGGCGAGTCCTCCGGCCCCACCTCCTCCGGCCCTTCCTCGGCCCCCTCCCAGCCTGCCATCCCTCCCTGCGGGCTCCTTCCACCCTCCAAACCCGGCCGATGACTTTCCCTATCAAAACGGGCAATAAAAGCAGCGAGGCCCATTTCTTTTTTCTATTTTGAATTCTGTTAACTGACAATTTAACCTAAAATCCTCTGTATTTCCAGCTTGTACAGCTGTAAATAGAGACTGACAGTTTATTTTCACGTCCTGGCTTGAGGGGGGTGGCAGGGGGGGAACCCATTTGAAATAAATACTTGCGGGTCCCTGACAGACTCCAGACGGGCCGTTGACGCTGCCTGGCAATCTCTGGGACCTGTCACACTCCGTGATCGGTCTTTTTACAAACACAAACGCTGCTGATTTCTTATCAAATGTAAAACCGGCCCGGCTCTTTCTTAAATGGTTACCACGAGCATGAAATTGACATTGTGAATCACAAGTGACACCAGCTTGTCTGAGCTGTAATTGATCGGTGCTTAGGAGCAGGCGCGGCTGGCCCCGAGCCCCCCCCCCAGCCCAGCCGCGCCCCCACCGCCCTCGGCCGAGCCCTGGCCCCTGCAAATCGTTGTCAATGGGAGAAAACTCTAAGAAAATGCTTGATTCATGTACGGTGCATTTTTCCCCCTCCGCGATCCTCCGAGGTGTCAATTCCAATTTCCACGGCTTCATCATTACGCACATCAAACGGCTGTAATTGGCTGCTACAGAAATTTATCCTCCAAAAGGAGAGAGAGGGCAGGGGAGGAGGGAGCCGCCGAGGACGGGAAATGGTGGCGGTAATGAGATTTTGGAAGCCGCAGTGCCACCCCTGAGGTTGGCAGGCAAAGAGAGGAGAGGCTGGCGTGCTCGCGGGAACGCGGTCGGTCTGGCTAACAAAACGCCGTTGGAAAACAAGCCCGGCAGGGTGTGGGTGTCACACAACAGTCACAAACACGCAGCACCGGGTCCAGGAGCAGCCGGCGCCTTTCACTGCCGCTGCCGTCGTCACGGTTACTGCGGGCAACCCTTGCGCACCCCTCCCCCCACTTTACAGTTTGCACAGCTGGAGGCATTGAGTTCCCACATGGCACCAGCCAGAGGGGAAACTGAGGCCCAGAGAAGGGGGCATTCCCCAGGGCCCCGCAGGCCACTTGGGGGAGAGCATGGGCCTCTTTCTTTAGGACTTGCCCCCTAAGGTCACCATGTCCTTATATCCTGCCCACCCGCCCAGGGGCCATCCACTCCTTTGTCTGACAGGGAGACCTGAGGCCTGCACTAGCCACGCAACCAGAATGGGGTTTTCAGGCCAAGCCTCCCAGGAAGCAAGGAAGCCAGCTGTTCTCCCGTCAGGACTGGCCTCCCCTCCCTGCCCCGCCCCCGATGCCAGGCCAGGCTCAGCCTCTGACCTGGGCCAGGCAACTCTGGCCCCAGGGAAAATGCGATTCCCAAGCCGAGCAGCACCACATTCGCCTCCTCCGGGCTCTGCGAAGCGTCCAGCGCTCCCTGGGCGAGCGTGTTTATGTCTGTTTTTCCATTTGGATTTTGTGACTGATGAAACAACGATGCTGAATTACACACGCCAGTCAGACCCCGCCTCCCGGCAACCCACGCAACCTTCCTGGCTCCCGCAACCTGCGACGCTGGCACCGTGCCAGGCCCCAAGCTCCTCGTAGGCACAGCAGGAAGTACCACCCCATTTCCTTGGTGGGGGAGCTGGACCCCCAGCCAGCCTGTTCCCTGGTGGGGCCCAGGATCCAATACCCAGGTCAGCAACACTACATAGCTTAGGAGGACACCTTGATGCCTCACAGGAAATCTCTGTGGCTGGAAGCCGCTCAGGCTGCCTGGGCAGGAATGTCCTACCATGTTCCTCCAACTGCCTGGATTTTTCTCTCTCAGGTGTTGCCAGTTGCACCACAATGAAGTGTTTCCCCCTTTTTCTTTGGCCCCTAGGAAGCTCAGGGTTAAACGACAATCTGTTTTTAATGACTCTAGAATCATCCATGGTATACACTCTGAAAGCGAAGCTGACCTCTAGCTTCTCTCTAGAGTTACTCAAAGGAGTGTTGTGTCTGTTTTCTTACTGTTTCAGATCCTTTAGGGAATGACTTGGAGACAAATAGGAGACAGGTCAGTAAAGACTAGAGCATCGGGGGGTGGCATTGGGGTCACTTCATCTTTCTTGCCACTGGCCAGAGGCCCTCCCCGGGGGGACTGGCACCAGGGCAGGTGCCTTCATAGGAGGAACATTTCATGTTTGCTGCTGCTGATGGTGTGGGAGGCTCTGGGGAGGGACAACTCTGACAGTGGGATTCAGGGTGGCTCCTGGGAAACCACAGTAGGAACTGTGAGTGATGACTTAGTCTAGCAAATGTTTCTTTTGCCATTTTTGACTGAGAATGGCTTTCTGGAGCACTGTGTTAAGAAGGATTCTGGGGGCTGGGATTGTAGCTCAGTGGTAGAGCGCTTGCCTCACATGAGTGAGGCCCTGGGTTCGATCCTCAGCACCACATACAAAGCAACAAAAAGAAAGACATTGTGTCCATCTACAGCTAAAAAAAGTTTAAAAAAAAAGTGGGGGGCTGGGATTGTAGCTCAGTGGTAGAGTGCTTGCCTCGCATGCGTGAGGCATTGGGTTCGATCCTCAGCACCACATAAAAATAAAGATATTTGTGTCCATCTACAACTAAAAAAATATTTAAAAAAAAAAAAGGATTCTGTAAGCTGGGCGCGGTGGCGCAAGCCTGTAATCTCAGCACTTAGGGAGGCTGAGACAGGAGAATCACGAGTTCAAAGCCAGTCTCAGCAACGGCGAGGCGCTGAGCAACTCAGTGAGACCCTGTCTCTACATAGAACTCAAAATAGGGCTGGGGATGTGGCTCAGTGGTCGAGTGTCCCTGAGTTAAATCCCCAGTACCAAAAGAAGAAGGAGGAGGAGGAGAAGAATGATTCTGTGGTCCTTGTGGCTCAGTGGTTGAGTATCCCTGAGTTAAATCTCCAGTACCAGAAGAAGAAGAAGAAGACGAGGAGAAGGAGGAGAAGGAGGAAGGATTCTGTGGTCCTTTCGTGCAAGTTTTGATGAGTGATGCTGTGTGGAAGGGTCCAGCTGGCTCCGGTTGCCAGAATTTCCCATTTGGAGTCAGAGTTCAGGCTGCACTGAAGCTGGGCTTACCGGCCATCCACTCCCAAGCTACACAGAGAGGGCTGCCTGGTGGGCGGGGTAAGGCCCTCCCTAACCAGGGGTTGCCAGGGACCTGGGGTGGCTGGCCTGGGGCAGAGTAGGGATCCAGACCCCCTAGGTGTGCTGGACTTCTCTGCAGGCTCTGACTGGCCTGGGGGCAGCTGAGGCCACCTGTGGTTCTGGAGTAGGAAGGGAACTTCAGAGGCAAAGTTACCTGATTCATGAGCCCACCAGAACAGGTACAGGGGACTGAGCTGGGCTCCAGTGGGACCAGGGTCAACTGGAAAAACCCTGGTGTGGGGCCACCGTGGGAAGGAGGATCCTGAGAGGAATAGGCTGGTGGGGAAGAGTGACCCTGAGTGAGAGTGGACATCGCAGAGCTTCAGGTAAGCGTCCCAGGGACATCTGAGTTCCCACTGGTCTCTGCTCCTGGAGGCAGAGCCAGCCACAGGACACAGGAGAGCCTCTCGCTTGTTCTGTCTCACCCCTGGGGCAGGGGTGAGATGCTTCACAGGGAAACTGAGTCACAGAGAGCCAGGGCCAGGCATGAGGCAGAACCCAGCTCCCTGATGACCTCCTGTTATGTGGCTCCTTCTCCAGCCGATGCCCAGCGAGGCTCTGGGAAGCCAGAAGCTCTGCCCAGGGCAGACCAGGTGGGTGGCTGGTCTTCAGACAGGGCAGAGCAGGGCTTCTTCCCATCCCACTCTAGGGTGTGCAAGACCGGGCTGGTGCCTCTGAGTGAGTGGGGAGGGGAGGGGGAAAGCCAAAACTTTAAGGTATATGAACTGTGAAATTAAATCGAAATACTCAAATAAGAAATCACATAACAACATAAGCAAAGATGTTTACCAGGGCTTGAAGTTAAATACAGATTTTTTTCATAAACTCAAACACAAAACGCAATAAAGTTCTGTGGAATGTTAAATATAATTTACAGTGGAAAGAATGTTCCTTGCCGTCATAAACCTACGAACACGATGTCACTGCTGGGCCCCGGAAGCTGAGTCTGCTGGCTGCACAGCTGGGTGTCTTGGCCCCCTAGGGAGCTGCAGCACCAGGCACTGGACAGGCAGCAGGCGCCCACGGTACGTAGCCCTCAGCCTGCCTGTCCACATCCTCTCCCCAGAGTGGCAGGTGCTGTTCCAGAGCCAGGGCTGGCAGGGGTGGCCAAATGTGTCCTGCACTCAGGGGAGCTGTCCTCTCTAAACAGGAAAGCAGGCATCTGCTGCTAGTTCCTGGCCCAACCTGGCCTTGGTCCTGGCCCCCAGCCTACATTCCCCAGAGAGCTCCCTGCAGGAGCCAGGCACCTAGTGTCCATCCCCCAGTCAAGCTCCCTCACAGGGAGAGAGGCTTGGGCAGTCATTTACACTGTGATGAGACTGAGCTCCTTCACATGGCCCTCTGGAGATACTCCTTCCCTCTGACTGTGGCCCTGGATGGGAGGCTGCTGCTCTGAGGTACCAGGAATGCTCGGCCCTGCACACGCATTTCAGGAGAACTTGGGCTGGAATCTGAAGGTTCTTGATAGAGAATTCTATCCAGAGCGGCAGCCCCACCCACCATGCCAAGGACAGCCTGTGCGTCAGCCTGTGTAGGTGTGTGTCTGACGTGTTGGATAGGACCTGTGTGTCTCTGTGTGAACATCACTATATATTTATATATTTTTTGGTACCAGGGATTGAACCCAGGGGCGCTTAACCACTGAGCCACATCCCCAGCTCTTTTTGTGTTTTATTTAGAGACAGGGTCTCACTGAGTTGCTTAGGGCCTCACTGAGTTGCTTAGGGCCTCACTAAATTGCTGAGGCTGGCGTTGAATTCGTGATCCTCCTGCCTCAGCCTCCTGAACCGCTGAGATTACAGGTGTGCGCTACTGGGCCTGGCGAACATAACTATATTTGTGTCTTTTAGGGTGGCAGATGCCTTGGACCCGACTCCCTGAACTGTGAGGTGGCCCAGTTATGCAGTGCCGCATGCATAAGCTGGAGAGTGGAGAACCTCCCCTGACACTTGGATCTGGGCACACCCACTGGGGCTACAGAAAACAGGTGGACAACCCTCCTCAGGGGCCCCACCTGTGAGCTGTACTGGATGCCTGGGCTGGTTGGAGCCCTACAGGGGGCGTCAGGCCCACAGGGAGGAGTACTGACTCCACTACAGCCTTTCCATATCCTCTGTGGTGAGTTCAGTGGGAAATGAACAGTTCAGCTGACATGACAAGCTGGCCTCAGGGCTGGGTCTCCTGGCTCAGGGACTTTGTGCATGGCCACGTCCCCCCAGAGGCTGGGAAGCTGAGCCTGACCCTGGCTGCCCTGGTGGGTGGCGCTGGGGAGGGTCTGAAGTCAGCAACCACAGGTGAGCTGTGTCTAGGGCCGGGCAAGCCTCCTGCTCAAGTCTACCTGGGCCTCTAGGTGAGTCCACAGATCAACCAGCCACCCCATGGTCATCTGGCCCTGGGGTACAGCATGTCCTTTAACCCTAGCAGGATATCAGGTGGCATTCTCAACCCTGCCTAGCAGCCATCCTCGGGCCTCTGATGGAGCACTCCCATCCACGCCCAGCCCACCTCTGGGTGTGGGCAGGTGGGCGCCTCTGTCCACTTACTAAGCTTATATTGTGTGCCAGGCCCTGAGCTGGGAGCTGGGGACCTGGAAGACCAGATGTGGCCCCTGCTCCCGGGGGGACTCTCATATTGGGGGTGGGACAGAAGAGGCAGTCACGGCCGGCCGTATGGCCAATCGATTTCTGTCCTCATCAGCCTGGCCCCAGGGAGGGGCTGGGCCCAAAATGGGCCACCTGGGTCCCAGGCCTTGGGGGCTCTCAGGGACAGTCCTGTCAGGGTTGACTGTGTTTGGGGCTCAGCAGGCAGCATCCTGGCCCCAGACCCCACCCCCGCCTACATCTCTCCCAGGGCCCTTCTGCTTGGTAAAGTCACCTGGTCACTCCCTGGATCTTAAATTGCAGGGGACTGTGGCATTTCTCCAGTCTCCCAGCTTCCCTAATTTATGTGCCGCTACACAGGGAGTGTTTTCTTTAAAAACAGGATGGATGTGAGAAAAACAACAATGCCCCCAAACCACACTTAATGGGTGGGTCGCGGGCTCATTAGCACTGAATAATCCAGCCTCAGCCACCCTCTGGGTAACACAAATAAACAGCACACACTGGCATGGCTGTCCACGGCCACGCGGGTACGAACTCACCAGCCAGCACACCGGTGCCCCCGGCGCTCACCCCCTGCTTACTCTGCCTTGGCGGGATTCCTCCCTCCAGCCACCTTCGCCAGGCACCCACCCTGGGAAAGGTCACTCGGAGGGTGGCTCCCCTGGAGAACAGACCTCCCTGCCCCTCCTGGGGAGGAAACCTTTGTGGTGAACCTAAATCCCACTAGGTAATTTAAGCTTGCTTCTTCCTGTCCTGTCCTCGGGAAAGATGGAGAACAGCTGGCCCCACTCTTCTTCCAATAAATCCCATCGCGCTGCACTGCTGGGGTGGGGGAGGGAGATGAGCAGTGCATGGGGTGAGAGGACTCAGCCAGACGGGCCAGAAAGCTCCAGAAGGAGCCCACTTCTATCACACCCTGGGCTCTGGTCATCAGAAGAGGAGACCCAAGGGGGGACTTCAGTACTGCTGCCCCCTCCCTCCGGCTGCCTTTGTGTGGGTGGCGGGACACACTGGTGCTGGCGGGAGGGATGGGGTGTGGAGGGGATGGCGGGCTCCTTTGTGCAGTCAAGTTCCAGGCGCATTGTGTACCGGCCCGAACTTCAGCTCACAATTTGGGATTAGAGCAATCCGAGTATTTTTCTGCATGCCTGCCCGCTCCCGGGCGCCCAGAGCCTGCTGGGTAACTGCCTATTATCCGCCGGTTCCACTCCAGTGCCCTCCCCAATAAAACTTTTCATATCCTTATAAACGAACCCGATTGCCGTGTTATAAACATTTACACTGTGCTAACAGATCATCTCCGCACATCAGAATTGGCTAAATTCCCTTTTCCAGATGAATATATTGAAGGAGATTAGAGATATGATAGCTTTTCAGATTGCTGAACCCAGAGAAATTAGTTTAGTGAGCATTTACAGAGGCTAAATTGGAACCATTAAATAGTGGATTAAATTGATGGCACTTTCATTGTCTGTCCTTCGGTACCGCTGTAAAATCAATTAGCCGTCACGAGCCCATTCTCCATACAGTGAGATTGTCATCCTCTCTGGAAGCTGATGCAAAACCTCCCAGCGGCTAGGGGTGTGACAGCACACCTATTAGGTGGTGTGGCAGGAAATAGCACCAGTGAACCAGCTGCCTGGATGTCCTGTGCCCACCTGGGTGCAGCCTGGCTGGGATGGTGGCCCCTGCCAGCCTCCTTAGGGCTGCATCTGGGAGAGGGCTGCCAGCAGCTCTCCCTCTGCAGGCTGCTGGGACTGGTAAGAGGGGGTCCCAGCCTGGCATTTTTGGGACCCTGTTCTCTGTCCCTGGTGGCCCAGTAAGTAAGGCTATATGTGGCATCTGTTTGGAGGAAATGGCAGTCTCAGGGGGCAGAGGCAGGCCTGTGGAAGATACCCAAGGGGGCTAGAGGTCTTCAACTGGCATTCAAGCACACGATTCTCTTTCTTTCTTTCTTTCTTTTTCATTTTTTGGTACTGGGGATTGAACCCAGGGGTGCTTTACCACTGAACCACATCTCCAGCCTTTTTTTTTATTTTGGTACTGGGGATTGAATCCAGGAACACTCAACCACTGAGCCACATCCCTACCCCTATTTTGTATTTTATTTAGAGACAGGGTCTTACTGAGTTGCTTAGCTCCTCGCTGTTCCTGAGGCTGGCTTTGAACTTGCGATCCTCCTGCCTCAGCCTCCTGCATTCATAGGATTATAGGCGTGCGCCCCTGCGCTGGGCTGGAGCACATGATTCTTATCATCACAGCCTATGCTGGGGGCTCTCATGAGCCGTGGAGCACAGGGTCCTACTGAACTGTCCTCACAGCCTTGGGAGGCAGGAACAATCGTCTGTTTCCCCAGGAGAAAGCTGAGGCAAAGGAGTATACGCAGCTGCCCCCATGTTCATGGCTAGTCCGAGGTACACACTTCAGTGCTTGGACTCCCACTCCAGGTAGGGAGCGGCCGCCCTGGGCTGCAAGTTCTAAAGGAGGGCACCCCACGGCAGGATGCACCCATGAAGGACCAGACTGGGACCACAGGCTCTTCTCTGGTAAGTGTGCTGCCCTGGAGATGGTGAGGGAGGTGCAGAAGAGAAGGGAGCGCCCCATTCCACGCCAGTACCCTCTTTTGTTTCTGTAGAATTTTCTGAAGATTTTGTAATGGTCAACACAAGAATTCTGGACTAGACGGTTCTATGTCTGCCTTGTACTGATGGGGAAACTGAGACCCAGAGAAGATAAGCAAACTTTGACTACTACGTAAGTGCTGGCTTGGGAGTGGGGAGCTTCCTAGCATAATGGTACTAGAGATTTAACCCAGGGGTACTCTACCACTGAGCTACATCCCCAGACTTTTTTGTTTTTAAAATTCGAGACAAGGTCTCACTAAGTTGCTGAGGCTGACCTTGAACTTACTGTCCTCTTGCCTCAGTTTCCTGAGTCACTGGGATTACAGGCATGTAAGCCACTGTACCCAGCTCTGGCAGAATCTTGTTTAACAAACTTGGTTTGGGATTTGATGCAACTTTTGACCCCTGGCATCCCACACCAAGCATTCCAGAGGGACCGGCAGGAGCCATCAAGGCCTTGGAGGCACATTTGCAACATGGTGTGGATACTCCTTCAGGCAGGACAGAGGGCACATGGTCTGGGTGGGGAAAAGGCAGCATCACATACCACAGGGTCTCAAGAGGGGGTCCTGGGCCAAGTTTAGGCTCCTTGGGAGTAGCTGGGGTGAGTCACGGGCCTCTTTGTCTGTCTTTGTCCTGTTGGCCACCCTCCAGCAGCCCCCTTCCCACACCAGGAAGGCCCCTGACCCCTTCTTGACCTGGCTAGAGTCCCCACTCTCCTGGCTTTTGGGATTCTTAGTGTCACAGCACTTAACCCTGGGTAGGAAATGTTCTGTCCTTGAGGAGCCTGCCTTCCCCATCTGTTCAAGGGTCCTTGGGTCCAGCAGGGCCAGCCCCTCCTCCAGGGCCAATGGATTAACTCTGCTAACTCCCTGGTCACTGTGGCTGGTACATGAGAACACCAAAGGGATATGTCACCCTGTGGAGGCCAAACTTGGGCTCGTAAAGGAGCCTGGCTCCTCCCTGGCCCAATCTCAGGAAAGGGAGGAGAGCTGGGCGGGTGGCGTGGGGGCAGGTCTGGGTGGCAGGGTGGACCCCTCTCAGTGGCCAGAGTACATAGGGCTTGGAGGCCAAGAGTCGTCACACTCCTGGCACCTTCATGGCCAAGAGCCCTTTCTGCGAATGTTCTGGAAGCACTAGCAGTTTACCAAACCTTTCCAAGATGTGACCTCCTTTGTCCCTCCTGCCAGTCTGGAAAGATCATTATCTCTGTTTCACAGACCAGGAAACAGGTGAGATTGGGGAACGGCCAAGGTTGAGCAGAGGAGCCAAGGCACTTAGCTGTCCCTTCATGCCTGTGGGTCCATGCAGGGCCCCGGGGTGTCTGGTGAGAGGGAGCCTGCCCCCACACCTGCTCCACCCAGCAGGACAGTAGGTTCCCACTGAGTGGATTTGGCACGGGATCCTAGAGCGCTGAGAAGTCTGGAGAAGAGGGTGGGTGGGTATCCAAGGGCACAGGCAGGCGACTCCTGGGCCTATAGGCAGTGGATGTCCATGCCAGGGGCTTTCCAGAGGCTGGGAGCAGCAATGTCTGTGCCCACGTGTGGGAGCCCAGGTACATGATGGCTCCTGGGGCCCAGAGGGCAGGCCCACCTCCCTCCCCACCCTCAGGCAGCTCACGTGGGCCTGACTCCCAGGCACTGGGGAGCGGAGCACAGTGGGGCTGTATCACCCACCACCCCTTCTCCGCCTCAGCTGCCCCTGTTCGGCAGCTCCCAGGCCTGGTGGGCCAGGGTATCCGGTGGGGCCTCAGCAGGATGTGCCTGCTTGGGATATAAGGAGGCAGGCAGACCAACCCACTGTGACATATTCAGGGACCAATGTGCTGACCAGATGTGGACTCCAATCCAGCAGACTTCAGCTGAGCAGCTGTTTGAGCTGGGCTGAGTCTCTCCATGTGCTGGAACCTTCTTCTACAACTACTCAGGTGTCTGTAGGTATGCATGAAGGAATCAGAGCTCCGAAGGGACAGTGGGCCCGTCCCCGATGTCCCTTCTCCTATGGCACTGCCAGGGCCTTGGTGGCATCTATGTGAACTAAGCTTCAAGACAGAGCTTTCCCCCAAGGGTCTGTGTAGGTGGCAAGTCCCATGCATTCTTCCTCCACCTGGGCCCCTGCCGTGGTGCCGTGATGTCTGTTGTGTTATTCGGAGCCAGCCTTGTACCAGGTGTCCTTGAGGGGTTCCTATCAACTGAGGGTGTTGGGGACAAGCTGCTGGGCGAGGTGCTGAGCAACCCATCCCAGGAAGAGAGCAAGTCCCTGGCAACTGGGGAGAGGCAGACATCTCGACCTGGGTGGGGAGGTCCGCATCTCCCTCCTGCTGCCCTATGTACGGTGCTGGCAGATTCACAGGGGTTGGGGGGCCCTTAGACCCCTGTTCCCAGCCCCTGCAGAGTCCCAGCACCTCCCTGTCCTCACTTTCCTGACCCCTGACCCAGGGCTGCTCTGAGAACTGGCCGGTTGAGAGGCCCCGGTTCCAGCAGATTAGCGCCCCTCCCAAAGAAAACACACAGAGTCTGTTTCATCTGAGCCCAGCAGCTGGGCAGGGGGCCTCAGAAGCAGAGAAGCCTCTGAGTGTTGGCGGGGGAAAGTGTGTGGAGGGGAAGGAGAGAGTGTGGCCCAGGTCAGGTGGTCTGTTGCATGGAGAGAGGGCCCTGGTTGGAGGCCACCCTGCAGGCACAATCCCAGCACAGCAGAGGGAGAGGTGGAGGCCAGGCCAGGCCAGGATGGGATGGGCCTGCCCTGGACCACAGGGAGTTCCCAAGATCTTGCCCTGACTCCTTGTGACTTTCCACTCCCTTGAGGCTCAAGAAAGGACCTGTGTCCCCACGTTATGGATGAGGAATCTGAGGCCCAGGGAAAGCGAAGATTTGCTGAAGGACCCAGATAAAAAGGAATTCCTCTGGGACTCAAACCCCGGGGGACTATATACCGTCTGGCCATAGTCACAGTTTTCAGATGGGAGACTATGGCCCAGAGAGGAGAAGACACTTGCCCAGGGTCACACAGGAAGCTGGTAGCAGTAGAGCCAAGATACATCCCTGGGCCTTTGTGATAAGGGTCCCCACAGTCCCTTCCCAGCCCAAGCTCATCCTCCATGGCCAAGCTGCTGCTCACTGAGCTGGTGGATAAGGTTTCTGGATAACTAGGGGTGGGTTTGGTGGGATCAGGTGTGGGGGTGGGGCTAGGGAGCGTAGAGGCAGGTGAGAAGGCCAGCCACAGGAAGTTCTCACGGACCTGCTGACCCGGCTGCCCCCGCTTCCCTGACCCACCTGCCAATGGCAAGTGATACCCAGTGGGCTGGGAGCTCGTGCATACACAGCTCAGACCCGGCAGCTAAGGCTGTGCCGGGGCGGGCACTGGGCCTGTCCTCAGCCAGCTTTGCCCTGGACTCTGTCCTCTACCCTCTCTGCACTTCCAGCTCCCATCTGCACATGGGAGAATGCTCCGTTTCTGGACCCCCCGCCCCCCCACCGACCACCATTGTTTCCAGGCTGGGATTCTGGGAGACCTCAGTTCATCCCCTGGGAAAAGTGACCAGCTAACTGCAGAGAGGGACTCCAGGAGCCCTGGAGATGGAGGTTCTGGGCTCTGCCACTGGGTAATGACTTTGTCCCTGTGGGCCTCAGTTTCCCCTCTGGATCCTGGGCTAGCCCACTGTTTCCCGAAGGCTTCTAGGAGGACAGGGCACTGGGCTGGAGCCCGGGCAGACGGAGATGAGAATACAAGGTGTTGTCCTTGTCACGCTTGTCACAGATGGAGTCTCACGTTGCCCCCGGGGAATTTCAGTACCCTGCGGGGAGGGGCCAGGGGCCTCGGAGCCTTTCATCACCTGGGCTCCAGTTCCCCATCCGGGGCATGTTCATCTGGCCATGATGAATGGCTGCAGTCTCAAGGGCTGGGGGAATCAGGCAGAGGCCCAGACACAGGGTGGAGAGGGGAGAGCTGGCGCCTCCAGAACAGCCACTTGTCTGTCTGTCTGTCCACGCCTTTGTTCAGGCCACGGTCCTCTGCTCCCAAAGCGAGAACACAGCGGGAGGGGCTAGAGAATCTCTAGAGGAGATTCTAAGAACATTTCCAAAATGCTTGAGCTGGTGGAGGAAATCCAGCAGGCTTGTCCCCTTAGACGTGTGCATCAAAGTCTCACTCAGTATTGGCCCGTGGGGCACTGGGGCTTAGACAGTCCTTCAAGGTGCGACTGTGTGCTAGGGTGGACCAGGGCCCCAGGAGAGAACGGAGCCTGTGGGGTTGGGCTCAGGGGCCTCCTCCCAGGCCTCCCTCTTCCCCTTCCAGCAAGAGAACATTTATGGCTTGTTTGGAAAAGTTGGACACTTGGCCAGGCCCCAGGCCAAGGCTGGAGTAGCTTCTGTACCCTAGGAAACAGGAGCCTGGCCTCCTCTGAACCTGCTCCTGGCACAGCCCACGCAGGCCTGGCGGGATCCTGGGCAACTCAGTGTCCGGAGGCCAGCTCTGGAGTCGTCAAAAACAATTGGCGGAGAGTGCAGTCCAGGGCAACTTCAGTGACAGGCCACTGTTCAGTGACCATTGCTGCTCTTGTTCCTGCATCCCTGTCACTGGTCACGTTTTTGAGAACAGAGCAGGCTGGCTTCACTGCTCGAGCAGAAATCTGGTTGGCACTGAAATGTCACAAATGGAGCTGGTATAAGAATCACTGGTGAAAGCCGGGCGCGGTGGCTCAAGCCTGTAATCCCAGCACTTTGGGAGGCTGAGACAGGAGAATCGCCAGTTCAAAGCCAGCCTCAGCAATGGTGAGGCGCTAAGCAACTCAGTGAGACCCTGTCTCTACGTAAAACACAAAATAGGGCTGGGGATGTGGCTCAGTGGTTGAGTACTCCTGAGTTCAATCCCCAGTACCAAAAAAAAAGAATCACTGGTGAATGCTAAGGTCCATGAGTCCAGATGTTTGAGAAACAAGAATCCAGCATTTCAAAGCATCTCCTCTGAAATACTTATTAATTTTTTTAAACTTTTTTTTTCTACCAGGGTTGAACCTGGGGGTGCTTAACCACTGAACCACATCCCCAGCTCCTTCTGCTTATTTTTAAATGTTTAGACAGGGCTTATTAAGTTGCTTAGGGCCTTGCTAAGTTGCTGAGGTTGGCCTTGAACTTGCGATTCTCTTGACTCAGCCTCCCAAGCCACTGGGGTTACAGGCATGCACCACAGCACCTGGCAAATCTTTTTAGTTAACATAAACTATAACCATTTATATTTAAGTGGGCAATTCAGGGCATTGAGGACTTTCACATTGTTATTGTGACCATCTACATAAAGCTCCAGAATTTCCATCTTCCCAAACCAAAGCACGGCACCCAGTAAACACCGATGCCCTGTCCCTCTCCCACCCTGGCTCCCCATATTGCTTTCTGTCTGTATGGATTTGGTTGCTGCAGCTGGAAGAAGCAGAGTCACACACTAGTTTTCCTCTTGCATCTGGCTTATTTCACTCAGGACAGTGTCTTCCAGGATCATCCGTGTGTCAGAGTGTGGCACGATTACCTCCATTTCTAAGGCCGAGAATCCATATTAATTACAAAGAGGAAAGTTGTGAGTGGAGAAATCTAATAGTCATCTGCATGAGGAAATGGCCAAGGCAACACCCCCGGGGACAGGGTGGACATCCCCAGCGCCCCTGCTGGGATGTCCAAAGAGGCAACCTCGCTTCCTGATGTCCCTGGTGGACATGCAGTAATCACTAATCATGAACAAGTAACAATCCAAACCAAGAGTGTCCCACCAAGAACTGGTGGAAAGACCGGGAAACCATCCCAAGATGAAGGAGACCAAGGAGTCCATGGCTACAAGCAGGGTAGAAGCCAGAACAGCAGGTGGCCATCAGGAGACAGCCAGTGAAACTCTAGGCAGACCTGGAGCACTGTGTGTGTGGAATGCTACGGCCAGCTTGTAGTGTAGGTGACAGTCGATGGCTGCATACTCAGGAGCTTGCAGGCCTTTGTCAGACAGTTGGTAGCTATACATTGGGTGTGGCAAGAGTATTTTCACCATGGAAATGGACAAATGTTACCAAGCAGAGCTGGCCACAAGCGTGCGTCTGGTCACGTCAGATGTCAACATGAGGAGAAGTCGAGGGAAGGCGTGTTGGACTACTGCACGCTATTTGCAACTGTTTTCTGGAAGTTATATCAAAATAAAAAGTTAAAATATTAAAAATGATAGCATACAGGACGGATCATACAGCCCTCTGGGTGAGGCTTCTGTTGAACTAACCTCTGTCTCCATTGGATACCAGCCAGCCTGACCAAGACAGGCCCAGGACATCTGCAGCTGGAACACATTCTTCCCTCAGCCCCCCAATACCACACTCTCCTATTTACCCTCCTCCTTCTTGGTATCTTGTAGAATTTTTATAGGTTCAGACTTCAGAACCCACCCATTTCCTTCCTTTTTTCCATCCATCCATCCATCCATCCATCCATCCACCATCCCCATCCATCCATCCATCCATTCATCCACCCATTCATCCACCATGCCTATCCATCCATCTATCCAATCCCATCCATCTAATCCACTCACCTGCCCATTCATTCATCTCCCCACCTACCCATGCATCTATCCATCCACCCATTTCCACCCATCCATCTATCCATTCATCTACCCAGCCATCTATCTATATACTCACTCATCCATCCATCCATTTCTATCCACCATATCATCCATCCATCCATCCATCCATCCATCCATCCATCCATCCATATACCCATTCCCATCCATCTACTCATACATCCACCCATCCATTCACTTGCCCACTAACCTCTATCTATCCATTCCTAACCACCTATCCATTCATCCACCCACCCATATCCTTCCATCCATCAACTAAGCAACTCAAACACAGGACATCATGCTGATACATTGTTCAAGTACTGAACCAGTGTCTGGGAGGCCTGGTAAGTTGTGCGAATAGTCTCCCAAGTCTGATGAGCAAATGGGATTCAATCAGGAGAGGGCCTTGATTTGAAATGCCTACCATGAATGTTGTCAGAAGGGGCCCAGGGGACAGAGAAGAAGCTGGAAGACCAGGTAGAAGGGTATTGGAGATACCCAGGTCCTCCCAAGAGGTCTCAGCTTGGCTTGGGGTGATGGGAGAGGCAGGCTACACTGCCAGGCTTTGCTCACAGTGGCTACACTAACGGGGTATGAGAGGACAAAAATAGTTGCCCTTTTTTGGGGGGGTACCAAGGGTTGAACTCAGGGGCACTCAACCACTGAGCCACATCCCTAGCCCTATTTTGAGTTTTATGTAAAGACAGGGTCTCACTGAGTTGCTTAGCATCTCGCTGTGGCTGAGGCTGGCTTTGAACTCACAGTTCTGTCTCAGCCTCCCAAAGTGCAAGGATTACAGGCATATGCCACCATGCCTGGCTAGTTGCCCATTTTTTGATCCGAGCAGCCAGGTGAAGCTTGCACTGATGCAAAAGGCTTGAGCTCTGGGCTGTGGGTCCAGAGGCAGTTGGTCCGTGGGGAGGCGGGGAGGTCCAACACACATCCAAGTGGAGATGTGAACTGCTGATGTAGGAAGGGAGCTTCCAGGAGGAAGACTGGGAATTGTGGGCACATGGACACTCCCGAGTGTGCTTTTCTCCTGGCACACATCCCTGGGGCCGTGAGTACTTCCTGCCCCCATCCCTGCCTCCATCCTGCAACTGTCTTGCTCATCATTTTATCCAGCACACAGTGAGTGTCAAAGCGAGTCGATGAGTTTGATGGAGGTCCAACGGGGGGATTGGGCTCAAATCCAGAGCACTGTACCCTCTGTTTAGTGAACAAATGCTAAAACCCACAAATCCCCCATTTAAGGACCTTTAGGGAGATAACAAGCTCCCATATTGTCAGTGGTGCTGGAAGCCAGGCCAGCCCTTCCAGAAACTGATTTGGCAGCGTGCACAAACCACCATGGCAATGCTCAGTGCCTTTGACCCAATAATGCCACCTCTGGGATGCTCTTCTGAAGAAATTATCCAAAATATGGGGAGAAGTTTAGGCTCAAAGATATTCATTGTGACATTATTTTTAATGACCAAAAAAATTGGATGCAGCTGGAATGTCCAAAGAGTGGGGAGTCGTTTAGTAAATTATGATACATGCACTCAATGGAATACTAGACAGACATTAAAAGTGATAATTGCAAAGACATGGTGGTACTGTGCAAACCCATCTACCATGTCATGTGGAGGGAAAGCAGTGTATAGAAATACATGTACATTAAGGGTGTAATGATGTACAAAACATATGTGACAGGGAGAAGCCTGGAAGAAAAGGATTGCACAACATAGTGAGTATTGACAGGGTGAGATGGAAACAGAAGTTTTTTCTGTTTCCTGACTTTTCTGGAAAATATTGCATTGCTTTGGTGATTTTAAATACTCGGCAGAGTCTATTCCAGTTGGGAGGGGGATGATGATT
Source organism: Xerus rutilus (assembly GCA_028644305.1). Taxonomy (NCBI): domain Eukaryota; kingdom Metazoa; phylum Chordata; class Mammalia; order Rodentia; family Sciuridae; genus Xerus; species Xerus rutilus. The sequence goes on along the minus strand of CM053415.1, from coordinate 13,371,311 downwards.
TTTTTTTTCCTTTGTGCCTTTCTAGATTTTCTAAATGTTCTCCTCTGATGAGAACAGAGGACCTCTCCCTGGACCTGTGGTCAGGGAGGAGACAGGGTAGGGCAGAGGAGTAGGGGGCTGCTGTGAGAAGCTATCTCTCATGGGGGTATTTCCAATCTAGGAAGGACTGTCCAGGTGAAGGAGCAGATGTACTTATAGGGCTTGAGGGTGGAGCTGCCCTTCCCTTTGGTACCTTGGGAAGGAAAGACTCCTTGTCCCTGGGAGGGCTCTTTGGACTGTCACAGAGGGGTTTCTTCCAAAGGGGAAGTGGGTGGTCAGAGGGCTGTCAGGTATACATTTAGGTGATGATGGTGATGGTGAGGATGGTTGCAGTGGTGGTGATAGTGATGAGGACGGTGGTGGTGATGGTGATGGTGGTGGTGATGATGGTGCTGGTGATAGCGGTGGTGGTAATGGGGATGGTGATGACGGTGGTGATTGGTGATGGTGATGATGATGGTGCTGGTGATGATGGAATGATGCTGTGGTAATGGATGACAGTGGTAGCAATAATCATGATAGTGATAACAACAATTGATTCAATGTCTTCTGTGCACCAGGTGCTGGGCTGTCTTTCAGATAAACTATTTGGGTGGTGGTTGCTATTGACTTGCCCAATGTTATCCAGCCATTGGTAAGTAAAAGCTGACATTTTATCTCGAGCCCATAAAATTCAGAACTGGGACTGGACCACAGGGCTGAGGATCTGTGCAGTTGGACCCCACTTGCTGCTGGTAGAGGGAGAGGAAATTATGCTTGGTACAGAAATGGTCCACACAGGTGACTTCCTGGTGTGACCAGCAGTCAGGAAGTAAGGTCAGGCTAGCACACAAGGGACAATCAGAGTTGGGACAGAGTTGTGCCTTTTGTTTTCTGTATTTTAGGAAGTGTTGGCATCATTGAGGCCTTGTGATTCCCCAGGGAATCACATCGGAGTATCTCCCAGGATCCACACCTGGGAGCCTTTGGGACTACCCCTGTCAAGCTCGCCAATTCTTAAGGACAGCAAATGCTCTCCTGGGAGTGTGCCTTTCAAATGAAACCCACCAAGCCCAAGCCATGTCTCTGACACTTCTTTTAAAGGCTATCACAACCCTAGGTCAAAATTTTTGCCACACTAAATCACCCAGGGCCAGGGACCAGACAGCTGGAGACACTCTGATGGCCTACAGCCTATGGACATTCAAACCAATCTGTCCTCGGCCTGCTCAGCCAGGAACCCCGCCTGGCTTCTTTGCCCAAAACAAAGGCCCTGGGCCATGCTCACCCCTCTCCCTCTGCTTCCTGCCCAACCCAGGGTACCCTTGTGTCCCTGTGTGGAGGCTGAGGTCTCCTCTGGGGAAATGTGATACCAAGCTCTCCTGGCGAGGCAGTTGTCTCTGTGCTATCAAACCTGACTCAAAAAATCCTGGATCCAAATTTCAAGATGGCGGGAAGAGCACCGGCCATGTCTTGGGGCAGGTCTGGGGGCAGACAGCTCTGAGCGAGCTTGAGGCAGGTTGAACAGGAGCAGGGGTCAAGAGGAGGTCCTCTTGGGGTCCTGGGGCCAGATAAGGCATAGTGGGAGGACACATAGGTTTCCTTTGTCCCCACTCAGATCTGAGTTCTGCTACCGCCCTGCCTGCTGGGGCCTGGGTAGCCCCTGCTTGTCTCTGGCCAGCTGGGCCCCTTCTGGGACTGGAGAGGGGATTATGGTATGATCTGATCTTGGACACTGGTGACCAGTAGGGCTGGCCAGGGCTGCTGGGATCCAGGGCCAGCTTGGGCCAGGGCTCCCACCACACTCTCCTCTTCCTAGTAGAGTCATCTAGGAAATATCGAGCCTTGGGGGTGTGGCCACAGGCAGTAGCCAGGGCTGGTTTTGCAGAAGCAGGCCCCTCTGCCATGCTGGCAGGGCGTCTGGCCACAGCTACGCATCCCCGTGCCTGCTGGCACGGCACCTGGCGCTGGCCCAGCACCCCCTTCATCTAGACTCGGCTCTCTCTGTCCACTGGGCCATCCCCCTGGCTGTGTTGGCCCCTGAGTGTGTAGCCACAGCCAGCCCTGCCCGCACGACATTGAAGCCTCTCTCCTGTAATTGGCAATTTTGTCATATTTATTCACAACAGATCGGATTGTCAGGAGCTCGCTGGGGCTCTCCGGAGGCCCGCCGTGAAATCGGTTTGAAATGGCGTGTCAGGTTGCTCTCCCTGCTGAAGCGACCATCTGGCTGATAGACCAGGGGCTGGACTCAGACGCTGACCCAAGGAATCACAGCTGAGCGGCTCCTGGGAGTCCACACGCAGCTCGGCATCCCCTTGTGCCATTCCCGGCTTCTCACATGGGCTCTGAGAGCCGGGCTGCAAGAGAGGCCTGGGCAGGCAGGGAGCGGAGGTAGGCATGAGCACCCCCGCCCTGAGCTGTCCTGAGTTACCCTGAGCGTCATCAGGGCTGTGCCTTCCAATCAACCTGGGCCCACCTGAGAGACAAAGTAGGACCAGGGCTGTTCCTCCCACCAGGTCCTTGACCTGGGCACCGCTTCCGCAGGGAGTTGGGTTCCTGTATGCTTGGGCATGTGTGATCCTGAGCCACGTTCTTGTGTGTGTGTGTGTGTGTGTGTGTGTGTGTGTATGTGTGTGTGTGCATGCACGCACACACACGCCGCATGACCCCGAGCCACTGTGCTCCAACAGATGCGAGTGAAATATATCAGCGGCTGCAATGAGCATCCCCAGATCTCCATGGCTGAGCAGAGTCAAAGGGCAACTTCTTGATCGCTTTGCAGTTTTCCCTGGCGGGGGGGCTCTGCTCCATTGAGTCATTCAGGCTTCAAGCTCCTCCTGCGAAGTGGCCTGGTCACTATAGCATGTGGTGTGACTGCGAGGAATGCAGAGGAAAAGGAGGAGAGACCAGCATGCAGGCAGGCCAGACCCACTTGCTGGCCTCCTGCTTGCTTTCTGTTAACTAGACCCGGGCGTGTGTCCCACTCTGAGGCAAGAAGGGCTGGTGCATTTGGCCCCGCCAGGAGCCAGTAGCAGAGGCGGCCAGGAGCCCCTTAAGCACCAGGCATGCACAGTGACATCAATAGTAGGGAGCCAGAGGCACTCTGGGAGGTTGTGGCGAAGATGCTCCTGAGGCTGGACACGCCGGGCCAGGACTTGGGACTATGACAGGCCAGAGGAGAGGAAGCCAGCTGATGCCTCTGGGTCGTTTTTAACCCTGACAGCCATATCAGGAAGGCCTGCTAGGCCGAGGCTGTGAGAAATCGATTGGTTTTGGAGCAAAGACCAAAAGCTGGAGCTCAGGAAGGCTGTGGGAACCACAGGGAGATGGTTTGGTTCGTAGCCAGCTCCCATGAGCCTGCTGGTTTGGCCCCTGAGGGAGCTGGGGGTCAGGGGAGGGTCTAGGTGGCTCCATCCTCTACCAAAGTCCCTTGCTCGACCTCCAAGGAATGCTGGGTGCACAGGGGCCTGCCAGTCTGTCTCTGTTTTGGACCCCAGGCCTTAACTGGGCTGCTGCCAGGTGGGCCACCTGAGGGGTCAATACCTACACCAGCCCACCCCTCCTCATTGGCCTTTGAGACTGAAAGATATTGCCGTCCACACCTGCCTTCTGATCTCAGTGTCTGCTCCTTATTCAGGTGACCCTGGGCAGGTAAGTGCCCCATGGTGTTTTTCCTCTGAAAAGGAGAAGAGAGTGGGGGCGAGGGGCAGGAAGCCTCTGGGGTGAAGAAGGCCTCTCTTCCTCCACCCCTTCCGGAGCAAGCTGGCCATCTGCTCTGAAGCACCAGGATGGGCGGGGAGCCCCTGGCCTGGGGTATTGCCTGGGTGGGGATATCCTGCGGGGTCCTGCTGGCCTCTGACCACAGCCTGCCTGGCTCATCTGCCTTGTGCCTGCCCTGGTGCTGGACCCACTGTGGATGAGACCCTAGCTAGGGCCTGGGGCCCAGGCTGAGCCCCTTCCCCCCACCCGTTTTGGAGGGACGGGCAGGGCTGGCTCTCGACTCCCCCTGCTAGTCGGGTTTGGGAGTATGAGACTCTGAGCCGGGTTTGCTATTTTTCTAAGGATTAAAAGCGACACCGTTCTTTACTCAGCGCTGCCCCCAGCTGGGATGTGGCCTTCTCACTGAGCACCCACCACGCAGGCCCGCTAGTGGGGGGGCAGGCGTGGGCAGAGGCCTGGCACCAGGGCCTGGTTAGAGGGGCTGGCTGTGGGTGGAGCTGGTGGCAGAGGGAGGGGGGCACCCTGGACCTGCAGTGTCCTAGGGTAGATCCCAGGATGGTGGCCTCTGTGGGAACTGAGGTTTCCAGGGGCCTGATGCCTGTCCTGGCTTAGCCATGGGCCCCTCTGCTCTCTCAGCCTGAATTTCTTCATCTCCAAAATAGGGCCACCACAGTCATAGAGGGTCATGCAGGGGTTGATGACACTCTGGTTTGGGGCTGCCCATTCCCTGCTCTCTCCTTAGGACCTTGATCACCTCCATATGCCTGTACTGCCCCAGAGCAGAGCTTCCATGTGCCCTCAGGCACACACCTGAATGGGATCATGCTGTCCATGTAAAATAACATGAGAAACGTACAGAGCTATGGTACAAGAAAAAGAATGCAGATTATGTCGGTACCAATCTTGTTTATGCTTACATGACAGGACAAAATGATTGTGTGTTGGACAATTGATACTAAATAAAATATATTATTAAAATTAATTTCATCTATTTCTTTTGACCTTTTTAAATATGGCCCATAAAATTTAAAATTGTACACCTATACAGCTTGGCCAGTGCTGCTATAGATGATGTCTCTCCTCTGTCCCCTTCCTTTCCCTTTTTTTATTTTTGGTAGCATTACAGGGCTGCAACAGATGAAGTTAGGATCCTCCTGCTCCTCCCCTGAATCTGCTTGACCAATAGGAGTAGCAGAATTGATGTTCTAGGACTTCCTATGTTAGGTCATAAAAAGGCTTCTCCCTCTTCCTCTTGGGATCCTCTTGCTGGAATCTCCAAGCTGCTATGGCAGAAGTCTGATTATAGGGACAGTCATGCTGAAAAGACCACCAGTGGGCACCCAGCTGCACTGTTGTGTCCCATTCAGGCATTCATCTGTTCCCACCAGGGCAGCCCTTAGGGCTGGCCCCAGACCCATTCTGCATAGTTAGAAGCTACCGAGTGATCTTAGTTGACACCGCATAGAACAGAAGAGTCACTTGCTGAGCATCCCTGGATTCCTGACCCATGAGTAGGGAGACATCATGAAATGGCTGTGGTTAAGCCGCTGAGTTTGCAGGCAGCTTGTCAGGCAGTGGCAGGTGACTGGAACACATGGTCATTCCTCCCATGGACTCCTCAGCCCCCACCAGCCCCGCAGTGTCCGGCACAGCAGAAAGTCTAGCTCAGACGACACACAGGACACAGCACAAGTGCATTGCCCCTCATGTCTCTCTAGGGTCCTCCAATCAGGAGCAGCCTTTCTTTCACTCAAATGACCTTGACACTCTTGACTCCAACAGGCTGATTGTGGGAGGCCCTGGTCCTCACCTTGTCTGTCGCTTCTTCCGAGTTCATTTTGTGGTTTGGCAGGACTAGCACGGAAATGTAGGAGGGACCTCAGGACCTGCCATGAGCTGGGGCTTGGGACTTGGAACTTGGTATCCTGCTTGGGGCCCAGGGAGGGTACCATCCCATGCAGCTGCCATATAAAGGGCCTGGAGGAGGGCAGCAGCTGCAGGAGGGACATGGGCCACACTCCAAGATGGCTCCAGAAAAGCCCGTTCTCCAAGTCCCTGCCTGGCCAAGCTCTGCCCCTAGGTATATCAGATGTAGGGCAAAAGGAGGCTGAGTCCCCACCCCCCACCCCCACTAGGTCCCACTGTGTCACCTCTCGTGACACAGCCAAAGTTGCACAGCCAGAAGGATCTCCAAGTAGATCAGAGACATCCTAGCTCCTGTTCCCAGGACACTCCCAAGCCAGGAGAAGCCCAGGCTTCTGCCTTGACCTCACCAAGGCTCCAGTGGCCACCAGGGACAAATTGAAAGCTTCTCTAAGACTGGGTCCCACTTCAGCAAAATGGGGAATGCAGTCCAATCTACAGTCTCGTGGGCTCCAGGGCTGGCTTGGGAATTTCCAAGGGTGGGACCAGCCTGGGGTGCAGGGAGGCTGCTTCCTGCTCCTGAGAGGCCTGCTGGGCCCAGCCACAGGGCGCCTCTCACTGCTCCTCAGAGCCCGGGATGGGGGGACCATTGATCCTCAAGGCAGGGGGCCGTCCACACCAGGAGAGCCACATCCCTATCGACCGCACAGTCTGCGCTTGCTCCTCCCTGCTCTGCTAATGAGCCTAATGGGCAGGGCGGCACGTGTCTGTCTGGGAGCCCAGGCCTCGGTGCCCACCCATCCAGGCATGCAGTGGGGGACAGTGTCGGGAGCCAGGGTGGGGCATCAGTGTCCTGTCCTCCAGGCTGCCTGTGGAGGACCTCTGGTTTCTGAAAGAAACACCCAGAGGGTCCCCCAGCAGGGTCCTGGGGTTAGCTATGGCACCCAAGAGATGGGGAGAGGGACTGATCCCACTCCCAGCCAAGGAGGCAGTGGGAGCTCCTCCCCTAGGATGATGGGTGTGAGGGGCTGGGGAGCTGGGCAGGGAGGGCTGGGCTGGCAGGCAGTTCCTCAGGGAGGCCATTCCTGGTCTTGGGGACCGCTGCCTGGAGTCACTGATGAGAGTAGATCTGGGACGTCTGTTGTAACTGCAGGGATCTGGGGAGCAGGGGACCTGGTGAGGGAACGGAGACCCTGGCTCTGGAGGGAAAGGACACAGGACTTCTGGGCAGGAGGGAGGGAGGTGGGGCCTCCCAAGACAGTGGTCACTTCCCTGTGGGGATGCGGCACCTTTGCCTGTGGGCTAGGGTGCTGTCTGAGTTTGGGCAAGTGAGGGTGGGAGAACCAGAGGGGGCTAGGACGCAGCCAGTGGCCTGTCCTGGGGGCAGGGGAGGAAAGGCTCTGGAGGCTCCTTGCTCTGCTCGTGGCAGAGTGCTGTTGGAGTGGACCATGTGGGCTTAGGAATACCCTTTAGGAACCCTTGGTTGAGGAGGGCTAGACGGACAGGAAGTCATCAGAGACTGTCCCAAAGGAGAGACCCAGCTGCAAGTCAGGGGACCCAGCTGGGCTCCCCACTCTGCAATACTCTGCAACACCTGCCTAGCTGGGTCTTCTCATCCCAGCGCCCCAGAACCCAGCTGCCCTCATGAGGACAGTCACCACTCAGAGCCAGCCTCCAGCTACAAAAGATACCCCAAACCTTCTCCCATAAGCAACACCACCCAAGGCCCAGGGGTGGCCACCTGGGCTCAGGGAGGCACTGCCTGCCAGTCCAGCCCTCTCTGCCCAGCTCCCAGGGGCTCCTGCTCCCCATGGTCCCTGCATTTCCTCAGGGCCCACATCTCCCAGCACACCAGGCCCCAGAGCCCTCCATTCTCTTAGTCTCTGCTAGGCTTCCTTCTGGGTGAGCCAGGACTCCCCAGCAGGACAGGCCCCACCTGGACACTGGACCTACAGGGCAGAGGTACGTTGGAGCTGGCTCTCACTAGCTTGGAGCATCACAACAGCTGCCTGTCCCCGCTCTGCCTCATTGTGTGCTCAGTAACATCAGATGGCAGCCTGAGAAAGGTCCCTGCGAGAGCATTCACGCCATGGGAATGGGTGCGCGGAGCACACTGGGGCTTTTCTTCTGAAGGCCAATGCAGGCATCAGCTTTACTCTTCCTGCGGGTCTGACCAACTTGCCCAGTGGCTGCCCTGCTCCCATATTCTGGATAAGGAAACTGAGCAACGCAGGGGGGCAGGAGTCACTTGGAAACCCCAGCCTGGCTGTGGAGGACCCAGAAGGTTGACACGAAGACTTGGCTGCCCTCACTGGGTCACCAGGGCCATCCTCGGTTCTCTTGAGGCTCCTCCCAGTCCAGGGCTGGCCATGCGCACCCTGGCTGCCCACCAGGCCAGACAGGTGTGTGGCTGCCCTGCCCACTCGCGGCCCGTGGGCCCCACGGCCCATAAATCAGCGCGCTAATCTTTCACCATCCGCTGGCCTCTTGCGGGGCGTGATGGATGGGCTCCCGGCCCGGCCGACTGCTGCGAAATCACTCAGCAAGCAGACAAGCCCCTAAATCTGACGCACAGAGTGTTGAAAGGAGAGATGTCTGTTTTCATAACCTACCTCAGTTACAATAAATATTTAAAATGCGCATTAACATCCTCTCTCCGCACAATCGGCCTCTGTGGCCCCGGCCTGCGCAGATTTAATTAGCTCCCCGCTTCCCCCGCCGGCCGCGCTCGCCCGTGGACGGAAGGCCCCTGTTTTCTTAAACTCCCGGCCTGCCATAAATATCGGCCCCGTGCAGCTGGGTCCAAACAGAAGCTTTTTGTCTGGCTTGGCGTCCCTCCACTGGGCCTCTCGGCAGGGCCTGGCCAGGGCCGCCCCAGCACAAGGGCAGGGGTGGGAAAGGGCCTAGTGAGGTCTCCGGGCCCCATGGGTGCACTCAACAGGGGTGGGTCCCAGGGTGCCCTGGCCCTGACCAGATGCCTCCAATACTCCCAGTTTCAGAGGGACTGGGAAGATAAGGAGACCCTGGAAACACAGGGATTAGAGCAGCTCCCCCAGGAGCCCATGTTCCAGCCCTGCAGGCAGCAGACCCAGGGATGAACCTTGCCTGTGGGTGGCAGGTGGCCTTATCCTTCCCCATGTGGGACTGTGGAAAGTTCAAGCTGCCCAGAAGCACCTCCTCACTAACTCAAGAAATCCTTGAGCCTCTACATAAAACACAAAACAGGGCTGGGGATGTGGCTCAGTGGTCGAGTGCCCCTGAGTTCAATCCCCAGTACCAAAAAAAAAAAAAAAAAAAAAAAAAAAGAAATCCTTGAGGCAAGGGCAGCGTTGCCCATTTTAGAGATGAGGAGATTGAGGCTTGGAGCGGTGACGTGGCTTACCTGAGTCATATGGACAGTGAGAGTCAGAGCCTGGGTTTGTGTGGAGCCCTGGGCTTTTAGAACACGATTCATACATTCATTCTTCCTCCTGCTACACACCAGGTGAGGCCAGGGGGAGCCTCCCTGGGGCCCCAGCACCTACCCTGACCAGCTGCAGAGCCTGGGGGTCCCCCAGCTGATCCAAGTCTGGAGGCAGGAAAGCTTCTGTTCGGCCCGCGCCAGTGGGCACCTCCCCTTCCTGTCTTCCTTCCTGTCTTCCTTCCTTCCTTCCTTCCTTCCTTCCTTCCTTCCTTCCTTCCTTCCTTCCTTCCTTCCTGTCTTCCTTCCTTCCTTCCTTCCTTCCTGTCTTCCTTCCTTCCTTCCTTCCTTCCTTCCTTCCTTCCTTCCTTCTCTCTTTCTTTTTTTCTTTCTGTAATGAGGATTGAAACCAGGGGTGCTTAACCACTGAGCAACATCCCCAGTCCTTTTTAAAAATATATTTTATTGAGAGACAGGGTTGCGCGGAGTTGCTCAGTGTCTTGCAAAGTTGCTGAGGCTGGCTTCGAACTTGCGATCCTCCTGCCTCAGCCTCCTGAACCCCTGGGATTACAGGTGAGCGCCTGGCATCTATCTTCCTGCAGTTCTGTAGGACCCAAATGCCAGGATGAGACGGCCTGAACTACTGCCTCTGTAATATGAGGAACAAGAGACAGGCACAGAGAAGGTGGGAAGGGGCATGGCAGGGTCAGGGCGGATGAAGGAAGGCAGCAGTCCTCCCTGGAGAAGGGGGGCTGGAATGGGCATCCTGTCCAGCTCTCTGCTGTCACCGTCCCTCCTGGAAAGCCTCCTCAGCCCAGCCCTGCTCAGCTTCCAAGAGGTGCAGGGCAGATTAGATTTACCAATTTGGAGGTGAGGCCCTGTAGGGGACAGCAGGACCCTGGGCTGACCACCAACTCACGGCTGGCATCAGGGCTGCTGGCACAGGGAGGAGGCTCCAGCAAGGGCCTTGGGCCTTGTTGCCTTAGCCTTACATGGTGGGGAACTGAGGCCTGGCAGGGGAGGCCTAGCCCAGGGCTGCCCAGGGCTGGTGGCTGTTGTGTATTGAATTATGTCTCCCAAGATGTGTTCAAGTCCCACTCTCGCTACCTGTGGATGTGACCTTATTTGGAAATCAGGTCTTGCCCATGATCAAGTTAACTTTGATCATGAGGGCAGGTCCTGATCCTATGTGGCGGATGTCCTTAGAAGATGAGGGACTTCTGGACGCAGACACAGGAAGAATGGTGTTTCAGGAAGGGGCCGAGGTGGGGTGACATATGCTCAAGTCAAGGACCAGACGCTGGAAAGCAGTCAGGACAGGATCTCCCTTGAGGCCTCCAGAGGGATCTGGACCTGCCCGCCCTCATCTTGGCTTCTGGATAGTGAGACGGTAAATTTCTGTTGCTTGGGTTTCCCCAGTTTGGGGTCCTTTGTTCCACAGGGTGCGGACCCCCAGCCTGCCCCTCCTCATTCCTTTCTGCCCCTCCTGTGACATCTTGTTGGTCTGGGGCTGACAGGAGGGTCTGAAGCTCTCCAGCAGGTGGGAGGCACATCTGTCCAGGGGGACTTTGGGTCTCTCTGGGTGGTAGGACAGGCTGAGGAGGCTGCAGGTGTGGCCCCTGGAGGGAAGACCTGCCCCCAGGCCTGTCTCAAGGCCCAAATTTTCTAGATGGCAGAGGAATCCAGGGGGGCTCCGCATTCTCCCTCCTTTCTCAGGGCTATAGGGTCCAGGACATGGGCCCGGAGAGGGTCTGGCCACTGGAGGCCACAGTGCAAGTAAATTGTGAGGTCCTGCTAGGATGAAGGGTGAACGGACTTAAAGGCTGTCCCCTCCCTGGGCAGGAATCCCCTGCTGAAATGCCCCCTGTCCGTCCCGGGCTGGCCTCATCTCTCCTCAGATAGCCCCTAGGTGCTGGCCAGTGCTTCCTGGGCTGAAGTCCATGTGGCCCTCGCTGGCCACGTGTTAGGGAAAGTCCTTAGCTTTCCTGATCTCTGGGTCACTCCTCTTTGCACGGGGCCTCTGGGAGGGGTGTGAGGGCCACTGTGCCTTGTGTCAACCCTCTGCACCAAAAGGATCCAAATCTGCACACAACTACATAACAAGCCACTCCAAAATGTAGTCACTTCAAACACACCGATTTTGCTTACAGACCTGAACTTGGCAGGTTCAGTGTGTCTGCTCTTTTGGGTGTCGGCCAGAGTACAGTCGGGGGCTGCGCCTCGGGAAGGCCTCGCTTCCCCCTGCTGGGGGCCAACCCAGGTGGGCCAGGTCATCTCCTGGGTTAAAGTCATCTGAGTGCAGGTGTCCACCATACCTAAGAGCATCCCCCAGCCATACCTGGACCGCTCGCTGTTGGATGGCATCACTGTCTCCACAGCCTGCCCAGGTGACACGGCAGCATCCTGTCTCCAAGGTACCCCGCCCTATTGCTCAGACGCTGGCAGGGGATGCCATGCAGCTGGCCTCCTGGAAAGGTCTTCTCAGCAGCCCAGGGCTCCCCTCATTGGGATGTGAGGTGGCAGTTGTCCTTGGAGGGTTAGGGAATCCAGTTAAGAAGCATTAAAGAAGCCAGGTGTGGGGCTGGGATTGTAGCTCAGCGGTAGAGCGCTTGCCTCGCATGCGTGAGGCCCTGGGTTCGATCCTCAGCACCACATACAAAGCAATAAAATAAAGACATTGTGTCCATCTACAACTAAAAAAATATTTAAAAAAAAAAAAAAAAAAAAGAAGCCAGGTGTGGTGGCTCATGTCTATAATCTCAGCAGCTCAGGAGGCTGAGACAGGAGGATCGCCATTTCAAAGCCAGCCTCAGCAATGGCAAGATGCTAAGCAACTCAGTGAGACCCTGTCTCTACATAAAACACAAAATAGGGCTGGGGATGTGGCTCAGTGGTCGGGTGCCCCTGAGTTCAATCCCTGGTACCAACCCCCAACCCTCAAAAATAGAAGCATTAAAGAGGCACATTTTGTTTGCTTGGTCTACTAGTTCTTGGGAGAGGATGGGCAGGGGGTGTCTGGGCCTGGAAGGGAATCAGACAGAGCAGGGCACCGTGGAATCTTGGGGGACAAGGAGCCCAGAGAAACCACCTAACGGGTGGCAAGCCGGGGCTTGGGGAACAGTATGCACGCTTTCCCCTCGTCCTCCCCGTAGGGCTGGGAGTCCCTGAGTCCTGTGCCAAGGGTGTCAAAGAGTCTGAGAGCTCTGCCTGCTGGTTGAGGGACATTCCTACTCCCCAACCCTGGCCTTCTGCTTTGGTACCCAGGAAGGGGCACACATGAGTGTCTGTGTGTGTGTGCAAGTGTGTACATGCTTGTGCGTGTGACTGATCTTGGATTCCTGAACTTGGCCCCACGCTCAGGGCAGGCACACCTGTGCCCCATCTCCTCGGGAGCAATGAACCCCTTCAGCTGTCTGTGAATTGCACCCCTCTGGGCCCAGAGGCTCTGCCGATTCCTCTAGGAGAGGGGCTCCAACCGCAAAGGGCTGGCCCCCGGGTGGGGCTCCGTCGGCTTATTCTTTGATTTCTTTTTTCTTTTTGATACCAGGAATTGAACCCAGAGTGCTTAACCACTGAGCCACATCCTCATTCCTTTTTATATTTTATTTAGAGTCAGGGTCTTGCTAAGTTGTTCAGGGCCTCACTATGTTGCTGAGGCTGACTTTGAACTTGTGGTCCTCCTGCTTCAGCCTCCCGAGATGCTGGGTGTGCGTCACCACACTCAGCCTCTGTATTTCCTCTTTTCTTTTTGGTACCCGGGATTGAACTCAGGGGCACTGAGCCACATCCCCAGCCCTATTTTGTGTTTTATGTAGATACAGGGTCTCACTGAGTTGCTTAGCACCTCGCCGTTGCTGAGGCTGGCTTTGAACTCGCGATTCTCCTGTCTCAGCCTCCCTAAGTGCTGGGACTACAGGCTTGAGCCACCGCGCCCGGCTGTTTTGTTTTGTTTTTTTTTGGTACTGGGGATTGAACTCAGGGGTACTCGACCACTGAGCCACCTCCCCAGCCCTATTTTGTGTTTTATGTAGAGACAGGGTCTCACTGAGTTGCTTAGCGCCTCGCCGTTGCTGAGGCTGGCTTTGAACTTGCGATTCTCCTGTCTCAGCCTCCCTAAGTGCTGGGATTCCAGGTGTGCACCACCGTGCCTGGCTAGCCTTTGTATTTCTTGATGGGCCTGAGGCAGGACCCCTGATCTCTGGGATGTGACTCATGCACCCATCTTGTCACATCCTCTAGTGCACATCAGATGCCCCCTGAGCACCTCCTGGGGTCTGGCCAGGGCTGAGTGGGGCTGTGCTGGAGGTGGCGAGGTGGGTCCTGAGCAGACGAATGTGACGCCCGACAAGGGTTCCACAGGGTATGGACTCTGTGTGCGTGCGTGTGGGTGCGTGTACATGTCACATGTGTAAGCGTGTGCACGTGTGTGCACTCATGTACACAGACATGTGTGTGCACCATGCGGGCTCTGGCCTTTGAGCAGCAGCACATGGAATCAAACAGAAGAGGTCCCTGGCCGGGTCATGGGGTGGGGTGTCACTCGGCAGCCTGCACTGCTGTGGCTGTCCCTGCCCGCCCTGTCTCAAGGGGTAGTGGGGAGCCCCGCCCCAGGCGAGAAGTATCAAAGCAACTGGGGGCCATGTCTGAGATATTAGCCATGTTTTAAAATGCTCACAGTGACACAGTGAGACAGGTCTCACCAAGTCACTTCAGCTAGGAGTGGAAAGTGGAGGCCGGAAGCTGGGTGCCTGTTGATTGCTCCTTGGAGCAGGTTAGAGTAGCCCATGGTGACCAAAGCTTGCATCCAGGAGAGAGGGTGACCAAAGGCAAGGGGCAGGCTCGGGACCAGGGGCTGTGTCTAGGACGTCATGGTCAGCAGGCCAGGCTCCTTGCGCCTGGGGAAAGCCAGGAGGGCTTCCTGGAGTAGGAGCCATGGATGCACTAACAAGGCCAGACTCTGACCCGGGATCTGGACACATCCTTTGGCCCTTCTGGACATCAGTCCCCCTGCTCATCTGACCACTGGCCTGCCTGCCCACAGGCAGCTGGGATCCTGGCGTGCGTGCGTGCGTGCGTGCTCGTGGGCCTTCCTGGCAGCCGATATTTCACAGCGCCTGAGCCAGCTCCCGCTCCCACCCACTCGCTCCTGTTTATGAAGCGAAGGGTAAGTGTTTAATTAGTTGCCTAATTGCCTGGGTAATTGGGAGACGTACTCAGCTCTCCAAGTAATCAGTCGGAACAGGCCTCGAAAATATCTGGCCCAATATTCATTAGTGTGGTTCAATCGTTAAACAGTTACCGTGTTTGGTTCACGACAAGAACCAGCAAACAGCCAGTGCCCCCCACCGCCCGCCAGCCTGGGCTGGGCAGGCCACCTCGTGCAGACCACCAGACAGATGGCCACTGGGACAGAGGCAGGGAAGGCAGGGTCTGTACCTCCCCTGCTCTGCGGCCGGCTGCCCTGCACCTCCCTGGAGTCACAGGAGGCCCCCATCAGCCTGCAGGGGAGCCCCATGGACTCTGTGCACAGCACTGGGGGACAGGGAAGGGGGTCTCCCTGCAGGAGACAGCCCGTCACCATGCATCCCATTCACACCACCCTTTAGGGCTTTCAGAGCATCTCCCAGTGTCTCACTCACTGTACGTAAATGTGGACCATAAATGTGCCCATTTTACAGATAGGAACTGAGCCCAGAGGGGCAAAGCAGGCTGGCAGAGCCAGATTTCCCCTTAATCAGCGGTCCCAGGGACCTTCTGGAAATGCGACTGGCCCCTCTCTCCCTCTGCCAGAGCCCCACCTCCTTATGAGGAGTCTGGCCCTCACTGGGGGATGCAGCTGTCATTCAGGGCGATATCAGCTGGGCCCTGGGCATCCCTCAGTGAGACAGCCCAGTCAGCACCAGCCTCATCTCCAGCGTCTGCTGCTGGCACTGAAGAGCTGCCTGCTGCACCCAGAGTCTCCTCATCCCTCCATCCCTCCCTCCCTATCCGCCATCCCCAACCCTTCCATCCCCTATTCCATCCCCATCCCCATCCCTCTCCCATCCCCCACCCGTCCACCCCTTCACCTCATCCCCCATCCCTCCGCCCCCCACTGACTCCTGTTCTCTCTGCTCCTGGCTCCTAGAGGACCTCTCGGGTCAGCATAGTCTGGGGCTGGCACGGTTCTGAACAAGCCAGATCTGGCTCCTGCCCAGTGCTGTCCCCAGGACACTCTGGAGAGAGGACTGTGCAGTGAGGATCTAGGAGAAAGCAGCCCTGGGTGGGGGGCTTCCCAGGAAGTGACCCTGAGTCAGGCCAGGAGGAAATGCCACAGTCAGCCCAGTGGGGAGGGGAGAGAAAGCACCCCCGGGGGGAGCAGCACGTGCCAGCGCCCTGGGCAGGAGGTGGGTAGGAGACGGCGGCTGGTAGGGTGGGGCAGGCATGAGTGGGGGGTGCGGGGTCTTGTGGGGCGCAGCTATGGACATCATGCCAAGAGTGGTGGATGACTCCAGGGGTCTGCAGGAGGGGAACGATGCAGCCCGGTTGACCTTTTTAAGACTGTCTGCAAGAAGGATGGGGACCCAGGAGAAGTTGGGAGGCCTGTGCGGATATCCAGCAGAGGGGACGCTGGAGGCCAAGGAGGGCCGCACTTGCCCCTCCGTGCCCGGTTCCCTCTGCCTGGGGCCCAGTAGGGAGCTGGCTACATCCCCCGGGGCATCCTGGCCTCTTCGTGGGGGTGGGAGACAGAGGTGAAGATGGGAGTTTCCCCAGTTTCCTCTCTGATGCTTCCTCCTGCAGACCCTGCTCCTGCGGAGCTGCTCCAGGCCACACCCTGCCTCCCGGCCGCCTGCATCACCAGCCCAGGATGCTCACCCAAGAGCTTCCTACCCTCAGTCCTGCCCACACTGCAAACAGTTCCTGATTAAATCTCCTTCTTTACAGCTGAGTCAGCCTTGGCTATGTTCCCCGTTACCCAGCCCTGCAGAGCCTGAGGCTTATCCTACTAGGACCCCGGGTGGCCTTTGAGGGTCGCACACTAAGCGCCTCCAACCCTCAGATGCCGATGTATGACTCTGTGGTGTTGCACAGAAAGAGTTGGACCTAGAATCAGGAGTCTGGGCTGGAGTTCTACCCCTGCTGTGTGACTTCAGGCAAGACACTTGCCCTCTCTGGGCCTTGTCTGCTCATCTGTAGAATGGAGGTAAAGTAACACCACTGGTGTATTTATCACAGGGAAATGAACTGAGGTCCTAAATAACCGGGAGGATTAACGTAGAGGTCAGTAGTAATGTGCCCAGCTGTGCTAACAGTGCTCCCAGCAGCTGCCTGACCTGGTCTGGCTCTTTCCAAGCGACATATGTAATCTAACTCTCCCTGGTGTCCTTTTCCAATGGAGGGAAACTGCATAAAGGTAGTCACTGGTCGTTTTAAAGTCAGTGTTCAACCAGCTCCTCTAGTTCCAAAACCTCCAAGGAGAGCTGGTGCCAGTGGCAATGACCTCCAGCTGCCACAGCCCTTGGGAACCGTGGGTCCACTTCTGACTCTGGGTTTGCCTCTCTGGATCTTGCCCATGAGCAGGATCATGTGGCGTGGCCTCCTCACCACTCAGCAGTGTGCACTGGAGGCCGATTCCTATCCATGTGGCCATGTGAGTGAGTGCGTGTGTGTCCACATGTGTGACCTGCCTTTCCAAGTAGGTGCTCACCTTGTTTACCAGTCATAGAAACAGCCTCAGAGAGGTTGCTCTTGTCTCCTGAGTTTATGGCGTCAGGATGTAAGACATGGAAGAGATGTGGTCAGCAGAAGGGAGAGCCTGGATCCGTTCTCTCTCCCTCTTTCTCTCTCTCTCTCTCTCTCTCTCTGGCAGTTGCCTCTATCTTTAAAACTTAGATATTTTGTATATCATGGATTTTTTCCTTTAGTTCATATCGATTTTTTAATTAAAACACTGTCATTAAACTTTTTGAATACAATTATAGATTCACATGCAGGTGTGAGAAATAATGCATGTACCCTTTGTCCAATTTTCCTCCATAGTGACATCCTGATAGCATGTTATCACAACCAGGATATTGACTGATGCCATCTCTCAGATGGTCCAATGACTGTACAATTGCTTCCCTTTCCTCCAACCTGGGCTTACATCATTACTGTCATGTGTTTTACATATAACTGGGTTTTACATCCCACAATATATTATGTCATTTAAATAGTCAACTGTTGGGGCTGGGATTGTAGCTCAGTGGTAGAGCACTTGCCTCGCATGTGTGAGGTACTGGGTTCGATCCTCAGCACCACATAAAAATAAATAAATAAAATAAAGATATTTGTGTCCATCTACAACTAAAAAAAATATTTTAAAAAAATAAATAGTCAATTGTCAGTTAAAGAGATTTTAAAAAGAAAATGTCATATATTTATTTCCTCCAAGAAGTTACCATTCCTTCATTCTTCATTCCTGTGTAAATTCACCTACTGCTGCTATTTTCTTCTGCTTGAAGGACACTGTAACAGGTGTGTGTGTGTGTGTGTGTGTATGTGTGTGTGTGTGGTGTTGGGGACAAACCCAGGCTGCACACTGCTGAGCTACACCCCAGTCTCTCTAGACCTTCTAGCTCAGGTGTAAGGACAAACTCAGATGTTGCTTGTCAGAGAATGTCTATTTCCTCTTCAGGGTTGAGAGATAGTTTTGCTGGGTATAGAATTCAGTGCTGGTGAGACTTTTCAGTAGTTGCTCACTGTCTTCTTGCTTTAAGTGTCCACTGAAAAGTCTGCTGTCATTCTTATCTTGATCCCTCTGTGTATGTGTCTTCTCTCTGCCTTTAAGATTTCCCTTTTCCACAAGTCTTGAGTGATTTGCTTATGATATGCCTCATGATACATTTATGCATGTTTCTTAAACTTGGGGTATGTCAAGCTTTTGTTTGAGAGTTGATAGCTTTCATCAAATTCTGTAAAATTTCAGCCACTAATTCATCAAATTCCTTCTCTCTCCCTGCTCTCCTTCAGGAACTCTGCTCATCCCTGTTAGGCTGCTCAAAGCTGCCTCACAGCCCACAGGTGCTCTTTTTATTCTTAAAAAATTATTGTTCTGGCTGGGTGCAGTGGCGCATGCCTGTAATCCCAGTGGCTCGGGAGGCTGAGGCAGGAGGATCGTAAGTTCAAAGCCAGCCTTAGAAAAAGTGAGACACTAAGCAACTCAGTGAGACCCTGTCTCTAAATAAAATACAAAATAGGACTGGGGATGTGGCTCAGTGGTCAAGTGCCCCTGAGTTCAATCCCCAGTACCAATAAAAAAGGATTGTTCTGAGCTGGGTGTGGTGGCGCAAGCCTGTAATCCCAGCACTTAGGGAGGCTGAGACAGGAGAATCACAAGTTCAAAGCCAGCCTCAGCAATGGCAAGGCGCTAACAACTCAGTGAGACCCTATCTCTACATAAAACACAAAATAGGGCTGGGAGTGTGGCTCAGTGGTCGAGTGCCCCTGAGTTCAATCTCTAGTACCAAAAAAAAAAAAAAAAGATTTTTCTGTTTTTCATTCTGATGGCTTCTTTTGACATAAACAGCAACAGATGTGCTGTTTCCATGCCTAGAAGTTCCACTGGTTTTTTTTTAATCTTCCATGCATCTACTTCACTCTTTGAACATGTAGAATACAGTTAAAATAATCGATTTAATGTTCTCATCTGCTCCTTCTGACATCTATGTCCATTCTGGGCCATTTTCGATTGACAGAGTATTCTCTTCAATGTGAGTCACATCTTTCTGTTTCTGTTAATACCTAATAGCCTTCGACTGGATGCCAGACGTGGTGTACTGCACCTCATTGAGTGTGGGGGAATCTTTGTGTTCCTGTAAGATGCTGGAGCTGGGTTCTGGGATGCAGTGAAGTTATGTGCAAACCACATGACCCTTTCTAGTCTTGCTGTTATTGATGGCTCAGTGTGTCTGGGGCAGTTCTTGGTCTAGGGGAATTATTCCCTTTGTCTAAGGCAAGTCTTTGCTGAATAATTTTCTCAAGGAAGTCTCTGGGCTCAGTGTTTTCCGTGTAAGTCTGGAAGGGAACAGATACCTCTCAGTCCTTTGTCAACACTGAGCATTGTTCTCTGATCCTTTCAGAGAGTTGTCTCCAGTCTTGGATAATTTCTCCAAGTATACACATTAATCAGGGTTCAGCTCAATGCTCAGAGGGATTCTTTCCAGAACTCTGAAGTCCTCTATCTGTTCTGCTCTCCTTCTTGGGTACCTTGCCAAGAACTCAAGCCACCTCGGCCTCCTCAGACTCAGCTCTGTCCCTCTGCTCAGGGGCTTTCTGGAAACTCCTCATCTCTCAGGAATCACTGTCCTTTACTGCTGGATGTCCAGTGTCTTAAAAACCATTTTTCCCTTATATTTTGTCTGTTTTTGTTTTTGTTTCAGATAGGAGCATAAATGTGGTCCCTGTTACTTCACCTCAGGTAGAAGTGGAAATCCTTGGATGTCTTTTGGTCCTGAGGCTGGAACCACTATCTCAGAAAAATAAGATCCTGGACATGGATCCTGTGATAATAGTTGAGGCCTGGATCAAGCCGTACCTGAAGTCAGAGATCTGCCTCAGACAGTTCAGCTATAGGAAGCAATTCATTCCATCTTCTGTTGAAGCCAGTCGGGCTGGATTTTCTGTCCCTTGAGGCTGGCAGCTTCCTACTGGACCGTGGCTGTACTAGACAGCTCCCTGGAGGTGAGAAATGCTGCTGAGGCACGAGTGAGCCAGGCTGGGTCAGGACAGCACAGACAGGGAGAGGTTTGCCTCTGGAGAGGCCAATCTGCTCAGGTGACGAAAGTGGACAGGTCTTCTGTTTCCTGCTTCAAACACTCCAAGGCTTTTCTAGAAGCTGAAATAAAGCCCTAAGCATAGCTTGCCAGGGCCACACCCTGTTCATGCTCCTCTTGTCCCCTGCTGCCTGCCCAAGTCCTGCAGGCTTCTCGCCCATTCCTACCTCAGGGCCTTTGAACCTTTCCACTAGCCACCTGGTTTCTCCTCCCTTGGGCGTCTGGTGAGTCTCCCACCGTGCACCATGGGAAATGCCCCAGAATCCCACAGAAGGCCGGTCACACAGCGAGGTGATGCCCTTCCCTCCTGGGGAACCACACAATAGGAGAAGAACAAAGAGAAGGGCAAGGAAAGAGAAAGGAGAGTGAGTTGGGCCCCTTGGAGGTTCCTTGGGACCCCGAATCTTCCCGGCACAGGCCCCACTGTGGGCCCCCCTCTCTAGGGGGCTCCTAGACCTCTCACCTGCTCCCCCCGCAAAATATTCCCTTTAAACCGAGAGGATGCGGGGGGGGGGGGGCGCAGAGAGGAAGGGAAAATAATTACTTCTCAGCCTCTAACCTTTCCGGCAAGTGACTCGGTAATAAATAATCCCCACGTCCCTCCAGTGCGATCCATCAGCAGGAACTCCTAATTACTTCAGACTCACTTGAAGCCGTTTCCAGTCCCACTTTCAAATAAATAAAAAATTAACATGGACCTGGAGCCGAGACCTGGATGCAAGGCCCCTGACCCATGTCCCAGGAGGTTTGCCTGAGACGGGTTGGGACAGAGCCCTTGGGGAGAGTTGCAGATCCCAGAGTCAGACTGGAGTGACAGTCGGGGAGAGGTGGCTTCTCCAGTACTGTCACCCAGCCCTGGGCACATCTCAGGGTCTCTGTGTGCTGCCGCCCCCCACTGTCCTTGGCACCCTGGTCTCAGGCTCAGGGCCCCAGGCTAGGTACCAGGTAGATGTGCTGGTAGCAGCTGGCTGTCACCTTTCCAACCTGCCCAGGTGGCCAAGCCTTCCCCATGCAGGCCTCGCTGGGCGCTCCTCAGTAATCTCAGGGTCTGGAGGAGGTGAAGCATTTGTCCTGCTGGCACCAAGCCCCGCCCCCTATGTTGCCCTAGATCTGCACCCTGAGTGCCCTGCTGGCCTGGGAGGCCCCTCTGGGGACCCTCCTGAGCAGCTCGGACATCCACTACCCCAGGCCAGCCCAGCACTGTTGGTGGCAGGCAGGGCATCTCAGTAGCCAGAAGGTAGATGGAGGAGGAGAGGCCAGACACTGTCCCCTCTGGCCTCATCCAGCTCTGCCCAGGGCACATTACCAGCAGCTGCTGAGGCTCCTGTGAGGTCCACAGTCTAGCATCCCTCAGCTCCGGCCACCATCTCTCCACTCTGGACCTGATGGACAGGTGGAAGCCACTGCCCAGACCGCTGGACACGAGAGAAAATTACTGCAGGGGTTGATAGGGCTGGTGAAGGGTCCCGGGGAGAGAAGACGGAGGGTGCTGGGCCAGGTGGGACAGGGCTTCACTCCCTCTGTGAGTCACGGGGCTGAGGACATGGCGAGTGCCACGCAGCAGAGCAGGCTGAGCTGAGGCCTGCTTGGTGAGGAGGGCAGCCGGGGCCAGGGGAGCAGTGGTCGGGTAGGCACCCTCGGCCAGACCCTCCACAGGAGAATTAATTAACGCATCTCACTCTGCCACCACCAGGCGATTTCTGCTGACCTCACCAGGCTGATTAATATTTCATTAGCCTTTAGGGGGAAGGAGCGCACTTATTAACCTGTTATGTCAATCTGTCAGCAAGGGGCTCGATGGACAGCGTCCCGGGGAGGCAGCAGAGTGAAGGCCGGTGCATCCTCCCTCCCAGGGGCCCCCTGGATGGAGCAGAACCCCTTCTGCTGAGACTGGGCCTTCTCTGTCCTGAGGCCATGGACCCTGGGGCAGGATCCATGTGCCCCAGCCCAGGCTGCACAGCAGTCTGTGAGCTGAGGCTTGGGCTGCACCGGCCCAGGGCTTTGTGGTCTCAGCCACAGTGGGAGGGGCCTGGGGGCTGGAGGGTGCCCCTCCCCAGCCTGCAAGGTCCTCCGAGTACCACACATGGCTGCTTCTGCCTCAGCCTTACAGCTGGGAACTGGGCCAGGCAGGGCCATGGCGTGACAGGAAGTTCTGCTAGAGGAGAGAGCTAAATGTGCGACCTGGTCGACCACCCTGGGCAGCCCTGCCTGCACGGCCCAGGCCCCCAACACGGAGCTGCTATCTCAGCACCAGCTCAACGTTGCCCTCTGGGGATCTGCCAACGTTTTACAAGAAGCTAGGAAGGCGCGTTTTATGGGAACTTGCCTGATTTTCACTTCGATGACAAATTTTATGTTCACACATAGCTCACGTGAGGAGTGAGTGACCGTGTTAGTACCTACAACAACCCAGCACATAGTGGGCCTCATAAACTTTTGTGAGGAGGACATACGGGAAGGTGGTGAGCTAGGGTGGGTCAGGCTCTCAGGCGAAAGCTGGCCCTGACTGTACCCTTGAGGACCTTTGCTGCTGTACACGGCCACACCCCTTCACCACGTGCCCAGCCTGCAGCTTCTAGAAGGCCCCTGGGCCTTTGCATGTGCTGTGTGTCCCTGGAAAACCACCAGATAAGCACGTTCTGGGAGGCAGCTGGAGACAGTGGGCTCTGCCAACTGTCTAAGGGCAGATGGTGCCCAGGTGGGCACAAGGTGAAGTGGACCTAGGATGGGGGCTACCAGTGCCCTTTGCTGCCAGCACCCCTTGAAGCCTAGGGAGGCCAGAGCCAGGCACACAGGGCAACTCTGTGAGGCCCTCTCTCCCTGCCATTTGCTGGCAGTGATGAAATATTTAAATAAGGTTAAAAAAAATGAAAACTCCCCCGAGTTTTATTAAGGAGGATGCTGTTAGGTAATTACAAACTGGCTTAATTAAAAGCCACCCTCTTTAGGTGGCACTGGATGGGTGGCCTCAGCAGGGAAGGGAAGGAGGAGGGGAAAGGGCTTGCTTACCCCGGGCCTTGGTTTCTCCAGCTGCAGGGTGTTTGGGAGCCCTGAGTGCAGAGTCCCCATGTGCAGGGAGGCTAGGGCCCAGGGAGCCTCAGCAGTACTTAGCAGGGGACAGGGGGCAGAAGCTAAGGGCCTGGGGTCAGAGCGCACATCCTGGAGGAGGCTGAGTGTGTGGAGGGACGTGGAGAATATGAGTCCTATTTTGGAGCAGGGACCCAGGGACACTCTAGCCTGCACCTTGCCTCAGGAGAAGGTGACAGGGGTGGGAACTGTCACTTGAGTTGGGCCCATTGACTGACAAAGAGCCTCCCCCGTGGATCAGGGCTGGGAGGCCGGTGGACAGCTCTGGATGCCTGGCTTGAGGTTGGCCCAGTGAGGGACTGGGCTCTCAGGAGTTTGTTCTGGACAGAGGAGCAGTTTTCTGAGGTCCCTGCTGGGGACTGTGGGTCTGTCTCCATTTTGCTCCTTGACTAGGGCAGTCTCAAGTGGCCCTGAGGAAGGGCTGGGGGCCTGGGGCTCTAGGACTGCCTGGGGAGGGGGCATGCAGGATCTCGTGGTCCTGGGGTCTCTGGGTGAGAGGACCCTAGTCACTGTTGCCCTTTCTGCTGGGGCCCTGGTGCAAGGGGCCTGAGCCCTGGGGAAGGGGATCCTATGTGGAAGAGGTGGCAGTTGGGCTGAATGGGACAGAGACAGGGTGACAGGGACAGAGACCATGTCAAAGACAGAGACCCAGAGATTCACCCAGGATGGGGCATCCACAAGCCGTCATGTAGAGACCCAGCAGGCTCCCCTAGACCCAATTCCTACAGCTCCCAGCCCAGAGGAGAGGGCCTTTCACCCATTGAAGCCTGATACCCAGGTCCCCACATCCCGATGCCCTCTGATGCTAGTCCAGGGCCCTGGGTGTCCCCATCTGTCTCCAGCAAGGACACCTCCCCCTCCACACAGGGATCCACACAGGGTGGGCAAGCTGGGGGCAGCGGATGGCTGTGAGGTCATCCAGACCTAGATCCACGCTGGCTTGGTCCCTGGCTGGCTGTGCCCTTGGGCACATTTTCTGGCCCCTGCCTCAGTTTCCCCATCTGTCAGGTGGCTCTTAGGGCTACTGAGAGGACGGGAACCCAGCCCATGGCTAGCAACCAGGGGGTACTCTCACCCCAAGCCTGGTGCCGGCTCTGAACTCCCAGCGGGGCTCAGGGCAGGGGGACCACAGGATGGCCCCCAGCCCGGCCCAGCCTGTCCTTGCTCCACCTCGCTCGCCTCATAAACCCCTGAGCTTTGATCAGCTTCTTTCTCTCCTGGCCGGAAAGAAGGGGCTCCTCCCCGGCCCAGCCACAGGCTCAGCTCTGGCCAGGCCACTGAGCAGTCCCCCAGCTGCCCACCCCCACCTCCACTGACCTCTGCACGCTGGGCCGGAAAGGTGGCTCCAGGGCTGGCTGTTCCCACGGCAGGGGTGCCAGCCCCAAGGGTAGGCCCTGGGGGAGGACTGGAGCCAGCCTGAGAGAAAGTCCCCGCCTAGGAGTCCCCCGAAGGCACCGCCCATGAGTGTAAGGCGTGGGCTGACCAGGGACGCAGGAAGACCCACACCCGCCATTCTACCTGAGAGGGTGGACGCTGGCAGACTCAGCCTGCACCCCTGGGACCCAGGCCTGTCACCTCCAGCAGGGATGGATTCTCTGCTGGTGAGTGGGAGTCATGGGAGAGACGTCCACAAGTCAGTTTTCTCATCCAGCACTGTCCCACTTTGTGACCCCTACTGTCCCTGCAGGGTCTGTCCCATCCCAAGCTGGCTGGGGGCAGTGCCCCCTCACAGCCTGGACACCTTCTTTGAGGAAGACCCCCTCCCCAGGCCTTCTGGAGAGCTCCTCGTGGGACCTCCAGTAGCTCCTCAGTCTCCACCCTCTGAGGTTCTGCCACAAGGGCTACAGGCTAACTCTTAGCCCTCCTGGCAAGCTCCTCAGGCCCCCACAGCAATGCTCACTGTCCCTCCCAGACCTGTCCTACATCTGACATCCTTTTGCTGGTCCCAGGGCACTGGCCACAACTGTGTGGCATGCAGAGCTCATGCAAGGAAGAAAGGAGGCTATCATTGCCTAGGTCTGAGCACAGGTCCACTGAGACCCCAGACTCACTCTCATCATAGATGCAGTGACCCCTCTCCTGCCTGCCCTGGTTTCATCTCTGTGTTCTGAACACCTGCAGTGTGGCCCTCAGCAGTGCTGCCACCTCTATGTCTAGACAGCACTGGGAATTCAGGGGAGGGCACCCTTCCTCACAGGTGATGTGAGAAGCCCACGTACCAGGCCAACAGCCTGTAAATGGAGCCTCTACCTATGCATCCTCTGTGTCCATGGGGCCACCGTGGAGAGCAGATCCAGAGGCCATGAACACCAGAGAGGTGTTCCACAAGATGAATATGGTGACCAGCCCCTTTCCTGTAGACCTTGGGAAAAGCCCGTTTCTGGCTGGCTTCACCCTCTGCTGTGTGACTGTGGGTAAAGCCTTGCCCTCTCTGGGCTTCTAACCCATCTGGGGCTTCAAGCTCCATGGGAACAGGGCCCCGACCCAAGCTCACAGTGGTAGAGACAGAGGTTGGGGTCCAGCTCCATGGCCCTCCTACTTGAGGAGCGTCTGCCCCCTGCCTGCAGCTCCCAGGGCCCCCCCACTCCCTTACATCAGCTCCGTCTGAAATCGACACACTTCCTTCTGAGAAATGATGCATGTTTTCCCCGTCGGGTTTACAAATAACTGCAAATTTTACTGTTTTCTTTCCCTAATGAATTCTCTGGAGCGGGCTACAAGCTCCCTGGTAATGAATGTGAGCGGAAGCCGGGGTGCAGCCCTGCCTCCCGCCCGCCTCGCCCGGCTCCCTGAATTAGCCCTCGCCTCGCACCGCACACCCCGGCCGCGTGCGCTTGGTGGGAATCCATTATATTGACCACCTCCGTCGGTGTAATTCCTGCATCAGGATTTTGTGCTAAAGTGTATTTGAAAGGCGCTCCTGACCCTGATTACCTCTTTAATTGTGCTTAAAAGTCCAGATTAATTCAGAGGCGAAGTTGGCCGCCCCGGGAAGGGCTTGTGGCTGGTCTCCACAGGGTGGCCTCTCCAGACAGCCTCCAAGGCTCCCTCAGAGCTGCAGGGAGAGCCTCTGGACCTCAGGGGCTGGAGCACGGTGGACAATGAGCTGTGCCTTGAGGCCATGTCCTGGTTCCCATTTTCTAGGTGAAAAAGCAGAGGCACAGAGGATCTCCCAGGACCCCACAGTCAGCAAGTGGGCATGTCTAGGGGGTCCATGCTGCCATCACTCCATCCACTGGAGTCCCCCAGAAGCAGCAGGGCAGGTCTTTGTGTGACTCCCCCGCCGCAGCCCCTCCTGCCATTGATCACAGAGGAGGGTGACACCAGATGGGGAAGGGAAGCCTGTCTTCATTTACATCCTGGTTCTGCTGTCCTGCGCTCGGGGTGTCCACTCACAGCGGGAGACAGTCACTGTAGGGGTATGTGGACACACACAGCATCCCGGCGACGAGCCGGGCTCCTGGGGTCTGACGCGCTGGGTCCAGATCCTGGCTCCTTTGCTGCCTGACCTGCACAAGTCCCTTCCCGTCTCGGAGTTTCCCCCTCAGTGCAGCCCTGATTCTGAGCTCACGGACCCACTGTGAGATCTGGAGGCCACTCCTGATGGTCTGTGCCTAGGGCTGGGGCTCACAGTGGACCCCGCGAGGCAGTGATTCCCTCCTCTTCTGCACACCGGGGGTGGGAAGCGATGGGATCCTGCTACCCACCATGGAGCATCCCCCCTGCACATGAGATGGCCTAGGGCAGGTCCCTTGGGGGTCCTTGCTGATGCAGAGGGAAGTGCGATTTGTCCTCAGGGCCCACCAGCCCCCTCACCCAAGACCCCCGGAAAATCCACACAGCAGCCTCCAGGCTAAGGCAGGAGGGCTGGGGCCCTGCTCCTTCCCTGGAACTTGCATCCCAGGAGCCCTTTCCTGGCCTTGCCTGCACAGGGTCTCCCCACCCCACTGCTTGGGAGCAGTGAAGAAGAAAGCACCCTGAAGACAAGGGAGGCAGCCATGGTGACGGGAGTCCCCAGGATGCTCTGCTCCAGGCCCTTACTGGGGACACTCAAGCCAGGTGGGGGCCAGAGAAGTATGAATGGCCGAATCCATAGTTGGAGAGGGGGGGACAGGCCTGGCCTCAGACTACATAGAGCCAGGATCTACGGAAGGACCAGGTGCTGCCTCTGGCTGAGCAGGCGCAGAGCAGAGGCAGCTTGTCCTCAGGCTCAGGGGTCCAGGCAGCAAAACTACTGCAGCCATTCAATGGCACAGCCCTTTGCAGCTTGCTCACACACATCTGCATTTATCCTTCACTGGTAGGTGTGCAAACAGGCTTGGAGGAGGGCGGGCATTCTGTCCACAGCTCTATACAATACAAGGGGCAGCCTCCAGACCCAGGAGGCACGCACCATGTTGGTCTGTTTCCTGCTGCTATAATGAAATACCCAAGGCAGGCTAACTTTAGAAAGAGAAGAGGTTTATTTAGTTCCTAGATCTGGAGGTTCAAGAGCCTGGTGCTGGCATTGGCTTGGCTCTGGTGAGGACTTGTGGCAGATGATATTGCAACAGCAGGGCCATGTACTGGAGAGAGAGATCACATCACAAAGGAATAGAAGTCTTCCCAGGGCAGCTCTTGGTGGCCTAAAGACCTCCCATTAGGCCCCACCTCTTAAAGGTCCTCTCACTACAACACTACCGCCCTGGAGACCAGGCCTCCAGCACACGAACTTTGCTGGGGACACAAATTATATCCAGACTACAGCACAGAGCCATCTCATGGAGCCCAGGGGACAGCTTCTCAGGGGCCTCTAGGACCAGATTCTAAATGTCCCCGACCCTGATGCCTTTGGAACTCCAAAAAGAGAAGACACCTCTGCTGGACCAGAGGAGCCACCGGGGCCTGGCCCCCTAATCCTGACATGCTTGCCAGCTGAGCCAGCAGGGCCCCCCAGCTCTGAACTACACCCCCAAATACAGAGTGAGTCCCCTCACCAGGATGAGCTCCCTCTGCAGACATCCCCAAGGGATGCGTAACTCCAAGGGTTCCAGAGGACCCCTGAATTTGCCTCCATCCATAATTCTTTCCTCATATCTACGACCCAAGTTCCCAGGCAGTTTTTGAAAATCATGCCCGCCCACCCTTCCTTCAACGGCTAAGTGAGTGGCAAAGCTCTGGGCCTCTCACTCACCCTGCACCCAGGCTGTCACACAAGGGCCTAGGTGTCTGGGCCAGGTGGACTCCCTGTGCCATGGGCCCAGTTTTTTACCTTCCTTAATAACTCTTTATGAGGGGCCTCTGTGGCTTCAGGAAGGCAGGGCACCTGTGAGGAGGACACCCTTTGGCTGTGATTTTTTTAACTTAAAGTCAGGGACATGGCGGGTTAAGGAGGAACTCTCTTCTCCCAGGGGTGACGCTGACCCCTTGCAGTGCCCCTGCTGCAGGTGTGGTGCCTGCCCAGTTGAATTAAATCCTCCACATGCACCTCTGCTGAGCCACAGCCTTGGGCAGGAGACCTCTGGGCCACTGCCACACAGGGACACCCCTGCCCACCATCTGCTTCTGTCTCCACCCCTGGGTCTGTCGAAACTCCTCACCCTGGGTCTGAGCAACAAGCCTAGATTTCTTTAAAATCAATTTTTTAGCCAGGCACCGTGACTCACACCTATAATCCCAGGGGCTCAGGAGGCTGAGGCAGGAGGATCGCGAGTTCAAAGCCAGCCTCAGCAACAGTGAGGCACTAAGCAATTCAGTGAGACCCTGTCTCTAAATAAAATACAAAATAGGGCTTGGGATGTGGCTCAGTGGTTGAGTGCCACTGGGTTCAATCCCCCATATCAAAAAACAGGATCAATTTTGTATTTAATTAATCAAAACCAATCACTTGTATTCAAATTTACTATTAATGGGTTGCATTAAAGCATAATTTGGGCTTGGAGTATAGCTCAGTTTGTAAAGAGCTTGCCTTTCAAGCACAAGGCCCTGGGTTCAATCCCCAGCACCACCCAAAAAAAAAATGTTTTAAAACATCCAGAATAAAAAAGAAGTGAAACTGACTATATTCACAAAAACATGATCATCTATAAAGAAAATCTGGTGGAATCTACACACAAAGCTATTAGCAACATTGCAAGATAAAAGATCAATATGCAAGCCAGGTGCGGTGGTGCACGCCTGTAATCCCAGTACTCTGGGAGGCTGAGACAGGAGAATCGCGAGTTCAAAGCCAGCCTCAGAAATAGCGAGGCGCTAAGCAACTCAGTGAGACCCTGTCTCTACATAAAACACAAAATAGGGCTGAGGATGTGGCTCAGTGGTTGAGTACCCCTGAGTTCAATCCCTGGTACCAAAAAAAATAAAGCATAATTCATATGCAAGGGGACCCTCCCACTGCTCCCACTCCATGCATACAACTCAGTGAGCTTTGACAACGTCCACCCTCATGTGACACACCAAGATCACAGCAGAGTGACCACAAGCCTCATGGCCACTGTGGCCTGTGTCATCACAGCTGGTCCAAACCCTGTTAGACTGAACCCAGGGAGTACACTTAGCTAGAAAAGAAGGCAGGTGCCTGGTCCATAAGGTGATTACATGGCGAGTTGATACAATGTATTGTTTAAGTGAAGGCCACCAAGTAGCTGGAACTTCAGGCACATATCACGGGGCATGGCTCTGCCATTTATTTATTTATTTGTTTATTTTATTTATTTTTTAAATGAGTCCACTGGCATCTGTAAAATGGCATCTGTGGCTCATGTGACATTGCTATTGGCCAGTGTCAGGGCAGAGCATTCCCTTTATCCAGAGAAGTTCCCACCTGCCCCATTGAGTCACCTGCATTCCTCTCATCCCTACCTGTCACTATATTTCTGCATTAATTTAGAACTTCTTTCATTTCTCTCCACTGTTTTGTGGTTTCCGCTGCAGGTACGGTTCATCTTTTGTCATGTTTATCCCTAAGTAGACCATACTTTTGATGCTTTTGTAAATGGCATCTCAATTCCTATTTCTGATTGTGTCTAACACATACAGTATACAATTGATGATGCACATTGATTTTTTTTTTTTTTTTTGGTACCAGGGATTGAACTCAGGGACACTCAACTGCTGAGCCACATCCTCAGCCCTATTTTGTGTTTTATGTAGAGACAGGGCCTCACTGAGTTGCTTAGTGCCTCGCTGTTGCTGAGGCTGGCTTTGAACTTGTGATTCTCCTGTCTGGGATTACAGGCATGCACCACCATGCCTGGCTTACACATTGATCTTTTATCTTGCAAGGTTGCTAATAGCTTTGTGTGTAGATTCCACCAGATTTTCTTTATAGATGATCATGTTTTTGTAAATATAGTCAATTTCACTTCTTTTTTATTCTGGATGTTTTTCATTTATTTTTCTTGCCTGATTGCTTTGGCACCACCGTGGAACTCCTGAGCCAGAGCCTGTATTTTAGTATCTCCCCTGGCAGATCATAAACACATTTCTCTGAGATGAGCTGTGGGAGGTTTTGTTACTTGTAACAATGTTAAATGTTTTGAATTAGATCACTGGTGTGGTCCTTGGTTGTAGGAAATATTTGCTGAAGCATTGATAAGGAAAGGTCATTCTGTCTGCAACTTACTCTCAAATGATGCATTATTATTACTAATAATAATATAATAATAATAGCAATAAAGCATCCTGGAGGGAATCAAAACATATGTGAGGGGACAGTAGCATTGAGAATCTAGGCAAATCGGTATCCTTAATGGTATTCTTGTAACTTTCTTATAGATTTAAAATTTTTCAAAGTAAAATGTTGAAGAAAGAATTTAAAAAGAGGTTATGGCGGGTAACCTGGCAGCAGCAGAGATAGCAGAAGGAGATGAGGAGGGTGGCTGAAAACTAGAATTTTGGGAACCCAAGCCCAGCAGGCCCTGTGTCCCCAGCCACTCCACCTCTCAGGGAAGATGGGGCTGTCCTGTCTTAGCTGAGTGTGCCCAAATCCCAACCTCCCTCCTGGGAGCCGTGACATGCTCCTGTTCCCTGGGCTCTGGAGCCATTTCCGGGTGGGGCCTGCATTCCAGGTGCAAACCTAACTGCACCACATCCTGCAGGGCCACCTGTTTCCTCCTTTCCCAGAGTGTCACTGTCTGGGGGTTATGGTGCCTGAGGTTCAGATCTGTCAAGAATTCAGTGTGGTAATGGTGTTGGTGGCAGAGCCGCATGGGGGACGGAGTGAGCCTCTGCAGTTGCCGGGCCGGAAGGTTCCTATCCTCCCTGGCCATGGGCCATTTGCGCCCAACACCTCAGATTAGGGGAGAAGGTGCTTGTACGTGACCACTAGTTTAGATGGCTAGAACATTCTCGCAAAGTCTAGCACCCTTCAATAACAATAAATAGCAGTAAGCAAGACACATGGGTGACTCTGCAGCCAGTGTGCTGCTATCTGGGCAAGACACTGAGGAAAACCCCAGGAAATGGTCATAGCAACTCCCGCCCTGAGCCACCCATTCCCTTACTTGGAGTGCAGGCCCTGCAGGCTCCAGGACATCTTGTGGCCAGGGTCGCTCTCATAAGCTGCCTCTGGATTCCCTCCTTGCTTGGTCTTCCCCAGAGTCCTCTGAACAAGGCAGGATCATCCCATTGTACCAAAGGCCCAGAGAGGCACAGACAGTTTGCTGAGGTTGCTCAGCCTGTGAGAGATGAAGGAGAGCGAGTCTCTTGGCTTCATGCTGCTGCGCAGGGGCCTGGAGGGTGTGGGCCTGGGCCTCCAACCCCTGGGGCCACCTGCCCCCACATGCTGCTCACCTGCTCTGCACCTGCTGCCCCCTCCCATCCCTGGCATGCCTCAGAGCCGCTTCCCACCCTGTCTGCATCATCCCACCCTCAGGAAGAGCCACCCAGCTATTTACCATGGACTCATTTAAGTTGGTTAATTTTTAATAATGTTGAAATTTCCATGTGAATAATTCAGGTAAATTATTTATTAAAGCGCAGGATAAAGGGACCAGGACAATTACCAGTCGACAGTGTTACCTGCAGCGTGAGAGAGGCGTGGACTGGGACGGCCTGTGATTGGGCAGTGTCCCCGGACGCTCACACCAGGCCATGCAGCTTAGGAGGCCTTTGGGCTGGGCACCTTCCAGCCAGCCTGTCTCTCCACAGCCCTACGAAGAGCCCTGCCACCTAATCCTGCAGTTTGGGGCCCCTGGTGTCCCTCTCAGTCCGGCATGTTTACCTTGGATAGGTCCCATGATGCCCTTGTGGCTATTCAGTTCCCCCAATCCAACCCCAGCAGCCTGAGGGAACTTTTCTATGCACACATGTTATGATGTGGCCCCAGGTCAAGCCCCAGCTCTTGCTGCTCCAGCCACACCCAGAGACCGCCCAGTCACTGCTCCTGACTGACCCCTCCTCTCTAGGGTTGCCTGGAATCCCCAGTGGTCTCTCCCCAGTCCACTCTCCGCGTGGCTTCCCCGTGTGGTTCCAAAAGATAAACAGAATCAGACTCCTGTCCTGCCCAAAGCCCTCCGCAGTTCCCTGGTGCGGCTGGAGCCCAGTCCTGGCGCCTTGCAGAGTCCACAGGGGCCTGCACTCGCCTCTCCCCTCAGCCCCCTGGCTGGCTTCCAGGTGACATGGCCGCAGAATAACAAAATACACCAGAATTCAGAAGACTCGATACCAAAGAAAGTGTAAGACATCTCGATAACTGTGATGACATAGTAAATAAGAGTGTTTTGGAGACATTGGTTTAAATAAAATGTATTATTTGTTTAAATAAATTTCACCTGTTTTTTAAATGTTTTCTTTGTGGGGAAGGGGGGGTACCAGATTGAACTCAGGGGCACTCGACAAATGAGCCACATCCCCAGCCCTATTTTGTATTTTATTTAGAGACAGGGTCTCACTGAGTTGCTTAGCGCCTCGCTAAGTTGCTAAGGCTGGCCTTGAACTCTAGATCTTCCTGCCTCAGCCTCCTGAGCCACTGGGATTATAGGTGCGTACCACCACACCGCCTTTTTAAATGTTTTTTAAATGACATCTGGCTCTTGTGAAATTCCTAGCAGCCAGCGAGCTTGCTCACTTGCTCTTTTCCTTTGTAGCACGTCACTGCGTTGTTACAGATGTCTGTGCGACTGGCCAGCGTCTGTCTCCATCCAAACAGTGAGTAACAGACAACACTAATGTGTCTGTCTTAGTCTCTGCCATTTCCTCAGCACATAGTAGGGGTGCAGCACACGATGGGCATGTCCCTAGCACACAGTAGGTGTCTAGTCATAAGGAATGTGCCGCCAGCACTTAGCAGGTATGCAGTACACAGTGGGTGCATCTCTAGCACACAGTAGGTGTGCAGCACAGACAGGAGTGGAGGCCGGCTGGATGAGGCAGTGAGGGAGCAGGTCGGGGTGGGGGAAGGCTGAAAGTACCTGGGGAGGGATCTGGGTGGGACAATCTGGAGCTGAGTGGGGAGAGTGGGGACCGAGGTCAGGGCCATAAATGGAGGAGGGCCACCAACCCTATCCCATGGAGGAGCACCATCTCTGGCTGCCTCCCTGAGTCCTCAGGAGCCTGCTGGTCCCACAGGCCCCTTCCTCTGCCCCCTGGTCACCTTGTATTTCCAAGCACTTCTCTGCTGGGCAGTTTCTGGCCTCTCTGTGAGGCCGACAGGACCCTTGGTGGGAAACTAGGTCCTCCCCATTCTCTAAAGAACACTGCGGCCTCAGGTAGCAGAAGAGCCAGAGTTCAGGCCTAGGTCAGTATAACTCCAACATCCCTAGGACCTGGCCTCCCTGACCCTCCACAGTACCTCCGAGAGCCTCCCCGTGGTGTCTCCAGAGCCTGGGAGGAAACTGAGGCAGAGGGCCAGGAGATGCCTGGCCTTGACCCAGCCTGAGGGCATCTC
Source organism: Xerus rutilus (assembly GCA_028644305.1). NCBI lineage: Eukaryota > Metazoa > Chordata > Mammalia > Rodentia > Sciuridae > Xerus > Xerus rutilus. The sequence continues at coordinate 13,337,560 of CM053415.1, read as the reverse complement.
CCCGGGGCCAAAAGTCCCCAGAACAGACCTCAAACATCGCCTTCCCAGGGTCAAGCTGACAGGTATCAAATCAAGTGCACAGACCCAGCCTGCCCTTCCTTCCATCAGGGCCAGCAGATCTTCTGTGCCAGGCAGTGGCCACAATGCCCTTCACCACCACTGGGGCCCCATCACCACCCACCCACTGCGGCCGTCCACTTTCATTACCAGCACCCAGGCAGCAGGGTACGGCAGGCGGCCTCACACTGATTAAAGTGGGGGGGACTTTAACAGGACAGCAAGTCCTGGCAGGTGGGGCCTGGAAGCCATCAGACCCAGCAGCTCACAGAGCATTTCTGCATTAAGCAGTGACCAGGCCAATGACCTGCAGGGAGAGGAGGGGTTCACAGCCAGAGAGGTGATGGGTTTGGGTCCCCTCTGTGCTTCCCCTCTGTCATCTCAAGAATGTGATGGAGGGGCTGGGGTTGTGGCTTAGCGGCAGAACGCTCACCGAGCACGTGCAAGGCCCTGGGTTCGATCCTCAGCACCACATACAAATAAAATGAAATAAAGATATTATGTCCAATTACAACCAGAAAAAAATATTAAAAAAAAAAAGAATGTGATGGAACCCCACCAAGCCCAGTTTCCTCCTCTGTTCTGTGGAGAAGATCAGACACCCCTGGAGCTTATTCGTTACTTAGACAAGGATGCGGCCAGCGGTACTGCTGGGCAGTGCCGGCTCCCAATAGCTCCATTACCCACACCTTGACCGTGATGTGCGGAGAGCAGGAAACTGAGGCCGAGGGGGACCCCCGAAGGCTGGGCCCCGCTGCAGTGCCTGTCTGGCAGCCCTGTTGAGCCCCTTTCATGTGGCCCTGACCTCAACAGGCAGACCCTGAGCCAGAGCCATCTTCATGGACCCCCAGGGGCCTCAGGCCCACCCTGAGCCCGGCACTGCACCCCTGCCCGCCAGGGCTCAGACATCACTCTGTTGAGGAATCTCACAGGGCCCTGAGCTTCCAGAATCATTGGGGTGGACCCTGAAGAGCCCCAGCAGAGGGCCTGTGTCGTATCCCACATGGTCTCTGAACTGGTGTTTGGAAAGTTTCACCCAGTGAGTGCCCAGGCAGCCTGCACTTAGCTGAGTGTTCCCATGTGACCCAAGGAGGTTCTGAGCAGCTAAGTCAATGGGCATGATGCTGGGCAGGGCGGGGCCTTCCCCAGAACCTGTCTCCTGCCACTCCCAAAAAGAACACCCCAAGAAGAGCTGCAGGATAGACACGCCACCGGCCCAGGGAGGAGGAACAAGAGACAGCAGTGTGAGTGGCTGAGGACCTGTGCTCCCAGAGCTTGAAAACAAACCCTGTGGGGACCTGTCCACTCTCCCTCTCCCAGGGGTCTCTAGGCTGCCCTCCATGGCCTCGGGACAGGTGCTTCAGGAAAGACTCCTCCATCTGGTCCAGGCCTCCCTGAATCTGCTGAGCCCTGGGGCTGCCTCCAAACACCTGGGATGTGGGACTTAAGTTTGGGTTACCCACCAACCACTGTGTGGCACTGCACTGGGATTCACGGGCCCCAGTCCCGTGTCCTGACACCCTGAAGGCCTCTTTACTCAGGAAGGTCTGCGACTGTCTTGGAGGCCCAACATGGTGCTGGTTGGTGGGTAGGTACTCAGAGCACAACCCACCAAGTGCAGATCTGCTCCATAAAGTCACCCAGGGACCCAGGGACCCAGGATCCTCCCACCCCGTGACTCTAAATCTTCTAGGTCCTCAGTCCTACTGAGGCAAAAGCTCAGAGGATGGCCCAGGAGGTACCCTGTTGACAGCTGACCCCAGAGAGGGACAGTCTGCAGGTCACACAGATGTCACTGACCCCCTCCCATCTCTGAGGCCCACCTGCCACCTTTCAATCCCAGCTCTGCCAGGGCAGGGGCAGTGGAAACTGACGATGGCTCCCCTTTAAGGGGAGATCACTGGGAAAAAGTCATCGTACGTGTTTGATTTAATCATGGGCTGCTGATTTTTTGCAAAGCAGGTCATGACCCTGGTCATTTCATGAAAATGAATTGCCTGGAAAAATGGAAATTGTCACTTTATTATGGGATTAAAAAATTCAATTCCAACTGAATAATAATAGCAATAAGGCAAGCCCATGTCCCTTGTCCCTTTTATTAATGAATTAGGATCCATGGGAGAGAGGATGGGCTTTGTAAACATTATTCCATTTGATCCTGTCCTCCCAGTGCCCCCCGCCCAAGCCAGCATCACCTCACAGAGGATTTGCTGCCAAAGGGCCTGGCTCCCCTGCCTACCCTCCTCTTCCCCAGCCTTCCCCTCTAGGGGGCTCTGCAGACCCTTCCAGCCAGTCTCCTGCACACAGCACAACAAATGACACCTCCATACCATGGCCCAGGCTGTGCCCCCCTGGAAGGCCGACTCCTCGCAGCGCCTCTGAATCCATCTGCAAGGGTTGCTCCCACATGAAGACCAGCCCACGTGGCTCCAGTGTATAGGACCTTTGCCAAGATGGTGTTGTGTGGTCAGCCATCGAGTCACCCATCTCTTGGGGAGCTCTGACCACAGTCCTGCTGCATTCCACGGCAGGGGGGACATCTAGCTGCAGCCTGGTTTCTGTATCGATGAGCCCACACTCAGGGGGCCCTCCATATCTGAGGGTTCCAAATCCGCAGATTCAACCAAGCATTGGCTGAAAATATGTGGGAAAAAAAATCACATCTGTAGTTAATGCGTACAGACTGTTTTTCTTGTCATTATTCCCTAAACAACACAGAATAGAAATACTTACATAGCATTTACACTGGGTTAGGTATTATAAGTCATCCGGAGATGATTTAAATACACAGGAGGATGTGTGTAGGTTATATGCAAATACTATTCCATTGTATAGAAGGGACTGAGCATCCTGGGATTTTGGTATCCACAGGGGTCCTGGAACCTCGTGAATACTGAGGGATGACCCTTGGGATGTACATAAATAGTGTTGTGTTAGTCATCTTATTTGTTGCTGTGACCAAAAGACCTGCCAAGAACAATTTTAGAGAAGGAAAAGTTTACTTGGCACTCAGGGTTTCAGAGGTCTCAGTGCACAGACGGCTGAATCCATTGCTCTGGGCCTACAATGATGCAGAAAAGCATGGCAGAAGGGCATGGAGGAAGAAAGAGAAGAGAGAAGGAGGCAGAGAGAGAGAGAGAAAGAGAGAGACAATGCACCACTCACCAGGGACAAAATACATTCTCCAAAGTCACGCTCCAGTGAGCCAGCTCCTCCTGCCACACCCTTCCTGCTTACAGTTATCCCCCAGTTAATCCTTATCTGTGGATCAATCTGTCCCTTAGGTTTTAACTCTCATAATCTAATCATTTCACCTCTGAACATTCTTGCATTGTGTCACACATGAGCTTTTGGGGGACACCACATATCGGAACCATAACAAGTGTGTACGTGTGTGATAAAAACGTATACTGGAGGCAGGCGTGGTGGCACACGCCTATAAAATTCTAGCCTTTGGGAGGCTGAGACAGGAGAATCGTGAGTTCAAAGCCAGCCTCAGCAATGGCGAGGTGCTAAGCAATTCCGTGAGATCCTGTCTCTAAATAAAATAGGGCTGGGGATGTGGCTCAGTGGTTGAGTCTCCCATTCAATCCCCAGTAACCCCCCCCCCAAAAAAATGCTTTCCTAAATCTACCCTCTTACCCACTTTTAGGTGTGCAGTTCGGTGGCACTAAGCACATACACATCTCTGTGTGGTCATCACCATTGTCCACCTCTAGAACTTCGGCCTGCCAAATGGAAACTCTGCACCCCTTAAGCACTGTCTCTCAAGTGTTGGAATGACCCAACCTCCTGGGTGTTTCCCCAGGCCTCTGGGAAAGAGGGTGCGTGTAGGGAATGCTGGCCCCAGGCTGAGCTCCCTGGCTCATACTGGATCCCGCAGCACCACTGGCTAGGAAGAAAGACTCTGAACCTGCTCCCCTGTAGGCCTTGGTTTCTGCATCTATAAAATGGAGTCTTCCCCCCAGGCCTTGCTGTTGCGTCTCCCCTCTCTGACCCCTGTCACATCAGCCAACCAGGGTTGCATTGACAAATATCCTAGCCAAGCCGGGCGCGGTGGCTCATGCTTGTAATCCTAGCACTTTGGGAGGCTGAGACAAGAGAATCCCGAGTTCAAAGCCAGTCTCAGCAATGGCAAGGCGCTAAGCAACTCTGTGAGACCCTGTCTCTACATAAAACACAAAATAGGGCTGGGGGTGTGGCTCAGTGGTTGAGTGCCCCTGAGTTCAATCTCTGGTACCAAAAAAAAAATGTCCTAGTCAAGCCAAACGCTGCCCACCGGCATGGCCAAGGTGTTGGCCCACCTCTGGGCAGGACATGGAGGCTTGATTATTGTTTTCCTGGTCAAGGTGTCCACAGGGACCCAGTAGTGTATACCAGTCAGGGCAGCTGTGGGCAGGCAGGGAAGCATTGCCTTCATCAGGACAAAATAATTTAAAGAGGATTCTGGGATCAGGCAGGCCTGCGACTGGAGGAGAGGGCGGCACTTAATTCTTGACAGGCTGGACTGCATGGGGCCAGGCCGTGGCCTGGAAGACTGGGCAGAAACACACTGTCTTGTGAAGGCCCAGACCCAGGGGAGGACGGCAGGAGGGCCCTGGGTGTGCCTGTTACTCCTTCCTAACGGTGTCCTGTGGCCTGGGTCTCCTCAGGGAACTGTCCACTATTCTTACTTTCTGTCCCCAGCCACCATTGCTCTCTCTCCAAGGCTCTCTGCGGGCTGGTTCCCGCCTCTGTGAAGCTACAGAACAGACTTTACAACCAAGAGTTCCCCGGCCTGCCCCAGTCCAGCACTGTCCCTGGGGCTCCTTATCGCTGAAAGCACGGACGTCAGCCTCAGCGGGTCCCAGCAGCACCTGGGATAACTCTCTCCCAGCCAAGGGATGGCTACCTGGCCTAAGCTGGGCCACCCAGATTCTGTTTCACTTGCCTTTACCTGGACCCAAGAGTAAAGGGATGGAGTAGGTCAGGGACCTGAGTGCGGTGACCTAGTCCCATCTGCCTGTCCCTGAGTGAATCTGTGCAAAGTTCCTGTATGGGCCAGGGGCTGCCCTGTTCTGCCCTGTTCTGGTGACACAGCAGGGTCTTCCACCTCCTGTTGGCCTTCAGCAGATGCACGAGGAGCATACAGACCACTGGTGAGCTAACCCTGAGTGGCAAAATTACTGAGGAAAAGGTCTGGGGGGACACACGTTCCAATTATCCCTCTGCCTGTCAGACCACTCCAGCGTAAAGTGGCTTCACTGTGCTTTTGAACTCTGCAAGCTGACCACTCAGATGGGGGATTTGTCTCTGTGCCATGATGTTGGGGCCTCAGCCTAAAGCCTGAGCCCTAGGGACAGTGCTGGGGCCTTGGTCTGGGGCTGGGCCCCTGCAGGCTTCTCCCCTCACTGGGAGAACGGGGATACTTCCTCGCCTGCTGGCCTAGACTTCCACCAATGGCACCTGTGTGTGCTGCTCAAGCTTCCTCGCATCATAGCAACAGGGCTCCATGTACCAATGTCCCTGAGGACCTGGGGAGTCTCTCCTGACCTAGGCTTGAAGTCACAGGCTTCCTAGGGTCTGGGAAGTGAATGGAGACTGGTTCCATGGGAAGGGACCAAGAAGAAGAGGGGAGGTGGTGTTGCAGCTGGGGGCCAGGTCCTGCTACAAGTCAGGGCAGTGAAGGCTGCTCTTGGGAGATGACAGCTGAGTGTCCAGAAAAATCACCCCAGGCTGTGTATATTGGGGTGCTCTGGGCTGCAAGAAATGGACACCAACCTTAGCTCACTTGCAATTCGAGCAACTTTTCAGTTGCTCACCTGGAAGGTGGCAGCCAGGTGGGCAGGTGGCAGCTGGGCCATTGGGTGGCACCACTAGGTTCACACCACACCAGACGAGTTATAAGTTCTACAAGGTGGGCATGTGCCAGTCTTTCCTTACCACCCCATTTCACAGATGAAGAGGCTAAGGTCCAGAGGTGAAGTGACTGTTGACAGCCACCATTTTAGGGCTGTTTTGTGGCCAGGACACCTGGCTCCAAGCTCTCACACTTGTTCTGCCTGAAGTAGGGGCCCAGGGACCCCCAGCCTGTCAATAGAGAGCAGCCAGGAAACCCCTCTCTGTTCCCTGAAGCCAGCCCTGCTATCAGCCAGGCTGCACCTCACCAGAAAGGGCACCCGTAGGGACCTAAGGAGGATAAACAAGCTCAGGCGGCCCTCGGGAGCTGAGCCGTCCTGGGCATCCTGCCCCCACCCTCTCACCTGCCTTCCAAGGATGCCCACGGGGCCTGGGACCAAGGCTCAGACACAAACTCCCTCTTCCCCTTCTGTCCCATGTGCCTGGACTCTGGGAGCTCAGAGCTTTCACTGGGTCCTGATACCAACCCAGAAAGGCCTGGTCCATCCCTGCCCTGTGAGTCCCGTCATTCCAACCTCCCTTCCCAGGAAGGTTCTGCAGCAGGAACTGCTTTGTCCCTTTGTCCCAGGATCTCACATTGTGGGAGAGAAATCAATGCCCAGAAGTCTGAGCCACTGGGACAGGCAGGGTAGAACAGAAACCCAGAATGCCCAGCTCGGGACAGAGCCACCTGCTGCAGATACTGCCCCTGCCTCTGCCAAGGTCTAGTACAGATCCTCCCAACACACATGGTGGGTTTTTACTAAACTTCCTTGTTAATTGCACAAGTAACACACGAACACATCTGGAGTGAGTTTTAAAACAAACCCCAGATACCATATCATTTCACTCATAAATACTTGAGTATACAAATGGGGTTTTAAATAATTTGCTGTTTAAATGATGTTGGTTTCTCCCATGATCAACAGAGTATATGCTCACAGAGCAGGGGTGGGGACTTCACCCTGCCCAGTGGTACCTGGCTCCTGTCCTCCACCTGACCCTTCTCTCTCCAGGCTCTGAGCCCAGGCTGTGCTGGTGTGTGCATTTTCCACCCAGCTGAGCTCACTGTGTAGATGATTTGGCGCCTTCTCCCTCCCTGTTACTTCCCAGCACAAGAAATTCCCCAGTGTTGTCACCAGCTCAAGAAACATCTGTCCCAAAGGCCTCCTTGGGCACCCAGGTTAGGGGCAATTTTTCACGGTTGTAAACACTGCGATGAACATCTTTGTGCGGGAGGCACTGTGTGGTTTTTGGATCATTCTCTGAGGATGGTTCCCAGCCCCTAGGTTCCACCATCAAAAGCTTCCATCCTAAATTGCTTTCCAAGAAGACACAACACTGTTGAAATCCCCATAAATCACGGTGGGAGCATGCCGTAAAGAGAGGTCACTGGAGCAGGGGCCCCTCCTGCCCTGGGCTGGGGCAGTGTGGGAAGGTAGTCTCGCAGGCTACCCCACTGTCTTGCCCGCAGGCCCCCATCCTTAGTTTCCCAAGCTGTGGAGTGGACACAGGTGTGTGTGCTGTTTACCCCTAAAGACGGCTGTCAGCCTTGCCTGTCACCGTGCAGCTCTTCCCATCTCCGTGGAGGCTGCCCCCACTTCAGAGGGAAGGAGCGTCCAGCAGTGGCTGTCCACTTTAGCGTGGCCACATCTGCTCTGCAGGAATTGAGGGGGGGCCTCAGAGAGGACCATCCACCTCCAGGCGTGGTTTAAGGTCTGTTGTTTTCATTGTCCCCTCTCTCCCCAGCCTCAGCTTGCCCCCAGGGGGAAGGCAGCTTTGCAACTCCAAGCAGGAAAGCAGAAATCTCAGAGGGAGGGACCCCAGACTGCACCTCTCCCCACCTGCTCCTTTCCTGGAGCCCAGAAAGAGGACGCAACTTGAAGGACACTGCATGTCTGTGGCAAAGCTCAGGTGCACACTGTGCCCCTGCAAACCTGACGCTGGCTTTCAGCTCTGAGGACCAGCAAGTCCACCACAATAGCAGCCCCCATTTCTGAGCAGCCTCCTTGCCAGCCCCTAAGAAGTCACCAACTGTGTGCATCCTTGTCATCACGCAGGCAGGGGCTAACAGCATCCGTTTCGCAGATGAGGAGACTGAGACCGAGCACACCCAGATTCGTTGAAGGGCACCCGCCAAACAAAGCCTCTCTTAACCAGCCTCGCTGGCCGTCAGGGGGTCCCCTGCCCGGGTGAAAACGCACAGTCCTGTTTGTGATGACGCCCTATATGCCTGGGAGGGCTCCAGAGCCTCAGCCAGATGGAATAAAATCAAGGTAGGTGAGAAAGCCGGGTGCAAGTACCCGGGCGGCAGATGGGACGGAGCCTCCCCAGGGACCCCAGGAGCAAGCAGGCTGGCGGGGTAGGGGCGCAGGCGGCTCCACTCTGCTTCCCCCACCCACCCCCGGTGCCGCCAGCAGCCCTCTCCTGCCAGCTCGGCGCAAGCGATCGAGACCACCCAGCGGCGACTCCAGGAGGTTGGCGGCAGCGCCCCGGGGAGAGCCCCAGACCAGACACTGACTCGCCCGCGGGCGCCCCTGCGGGCAGCAGAGGGAGGCAGACCCGCCAGTCTCCGCCCCGATGACCCCGCCCGCCCGTGGCCCCGCCCACCTAAGACAGCGTCCTTCCCCCCTCCCTCTGCGGCCCCGCCCCCAAAAGACTCGCCCCTGTGGGCCCAGCCCCCAGAGACCCCGACTCCTGCTGACTCAGCCGCTGGCCGGCGTCACCGCCCCTTCCTCTCCCCTGCTGACCCCGCCCCTCTCCTGCTGACCCCGCCCCCAGAGGCCCCTCCCCTGCGGACCACTTTTACAACTAACTGCCGGGCCGCTCACCGCGACCCCACCCACTACACACCTCTGGTCGCGCCCACTATGGACACACACACACACACACACACACACACACACACACACACCTGCTCACAAATGGTACTTGGCCCACCACTGACCCTGCCCGCTATGATCTACCACTATGACCTCACCTACCGCCCACCACCTACCCTACCTCTTCAGGGTTCAGCTGAGGGTCTGGACAGAACCCAGACAGGCTGTCACCGAGGCAGCCTCCCATATCCTAAGTACTAGTGTGCATTTAGTCCTGTTTTACAGATGGGAAACTGAAGCCCAGAGCGGTTAGATAGCTTGCTCCGGTGGGTGGGGGCTGAAGCTGTGTTTGACCCCTGGCAGCCTGGGGTGGGATTGGGCCGGTGAGTCGCGTTTGCCGAACAGGTTGCGATCAAGCCCCCAGCGTGTGAATGGTGCAGTGGGCATCACTCTGGACTCGGGAGGGGCGGTGGAGGCAGGGATGGAGATCCCTCAGCTTTGTGAGCCCTCAGGTCCGGTGCAGACTGCCAGGCCTGCGGGACCCCTGCTCCCTGGGTGGGCAGAATGAAAAGACCCCGCCACCCAGTGCCCAGGTTCTCCCCCAGGGAACGTCTTCAAAGAGGGGCCTTCAGGAGAAACAGGAAAACCCTCAACTGTAAGCTCCATGCCCCACCTACCCTGTTGCAGCCCCACTCCTCCCAGGGAGAGAGCGGAGGCTGGGACAGAGAGGCAAGAAGGAAAGACGGAGAGGAGGAGGGAAAGACAGAAACCAAGAAACAAGCCAGCAGATTCCCCAGAGAATTGCGGAGACATGGGAGAGGAGCAGAGGGGAACCCGCGGGGAGGTGTTGCAGAGACTTCAGTTTCCCCCTGGCTTTCCAGTCTGTCTAAACCTGCCATGGCCAGCAGCGACCACAGCATGGCCCAGGCAGAGCCAGAAGGCCCAGCCCTCCCTCTTGGGCCTGATGTGGGTGTCTGAGCCTAGATATAGGTATGTCTGTCCCACACAGACCTGGGACACTGGGGAGGGAAGAGGCTCCAGCCAGCCGTTGCCCAGCCTGACCCGAGGTACAGAATCATAGCAAGGATCTTGGAGGTGATTTTGGCCTCTGCTTGAATCTTTCTGCTGACAGGGAGCTCACTACTCCCCAAGGCAGCTTACTTTGTCTCTGGGCATCTTGATGACTTAGAAAGGACATTCTTATTTTGAGCAGCATCCCTCTATCACACCACTTCCCACTCCACCCCCAGCCCCCAATTCCCCACATTGACCTCTGGAACCATGCACACCACAGATACTGACTTTTGACAAATGTTTATTGAACACCTACTATGCACTGGAGACCGTGTAGATGCTGGTGCCACAGGCTTGAGCCAGACTAAGTGTAGCTGTCTCCCTAGAACTTGACGTTACTGAGGGAGCGTTAGGTAGGAGTTCAGGAATACCCGGATGGCATAGGTAGGGTATAGGAAAAATGCCCTAGAGGATGACAGAGATTAGTCATCATGTCCCTGTTTGCAAAAAGTCCCATTACCATGACAATTCCCACCACGGAGGACTTATTGCCCATGGTAACTCACATCATAGGATTGGTATTCTAGAATAACCAGTGGGGGTAAGATGGACAGTATTCTAATCAGGTACCATAAGGTAACCAACAGGAGCAAACGGGGTAATGTCTTCAGTCAGGTCCGTGCAGGGGAGAGAATGCCTCACAGCTCAGCACATAAAACAAGAATTTCCAGACATGGGGCCTTGATCTTGCTCGGCCCACTCCACGCCACCTTATGGAGAGCTACTTTCACCTTCACCTTTAATAAATCCGTACCTCACCTGCTTTTTCTGCATGTCTTGCTCAATTCCTGGGTCAGCACTCCAAGGACCTGGACCCAACTGGATGCCCCAAGGATCACAGGAGGAGGCCACGCCAGCCCTGCAAAGCCAACAGGATGTGGCGGGGAGAAGCACCAATTCGTTGTCTCCAGCACACGGATCTCAGGCATTCTCACAACAACATGTGGGGTAGTTACGACCCTGAGTTTAAAGAGGAGGAAACTGAGGCTCAGAGGACCAGGCACCAGGCTGACTGCAGTGAGCCATGCCTTGTCTTGACCACATGATCAGGTTAGGGATGATCATGTGACTCATTTCAAGCCAACGATAGTCATGCATGCATGAAAGCAAGGCAGGCCCTTTTTCCCTCTGAACTCAGTTCAGGCCTGGAGCCATGGTAGCCATGGGTTGGGCGGGGGTGGGGGAAACTGAGAAAGATGCCCACATAGCAGCCAGAACTGGGAGATGACAAGAGACTTGATGGCATCTTGCAAACTCCTGGATCCAGCTGTTCCTGAAGCTAGCACTCCTTGAATTTTAACGTGAGATAACACTTCCTTTTCGTTGTTAAGCCTGTTTGAATTTTCAGCAATCTAACAGACTCCACATTCCAAAGGATTTTATTGTCCACAAGGAGAGTTTATTGTCTAAGAAGTATTACTAGCCGGGCGCAGTGATTCACACCTGTAATCCCAGCGGCTCAGGAGGCTGAGACAGGAGGATCATGGGTTCAAAGCCAGCCTCAGCAATTTAGTGAGGCATTCAGCAACTCAGGGAGATCCTGTCTCTAATAAAATACAAAATGGGGCTGGAGAGGTGGCTCAGTGGTTGAGGGCCCCTGAGTTCAATCCCTGGTACAAAAAAAAAACCATTTCTAGGCATGGGTGTGAATGTGTGGTGCAGTGGGAGGATGGGAAGGAAGAGAAGGGCCATCTGCTGTTACATGAATCTTTGCAGCTGCCCTAGAAATAGATTGTGTCACTATCCTATGCATTAGTCAGGATAAATAATCCTAACTTCTGTGAAATAAACCCCATCAAATGTCAATAAGTGTGAGCAGTGAGAGTATGCATGGTGACTCCGGGCCTGGTTCCTTCCACCCTGGGGTTCCCTCATCCCCACTGCCTTGGACTCCCATGCTTCTGCCTGGCTGGCTCTTGGGGACTCAGGCAAGGAGACACGCTCCTGGTGGCTACATCACTTCTACCCACATTTCAGTGGCTACAACACAGTTGTTTCTGCATCTGCCTGCAAAGGAGCCTGGGAACTGTGGCCTCTCCTGGGTGGCTAGGAAGCAAAAAGAAAGGCCCCGTGTTGTTTCACAGGGTCCACCGGGACACCCAAGGTCCCACAGCCAAGACAGGACACAAAAAGATCAGGACAAAAACCAGTTTCCTGCATAGCCTGTCTCCTGGCCTCAGTCTCTCAACTGGACCCTCTGGGTGGGTGGTGGCCTGCTGGGGGTGGGGGCTGGCTGCTTCTGTCCCCAGAAGAAACAGGAGCAGTCCATAGTACTGTATGGCACCTCCGGGTCTCCGTGTGGCATTTGCACGTTTAAGTACTTCTGATCCAACCGTTTGTGATTCAGTTTGGGCAAAGGCGGTGGGTTGAAGGTTTTTCACAGTTGCAGGATGGTGGCTTTCTTTTCCTCTTCAGGACAAAAGCCAGATGAGAAGGGGCTCCCTTCCCAGTGCCCGTTGTATCTTCTCCTTGGTGTCCATTGATTTGCTTACTTGGCATCTGACTGCCCCCGAATGGGCGGTGAACTTGACCCAGGACAGGAGTCCTGCCTGGCACACAGTAGGAACCACAGTGACAATTTAGAGACATACCCAGCTCAGGCCATTGTCCTCCGGCATCCATCCCAAGACAGTAACCACAGAAAGACTGAGTGGTAGCTTCGAGGATGTCTGTGGCCCTGTCGTTTATAACAGCAGAGGAGGGGAAATCACTTGGAGGACCCCCAGGAGGACCTGGTAAATCAGGGTGGACATTATGCAGTTATTGAAATGGATGCTGAAGAGTTTCTGAAGGTCACCAGACAGTGCAAAATAAAATTGGCAGGTTACATCGGGAGAGGTGGCATATGCCTGTAATCCCAGCAGCTCGGAAGGCTGAGGCAGGAGGATTGCTAGTTCAAAGCCAGCCTCAGCAACAGCGAGGCGCTAAGCAACTCAGTGAGACCCTGTCTACATAAAACACAAAATAGGGCTGGGGATGTGGCTCAGTGGTCGAGTGCCCATGAGTTCAATCCCTGGTACCAAAAAAAAAAAAAAAAATTGGCAGGTTACAATGGCAGCCATGGTGGGATTCCAATGTGTAGAAAGAAAAAAAAATCATATTAAGTCACTAAGCTTAGAGTAATTTGTTAGCGCACTGGGGTCTGTGCAGCATCTACCCAGGTGCGGGAGAAATGGGAGGGCTTTTTGCATATTTGCCTTTTTTTTTTTATATACACAAAGCCCCGTTGGCCACATGAGGTGACAAATTCACAGGTCCTGGGAGTTGGGATACACACCTCTGCGGAGGGCCATGGTTCGGCATCCCACACCTGGATTAGACCTCAGAACCTTCCTTATCTCCATGGTTCAGAGAGCAACAATCAGTCAATGCAGCAGAATATCTCATGTTAATGTTCAACAAAATATCACTGGGAGCTGTCGTTGGACAGTCAGCCTGCAGGTGAAATTCTATTTTCTCTTGTATATTTCCTGGAATCTTCTCATTTTTATACTGAACATGAGTTGCTTTTATAGATACTAAATAGGAAAGTAGGTAGATAGATATGATAGATAAATAGATATACAGAGGTGATAGATAATATTGAATACTGACAGGTGATAGACATCAATAGACGATAAAGATGGAGATAAATGATATATGATTGATGATAGATATAAATGGATGATAGATGAGATAGATGATTTTGGATAAAAGATGATAGACAATAGATAGACAATAGATGCTAGGTTGATAAATAGATGATAGATGATAAATAAATCAATAGATGATAGATAAATGATAGAGACAGCAGATGATGCTAGATAAATAGATGATAGATGATGCTGGGTGATAAACAGATGATAGATGGCTAATAGATTATAGATAGATGATAGACAGATGATGGATAGATTTTTCTTTGGCTGTGCTGAACACTGGATGTAACACCAAGTTGTCGCGGATGTTCGGATGCCCAGTACCCAGAATGTAGATAAGAGTTGCAGAGTTGGGACCAGACCTGGGGGCAAGGAGGCAGCTGGAGAGGAGAGAGGTCAGCGTGCCTGGAGCCCTGCTGGGGAGCCTGGAGCCACAGGGGGGGCAGAAGGGGAGGGGAGGAGCTGGGGAGGCCGGGTGGAGGCTTCCTCTCCAAGGCTCAGGATTCAGGGCAGCAGGGGCTTCATGGATCCAAGTGGCCCCCGCCACCTTTTCCCTCTCCCTTCTCACAGAGTTGTCCCTATTCACAGAAGAGCTCAGAGAAGGTTAGGACTTACTCAAGCTAGCACAGCAGGGAGGGGCGGAGCCAGGCAGAACCAGCACAATGCTGGGAGACTGTAGGGGTGTGCAGGGGACTGGTCACTCTCAAGAAGTGCCCATGAAGGAGGCAGAAACGTCCTCACAGCCCAAGTCCCTGGAAGGAGCTGAGGGTTGTTAGGGGTGGCCTCCATCAGGCGGTTCCTGGAGTCTGAGGCTGGGTCCTGCTGCCTGCCCAGGGCAGCAACGGAGGTTCAGGCACAGCCATGGGCGTGAGGTCCAGGCCCTGCCCCCAGAATCCCAGAATGCACTGGACTGCAGCAGCAGGAACCCCATTTGTCAGGAATTCAATTAGGTGGAGAGTCATTATTAATTTTACCAGCTTTCCTGGTCAGAGGAGGCGGTGCCAGGGGTGAAGTCCTGGGGCACCTCTTCCCTCGCAGCCCGGGGTCAGCCTGCGGAGGCGCGCGATGGCACCAGTCGAGGTATTAATGAGATGCCTCTAGGTGCAAATAATAGTTTAATAGGTGTTACTTAACGGAGCACGCGCACCTCCCGCACGCCCAGACGCCTGCTGCGCCCAGCCTCCCTTCTTGTTAGAATAAGTAATTAGAGTGTACGAACACTCACCCTGACACTTTAATAAAGTGTCAGCCGTCACCAATTTAGTATTTAATAAAATAAAATTAAATATTTATTACATTTTGGGTATGCATCGTATCTGAAACACATCCGTCGCCCTCACCACCCCCTCGCAGACCCCCAGGTTTCCAGCCCAGGGAAGCCCCTTCCTGCTTCTCACAGCAGAGGCCAGGCCAAGGTCCTTAGTGGGAATCTGAGTGGCAGGGAGACAGAGAGACACCAGGCACCCAAGGAGGGGACAGACAGAGAGGGAGACTGTCTGCCACGGGAGTGTGCCCAGGTGGTGGGATCACAGGGACGGGCCCCTGGAGGCCGCTCACCTGATCTTTGTGTCTTCTGTTCCCATCTCTGCCCACGTGCTCAGCAAACAGCCTCTGAGCCCAGGCCAAGCCCAGTGCAGGCCCAACTGTGGAAGCCATAGGTGGAATTGGAGTTGAGAGACCCAAGACAGCCCTAGCCCCAACCCCGATGACCCACGACGAAGACACGCGTCAGAGGATTCAGTGGGGGCCCCAGGAGTCGGGAGGCATGTCACAGAGCAGACAAGAAGCCCCCTAGGCCTTGATCCTCCCGGCTGCCACGCTAGCCCCCTCCTAGCTGGAGCCCTATTCCTTCCTTTCACCCCCACACCCCAACCCACCCCACAGCTGCTGTTAGAAGTCCCCACCTCTGACTATGGAAGTAATAAACAGAGAGGTTGAAAATTAAGAGAAAGGAAGCTTCAGGCCAGGCCCTAGCAGGGAGCAGCCACTATGTGTTCACAGGACTGTGGGACTCAAAGCAGAAAGCCCTGAACAGGACAAGGGCTGGGTCACACAGAGCCTCTCTGGGGAGTCACACAATCTGGGTGCTTTGGGCCACAAGCTACATCACCCTTGGCTATCTGAGCCGGGGAAGCTCCACCATGGCTCTCTGGGAAGGAATACCTGTTCGTGGTACAAAGTGTGGTCCAAAGATGTGTACAGGAACATTCTAACTGGAACATCTATAGTGGCAAGACCCTGATCAACTCCATTACTCCCTGCAGGAGAGTAGAAAAGATACCTTTGCAGTGGAGTACTACACAGTAAGGAAAAGCACCCTGCACAAATCCCACAGACTCTGGAAAGGAGAAGACACCACCATGGGACTCATGTACATCATGGCCAGTCCAGGACAGGCAAACTCACTGGTAGGGACAAATGCAGATGTGTTTCTTCCAAATGCTGCTAATGTGTGAAAGTAAGGCCTGGGTATCCATTGGAAGCCCAGACACTGCTGCCTCCCCGTGGGGTTAACCTGGATGGCAGGGGTCCCCACTTTAGGAAGCCATGCAGGTGAGGCTCAGCTCCCCTCAGTCCTTCTCTGCCACCTTCCCTCTCCACCCACCCCAGCAGGAACAGTCTGCCCCATTGCTTGCCCCAGGTGGACACCCCCAACCACCCCTCAGGCTGTCCCTGTCCCTGCTGGTGTAGCCCACTGCTGACCAGGTGTCCCACCAGGTCTTCTGCTGGACCCTGGGCCCTGCTGGCATGGAAGTAGGGGGACTCATGCTGCCTTGAAGGCGCAGCTCCATCTGCCACCTCCAGCGCTAAACACCAAGCTCCTGAGAGCTCACCTTGTGCCCTGCTGGCCACACCGGAGCTCAAGGCCAAGGAAAATCAGTGACAGCTGTCCTGTCTTTATTTGGCATTCTGATATTTTGTTCCTCATGGACTTTTTGTATTAATTCAAAGTCCTTTAAATACTGGACTAGTAGCCAGGCACGGTGGCACAAGCCTGTAATCCCAGCACTTAGGGAGGCTGAGACAGGAGAATCGCAAGTTCAAAGCCAGCCTCAGCAATGGTGAGGCGCTAAGCAACTCAGTGAGACCCTGTCTCTACATAAAACACAAAATAGGGCTGGGGATGTGGCTCAGTGGTCGAGTGCCCGTGAGTTCAATCCCCGGTAACAATCAATCAATCAATCAATATTGGACTAGTGTGCTGCTGAGTTGGTGGCCAAGATGCCACCTCCAGCTCACTTCCCTGGGGACGCTCTGCTGAGCCAGAGCATGACGGGGAGGAAGCCAGCCCTGGGCCTGCACAGGGGCCAGGAAGCTGGGGTGGGACAGATGTGCTTGTTTAGAGGGACAGCTGATCCCAGCCAGCCTGGCACCCACTCACCCGGTAGGGCTGCCCTGTTCAGGGGCCCTCTGCTTCTCTCTGTCTCTGTCTCCTTCTGTCTTTCTTTTCATTTTTCTTCTTCTTCCCCTTCCTCTTCTTCCTCCTGCTTCCACTTTCTCCACCCACCCCTCTCTCATCTCTCCTCTGTGCTTTCTCTGTCTCCATCTCTCCCCCCGCCCCCATCTGTAGTGACCCCCTACAGCTTACTGCTCAGACATAGGACGCTGCTCCTCCAAGGCCAGAGGCTCCCCACCACACTCTGGCTCCTCACAGCAGCTCAGCACCCAGGGGTGATCACTCTCCTGTTGCAGACAGGGACACTGAGGCTGTGGTGGGAGATGCCCCACGCCTGACCCCTCAGGAACCAGGGAAGGCAGGAGACTCCCACCTGCCTCCAGGCTCAGCCCCTGGAGCTTGTGCAGAAACCCTTGGGACCGGCAGGTCTGGCTGTGGCAGGAGGGCAGGCCTGGGGAGAAGAACCAGGAACCTGGGGACCACAGCGACCTGGCAGGGACACCCCTTGGAAGCGCCCTTGCTGCCGGGAGGTTGGATGAGGTCGTAGCCTCTGCAGGTTACACAGAGGGGGTCCTCTACAGAGCAGGGCACTACTAGCACAGGGATTAGATGGGGCTCCCGCCTGCCCCGTGCTGCCCGTGAGAAATACACTTGGCCGACCTTTCTCAGACGGGTGGAAGGGACCTTGGGGGCCACGCCTCATGGACTGAAGTAAAGCAGGCCTCAAGTGCAGAGGCCAGCAAGGCAGGCTCCAACCTTGATCCCTAGAGTCCCCACTCCACATAAGGGCCCCCTCTTGCATTTGGCCGCATGGAGGACGTTCCTGCTCGCCTCTCCCTCCAGAGCCAGTGGCATGGTGGGCGGCTGCATGATTGGGTTCGTCGCTGCCTTACAGACTGCCACGGACAAGTGAGTGGCTGACTTTCACTGTGTGGCCTCTTGGGCTTCTTGGTCTACGTGGCAGAGTGGCAGGCTCCTTCCTGGCCCGATGCAGGAGGGGTCTAGGCCTGGGCTGCACAGACCGCCCCCCCACATCCCCTGGGATGTACCCCAGGTCAACCCAGTGGAGATTTCCCCACCTACCCACAGTCCCCAGGGGGCAGATCAGTCCCAGAGCCCCCGCCCTCGTCCCAGCCTCGGGTCCCACCGCAGGACTGCTGCTGAGGGCGCTGTGCCCACACCCCAGGGCCCACCGCCCACATCAAGGAAAAGACTAGGACCCCACAAACCCCGCAGGCAACCGGGGAGGAAGCCAAGCTCCAGCCCCAGGCGCTCTGCCTCCATGACCCCAGCCCTGGGGAGAAGACTCCATAACCGCCTCCATGTCAGTCTCCTCTGCCCACCCAGAGCAGTCGCCTATTCCCCTCAGGAGGCTCCTCCCACACCATCTCCCTGACACTGTCAGAATCGGGGGCAGAGGCACAGCCCCTCCTCCTGTGGCATCAGGGCTGGGATGTTAGGCACCTGCCAGGAGGTAGGAGGCCTGAGGGGTCCTACAATGTCCAGGCTCTGGGGAAGCTTTGCTATCAGCTTCCAGAGCATTGCCAGATCACACTTCCTGCCCTGTCCCAGGGGAGCTGGTCCCCAGAGCAGCCAGCTCTACTGGGGATGTCCCTGAGCCCCTGTTGCCAGGCAACCACCTGGTACAACTGGGCAACCGCCATCTTGAGTCTCCCGGGCAGCTGGTGTTTCCACTGCGTCAGAGCCTCTGCCCCTGGAGCCAGCCCTCCTGACCGGGCCACCTGGGCTGGCGTGGACCCTCAGTCCTTCCAGCCCCCTAGCCAGACCCCAGGGCAGGAGCCAAGAGTGACATTGTATGGGCACCTGCTCCCCAGGCCACAGTTCACGGAATGGGTCTGTGACATCCCAGCAATGAGACGCCCTGGTCCAAGGCCACCCAGACCCCAGCCAGGCCTGGGGCTCAAGGCACTGTGGACCTGGCTGTCCCTCTCTGGGGGACACACAGCTGGTTTCTGTGTGGCCTTTCAGTTCTGCCCTCAGGCCCCTCTGTGGGGACAGGATGGGGGTTCTGCGCATTGCCCTGGGTCCTGTCCCTGTGCGGTGCTGTGGGTCTCAGCAGCTGTGGAAGCCACGCCTGGAAACCTGTACCAACAGCCCCAGCTGCCTTCGCATCAAAATTGGTTGCAAAGAGCAATTAGCACTTCATTAATAATCAATGAGGTGCCAATTTACACATCGCCCAAGAACAAATTGCAGATTGGGTTTGGCTGTGGCAGCGAGGGCCCTGGGAGCCCAGGGAGCAGTGAGAGCCCCCGGAGTGACAGGAGGGGCTGCTGGAACGGAAGGTATGTGGGAGGTGCAGACACCTGTGAGGGACAAAGGTGTTTTCACCTGGGAGGGCCAGGTGACCACCAAGGCCTGGCTTTGTTCTCCCCATAATGTGAGATGGAAATGCAGCCACGGTGGGACCCAGGCAGCACCCCTCAATGGGGCCCCTGCAACAGGATGGCTCTGGGTGGTCGCAAGTGGTACCTGAACTGACACGGGTCCCCCCAGGAGCACAGCAGAGAGGCAGGTCTGTGGTCAGCAAGTAGAAGCAGGGGGCCCCACACATGTGAGGATGCCTGACTCGTGAGCCACGCACGGGCCGCGGAGACGGACCAGGTGTTTCTCCTTGGCTTATGTGGAGCACTGGGGCCTTGACTAAGTACCTGCTGTGTGCTCGCTTCTTCCTCCCTTTGAACTTCGCACAGGGATCCCCACTTGACAGGTGAGAACACCAAGCCCAGGGAGGGGAACTGGGCCGAGCCTGGACTCCCGGCTCTGCACACCGTGATCCCATCAGCCCCCAGTTGCCCTTTCTTCTGCCCAGTGGGCAGCTCCACTTATTAGCCATTTCCCAGCACCCAGCCGCTGTGGTCCCTGCCAGTCACAGAAGGTTCCCTGGAGGAGGTCCCATCTGAGCACCCCCTACAGACCAGGCTTTGCCACCATCCCCCACCCCCACCCCAGCTTTGCTCCGTTTACCTTGAGCCAGAAGGTGCTGTGGCCCTTCATGAGGAAAGTCCTGCAGGGGAGTGCAGAGGCCCAGAGACTCCCCGCAGCGACTTTATGAGTGTCTTCTGGTCCCTCGGTCCCATGGTTGGGCCTGCCTCAGGCAGCCAGCGAGGCGCTTAGAGCAGAGGGCATATGAGGAGAGTCAGCTGCAGGAGCACCTGGAGGGACAGCTTTCCTGGCAGAGGGACCAGCCTGTGAGATGGCCCTGAGGTGGGATGGCAGGGGGCAAAGGGCCGAGGGGCCTGCAGGTCAGAGTGGAAAGATCAGAGGGCGGGAGGGGAGGGCAGCTAGACAGAGCTGGAATTTACCTCAGGGTCTCATGCGCGGGGTGGTCGATGTGGCCTGGGCCCATTGGCTGCCATGTGAGTCTGTCTGGGAGGGGACACAACAGGGACCACAGAGCTGGGCACAGTGGCACATGCCTGTAATCCCAGCAGCTCGGGAGGCTGAGGCAGGAGGATCACAAGTTCAAAGGCAGCCTTAGCAGAAGCGAGGCGCTAAGCAACTCAGTGAGACCCTGTCTCTACATAAAATGCAAAATAGGGCTGGGGATGGGGCTCAGTGGTCGAGTGCCCCTGAGTTCAGTCCCTGGTACCAAAAAGAAAAAGAAAGAAAGAAAAAGAGGGACCACAGACAGAGTCACAGGGAGCCGAGGGCCCTGCAGGCCAGGTGGATTAGGGCAGGGTGGGCTGGGCGTTAGGGTTCCCAATGCTGCCGGTGTTGGTACTGGCCTTAGCAGGTGTAAGGAGACTCCAGGCCGCCCCGTCCCGCAGGACGTCTCTGATTCCACCCCAGGCCCGGCCCCCTCACCGCTTCCCGCCTGCACCCACCACCCTCACCGCGAGATTGAATTTACAACGGACTCCAACACATTTAAATCCATTTATTGCAAAATTACTTTTCAATAATTACATCACCGTGCCGACTGTGTTGCATAATGAAATTAGCATGAGAGATATTAGAGAGAATATAAAATTATAAGAAATATTGAAATACCTCTTTCCCGTCTGTCTTCATGAGGCCTGGTAGCTTAACTGGGAAGCTAGTGCACCTCATGGATGGGATTGGAATGCACAGAGTGTAATTTTATAATGTCTTTTGTATAAATTAATTATAATGGTTATTGCAGTTTTGCATTATTGGATTGAAATCTCCCTCCACTCCAGCCTATTAGTGGAAAATGGGGCCCCAGTCAATGGTCCTGAGGCCCCAGGGACCATAGCGTGGGAGAGGCAAGGGGTCAGGCTGATCAGAGTTTAGATCCTGGCCCTGCTGTGTGTCTTCAGTAAAGCTGCCTAACTCCTCTGAACCTATGTTTTTCTCAACTGTTAGGGGGAAAAAATCCTTGTAATCCCAGCACTTAGAGAGGCTGAGACAGGAGAATCGCGAGTTCAAAGCCAGCCTCAGCAAGGGTGAGGCGCTAAGCAACTCAGTGAGACCCTGTCTCTACATAAAACACAAAATAGGGCTGAGGATGTGGCTCAGTGGTCGAGTGCCCCTGAGTTCAATCCCTGGTACCCAAAACAAAATTCTAATACAGGTTGAATATCCCTTATTCAGAATGCTTGGGACCAGAAGTGTTTCAGATTTCAGAGTTTTCTGGATTTTTTTTTTAAATTTTTTTTATTAGTTGTTGGTGAATCTTTATTTTATTTATTTGTATGTGGTGCTGAGAATCGAACCCAGTTCCTCACACATGGTAGGCAAGCGCTCTACCACTGAGCCACAACCCCAGCCCGTTTTCTGGATTTTTGCATAGATGATACCAGTTGAGCCTCCCTCATCTGGAAATCCAAAGTGTTCCAAAATCCAAGATGTCTTTAGCCCTGACATAACACTGCAATGTCTTCAGATTTTGGAGCTTTTTGGATTTTGAGTGCTCTGATTTGGGCTGTTCAGCTACTTGCCATGTTGCTGGAGAAGAAATGGACTGAGCCGGGTGTTCAGGGGGTGCTGTTTCCTTCTGCTGGGTCCCTGGCAGACTTGGATAGGTGGCCCTGGCTCCAGAATGCTCATGAGGTTGCTTCTGGGAGCAGGCTGGGGCTATTGCAAAGGTCAGGGTGTCTCTGAAGCTGGGCAGACATGCAGGGTGGCACTGGCAGGGAGACACCTGAGCTCAACCTGGGACAACCGCCTCCAGCCCTGCAGTTTGCCAGCCAAGACTCTGCTCTAGGGGAAGCTCTGCAGAGGCCGTGGGCGCCTGGCTGCCACCCCTGCTCATCCTGCAACCCTGACAGCTCATTTTTGCAAGTCCCCTGCTGGGTCCTAAGACAGTGGTGCCTGGCCCTGCCTTCAAGAGGCCTGAAGGGTGAGGGCCACCTGGGAAGACTTCCTCCAAGAGGTGACATTTCAGCTGGGCCTGAGAAAGACTAATGACAGGCACAGGTGTCCTGTGCTCATTCCTCCAAGCAGCTGTTTTACAGATGACAGAGAGGGAGAGAGAGAGAGAGGAGCAAGGGGCTTAAAGAGAGGAGGGCACATTGGTTTTCTAATGCTGCCCACACCTCCGTGGTCTCCGTCTCTGAGGGTCAGGGCTGAAGATCTGCAGGCTCTCCCAGGGCCGTGGTCCTGGTGCTGGGCTGTGTTCCACCTGCAGCTTCCCAGGGACCCTCTGTCCCCAGCTTGTTCCTTCAGGCCATAGCAATGTGCTGGACCCTGCAGCAGGGCTAGGACCAGGCTGCTCGGCTGGAGGCAGCAGCTTCCTCCACACTGCCGACTGGGGACAGGGAAGCTGCCTCTCAAAGGCAGTAAGGGTGAGGTCCACGTGGGAGTCCCAAGATCACGGGAGGGCCACATCCTGGCCTGTCCCTCCTCTGGTTATTTAGGAGTATCAGGGTCCTGCCAACACCCCAGAGGAGGGGAGCCACTAGGATGTGAACTCTAGGAAGCCAGATCATGGGTCCCCCAGCCCCAGGAGCTTGCCCACCGTCTCCAGCCCTCAAGGTCGCATCCATGCCAGGCCCAATCTGTGCATGAGAGCCGTCTTTTCTCTCCAGGTGGGTCTGGTCATGGGAGGGGGTGGAGAAGGCTCATGGTCCAAGAACAAGTAACCAATGATGGGTGTAGGGAGAGGCCAAGGAGGAGGTGGCCAGGCCCAGGGGACCCCAGGGCCACGTTCCGTCTGCCACCATGGACAGGGAGTCCAGGGTGATCTGGGGGAAGGCAGGGTCTCCTCCATGGTAGAACCCAGGGATGGAGGTTGGGGGGCCAGGTCCGTGCCATCCTTGATCCACTTCATGGAGCACAGCTCTGCGTGGCCGATGGGCAGCCAGCGCCCGCTGGGATGAATGACAGTCACCGATGGCAAAGCAAGCCTGGTGCCTAATTGCGGTACGTGGGCTTTCTGAGGGGCTCCGCCATCCAACTGCACCCCAGAGAGGGAGCTGGGCTAATTGATGGGTTGTTTGTCTCCTGCCCACTGGGGCTAGGCTGGGAATCCCCCCAGGTGTTGCTAAAATGAAGTGTTTAATGAAGTGCTAAAGAGACTGTTTCCAAGGAGCCCGCCAAGAATCCGACTCATGGAACAAGAGTGAGCCCAGAGCTGCCCGACGCCCCCCAGAGTCCCGGGAAGAAGGGACCCATGCAGAGGCCGGGCAGGTCTGTGCTGCCCGTAGGCCTGCCCAGTGCCCCATGGCAATGAGGCCACCCAGGTCCCCATCCAGCTCCCTCAGGCTTCCTTGCAGGCTGCCTTTGGGTTGAGTCCTGGGTGGGCCTCTGCTGAAGGGTGGGCTGCCAGAGGACCCCAGAGGACCAACGGCCCAGGCAGGGAGGTGCCCTTCAGTGCTTGGTTGGTCTGGCGATAGCAGAGCCAGCTCGGCCAGCGCCGCACTGGGCCCACCTCCAGCATGGCTTCCCTGACCACCACCGCAGTGGGTTCCTGGGCCTCGACATGCACATTTTTCGATTTATTCGTTAAGTAGCAATGCATTTCCAAGATTTAGGGTTTGTAAAGTAGGGAAGGGCCTCGCTACACAGCATAAGGAGCAAGTGCCTGCGTGCAGGTTTCCACAGTAACCAGAAATAAGTCCCGTCCATCACTGAGAGGCAGCAGGTGTCTGGTGGTCTTGCAGGATGTGGCGGAGGGGCACCAGAGGCCCCCTCCACCAGGCACCCCTGGGGTACAGCAGGGGACAGGAAAAGCAGGACAGAGGAGGACACACTGCACGTCCCACTTGGAAAGACCTGGAGCAGCCAGTGCTGCGGGAGGGGTCCCAGAGGGTGGCGTCTCCCACAGCAATGGGGGCTGGGGCCGGCTGGGCTCCCTCTCTTGACAGACCACTTGGGCGCGCCGTCTTCATGGTCACTGAGCTGCACTTCCTGGGATGTGCGCCCTTCTCTAGGAACACGTTTGCTTGAATTTCTGAAGGGTTAATGAAGCAAAGTTCCCTTCCCACTGTCCCCAGCAACCCGCTTCCCTCTGACAGCCAATGTCATCGTCACAGTTTGCTGGGAGTCCTTCCAGAGATGCCCCGACATACAAAACACATTGTGTCCCCATATGGAGGGCAGTTGGTAAACTGAGTCAAGGAACAGAAGGAAAAACAGCATTTCTAAGAAGAGCAGGAATGTCGGGAAGAAACCTTAGGGGTCTAAGGAAAATGAATTTCTTTTCTTTCTTTTTCTTTTTTTCTTTGTGGTGCTAGAGATTGAACCCAGAAGCATGTTATCACTAAGCCACATCCCCAGCCCTTTTTTTTTTTTTTTTGAGATAGGGTCTCACTAAGTTGCTGAGGCTGGCCTCGAACTTGTGATCCTCCCACCTCAGCCTCCCTAGTTGCTGGGGATGGAACCCTACCCAGCTATGGTGCTGGGGACAGAACTCATGGCTTTGCACATGCTAGGCAAGCACTCTGACGCTGAGCCACACCCCCAGCCTCTAGGAACAGTGAATTTGGCACACTGTGGGCAAACTGCATCTAGCAAGCGGTGGAGGTTGCTTTTCCCGATCTGACCGGCTAAGATGTACTGTCCATTATTCATAGTTTTCCAGAAACATTACAAATTTTCTGGAAAACCATGACTGACTTCTGGGATCCAGGGTCAGCTATGGTACCTGCAGGGCCCAGCGTAACTTGGGCGTGCAGGGGGCTGGTTCAAAAGGCAGCAGTGCCATGGAATACATGAGAGTGGACAGCCACTCACCCTCCCCCACAGTCTCTCAACTTGCTGGGAATTACGTTGACTGTATGAAGAGCTTAGAAAAATGTTTGTCATGGTCAAATAGACGTACAAAAAAACCATTTGTAAGTCTTTTTAAGTGGACTATTCATGACATTAAGCACATGAATGTTGTCTGTCACGATCATCCACCATCCACAGGACACTTTCATCTTCCCAGACTGAACACCCTTCCCAGGCCCTCTCCTGCCATGACACCTGCCATCCTGTGTTCTGTCTCTAAGGATCTGATGCTCCAAGGACATCATGCCAGTGAAATCACAGTGTCTCTCCTTTTGTGTCTGGCTTATCCCACTCGGCATTTTGTCCTCAGGGATCACCCATGTTACAGCACATGGCAGAGCATTCTTCTTTACGGCTGTATAATATTCCATGGTGTGTCCAGACCACTTTTTTCTCGTTTATTCACTCATCCAAGGTCACGTGGCTCCCTTCCACCTTGTGGGTGCTGTGAATGACACCACTGTGAATATGGATGTGCAAATATCTCTTGAGTCCCTGCTTCCAAGTCTTTTGAGCATGTTCAGAATTGCTATATTTTAGGGTAACGGTATGTTTCACCTTCGAGGATGCTGCACACTGATTTCCACAGTGGCTTTACCACTTTATTCCAGTGCACAAGGGTTCCAATTTCTGAACACCTTGCAGACACTCCTTTTGTGCTTTCTTGACATTTTAATGGACGTGAAGTGCTATCTCATTGTTGTGTTGATTTGCATTTCCCCGAGGATTCTTTTCATGTGTTTATTGTCCATTTGCATGTCTTCTTCGGAGAACTCTCTATTTGAGTCCTTTGCCCCCTTGTAAATTGAGTTTTGCTGTCGTCAGGGGTTGTAAGAGACTTTATATATTCCAGATATTAACTCCTTACCAGATATATGATTTGCAAATATTTTCTTCCATTCTGTGGGTGACCTTCTCAGTCTCTTGATAGTATCTTTTGCTGTACAGAAGTCTCACATTTTGGAGAAATCTGATTTATCAATTCTTCTTTTACTCAGTGTCATAGCCAAGACATCAGTACCAAATCCAATGTCACAAAGCTTTCCCCCCAGCTTTCTTCTATGGGCACTATTGATTTGCTCTTATGTTTAGGTCTTTGGGCCATTTTAAGTTCCTGTTTGTATATGGTGTGAGGTAGGGGTCCGGCCTGGTTCTTTTGCATGTGGGTGCCCACTTTCTTAGAACCATTTGTTCAGAAAACTGTCCTTTTCCCATTGAGTGGTCTTGGCACCATAGAGTTTTGTTTTGTGGGTACCAGGGATTGAACTCAGGGGCACTCAACCACTGAGCCACACCCCCAGCCCTTTTTTGTATTTTTATTTAGAGACAGGGTCTCACTGAGTTGCTTAGCCCCTCACTGTTGCTGAGGTTGGCTTTGAACTTGCGATCCTCCTGCCTCAGCCTCCCGAGCTGCCACCGCACCCAGCACCATAGTTTTCTATGCTATTTAATGTAATTTTAAGTAAAGAAAAAATTGTAATTTTAAGCATTGGCATGAAGTATGGCCTGCAGTATCAGTTTTATTTTTATTTTTTTGAGACAAGGGTCCCACCAAGCTGCCAAGTTGGTCTTGACCTTGGGATGCTCCAGCCTTGGGATGACAGGCGTGGCCAGCCCTCCCTGCTGCCAGTGTCCATTTCAAATGCAAATACCGATCCTCATGCTCTGTTATCCCTTCAGATTTTGCTTCCAAAACATGAGCTTCAAGCCGCCATTATTAGGAAGTTCAAGACCATGAGGCAGAGCATTAAGTCAAGCTCAGGGCCCTTGTGAGCTCAGGGTGCGCTGTGCCTACAGGGCCCCTGCCTGTGAGGCTGGCGCTGCCTGTCCTTCCTCCCCACCTCCCGCTGTGGCCAGGTGGGCAGCAGCTCCTCAGAGGGGAGACCCAAACACAGCCTCGCTGTCCCTTCCCTCCCTTCTCCAGAGCTTCCGGGAGCTTCCCGGGCTGGGGGAGGCGTGGCTGCCCTGCCGCCCTCGGAGGACACAGCACAGACCCCGAGCGTGCCAGCGAGCGTGCCAGTGACGGGAGCTCAGGATCACCCAGCTCTGCTAGACTCGGGTCCCTCTGGCTCCTGACTGAGGCAGGCACAGAAGGAGAAGCCCCGGGGAAGAGGACAACCCTGGAGGGCTTGAGGTGAGAAAGCAGGCCACGCCCAGGAGCCTCCTGGGAAGCCCAGCCACTCCCTCTGCAAGCCCTTGCTCACTGGAGGCTGGAGGTCAGTGGGGACGCTTAGAGGGAATTGGGCACGGGGGATGTCCTGGGGGGCCTGAGTGGCTCACACTCCTGTCACTGCCATAGAGCTGACGAATCCAGGTGGCTCGGCCTCTCGTCTGCAGGTGAGGAAACCGAGGCATGAAGCCAGTCACTGGAGAGCCAAGGTAGAGGCCAGATTGCTGCCTCCCAGCCCAGGGTCCCTGGTGGCTCCACACCCTGCCCTGCATCTGACCCCGACGCCCAGGCCTTGAAAGCCAGGACTTGACCCCTGAGGATGGCAGCCTGCAGCCATGCCACTGCTAGCCACTACAGCCCCTCGGCCCCGTGGCTCTGGGAGCCTGCTCCATGTCTCTGGGCCCTGGGAAGAAGGGGCACGTGGCAAGAGGCCCTTCTGGGCATCAGCAGCAGTGTGAAGACACTGAAGGAGGGGCTGGGACCTGGAAGAGGGGTGTTGGGAAGACCAGGAGCCCTTCACACTGAGGTATACAGTAGGTGCTCAATTAGTGCCTGCTGGCTGAATGACAGTGATGGAGGTGAGGAGTGAGGACTAATGGGACCAGGCTGCAAAACATGAGGGTGGAGTCTTAGGCAAAGGTGAACCCTTGATCCTATGCCAGAAAGGGTTGGGCCTGGATACCAGGTCCTGGTGAAACCCCACCCTGGCTTCACGGCTAAGTCTTCATTCATTCATTGGGTTTTTAAATGAGCACCTATTATGCACCATGCACAGGCTGCATCAATGAGCAGCACTGGTTGTTAAAACAGTGAGGTGCTTCCACG
The DNA here is from genome assembly GCA_028644305.1 of Xerus rutilus. Classification (NCBI taxonomy): domain Eukaryota; kingdom Metazoa; phylum Chordata; class Mammalia; order Rodentia; family Sciuridae; genus Xerus; species Xerus rutilus. The sequence goes on along the minus strand of CM053415.1, from coordinate 13,309,504 downwards.
CAGGTCCGTGGCCTCTGAGTGCCACACCCCACCCTAGCTGCCTCAACCCCTTTCCTGGGAACCTCAGGCTTTCCCCCATGCTCCAGCCTCCCAAGGGCTGCCACCAGCCACAGGGGCCTCCCACATGCTGCTGGTAGGTGGACGTCAGTTCCAACTGGTTGTGGCCCCAGCCACAGAGACAGCTGTGGACCAAAGACAAGGATCAGTCTCCTCGGACTCACCCTCCAGGGGAGACAGAACAAGTGAGCCCACCAACCCAGTGTCAACCTAACTCAGGGGCCGGCAAGGATGGGCCCAGGAGCCAGATCTGCAGGGAGGACGGGAGCCATGGAGTGGAACAAGGAGAGGAGGCCAGAGCAGGGGCAAAGGCCCCAGGGGGCCCTGTTGGCACATAAGGACCAGTAAGGTGGCCCTCGTGGCCAGAGCAAGCAACAGGAAGAGGGACAGAATCAGATCACATAGGACCTTTACTGCAAGGGAGGTGGGAGCCACAGCAGGCTTCAGAGCAGAGGAGATTCAGGCTGGGATTTAGGGTGTGTTTTTAAGGTACAGCCAGTGTGACTTCCAAGTGGCTGAGTGTGGAAGGTGAAAGCAAAGGAGCCCAGGAGGACATTGGGTTTTGGCCTGAATGGCTGGAAGGACAGTCACCATCAGCTGAGGGAAGGGGGTGCTGGGCAGAGCTGGTTTGGGGGGCAAGAGTTTTGGATGTGCTGTAAGCCTGTTAGGGTGCTCAGTGACAAGGGAGAGGAAGCTGTCAGCCCATGAATTTGGAGTCCAGGAGTTGTCCGCCTGGGGGACCACATGGGGTCATCATTGTCAAGCAATGCTCAAAGTCACAGGACAGTGACATCTCTGCATTCATCTGCTCGAGCCTCGTGACAAGGCACAGCCTGCTGCAGCTCAGCTCAGACACGTATTCCTCACTGTTCTGCAGACTGGAGTCCAAGGTTGGCTGCAGTAAGCTGCCTCTGGGGCTTGCAGACTGCCCTCTCCCCGAGTCCTCACAAGACAGTCCCGCCATGTCTGTGCAATGATCTCTTCTACTTGTAAGGCCCCTGGTCAGATGGGATAGGGCCACCCATGACCTCATTCACCTTACAGCCACCCCTTTCTGTTACCTATAGTCAACCACCTCTGAAAACATTAAATGGAAAATTCCAGAAATAAATGATTTGTGTTTTAAATGCACACCATTCTGAGTAGTGTGGTGAAATATCTCAACCTCCTGCTCTGCCCAGGCTGGGAAGCATTCCTTTGTGCAGCGTGTCCACACTGTATATGCTACCCGACCATGGGTCACTCCACAGTGGTCTTGGTTATCAGCATGATTGCTGTAGTAGGTGTTCAGATGACCTTGCTATTCTTAATCATGACCAAAGCACAAAGGTAGTGATGCTGGCAATTCAGATATGCCAAGGAGAAACCATGAAGTGCTTCCTTTAAAAGTGAAAAACAGGGCTGGGGTTATGGCGCAGTGGTAGCGTGCTTGCCTAGCACGCGGGAGGCACTGGGTTCGATCCTCAGCACCACATAAAAATAAAATAAAGATATTGTGTCCACCTACAACTAAAAAATAAATATTTAAAAAAAATAAAATAAAAGTGAAAAACAAGGGGCTGGGATTATGGCACAGTGGTAGCATGCTCGCCTAGCACGCATAAGGCACTGGGTTCGATCCTCAGCACCACATAAAAATAAAATAAAGATATTCTGTCACCTACAACTAAAAAATAAACATTTAAAAAATAAATAAATAGGGCTGGGATTGTGGCTCAGCGGTAGAGCGCTTGCCTCGCATGCGTGAGGCCCTGGGTTCGATCCTCAGCACCACATACAGAGCAATAAAATAAAGACATTATGTCCATCTACAACTAGAAAAAAATTTTAAAAAAAAATAAATAAAAAATAAAAAAAAAAAAAAAAAATAAATAAATAAAAGTGAAAAACAAGCCAGTCATGGGGACCCATGCCTATAGTCCCAGCCACTCAAGAGGCTGAGGCAGGAGGGTCACAAGTTTAAGGCCAGCCTCAGCAACTTAGACTCTGTCTCAAAATAAAATATTAAAAGTGCTGGGAGCTTTGATTTCAAAAAGGAGGGCTGGGGATGTAGCTCCAGTGATAGAACACCCCTGGGTGAATCCCCAGTACCAAAAAAAAAAGTGATAAGGTTAAAGTGTTCAACTTAATAAGGAAACTAATCATATGATGAGGTTGCTAAGATTTATAGCGTATATGATATTTTGAGAGAGCCTAACCACATTCACATAACTTTTGTTACAGTATATTGTTATAAGTGTTCTATTTTATTATTAATTATCATTGGTAATATCTTACTGTGCCTAAAATTAAACTCTGTCACAGGCATATGTGTATAGGGAAAAGAAAAAAAGCAGCACATAGCCAGGAGTGGTGGCACATGCCTGTAATCCCAGCAATTTAGGAGGCTGAGGCAAGAGGATGGCAAGTTGGAGGCCAGCCTCAGCAAATTAGTGAAGTCCTGAGCAAGCTAGTGAGACCCTGTCTCAAAATTAAAATATTAAAAGGGCTGGGGATATAGCTCAGTTGTAAACCACACCTGAGTTTAATCCCCAGAACCAAAACCAAAACAGTCTATATAGATTTCACTACTGTCTACGGTTCCAGTCCTCTAGTCTTGGGAAGCATCCTCAACGGATTGAAGGTAAGGGGGCTTGTAATTCCCTCTGCACAAATCCTACCTCCAAATCCAGCCACATGCTGAGGTCCTGGGGGTTATTCAGCATAGGAATCTTAGGGAACACAACAGTCACCAAGCAGGGCAAAGTGGATAAAAAGAGCCAAGGTGGCAGATTGCATTGTCCAAGGACAGCTGCAGCTGCACCTGCCATCCCATGTGTTCTTCCAAGACATTCCCCATCAAGAAAAGAGACCAGGTCCCCCTCGCCTGGAACCTGGACAGACCTCAGTGACTGCATCTACCTAGAGCTGAAGAAACTTCCAAGGTTGGGTCATAATAATGCCAGGCACTTCGCTCATTCTCCTGGGATGCTGGCTCTCAGAACCTGGTGTCAGGCTGCAGGAAGCCCAGGCATACAGGGGAGAAGCAGTGTGGAGAGGATCCAGGCCTGGTGACTCTGGCTGCCTGCAGAGCCTCCCTCGGAGCCCCGCCCCAATTGCATGTTCAAGGTTAGAGCAGGGCTCCTTGGACCTGGCCTGCAGAGAGGCAGGCATGGGGAGGCTCCATCCCAACCATCCACACCCCACCCCAGCACAGATGCAGCAGTAGCAGCCACATCGGCCCCTGAGTGCCCAGCGTCTCCAGGGCAGCCTGGTGCAGGGTGAGCCCCTCTGTGCTGGGAACGCCGCCGAGTGCTCTCCAACAGGACGGCTGCCGGAACTTCTGCTCATCCTTCAAACTCCAGCTGGGGTTCACCTCCTCCGTGAAAGCTTCCTTGCCTCAAGTCCCAGAAAGAGTGTGAGGCCACCACCCTACCTGACCTAAGTCCTTGGGCATCCTCGTATTTGTCACCACAGCCCCTAAACAGAGTGACAGAGTAACAGAAGTCTTCCCAGGAAATGTGAGCCTCTGGGAGCTTTGATCCTCTTTGTGTCCTGGGCCTTAAACTTGGCAGGTGTTGAACCAGAATCTGCTGCATGGATGCAGAGTTTGGCCTCATGGGTTTGGTGCAGTGGAATCTGAACTTGCACTGCAGGAGACAAGAGGGTCTTCGTTTTCTAGATCAGCTGCAGGCAGCTGCTGGCTGGCTTTGCCCCCAGGTGGGAATCCTTCTGGAGGAGGGAGCACCTGAGGACTCCCTTTGACGCACAGATAAGTGATCCCACCCAAAAGGAGGACAGAGGAACTTCCAGAGGAAGAAACACTGTGGGGCATAAGAGAGAAACTGGGTCCTCGGGTGGCAGGAGACCTCGATCTTGGCAGACGCATGCTGAGAAGCTGCCGGCCGGCCCTGCAGCCCTGCTTTTACGCAGGCCCAGCCTCGCCACCCTGAAGGCCAGAGGGTCACCTCCTTCCAGTGCCCCACAGGAGCCCCAGGGAGACAGGGGCATGAGTGTGGGTGGTAGACCCCTCTCCCTCCCTGGTTAAAGCTGCGCGGCATGCGCTGAGCTGTGCCCATCTCACAGCCCCCAAACTTCCCTGTGACCTTGAGCCACACAGCTCCCATCTCTGAGCCTCAGTTTCCCCATCTGTTCAACAAGCGGGTCCTTACATGCTCTTGGGATGCACATGACCTCTCGGTGGCAGGTTTGCCCCTCAGGCCTCTGCCGTGACCCTTCCAGCTGGGCAGCTCCTCCAGGGTCACCCAGGAAATGCCTGGAGCAGGCGCAGCTGGGCGGGCAGGGTGCGGGCTTGCCACGTCCTGCCGCTCCCCGGCGGGTCTGTTTGTTTTCCTAAGCAATTCAATATTTAAGACCTGGCCAGCCGCGAGCTCTCGGGCTCCCCCTTCCTTTGTCTTGCTCCCTCCTCCGCCGCCTCGCACCCCCTCCGACAAACCATGCGATTCTGATGGAAAATTCATTAGTGGTCTGGTCTCCTTCCCGCCCCTTCTCCATGTTCCCAGGCAGCTCCGTGCTGGCGTGTCAGCCTTTCCATCCTGATTATCTGGAGACGCCAATTTCAAAGAGACATCTTAATAGTGATGTCAACGAATTAATTAGATGTGTTAATGAGCTAAAAGCAACCCAAATTAAATTAATGCAGTAATAAGCGCAGACAGCAAAATTAGCTCCAATTTCTCTAAATGATTCTGAACTGTACACAACACCTCATCTCGCTAGAACATTACCATCCCCCAAAGCTAATCAAGAACCCGGCGCAATTAACTGCTTAATTACAAACAGGCGCGCGCGGGCGCGCACACGTACACACACACACACACACACACACAGGGCGAGGAATGCAGCAGGCGGGAGGAGATAGCCTGGGGGAGTGGGGGCTGCAGACCCCCTGAAAATAGCACAGGTCACCGTCCCCCCTTTGCATTTTTTGGTAAAACCTCATAGCAGAAAGCAAGTCCAGGGCGCTTGGCTTGGGATGGTCCATCACTGTGGGCGATGGCAAGGGCGCTGGACCAGGCCCGCAGCTGGAAGGATGCTGCCGGGATCCCGGGACCACTGGGCGTGGGGTGGGGAGGGCTCCAGCGGAGGAGGAACGGGAGGAGGAGGGAGGGGAGCAGGGAGGGGGCAGGGAGCAGCGCGGGAGTTGTTTATTGCTTGCATCAGAATCCGAGTTGGAACTAAAAAGCTAATTGTCCAGCCCGGCTGATTTCCCACCGGGCAGGGAGAACTGCTAATAGCTTCGCAAGCGGCTCAGGTATCTGATTAGCTGTAATTGCAGCTTGAGACGGAGCGGGGTGAGGACAGAGGAGGGAAAGGGGCGGGAGGGGGAGGCTGGGGGAGGCAGGGGACTGGGGGCCCTGGCATTCAGGGAGAGGGAGACCAGGTGGGCTGCAGAGGTGAGGGAGAGACCAGGCATTGGGCAGGGGCGGGAAGGGGACAAACAGGAGGCGCGGGACACAGCAGAGGGCATCAGGCAAGCTGCCCGCCCTGAGGACCCCCACCCATGTGCGAGTGGCCTCCACCAGCCCGGCAGGGCCACTTCCAGGGAGTCTTCTCCCCATTTGTAAATGGGGACGGGACCCCATCATAGACCATGAACCAGAGCCCAGGGGTCAGGAGCAGGCCAGAGCTGGGCTGTCGGCACCAACACAGGGACTGGAGTGGCTGCTCCCTTGGACAGGGGCCTGGACAGGTGGAGAGGCCCAGGAGGCCCTGGGACAGGGAAACCGCCCACACCCTGCGATCAGGCCAGTCGCCTACGTAAAGGATGATTTCGTTAATTTCAGATCCGGGCTATTGATTCTGGACAGAAGGAGGTGACTAGCTTTGTCCCTCCCAGCCCAGCCACCCAAGAACCCCAGCTCTGTGGCAGGTGCCTCTCCCAGAGAGGATGGGGAGCCAAGCCACCCTCTCGTCCTCCTCCAGTGACCCCCGCCTCTCTGCCTGTCCTCGCTCCTCCCTTCCTCGTTTCTCAGGGTGCATTTGTTCCTGAGGTACAGATTACTTCCTGCATATGTTTTTTAACTTATGATTCAGTTACAATATGTCTGTCCCCATCCTGGCTGCAAACAGGAAGCAATGTGTCACCACCTCGCCAACCTACTGGCCACAAGTTTGGTCCGTCAAGCTGGGCACCACCCCCAGGGACCCCAAGATGATTGGTCACTGTCCCTGCCTTGCAGAGAGAGCTATGGCACACTGTGACAGCCAATGACACTAGACTAATGATGTGGGTGCTGCAGGAGAGACCCAAGCAACACGGGAGGGTCAGAGCAGAGTCCTGGAGGTGGCTCTGGATGGGTGGGCAGTGAGAGCTGGAGGGCAGGGACATTCTGAGGCTGGACAGCTGAGGCTGTAGGGGCCATGGGGCTGACGGACCCTGAGCCACACCCCTGCACCTCAGGCCTGGCACCCCACATTCCTTTAGCACTGGGGGCAGCAGAATCCTGAGGGAGGTGCTGGGGTGCCAATCAGACTCCTGCCTGGGGCATCGGGGTCTATCCAACCCATGTGCCAGAGCCAGCTGTGAATTCTGCCAGGCCTCCAGTGTTAAATCTGCAAAATGGGGACATCATAAGCTGAGCTTTTGGAGAAGCAAAAAGCCCAGGGTGTTCAGGCCCCCGGAGAGCCCTGCCACCACCCAAGGCCACCAGGCCACAGCCACATGGGGATTCACACGGGGCTCGAGGCAGGTGACTATACCACCCTCTGGTCAGTTGACCTTGCAGGCACACACTTGGCTCAGCCCTTGTATAGATGGGGAGAGCGAGGCTGGCTGCGGGCTGGACTGGCTGCGGGCTGGCCGGGGGTTCAGGATCACAGGGGTCAGCACAGGCCTCTCTGCTCGTCCCCGAATGCCAGGGCGGGCGCCCTGGATGTTGTCACAGGGTTTTATCTCCCAGCAGGAAGAAAGGATTGTTTTGTTCTGGCAGGTGCCCCAGGGAGCGCTGTGATCCCTGAGTGGGGAGCCCAGGGGCCCACAGCAGGTGGAGGGGCTGCGAGGAGACTGGAACCGCGCTCCTGTTCTCCGGCTGCCTTGGATGTGGCAGCCACCACCGCGCCTCAGCCTCTAGCCCCCCACTCAGGAGGCACACGGACAGGTGCCTGTGCCCAGCCTGCCCTGCACACGATGGCTTCGGTGGGGAGGGGCGGGCAGGCCTGGCCTTGGGGAGCCCACTGCCGCCCTGTCAGGCACACACCTGGAGGCTGCCCAGACTCTCGCGGCCCACACCAATTAGGAACTCACTTTACATTATTTTAATTTGTCTCTGGAGCCTTGAAAGGAAAATCATGCGATTATTATTATTATTATTATTTTTTGGCTGGAAACTCCAGCAGCCATTATATAAATTACATATAATTGAATACATTGGAGGCAGTTTATTCTAAACAATCATGTTTTCCCTTCCCCAACAATGGGGCCACCCTCCCCTAATAATTCTGCTCAGTACTGCAATGGAGAAATGTCCTGGCCCTGAGAGGAGCGAGGCCGCTGGGTCACCCAGACCTCTCCACCCAAAGAGGGAACAAGAGACTTTTGTTCGGGGTGCCATGGGTGTGCTGTGTGACCTCTGAGAAGTTGCCTAACCTCTCTGAGTCTCCGTTTTCTCATCTGTCTCACAGGCTGATGTCCTCCATGCAGTGCCCTGGAGGGTGCTGCTTGGGAATATGGTCTTTACCCACCAGGTGAATCCACTCAGGCCAGAGCAGGGGCACAGGACATGTAACCAGGTATGGTAAGACACACAGACATGGAAATGACTGTCATAACAGAATACGTTTTCATCATGCCCACTGACGTGGGAGAGCAAAGTGGGCATGTCCCCCAGCAAGAGGCAGAGGGGGCAGAACAGGTGAGCGCCTGCCATGCAGTTTCCACAGGAAGACGCAGGGGAGGCTGGGTAAGCAGACCAAGAATTGGATGGTTTAAGCAATTAGCAGGCTGGTTGTGGGACTGTCCTCTGCTGTCTGGTACCTCCCCGGGTGACTAGAGTCAGGCACAGTGGCCACAGTGCAGGAGGACTGCTCTCATCCCCTCACATGTCAAAGGAGCTTGCCAGGGAGGCCTGTGCTGCTCTAGAAGTTGGTGACTCCTGGGAGCTGCCCCCCACCCCAGGATCATCAAGGTCCCCCAGGTCAGAGCAGTGGACCAAACAGAAATCCAGCGGACACTGGCAGCCAGCAGACGCTCCAGTCCTGCTGGTAGGCACCGGGCCTTTTGCATGACCTTGCTTGATGCCCACAGTTGCCCGTGGGGGCTGGCATGGGTGTTCCCACCCTGAAGCATGGACAAGGAAACTGAGGCCCAGAAAGGGAAACCCCCTTCCTGAGGTCACACAGGGACTGGGGCAGGGCCAGGATGCAGAGCAGCCTGGAGCAACATGCAGGGTCCAGGCCAAGCTCCCATCGGGGCAGGGTTAGGACCTTGGGCTCCTGGAAGACCAAAGGAGGGGCAACCAGTGGATCAGACGTGGGGTGGACTCCAAGTGGGCTCCTGGGCCGTGTCAGGGTCTAATGAGGTTGTATCTGGGGAGCATCAGCACTTAGTAGATGCTTAGTAAGCAGCACTCCTGGGTGAGCTGGAGGGGCCCTTGCCCCCTCTAGGCCTCAGTTTCCCCATTTGAACAGCAAGGGGTGCTCGAGCAACTGCACTTGGGGGAACTCACCCGACTCATTCTCTAATGCTCTAGAGGCAAGATGTGCCAAAGCGGCACAGCAAGCACCTGGAGACACCCTGCGTCCACCAGGGGGACATGTGCACACAAGGGGCTGCTGGGGCCACTGCACAACTGGCAAAGGCACCCATCACATGGACAGAGGGCAGTGCTTCAGCAGCAGCGGCCTGCCGTCACCATGGGGAGGGATGAGCCTCGGACTTTAGTCCTGGTGCAGTCCCAGGAAGCCCCGGGGAACACGGGATACCACAGCAGCAGAGGCCAGAGGCCTGGCAGCCCAGGCCCCACGGCTCTGCCTATTTTTCAGATTGAACCCAAGCCCTCACACCTGCTAGGCAGGCACTGCCCCGGAGCCACATCCCCAGCCCTTTTTATTTTGATAATGAGTCTCACTAGGTTGCCCAGGCTGACCTGAAACTTGTGATCCTCCTGCCTCAGCTTCCTGAGTTGCTGGGATGACAGGTGTGCACTCATCGCTTCTGAACTGTGTGGGGAAAAACATTTTTAAAACTATGTACCTGTATTTATTGATCTATGTAACAATTTATTCATTCATTCATCTATTTAATTATTTGTTTGTGTGTTTATTGTGGTGCTGGGGATGGAACCCAGGCCCTTGCACATCTTAAGCACATGCTCTATCACTAAGCTACACCCCTCGCCCCTGCTTTTAAAAAAAAATGTCTTAATCATTTGTGGGTATATACCCAAGAAAAATTTTAAAATGTGCACACAAAAACCTATATACAAATATTGATAGTAGCATTATTCTTTTTTGGTACTGGGGATTTAACCCAGGGGCACTCAACCACTGAGTTACATCCCCAGGCCTTTTTTTTTTTTTTTCTTTTTTAAATTTTGAGACAGGGTCTTACTAAGTTACTGAAACTGGACTTGAACTTGTGATCCTCCTACCTCAGCCTCCCAAGCTGCTAGAATTACAGGCATGTGCCACCGCACCCAGGAAGAGCAGCGTTATTCACAACAAAGATTAAAAGCAACAGAAATGTCCATTGATAGATGACCAGACAAACAAATGTGGTCCATCCGTTCAACAGAATGCTGTGCAGCCACGTGAAGGAATGAAGCCTTGTCATGCTATAGCGTGAAACTTGAGGATGCCACTTCTGTGGAATGTCCGGAAAAGGCAAATAAATCCATAGCAAATAAATAAACATAGCATAGGCAAATAAATCCACAGAGAGGGCTAAGGGCTTGGGACGGAAAACTGGGGTGGGGTGGGGTGCGTGGTGATAGGTGTAGTTTCCTTGTTGGGGGTGATGAAAATCTTCTGGAATCAGCTATGGGTGATGGTCACACAGTCTGGGAAGATACTGGAGGCCACCAAACTGCACATGGGAAAGGGCAAGTTGCTAGAAAATGTCACATTCGTTTCCCAGGGTTGCCTTTAACCAAGTGCCACAAACTGGGTAGGGTTGGTGGCGGGACTGGGGTAGGGGTGGTTTACAGCAACAAAAATATATCGTTTTATAGTTGCAGAGACCAGAGGTCTGCCATGGAGGAGCCATGGAGGAGCCAGCAGGGGAGGAGGCTCTCGGCTCCTGGCTCTGGTGGCTGCGGTGCTCCCGACGCTGGTCTCTGCCTCCGCACCACACCTGTTCCTTGTGTGCTCTGGCTTCATGGTCCTTTTCATCTTCACCTAAGGACACTGGTCGTGTTGGGTCACCCACTTGAATGAGCTCAACATGATTACATCTGCAAAGACTCCGTTCCAAATAAAGTCACCCGGGGAACATGGGGTCACCATTCAACCCATCACATATGTGAATTATCTCATTAAAGATGTTTTTCAAATTTTGAGCAATAAAATATAAAAAGAGATGGAGGAAACGGACTCCACAGTCAGGAGCACTGAGTGCAAATATGCTCTCCAGTGACCTTGGAGAAGACTCGATTTTTTTGTCTTCCCCCTGCTCCTGGAACAAGCCCTGGAATGATGTTTGAGAGAGCGACAGCCTGGTGACCTCCCAGGCCTGCGTCTCTGGCCCTCCCATCCTGAATGACCCCGGGCCCTATCTAGGCCAGCCCTGTTCTGACCCTCATCTCTGACCTCCAGGGTCCACTAGCCGTCCCCGCCCCCCTCCAGATCTTGCTTGGAATCGGTGGCAGTCAGCCCTGTCACGTGCCCCGCATCCCCAACTTGTAAAGTAACAACCTGTCACACACACAACCTCTTTGCACCCAAAATGTTCTCTGATCTGTGTAAACTGCAATTGATGCTGCGCCGCTTGATATTAATATCTTTTGTTTGTGTGTCAAGGTTCTGCGGAATCTAATTAAGGAGTGTTCTCTGCGTATCCAGGGTGTTCGAACAATTCCGCCGAGCAGACAGCGCGAGCTGTTGACCTGCACAGATAAACTGTGCTTATGGATTCGGGGGTGGCGACGGGTGGGGGTGCCCCAGCTGCTCTTTTCTGCTGGGGTACCAGGCGTTGCCCGCCTGCATGTGGCCCATGCCCGGCAGTGTGGGCATCTTTGCTGGGGGGTGTTTATTGTAGCAGCAATGTTTTATGTGTACCTCTGTGAATACAGAGATGCACCCACACGCATGCGCCAGGCTTCCCCGGGCAAGTGGCTCCTGTCTCCACGGCCCTTGCCTTGGTATCTGTCTTCCCTTTCAACACCCAGAGAAGCCAGCACAGATGCCCAACTGCACAGATTGGGGGTTGAGGGCTCTGGTGCCTATGGAGGACTCGTGCTGGGGTCTCTGAGCAATCCCTGAGCAACAGACAAACCCACACTTGGAGAGGTGCTGGATTCACCCCAGATAATGACAGGGACAGAGCCTGAAGTCTGTCCTCAGGGATAGGCCAGGATAACTGTCATTCCCTGGGAAGACAGGAAATTGAGGACAGGAGAGAGCAGGCACTTGCCCAGCACAGGTGAAGGCTGGCGGGCAAAGCCAGGTCCTTCCTGACCCCCCAGGCTACACTCTGAGTCTCTGCAGAGGGAATCTGAGGGACTGAGAAGCCAAGGATGAGTGTCCTTCATTCTGAAGGATCAGTCATGTGTGCAGCCAAAGGGACCCCTAGACCTAGGTCCTGGCCTCACCCAAGGAGAACCTTGACAAGTGCCCCTCTCCAACTTCAGTGACCTCCCTGGGAAGTAGGATGCTGTGCTCTCACAGCTCCAGGGTTAGTGGCACCGCTAGCCGGTGGAAGGGTCTGCAGTGTCAGGCAGGGCGACATCAGTGCACTCCTACCAGGCCTTGGCGGGTGATCCTGCCCTGGATGTCCCCTGGGCTGAGAGCCTGCAGCGAGTAAGCGTGCTGAACGCCCACGGGAAAGCCCCGGAGCCGGGATGCAGGGCCGGGGAGGCACAGCAAGCAGGGCACGGGAGAGGAAGCCCTGGGCACAGACTGAAGCAGGAACTCCAGTGAAGCAGAGGTCTGGGCGAGGAGCGACCCCGGGACCTCAAGGTCAGCGCGCCTGTGTGCATGTGTGCCTTGGATGCGCCAGCAGGCTAACGCATGCATGCCGCCGGGAGCACATGGAGTCGTGTACACGTGGAATCCGTGTGCAATAGTATCCGCATCTGCCCCCAGGACCCCTGGCTTGCGCCCGCCAAGCGCACTCAAAAACGCCGGAGCGCCACCTGCCGGAAGTGCCCTGCGAGTTCGCCGCGGGCAGGAAGAGGGCAGGCCCGAGGCCCCGCCCGCCATGGCCCCGCCCTGTTCTGGGACCCGCCCCCCCATAGGGCGTGGCCAATGACTGGTACCCGGAACCTGACCCAATAGGCTCAATTAAACACATAGCAGGCGTGCAACATGGGCTCTCGCTATGACACTTAGGCCTGCCGTCGTGTGGCTCCATTTCACAGATGAGAGAACTGAGGGGATAAAATGCAAGTAACCTGCTCAAGGTCACATGAGAACAAAGTGGCACAGCAGCCGGGGCACACTCAACACCTTCCAGTTACCAGTAAAGTCATATTTATTCAACGATTAATTAGTAGTTATTTACCAGGCTACACCATTCAACCCTTGCAGCCTTGAGTAGGTGTCGGGGAAATGCCTGGGCAGAACTCCACTCCCAGGGCTCTGGGTGGCCCCAGCAACCTCACCGAGCACCCTTCAGCAAGCTAATGACCCCTCTGGGCCTCAGTTTCCCCGTGTGCAGACGTGGAAGCTGGAGAATCTATTTTCTTCAGTTCTCCCCCCCATCCCCCAGACACTGCAGGGTGCCAGGAATTCCTGAGGGCTGCTTTGGTGCAGGGCGGGGGTTTGGGTGTCCCAACCCTGGGCAGGGCCCCTCCATGCCTGCGGCCCCCACCGATGGAAGCTGAGTGCTTCTGCTGCTACTGCAAACACCTCCAGCCACGACCCCCTCCCACCTCCTCCAGGGTCTCCCTCCGAGAGAGAGGCATCTTGGGCCGAGGGTAAGGGGCTGCCAGGGACAGATGGCGCTGGCCCGGGTGCCAACCCAGCAAGAGCCGGGCAGAACCTGCTGCTGTCAAGGGCCTCTGCCAAGCTCAGTGGCAGGCCCTGCACTCGGGCTGCACCTGGTAGGCAGGAGGTTGTGCTGGGGGGACGGGTGGAATGGAGGAAGAAGCCTGGCCCAGCAGTGTCTTTGACAAGTGTGACCTTGGGCAAGTCCCTCCCTGTCTCTGTCTGGCCTCCTCCTCTCCCCGCTGTCATGATTCCCATTCACCTTCTACCATGTGACCCCAGGACCCACTGAGACACAGCTGCATTCACACTGCCACCAATTGGCTGTGTGGCCTCCAGCAAATTCCTTTACCTCTCTGAGCCTCCTTACCCTCATCTGGAAAATGGGCTGACACCCTGTGCTGTCTCTGGCCCAGATGTGGGGCTAGAACAGAGCCTGGGGCAGAGGAGAGCGAATCTGCAGCCTGGGACCTGCCCCCAGCAGGGCCTTGGAGGCCAATGGTATGCTGGTGCCCTGTTGCATGTCGTTTTGTGTTTTATGTAGAGACAGGGTCTCACTGAGTTGCTTAGCCCCACGACGTTGCTGAGGCTGGCTTTGAACTCGCGATCCTCCTGTCTCAGCCTCAGGCGTGCACAACCATACCTGGCTTCATGGGCCCATTTTAAAGATAGGAAAATTAAGGCTCCAAAAGGTGATGTGATTTTCCCATGAAAGCAAGTAGGAAGAGACCACCAGCTGATGGGGGAGCATGGGCAGGGCTGGAAGTGATCGATAGTGTCCCATTCTCAGGCCCAGCGTCCCAGTCAGGCAGCTGTGGGAGGACCCATAGAGTTTGTCCTGTACCCCCAGGGACAGACACAGCAGGTCCTTCAGCCTGAGGCTGAGGAAGAGCTGGGGGGCCGGAATGTGTACCTCCAAAGACACCCCAGGGCCCACATATCCAGGCGGGGCAGCCCTACCCGCTACCACACTCTCACCCCGCACTGACACACACAGGCCCCTCTGGCATCACAGCAGGAACAGGAGTCAAGAGCCTGAATCAAGAGGGATGTCAACTCTGACCAGGGCAAGGAGGCCTGAGACCAACGAGCTCACAACCAACTGCAATGTCCCTTCAGACTAGTCATTTGCCTGATCCCCCCCCCACACACATCAATGCGCGTGCTCAGGTGTTCCAGGCTCACACCTGCCCATCTGCCCTGCCTTGGGCAGGTGTGTCTGCTCGACTAAGCTAAGTTATTTACCTGATTTGGTATGCTCACATGCTCGGAGGACTGTTCAACATAGAAGAATCCGCTGCTGGACGGGTGGATGGATAGACGGGGATAAGAGGACAGACAGATGGATGAGGGAATGGAGGAGTGGGTGGAGGGGCAGGTGGAGGGAGGGATGACAGCTGTATGGATGGATAGACAGACGAGTAGCGAAAAAGAACCCGAGATGAAGTGCACCTCCAATAAGTACACTCCCCTCTGATGTTTAGTGTGGAGATGGGTTGTTCTAAGGGCTGCTATGTGCCCCATTTTACAGATGAGGAGACTGAGGCAGGAGGTAGGAAGTGGCAGATGCAGGGTCACACATCAAGCTCTCGTACCTGAAACTAGAACCCTGTCCTCGCAGAGGCATTTGCCAGGGCGAGGAGGCACAGGGGTTGCCAGCACACTTCAAGGACCTCAGATGGGGCCCTGAGCTCAGACAGCTCATACCCAGGTACCACCCTGAGAAGGGGTGTTGGGGCATCTGCCTGGCACCTCCTGCAGCCCCATCCAGGTCACCTATGCACTGCTGCTGCGGCTGACCCTGCCCCCAGGCCTACGTCTCTGTCCCCATCTACTCCACCTGGGGTCCAGACCTTCCTCACATCTTGGACTGGACATGGGCTCAGAGGCAGGGCATGCAGGGGGATGGTGGGTTGATGCCCGCGAGCTTTCCCAGCCCGAGGTAATTAAAGTGCATAGCTATGGAGAAGTTTGTAATTAAACACTTGAGCATCATCAGACATATCCCAGCATGGCGCCTGATGAATTAATTACGAGGATGCCAGACCCTCAGGTCTGCGTCCTCACTGAGCATGCAGGGGTGGCCCTGAGCCTCCGTGTGGGGAGGAGGGAGCAGACTCAGCTCTCGCCACCTCCCCTGCCCACAGCCCTCCCCTGGACAGCCCAAGCACCCAGACCAGAAATGGGAGGGTCCCCAGCCTCCTCTCACATCTGTCCCACCTCCCCAAAAGCTCCAGACTCCAACCTCACACGTTCCAAGCTCACCCACACACCTGAGCCTTCCAGCACTGTCCTCTGACCGCCACCCACCTGGTGGCACCCCCTCCTCTCCACTTGTCCCTCCCATGCCCATGTCCTGTCCCTCCCAGATGTGCCCACCTTCTCCAGGCGGCCAGATTGATCTCAAAGCCCAGCCCAGAGGGTGCTTCATCCCGGTCTCGTCTCCCTGACCCAGAGCTCAGAATAACCAGAAAAAAATCTCAGACAAACGCGAATCCAGGGACATTCTGCAAAATACCTGATGGCTACACCTCAAAGCTGTCAACGGCATCCACAGCAAGGAACGCCACAGACAGAGTGACCAAGGAGGCAACTCAGTGACAGATGAGATCCTGGGACAGAGAACACATCGGGGGACCCGGGAAACTTGAATGGAGAGTGCAGACGCCAGACCCTCAGTCAAAATCCCAGAAGACACAAACACTGGGGAAACTGCGGGGACAGGAACTCTGCAATTTTCTGTAAAACTACAAAATAAAAGGTTATTATTTTTTAAATTTTTTTTAGTTGTGGATGGACACAATATCTTTATTTATTTATTTTTAGGTGGTGCTGAGGATCGAACCCAGTGCCTCACGCATGCAAGGCAAACGCTCTACCACTGAGCCACAATCTCAGACCTAAAAGGTTATTTTAAACCTTTTAAGGGTACCTTAGAAGGTGCCCGAGCAGATCCGGTTAAACTCCAGCAGAAGGCCGGCACGGGTGTAAGCCTCGGGGGGGTACGATGTTCTCACACTGGTTTCTGTGCCTGAAATGTTTCCTAGTCAAGCATCTAAGAAAACATTTAGCCAGGTGTGGTGGCGCCCGCCCGCCATCCCAGCTGCTCCACAGCTGAGGCAGCAATGAGGCAAGTTCAAGACCAGCCTGGCAACTTGGCCAGACCCGGGCTCGAAATAAAAAATGAAACAAAAAAGAAACTGGGAAGGAAGCAAGGAAAGAAGGGAGGGAGGGAGGGAGGAAGGAAGGAAGGAAGGAAGGGAGGGAGGGAGGGAGGGAGGGAGGGAGGAAGGAAGGAAGGAAGGTAGGAAGGAAGGAAAGAAGGGAGGGAGGGAGGAAAGAAGGGAGGGAGGGAGGAAGGAAGGATGGAAGGAAGGAAGGAAGGAAGGAAGGAAGGAAGGAAGGAAGGAAGGAAGGAAGGAAGGAAGGAAGGAAGGAAGGAAGGGCAGAGTGGTCTGACACCCCCAAAGGCACAGCCCTGAGTGCCAAGTTCCAGATTGATCCTGCCCGCCACCTCTGCCCTCTGATGTCACACAGCCTGGCCAGTCCCTGGCACCTGGCACTCTGTACTCTGCCCCTTCTGACATCATCCTGAGCCTGAGCCTTCCCTAACTGCCACTCCTGAAGACTCCTCTCGCAGGGGTCACCATTGCCTGCCCCACCAGACATCTACCCCGTGGTTTAGAAGGCTGCTCCCACCCCCACATAGGGCCTGGGGCCGCCTGTGAGCAAGGCTTTGCTCTCGCATTTCACAGATGAGGAAACTGAGGCTTGTCAGTCAACCTAAGTTTAGAAGCGTCTGGACTGGAGTCCTGAGCTAAGCTCTCCTTGGCTGCCCTCCTGTCCCACTGTGCACCCAACCTGGACGGAATGGATTCTCAGCCCCTTTGTGTTCCCGTCTGGCTGCTTGTTCTCCTCGGGTTGTGTCTCCTGCCCCGCTTACTCCCCACCGCCACGTTGGTCTTGCTGCCTCTTTTCCACACCCACCTGCCCCAGGTCTTGGCACCACATGCTTCGTCCTCAGAGCATCCCTGACCAGTGCATGGCACTGTTCCTGCTGGGCCACCTTGGCTTGGAGCCCTTGGCAGCGCCCGGCATCCTCTGTCATCAGCCATTCCCAGCACTGGACGGAAGCTGACCTTGCTCTGGAGTGAACTGAGTGGTCTGCTCTCCACTTCTGCAGCTGCTCGGAGCACCCCATTCTAGAGCATCCCATTCTTGAAGCACCCCATTCTTTTTTTTTTTTTAAAATTTTTTTTTTTTAGTTGTTGATGGATTTTTATTTTATTCATTTATTGTTTATATGTGGTGCTGAGGCTCGAACCCAGTGCTTCACGCATGCTAGGCAAGCGCGCTACCACTGAGCTACAGCCCCAGCCCGAAGCACCCCATTCTTGGGAGGAACCAGGGCCAAGATGCCCTGGGCCTAGTGGTGGCCGTGGGCTGGGCAGGTCTATTTCTCTGGCCAAGACACTGCCTAAGCTTTTTTGGCCTGATCCCAGCTGCAGTGCCAGAGCTGGCCAGGCCACAGGGGACACACTGATATTACCTGCCCACAGCCTGGCTCCTGGCTCCATGTGACCTTGGAGGGTCTCCAGATCTTCCCAGAGCCTTGACTTCCACCGTAGGCCTGGAGGCCTGAGCCGAGCCTAGGAGGACAAATCCAGAGACATCATAACCCCCCGTGCTTTCTAGACCAGGGTGACCACGGCCCAGGGCCCTCCTGGTGGGACCTGCACTCAGCCTCCGCTCCGACCCAGGCAGGGAAACTGCAGCTTGGAGAGCAGGAGGAGCCTCGCAGGGAACCCCGAGTGGTTCCTCATAGGGACCCCGGGTGGTTCTGGGAGAGCCCAGCTGTCACTCTGTCTGGTAAAAGCATACACAAGCACGTGCATTCACATCCACGAAAGCCCACGCGTACACGGGCACACATGTGAGTGTGCACACACACCAGGGCTGGGGGGACCCAGGCCAGAGCCAGGCCTCTGTTCCTTATAACGCACATGTGTGTGAGGTGCCAAGTGTGTCCCATGAGTGTCCTGTGCCAGGAGTCACAGCAAGACGTACCCTAATGCATGTAGGTGACATGCTCTGTGCCGTGTGGCACATGTGTGGTCACAGCAGGCCATTTCCTGCTGTATCCAGGCTGCAAGATGCCTGGTGCCAAGGGTGTGGCCAGCCATCACAGCGGAACCTGAAGCGTGCGAGCCGTGGCGTGCGCTGTGCCCGATGCATTGGAGGTGACAGATCTGTAATGTGAAGAATGTGTTAGTTGATGAATTCAGCAAGGCTTTACTGAGCACCTACTACATGCTGGACCCTGGGAATTTAGCAATGGACAGGACAAGTGGAGTCCCTGTCCATGTGGGGCTTACGCTCTGGGAGGGAGCTGATGTTGAGCAGGCATCTTATGTGATGGCCAGCGATGATCACATTGTGGGCAGAGTGGAGGGGACGCCATGAAGACAGCCAGGCAGGCCTGCTGAAAAGCTGAGGCCTCAGGAGGCAGGAGCCAAGCCCGAGGCAAGAGCCCCTCAGGACCTGCCTGAGATCAGGGGAGTCACTGCAGAAGAGTGAGGGAGCAACAAAGGGGTCTCAAGGGCCCACCTAGGTGCCACATACCCAACTCAATCCTGGGCCTCCAGGTGACCAGCTCCCCAATGAGACACCCACAGTCCCAGGCCACAGAGGGCCAGGCTCCTGGGAGTTGGGTAACTGACCAGGGCTGATGGGCCCTGGAGTCCTGCTGCCAACCATATGAGGCTGGCCCACCAACTTTGGAGATTTGGCAAATGTGCCTCACAGACCGGTTGACACCTGGGGAGATGGGAGGGCCAGGAGCGGGGCAGGAGGGCCCTACTGTCTTGGAAGTCTGTGTCGTCTGCCCCGCTCCCCTGGCACCTGAGGGAAGCTACAGCCAGGGAGGGCAAAGCCTGGCTCAGACCCTTAGAATCTTGGGACAAGTGTCTGGAATAGCTCTTGAGGCTCCGCCTCCCCAGCCAGGGGTATATAGGCAGGTAGGCAGGTGCGGCTCACCTGCTGGGCAGGTGTAGCAGGGCAGAGCCAGAGTGCTTTGGAAGGGAGAGCTTGGCCAAAGTCAGAGCTAAAGGCATTGGGACAGCCAACCAGGCTTCGAGAAAGGGAAACTGAGGCACCCAGAGCCTCAGTCCCTTGCTTAAGATGCTGCAGCACATCCGAGTCCAGTAGGGGCCCCACATTTTACCTCCAGATCTATGACAGCAAGAAACCTGGGTCCTGGGCCAGAGCCACATCCCACCCTGGCCTCACCCTGCCCCTAAACCCCCAAGGAACAATTTACCTTTCAGAGCTGGTCCAAGATATTAATTAAGATAAATCTACCTCAATTTTGAGATTCTCTTATCATGTAATTTATCAAAATTATGTTAATTATTTCTGTAGGGCAGCAAAATTATTACCTCTTTTGTGTCTGATTCGTATTAATATTCATAATTTAATAATTCAGCATCCTGGCCATCTGGTCGGGGAGTCGGCTCTTTGCCTCCCTCAGTCCAAGCCAAAGCAACCCCGCCACCCCCGTCAGCATCCCCGGGCCCCAGCCTCCCTGTCCCCTGCACCTTCCCAACTGTGGCCCTGAGGACTCTGGCCCCTGTCTGGGTCCCTGGGCCCGGGGCACCTCAGCCCGCAGCACAGACAGGTACGCACACGGGCGCGCGCCCAGGTAATGCGCACCCACTCACCACCCCGCTTGGCAGGTGAGCGGAGCTGAATTGACATTTCCACACTTTGTGAGTTTTACACTGTAATTTGACATAATTAATGCCTACATTACTGCTGATAATTTAGCTAGTTAATTAAACTCGGAGGAGATAATTAAGGAAAGGCTACTGCTTGGATTGCTAATTGTTTTTGTCATTATTTCAGGGGCCGACAGCTGCCGGCTGAGTCATCCTGTTTTGTCAGCTGACGGGTCATGTGACACAGGGTCCCTGGGGGGCCCCCCACTTTCAGGGGAGGGAGGCGCGCAGCCAGCTACCTGGCTGCAGCCTGGAGCCTCGCCAAGCGCTGCTGGCTGATGGGGCTCCTCTGTTCCTACTTCTTGGAGCAGTGACAGTCCCCATGGCTTCTGGGGTCCTCCCAGCCTTACCTGAGAACCCTAGCCTGGGGTCATGAAAAGGTCAGCCTTACCTGAAGGAGGAGGGAACCCCTCCATGCATCAGCATGCAAGCTCGAGGGGTCAAGTGGCAGCACCCAAGCCTTTTGCAAGTGGTCAGATAAGAAGTAGAACTTCTTGGGCCTGTTGGAAACCAGATGGATGATCCCACATAGCAAAAAATGGGACAGAGACCAGATACACACACACACACACACACACACACACACACACACACACACACACGCCCTCTCTGTCTCTTACCAGGTGATGTCCTGAACCGCCTCTGCTGAGAAGTCACAGCCCCTTGACCTTGGACCTCCAAAACTGTGATCCAAAATGAACTTCTTTTAAAAAAAGGTGTGGGGGGGGGCAGGCACAGTGGCGCATGCTGGGGAGGGGGGGCTGATGCAGGAGGATCACAAGTTCAAAGCCAGCCTCAGCAACTTAGTGAGGCCCTAAGCAACTCAGTGAGACCCTGCCTCTCATAAAATATAAAAAAGGGTGTGGCTCAGTGGGTAAGGCCCCTGGGCTCAATCCCTGGTACCAAAAAAGAAAAAAATATCGGGGAGTGGATTCTGGGAGCAGGAGGAGTTGAGGCTCTGTGCTTCTGGGGTGCTTGATGTCAACGAGGGGCTCCATTCAGGGCTCTCAGCATCCTGCTGTCCCCAGGGAAAGCCCTGAGACCCCTTCCTGCCCACCGCAGAGGGCCCTGTCCTGGCCGGGGTCAGGCCCTGGCCCATAGAATTTTCTGCCCACAAAACAGCCAGCAGTGGCAGATCACTGTCATCACTGTCCCCACTTCCCTGAGGAGGAAGCCAGGGCCCTGCTGAGGGTCACATGACCGTAGATGGCCACAGATCCCATGCAAGACCTGCAGAGGACCGAGGAGCTGGAGGACAGCTGAGCAGACCTCTGCCGGCAAGCCCCAGGGTTCCCTGATTCAAGGAGTGGACGGGACTGTCCCCCAGCCCGAGGCCGGCTCAGATGGTGAGGGCACCCAAGATAGTCCCACTGGTCCCAGAATCTCTATGGGATTGCATGCCAGGCTCAGGTCCTCGTCTCCAAGGAGCTCACGTCTTCAGGGAGAATCGGATACACTGTGTAGATAGAAGCTGTTGGGACTCTGACTTGACTGTCAGAACGTTCAAGTCAAAGAATCCTGAGTTTACTTTCCTTCTACACCAGAAGGTTCTAGAGTGGTGAATTCAGGGATCAACAAAACATCAACAAAGACCCAGGAGCCTTTCTTTCTGACCTACTAGTCTTATCCCTCATGGTCCTAAACTGGCTGCTGTGGCTCCGTTAGTCTCACACCCCACATAGCACCCCACGTCCCACCCCACATCCAGCAAAGATCATAATCAGGCTATTTCCTTAATTAGGAGGTTTCCAGGGAGAACTAGAGTCTCAGGACATTCTCCTGTTGGGCTGTTTACTTCCATTGGTACTAGTTCTGATTGGGCCATGACAAGAGGCTTTCTCAATCCAGCACAGAGCCCTTGGTCAGTGCAGGTGACAGCTTCAGACAGAGCACTCTTGGCGGATCCCTGATCCCGCCTCTCGCTCTCAGAATGGCTACCTTCCACGAACTCCCATCGCCCTCTGAGTCCCCACCGAAAGCCACAATAAGCAGCAGACCTCTACCAGCCCCCAGCTCATCCTTGTTTCCCCAGCCTGGACAAGAGCACCTCTGGGACACAAGGGTCACATGTGCAGCTGAGTCTAATGTTTCTTGAGTCCATCACAGCAATGACCACCCCCTTCCAAGAATGTGGGCCCTGACCCCAGTTTTGGTGACCTGTTGGTGGCCCTGTGTCCCCTCCTGGCAACAAGCTCCACTCAGGTTGGACTCTCTCATCTGCAAACAGAAAGTCCAAGCCGGGCGCGGTGGCGCACGCCTGTCATCCCAGCACTTAGGGAGGCTGAGACAGGAGAATCGCGAGTTCAAAGCCAGCCTCAGCAATGGCGAGGTGCTAAGCAACTCAGTGAGACCCTGTCTCTACATAAAACACAAAACAGGGCTTGGATGTGGCTCAGTGGTCGAGTGCCCCTGAGCTGAATCCCCAGTACCAAAACAAAACAAAACAAAAAAACAGAAAGATCAGTAGGACTTGGAACAGGGGACGAAGACCTCGAGAAGTGGGGCCAACAGTGTCCCCAAACCTAGAAGCTCAGAACATGACCTGATTTGGAAAATGGGTCTTTGCAGATGTCATCAGTTGAAGATCTCTGGAGGAGCCCGTCCTGAGGAGAGTGGCTCTAATTCCATGGCCGGTGTCCTTACAGGAAGAGGAAAATCCAGACACGTAGGCCCAGGGGAGGAGCCACACGGTGACTGGGACAAGACAGAGACTAGAGGGTCTCGGCCGCAGGCCCAGGCACACTGGCAGGCATGAAAGAGGGGAGGGGCCAGGAGGATTGTCCCCTGGTGCTGTCAGGGGGAGCCTGTCCCTGAACCTTGGTGTCAGACCTCTGGTCTCCAGAATTGTGGGAAAATGAGCTTTTGCTAGTTTAAGCCCTAGTTCAGGTGGCTTTGTCATTGCAGGCACAGGACACTCACATCCCCAGTGTCTATCCCTCATCCTCCTTTAGGACAAAGCCTGCCGGGGGGACTAGAGAGAGACCACCCTCACCAGTGTCCTTTGGAGCTCTGTGGGGCCAAGTGACTAAACTCTGGCCAAGGTGGAGGGAGCAGGCCCCGCCTGACCCTGGGGTCGTGTATCCAAGTTCCTGCTGCCCCACGCCTCTGGCCCCCGTGACCCTCCACACCACAGTCAGAACCAGCACAGGCTATGAAGGGGGTCCTCCACCCAAAGGCTGACCCTGTCCTGACTGTCCACCCGGCCACTCCACACCCATCAGTCTAGTTCCAGCCAGATCCTGTGCCCCACCTGCCACAGGGCCTTTGCAGGTGCTGCATCCCCACTGCTCCCCATCCAGCTAACCCTCCTCGTCCTGCACACCCTCCTCAGAGCCCCCGCCCCCTGCTCTCCCTGCAGTGTGCCTCCCAGCTGCGTTTCTCTGCCTCCATGTTTGTCCACCTTGCCCCCGAGTCCCTGAGGACAGGAGCTGTGTGCGTCTTGTCCACTGTGGGGCCCTCAGCACCCAGTAAGCAGCCCCGCCCACAGGAGCTGTCAGTAAGCGCTTGCTGAGTGGACAGAGGTGAATGATGCCAGGCACAAGCAGTCTAGGGGACTGTCACCTGGTGCCACCTGGTGCTTCCCTTGATGGCGTCACTGGAAACAGAGTCCTAGGACCAACTTTCCCTCTGACAAGCACCTGACAGTTTTCTCCCACAGATTAGGGGCGTGGGTGGTGGTGGGGGGCACCCTAGGGTGAAGCTGGACTTCACCCTGCGCGTAACAGAGCAGGACCCTGAGGGTTTCCAGCAGGAAGGGGACACCAGCCCAGACACACAGTGGCCAGGAATGGGAAGGAAGACACTGGACAGGAAAGCACAGCCACGGGAAAGAGCAAGAAAGTGGACAGGGAGTGGACAGGGTAGGGGGAGGGTGCCCACACCTTCAGGACGTATGAGAAGACACCAAGAGGACATCATGAAAATGGCCAGCAGGATCTCCATGAGCCACTCCCCCGTCCAACAGAACACAAGGCTAGCTACAAACGCAAGGGTCACATGCAAAATTTAGAATTTTCTAGCAGCCATATTTTATTATTTATTTTTTTGGTACTGGGGATTGAACTCAGGGGCACTCGACCACTGAGCCACATCCCCAGCCCTGTTTTATGTTTTATGTAGAGACAGGGTCTCACTGAGTTGCTTAGCGCCTCGCCATTGCTGAGGCTGGCTTTAAACTCACGATCCTCCTGCCTCAGCCTCCCAAAATTCTGGGATTACAGGTGTGTGCCACCGCGCCCAGCTTAGCCATATTGTTAAAAATAAGCAAAAAGAAACAGGTATTGCTGGGCATGGTGGTGCATGCCTGTAATCCCAGCACCTCAGGAGGCTGAGGCAGGAGGATTGAGAATTCAAAGCTGGCCTCAACAATTTGCGAGGCCCTAAGCAACTTAGCGAGACCCTGTCTCTAAGTAAAATCCAAAAAAGGCCGGGGAGGTAACTCAGTAGTTAAGCACCCCTGGATTCAATCCTTAGTTTCACAAAAGAAAAAAAAAAGAAGTGAAAGTGAAGTTTATTTAATGACATTTTATTTAACCCAATATACCTAAATATTGCCATCTCAATAAGAGATCGGTACAAAATGTTAGTAGTGATATGCCGCACGTTCTTTGGACTGCTTTGGAAACCCCGTGTGTGTTTTGTGTTTCTCGTGCACGTTAATTTGACAGGCCACGTGTCAGGTGCTCGGCAGCCACCTGTGGCCAGTGGCCACCATAGCCTGTGGCTCACATCACAGGATTCCATTCCCCACCAACAGTTTTTAACCTGAATGTCCCTGTTCATCTGTCATCCCTTGAAAGCCTGGCCAGCTGCCCTGGCTGCCAGGGCTTTGTGGTAACCTGAGTTGAAGCAGGAAATTTAGTTCCGAGTCAGCCCAGCAGGCTCTGGTCCCCATCCTCAAGGTCTCATGTGGCTATTTGTGCTTTGCCACTGGACCCACCCCTGTGCCTCCAGGCCGAGGGGCATCCTAGACCTGAGACCCACATTGCTGTACCCGGTCACTGGCCCCTGCATGTCCCTCTGGCTTCTGGTTTCCAAGCAGCAATTCTTAAAACGTCAACACATATACACCAAAATCATCCCAGTGTCCCTTAGATCCTGACCCCAGCTGCCTGCCGACAAGACCAAGGTCATCTATCTCCCCAGGAAACCAGCCCCACTGGCCAGCACCCCGGTTCACAAATCCAATTGCCACTTTCTAGAAAGTTCTCCCTCGTAAATAAATGAGAATAGAAATGGCCCATATGGATATATAATGTTGTTAAAACCACTGATTAAGTTTTACACAACCGTGTGAGAGCAAACGAAAAGGTTTTAGCTTTTTAATTTAAGAAAAGAGGAATATGATATAATTTCAATTTGTGATAAGATAAGATGTTCTCGATATTGCGGTTTCAATTGGATTACATCCTAATGTACTTTATAAAGTGTCAGGACGGCTGCAGATTAAGGTGTGTGTGTGATATTCTTTATTAACAATTTAATGGGCCGGCGTTCACTCTATCCGTCTTCATCAAGGGCTTCCAGCCCGCCTGGGAGACCTCGTTAGTGCAGAACCCGAAACTCCAGGCTGGGACAAGAGGGCTGGGACTCCTCAGTGAAGACCAGCCTGAGGGAAGACCCCTAGGTGGACCAGCAAACAGATGGGCTTCCACTACCTGCCATAGCACCTGGTCAGAGGCCTCTGCTAGGGGGGCTCTGGGAGGCAGCGACCAGGAACAGAGGGGGAAGGGTCCTGCCCTGCCCCATCCTCTGGCTGCACCCCTCCTGCGGGGTTAGAAGTCTCCAGGGAAAAGGGATGTGGCCACCCAGAGCTCTGTCCACCTTCCCCACCTTGCTCCAGATTCCCAAGGCTCCAGAATTCCCTGAGCACAGCCCCTGACACCCTTGGGGTCTCCCTGAGCCCCCTGAGCACACCCAGGCCCAAACGGAGGTGCGGGTGAGCAGGCAGGACCCGGCCCTCAGGAAGAGAGGGGTGGGCTGGGGGGCTCAACTCTTGCCCTGGACCCTGCACACACCAGGGCCCTGGTGGGGTCTGGCCCAAGTAGAGGCTGTGTCCCGGCTCCAGGTGTGGCCCTCAGCTCTGGGACGCTCCAGAAAGGTCCCCAAGGGACCTCCAGCCCTCACCAGTCTGCTCAGCTCCAGGGTGGTGGGGCAGCTCCCTGGGCCTCACAGTAAGCACGTCCAAGCCAGGGTTTGGGCAGCGTCCATCTCTACTGCTGGTGGATACAGCCCACAGGACTCTTCCCCTTTGCACAGGTGACAAAGTGGAGGCCAGAAGGCGCCAACAATCTGCGTCACAGCTGGAACCGGGTCTCACTCGCTCATTCACCCACTCACTCAGCAGATGTCAGCTGAGCTCCATTGGGGCCAAGCACTGTCCTGGAGCAGGGGCCACACACATGGTGGGAGGGCAGGTGACCCCTGACCTCAAGAAATTCCACCTGAGAGAGGGGAGATGGACAACAGCCAAAGCCAGACGGTGAGCTCCAGGGACTGAGGGACCAGGGCCCCCTCCTAGGAGGGCACAGCCACAGAGACCTGGACGTGGGACACGAGGGCTCAGGCAGAGGGGCCTTGCACATCCAAGGGCCTGTGGCACAGAGGCCAGAACGCTGGGAGCAGAGGGGTGAGAGGGCAGTAGAGGAAGGTGGGGACACAGGGCCCTGGGAAGAGGGGCCACTTGGCTGAGTCCAGGCCTGGACAGGCCTCCCCCTGCTCACCCAGCCTCGCTTCCCTCC
Organism: Xerus rutilus; assembly: GCA_028644305.1. Lineage (NCBI taxonomy): Eukaryota > Metazoa > Chordata > Mammalia > Rodentia > Sciuridae > Xerus > Xerus rutilus. The sequence goes on along the minus strand of CM053415.1, from coordinate 13,282,848 downwards.
CTTTCTTCCTGCTGCAGCCAGAGGCCCCGCACCCCGCTCACCAGCTCCTGAGCCAGGCCTTAGTCCTTGCTGCTCCCAGGCCTAGACGGTCCCTCCATCCAGCATTTGTTTCAGACCCCAGGGCTGCAGGACTGGGGACCCATGGACACAGGGATGGGGGGCAGGGGCAGCCCCTCCCCTAATTATCCCCCCATCCTATATCCACACAATGAATATTGTTGTTGCAGGGCTCTTCTTGGGACAGGAAGGACTGAACACATATTAAGTACCTCCTGTGTTTGCAGGCAGGAGAGGGTGGCCCTGGGACACCTCTGGAGCCTGCTAGACCCAACTCCAGTCTGCAGTGAAGGGCAAAGTGCCTGCTCAGCTGGAGGGGGTGCTGATTTGCTTCCAAGTTGGGGACAAGCAGGTGAACTAGCCCCACCCTGTCCCAAGGGGCCACCCCAGGGTCACACAGGCTTACTGCTCCACCACTGGCTGCTGGAGCCCAGCATCTGGCTAGGTCGGGCACCCTGAGTGTGCATCCCAGTGGCCTGCCACCAACATTACCTGGAGCTGCAGGCGCTGGACCCCATCAAGGAGCAACGCATCCTGCCCCACTGGTCAGTGCTGGGCAGGCCTTGACTTCCAAGGCTCCATTTACGCAGCTTTGTGGTGTCCACCCAGGGCCACCTGGCACCCCACAGCTGCTCCTGGGGTCCCTTGATGGCTGGATCTGGAGTACTGCCCTGCTGGGTACCTTGGAGCTGTGTGGCCCCAGCAGGCCCAGACCCGGTGCCCAAAGTGGAGCTGGAAAGACTTTCCTTCCCCACCCGAAAGCCCTATCAGTCCCTTCTTGACATACCCCACAGGAGTTACTCACGGCCCCTCAAAAGCACAGTCCAGAAACCCAGAGCTCAACCTCAGGTTCCAGTCCCCAGCCTATACCTAATGTGCTGTGCAGCTTCAAGGCACTGTATCACTTCCCTGAGCCTCAATTTCCTTATCAGGAAAATGGAGCTGCTTTGGGGATGCACCAGGCTGCCCGGTCCCTGCTGCGTGGCACTCTGCCTCCCCCTGGTGGCCAGGATGTCACACTGCCACAGGTCCCCTGGTGGGTCACTCTGGGACATTGGTCTGGAGCGCCCCACAGGCTCAGCTGCATGGTCAGGCCACTGTCCAAGCCCCTCTTGGCTTCACAATAATACACAGAGGCCCCGGGGCCCCTGTTCACAACTGCTCACATGACCCAGGGCCCAAGGAACCAGGCCATGCTGGAGCACCTGGTCCGGGCCCTTATGACCACTCGGGCAGCCTGTCTCCTGACTCTTCCCTCTGGTCTCTCTGCCCCCATTGGGCATCTTTAAGCTCCCAGTCCACGATCCTGCGGTTCCTTTGGCCAGTCACACCTTCCCTATCCAGGTGTCTTCCATTCCAGGGCCCAGCCACCAGTGTCTGGGACACCCAAGGTCTCAGATGCCAGGCCACCGAGATGCACACCCCCAGTGGGCCCCACCTGAGTTCATTTCCACAGCGCCCCAGCCCCACCTCCCATGAAGCTCATGTCCAGCCCCCTCATGCAACCAGGAGGGGGAACACCCCCCTCAGTGAGCCCAGGCAAGTCCAGAGAGGGTCAGCTCCTACTCAAGGCCACAGAGCACATCCCCTCTGGGTAGAGCTAGACTGAGATATGGCCCTTGCGCCTTGTGCTGGGCCCCAGCACACAGGAAATGTTGGGGGAGTAGAGCAGCCGGGGGCATCTGTTAGTTTCTTTATTGAAGCCACGAGAAGGGGGAGGCCCAGGCCCCGTGGCCCCAAGTACCCACTCCAGTCCCTTCTTGAGCCTGGATGCAGGGCCATGGCCAAGGTCCAGAGAGGGTCCTGCAGCCCCTGCCAGGCAGCTCACTCAGGGTGACCACTTTTGCTCTTAGGGGACCAAATCTTAGGCAAGCGGAACTTGGACTTTTTCCTCTGGAGACCTGAGGAAAGGAAAGGACAGTGAGGTTGTGCTCGAAGCTGACCACTGGCCACACAAGTCTCTGTGGGATGTCTTTCCCTTCCACCCACCGGGGTCCTCCAGGCAGCAGAAAGAAGGGCCCAGAGCAGATCTTCACCCCTCCTCAAAGTACCTGCCCCACGGAGCACCGTGAAAGCCCCGGCAAGTGCCCACGCCCACCCCAGCCATCAGCCAATGAGCTCCCTGGAGTGACGGGGTGCTCGCTCCCACAGAGTCATCCACCAAGGCTGCCATCTGGACCCAGGACCCAGTGCCAGCAGCCCCTGTGCCCACACTGCCCACACGAAGATACCCAGCTTCTGGATCATGTTCTCTAGCATCTGGTCCTCCTCTTGCTCCCTGGAACAGAGATGAGGTGGCCATGAGGGGACATGTCCTAGACAGGGCAGGGGAGACACTGTCTCCAGTCCCCTCCCACCAGAGCCTTGGCCCCACCTGACGCTGTGGCCACCTGCCCTCTCCAGATAAACAGGCCAGAGTGTGACATCACTCTCCCCACTGGGGCAGGCCCCTACCCTCTCCAGGCCCAGCCCTTTAACAGTGACCTGAGATAGCAGGATCCCTGACCTGACCACACTGGTGACCTAGGACAGCAGGGGCCCTGCGCTGACCACATCAGTGACCCTGGGCTGACCACACTGGTGACCTGGGGGCAGCAGCAACCCTGGGCTGACCACACCAGTGACCTGGGATGGCAGGGGCCCCTGGGCTGACCATATCAGTGACCTGGGATGGCAGAGGACCTAGGCTGACCACACCAGTGACCTGGGACAGCAGGGGGCCCTGGGCCAATTAAACTAGTGACCTAGAATGGCATGGGGCCTTGGGCTGACCACACCAGTGACCTGGAACGGCAGGGGCCCTGGGCTGACCACAACTGTGACACAGGGACAGCAAGGGGCCCTGGGAGGCACCTTCAAGGTCCCACTTGGGCTCGGTCCTGGCTGCTGACTCTGTGTGGACCAGACAAGACCCTCATTGGAGATAGGAAAAGTCCTTAGGGACAGCCCTGAGGTCCACGACCCAGTGCAGATGCCAGAAGACACACAGCTGTGCAAATTTACACTAAAAATAAAATCTTAGGTCCAGCTCCCCAGTTACACAGGCCACAGGACAAGTGACTCATAACTACACGTGGCCAGGGGCTACCATGCTGGACGGTCCTGATACGGGGACATTACCATCCCAGCAGAAAGTTCTGGACAATACTGACCCTGAAGGCTGGGGACCTGAGGCAGGAAAGAGCTGTGTGGCCAAGAACCGAGACCATGGCCTGGGAGGCCTGTGTGACGTGAGGGGCCCACCTAAGGGACACACCTGAATGCACAGGTCTCCCTCCCCCCAGGGGTGAAAGGTGGTGAATAAGAGCAGCCAGGCTGGGAGCAGGGGGGTCCCTGGGGGGCGACACTCTCCAAGCCCCTCAGCCCTGCCCTCACCGGAGCCGGTCCTCGTCCAGGAAGTCCACGATGTCACTGCGGTCATTCACCGTGCTCACATACTGCCTCAGCAGCTCCTGCTCCCGCTGCCAGTCCTGGGGTGACTTCAGAGCCTCTGCAAGGACAGCTGGTCATCAGCAGCCCCACCCTGCCGGGGGACAGTGTTCCCTGCCCAGGAGTGGGCTTCTTTCCTCTGGGGAAGCTGGAGGGCTGGGTCCCCAAGCGGACCTCAGGCCAGGGAGAAGGGACCGACCAGTCTGAGTGTTGGGCGCTGTCCCCTGGGCCTTCTCCCCAAGCACTGGCCACAGCGGGACGCAGAGGCAGGCACAGGCCCCGCCCACAGCAAGGAGGGGCTGGCAGCACTGGCGGCTGGCGAGAGGCGCTTCACGCGCTGCACTCATCCTGTCTCACACCAGCTGTGCGGCGGGCCACCTGTCCTCATTTTGGAAGGGATGGAAGCCGGGCACAGAGGCTGAGTGACGTGGCCTAGGACACACAGCCAGGAAGTGAAGGAGCTTGGGCCACATAGCAACACCACTGGCCTCTCACAGGGGCAGCAGGGCGGACTTGGAGGGCTGGCACCCCTCATGCCAACCTAGGCCTGAGGCCTTCCACCCCTGCTGGCCTGCACTCTGTAGCCCCCAGGCTGGGCTTCCTGGAAGGAGGGGCACAGAACACACCGGGCTTGGCCATCAGCTGTCGCAGTTCACCCTCGAGGTCCAGCTGCTGCTCCTCCAGGCGCTGGTCCTTGGACCTGCGGGGCACAGAGGTCTGAGGCCTGGCCTGACCCGGCTGCTCCCACCCGAGCCTTCTGGGACAGGGCCTTGCAGCTCCCGGGGCTGCGAGATGCCCACTTGTACATCAGCTCCGACTCCAGCCTCAGCAGAAGCTGCTTCTCGTGGATGAGCCGGAACCAGTCCACCATGAGGCCGTCCTCCGTGTCATCTGAGGAGAGAAGCTGGCTGGACGCAGGGAGGGGCTGCCGGGACTCCCAGCACCCACCCAGCACAAAGGGTCTCCACCTGGGTCAGGGTCCCAGGGCCAAGGACATTCCCCAGGGGAACGCTGGCTGACTGCCAGGCAGGGCACTCAGGAGGGCCTGCGCCCGGCTTACCACCCTCTGCCGCCCGCAGACGCTTCTCCAGCTCGACTCCCCTGAGCTCCAGTGTGTCCAGCTGCCTCTCAATGTCCTGCATCTGCCTCTGGATCTCCTCTTGGGGGATGTAGTCAGGGTGCAGCTGAGGGGGACAGTTGGATGCAGCTGGGGACCAAGGGCAGTCACACAGGGGCCAGTCTCCGGGCCACCCATGGTCAGTCTACTCACCCTGACGGGGGAGGTCACCTTCTTGCTGGGCAGAGCAGGCATGCTGGCGGGGCCCAAGGGCCTCCCTAGAGAAGGGACAGGCTGAACTTCTGGTGCTAAGGCCCAGTGAGACCCAGACATGGCCTGGAAGGGTCTGACCCAGGGCTGCTGGGCCCACCTAGTCCCAGCCTCCTGGATGTCCCCTGCACCACTCACTACCCAGCTGCCTGCCCCAGTCATAGGCACTCGGGCAGTCCCTGCTGGTGCCCAAAGGACAAGAGCTCACACGGGCCAACCCAGACCCCATCCCGCTGCATTCCTACTTCCCTCTGGATCAGCAACGACAAACACACCCCCTCCAGCATCCCTGGCCACCCCAGACTCTCAGGCTGCCAGGATAGTGCTATCACCCTATTCACAAAGACGACTTGGTCCTCCAGGCCTTTCCTCCTTCTAGCCCACTGAGCTCCTACGCATCCTCCGAAGCCCCAGGAGGCATGTCCTCCTCAGAGGAAACCTCCCTTGGTCTACACCCCAAATAGAAGCATCTCTCTGGGGCTGACCTGGTTTGCCCTCAGGATGGGGCTTCTCCTCCTTCCAGCTCCTGGCCAGGGCTTCCTGCCCAGAGGGCTCTGGCTGGAGCCAGTCAGCAGAAACGTCAAGGTTGGCAGGGACAGCCAGTCTCCTGCGATGGGAGGGGGAAGGGGAGGGGGAGGGGGAGGCGGCTGCCCGCAGGCAGGAGACAGAGCCACGTGTCAGGCTGGAAGGCCAGTGCCGCCCCTTAGCCAGAGCCCACCAGGAGCACTGAAGTCACAACACCCTGGGCTTCCCCAGCAGACACGGGGCCAGCCCTACAAGACCCCCAGACACTGCCCAGACTGGCTATGTCCACCCACAGAGGGCAGCATCCTGACTGACCCTCAGGATGGGTGGACCCGGATGTGGGGTGACTATGAGTGCTGGGAGCAAACACGTAAAAACAGGCACGTGGCCACACACGGACCCACACTGGAATGCGCACACACGCACTCCCCCCTGCCTGAGCACGCGCGCACACGTGAGCCCCATCTAGAACACACACGCACACATGTGTGCCCTCCTGAGGCTGAGACCACCACTGCCCTTCCCGCCACAGCCCACGAGGGTGGCACACACCTAGGACCCGCAACCCCAGAGGCACCTGGAGCCCCAGGTTCCCTCCAGCATTACCTGAGAGGCCAGACCTGGAGCTGTCTGGACTTGGTGTCGTCTCAGGCCGCACAGGGGTCAGGGTGATGCAGACACCCCCATCGGAGCTGCCTGCCACCTTCCTGGGGGCTTCTCCCACCCTGGGCTCTACCAGAACCTGTGGCTCCTTCAGCTCCAAAGACCTAGGCAGAAGGCTCAAGGTCAGCCCAGCCCTCATCAGTGCAGGTATGGGACCCCTGGAGAGCCTCCCAAAGCCACCGGCAGACAGGACGGAAGCACGCAGCCTGAAGAGAGGGCAGCCTGGAACATTCCGGGTGATCACTTGCCTCCCAGCTCAAGACCCAAACCTGTTTGGACCCCTCAGGGCACACAGCTGTGCTGACCTGCACATACTCACCTGTGAACCCCTCCAGTCATGAGCACATGCTCAGGTATTCACAGGTGACCCAGACAAAAGCCCAGAACCCCATGAGTATGTGCACGTGAGCTGCTGTGTCCAGGTGTGGACATCTGCTCTTCTGCCTGATATCTGGTATGTGTCCCCATGTCATCCTGCTGGTGTGAGTTGTTCTATGACAATCAGTCTGGCATGCATTGTCCCCTGTCACTCAGCTGGTATAAGTCATCTCCCATAGTCAGCTGGTGTGAGTTGTCCCATCACCCAGCTGGTGTGAATAAACCCCTGTCACTCAGCTGGTGTGAGTCACCCTACCACTCAGGTGGTGTGAATCCACCATTACCTGGCTGGGTGAGTCAACCCTTCACTTGGCTGTTGTGAATCATCCTCTGTCACTCTGCTGCTGTGAGTTGTTCCCTGTCACTCAGCTGATGTAAGTGGTCTCCTATAGCTCAGATGGCGTGAGTATCCCCGTCACTCAGTTGGTGTGAAATTGATCCGTGTCATCTGTCTGGTGTGAGTCAGCTTTTGCTATGTACATCTGAGGGGTACAAGTGGTGCTGTGGGGCGTTAATCTGCTGGCGTGTGCCCTCAAGTTCCCAGAGCAGTTACTAAGCGCCTCTTGTGCCAGACCCTGAGCCCACTCAGTCCCACCCTGAGACACACGGGCACAGGAGTGGGTCGAGGCAGGGCAAGCCCCATCCACCAGCCCCTCACCTCCCAGCAGGGGTCTTCTTATCCACAGGCTTCAGGCGGGCCCTCCATCCTTCTGGCCCATCTTCCTGGCCTTCCTGGAGGCTGGCACCTGGGCCTGGGTAGATGAATGGGGTCAAGGGCCAAGGAGATAATTCATTAGGGTCTGTCCAGTTAGGGGATGTTTTCCGGGAAACACTGAGCCTCCTCACTCCCGTCTTCCTGAAGCCACCCACCCTCAGAGACCCCCAGAGCCACCCAGCATTCAGGAAGAAGCACTGGGCTGAAATTTAGAGGCGGGGCTTCCAGCCTGGCCACTTCTGAGCCTCGGCTTCCTCTTCTGCCCTCAGGGCAGGGGGTGAGGGGGCACACACTTGAGTGTGCCCCTGGGAAGGGAATGGCGGAGCTGTGCTGCCCGTCTGCAAGCTTTCCTGGCTCAGACCTGACAGTGGCTTCATCAGTGGGGGCTCAGCCAAAGGGATGGAGAGATCCAGAAAAACAATCCACACAGTGCAAATTGTGCAAGCTCTGAGCCAGCTTGATGGTGCCACAGGCACCTCCAAGATCCTCCCAGATGTCTAGAAAAAGCCCCAGTACCCAGAAGTCTCAAGGACCTAAGTTGAGACGGAGTGCATGGCCCCGGAGTCTCCCTGGGGTAGCAGAACTTCGTGGGGGGTATCATAACAGAGGGGAGCCCCACACTAGGGACAGAGCCAACACTGGGCACCAGCCAGAATCATGACTGAGGGCAGGAGCCACATGGACTGGGCTGGGCACCAGCAAGGAGAAGCATACACTGGGTGGCAAATGGTGACAGACAGTGAGGCTCTGGGGACACATGCCACAGCCACTTGGGAGCAAGCGAAGACCCAGGGGAGCTATGAGGCTGGTGTCACAGAGAATCACAGGACCCAGGAGCAAGACCAAGGGCCAGGCTGTGCACTAGCGGACGCGCAGGACCCAGCCCGGGGAGCCGCGCACCCCACATTGAAAAGGCTCTCACTCTTTGCAGGCGGGGCCTCCAGCTGCAGCCTAGAGACAGCGCCTGTGCGGCTGACCCCAGTGGATGCTGAGGATACGGCCAAGTTCCTTCGGCCAGCCTGGGGCAATACTCTTGATGTGCTGTCCACACTCAGTCGGGGAGGCAGCTCCGTCCTTGAAGGGGGGCTACGAGCCTGGGGAGTCACTGATTGTGAAGGTTGGGCTGAGGGAATTGCTCGTGGTTCTTCAGTTTTGGGACGGTGATTGGGGGCAGGAGCGGTGACTGGGGAGGTCCTGTGGGTAAGAGAGCAGGCATCAGGCAGGAGAGGATCCAGGATCCCCTCCCCGCATCCCAGGCAGAAGCCACATAGCCTCTCCCAGAGCTAATTCCCAGCATCCACCCTCTAAAGCACAGTCCCCCCAGCAAAGGGTAGGCCATGGGCATCTATTTCTGGCACTTGCACACATTGGTGGCAGATTTGCCATTAAATCCAGTGTTGGACGAGATTAAAAATGTTCCCAAACACACCCCAAACACAGGCCAGGACCCAGGAGCACCAGGGACTTCACTGTAGAGGCCCTGCCCAGAGCCACAGCTGGCCTGCACCTGCCCAGCTCCACCCTCAGCCACTCAAACCATGTGGCCCACTCAAACCAAGGCCTCCACACGGCTGCATGGTCAGGGGTCACTTTGCACTGCCATGGATGCAGACACATGCAGGAAGCCAGACTGCTGGCACACAGAGCCCGGGGTGCGGGCACCATCACTTCCCCAAGCCTGGCACTCTGTTCTGCTGGGGCCAAGGCAGCTCTCCAGGAGGGGCAGGTGGACTCACCCTCCTCCCAGCCCCGTGACCACCCTGGGAGTCTGGGCACCAGTCTGGGCTGCAGTCAGGCAGGTCTAAGCCAAAAATGCATAAAGGGCCCCGTCTCTAAATTAGAAAACACAAAATCAGGCTGAGGATGTGGCTCAGTGGTCGAGCGCCCCTGAGTTCAATCCCCGGTACCAAAAAAAAATGCATAAAGGGGTAACAGAGGCAGCAAACGCAGTGTGTCGCCAGCCGGGGTGGGGTCTCCTTACTCGCCAGGCGACTGTGCTGGATGGAACAGGGTCCCCTAAAGTTCATGTCCAAAGTATGCTCAGAGTGGGATCTTATTTGCAAAAAGAGCTTTGTGGATGTTGTCACGTTACAATGTGGTCGGGCTGCAGTGGTGCCCTTAGAGACAGAGGAGAGACACAGGGAGGGTGGAGAGATGTGGCCACAGGCCGAGGCGCGCCGAGAGCTACCTGCAGCTAAAGACAGGGAGGCTCCTCCCCTGGGGCCTGCAGGGAGCACGGCCTGCACACAACCTGATGCCAGACTCTGGCCTCCAGGACTGAGAGGACTGTTCTGCCGCTGAAGCTGCCTGGTGAGCAGCTCCAGACTCTAACAGTGACTGTCCCCATTCTGCCATCTGCTCAGGGTCCAGGGGAAGGCACTTCACATGCGCCTGTCAGACGGCCGACGTTCAGACCCTGCTGGCGCGGCACCCTGGCTCAAACCTGGTTTCTCATCTACGAAGGTGCAGGGTCCTCTGCACCGACCTGTGTGCCCCACAGCAGACCCCAGGTGACAATGTCATTGCATGGTCAGACCCTGAACATGTGCAGATGGCAGCCCATCACCAAGCCCAGCCGTTCCTGTAATTTTCTTTCCATTTCCCAGATGAGAAAACTGAGGCTGGGGAAAATGCAGTCTCTGTGATCACAAGGCCAAGAAGGGCAGAGCCCAGAACCCTCAGCTGCCCTTCAACCCCTCTGGCCTCCTGGGGGCCCCAGTGGTTGTGGACAGGCAGTGACTATGCCCTAGGCCCCTCCTCCACCTACCTGCTGGGAACCTGGGTGCCAGCCTCCCCCAGCCCCGGAAGGGCCTTCCTGAGAAAGCTCAGAGCTTGCTCTCTGCTGCTGTCCCGGGGAGGAGCATTGGCTGCAGCGGGGTCCTTGCTTGCTGGGCCACTGCTGGGGGACACCGGCATCTGGAAGAACTTCTCCCGGGCCTGCTGGGTCCTGGAGGCTGAGAGGGTCCAGGCTGAAGGGTCTGCTGTGCCTGGAGACACTGAGCTCGAATGGAGCTTGGTCTGGGCTGGTGCTACTTGAGGGGCTCCCCGGCCTTGTGGTGTGGCAGGGCAAGAGTCCAGGGCACTTGGGGACACAGCAGGACGGGAGCTGGCTGTCACTGCACCCTGGGCAGGAGATGACCACCCCATCGGGGAGCTGTTGGTCACACGTGTGTTTGCTTTGCCGTTCACGGAGGATGCCACTCGGCTCGTGGAGACCCTGGGCCCCACTGGGCTCCCCATGTGGATGTGGGAGAAGGTGGCTGGAGGGTCACGTGCAGCCGGAACAAAACCTCTGGCAGTTATGGTGCCTACTTCAGGCTCCTGGGCCACTGGCCTGGCCTTTGGGGCTGCCTCTCTCAGCCCATTCGTCTCCTGGGCCTTCTGCGGGGTGCTGGGGGGCCAGGCGTGCCTAGGAACAGCCCCTGTCTGTTTGGAGGTTGGGCCTGGCAATGTGGGGCGTGCAGAGGTGGCTGTGGGGTGGTGGCTGGTACAGATGAAGACACCCGGCTCTCCAGTGGCTCGGTAGGCCCCTGAGTGCAACGTGTTGGAACACTGCTGACACCTGCAGAAGATCACCAGGGACTCTGGTCACTCATCCTTCAGTTACTCGTTTGCTCATGCCTTCCCAAGAACACATGCAGACGTACTCCTGTGTCTACACATGTGGTCACTGAGTCATTCAACAAACCCTCTTCTCATGTCCGTAACCATCATGAGTCACAAACTCCTCCAAGAATCTCCCTAGGGGTGTGTGGGAGCCCCACGGAGTGTTCCTGTCTGTCAGCACACACACAGGCCACCCTATGCCCCATTTTGGGGGCTGACCCACCCTTAGCAGGGCTTGCCTACTAGGAGCCCCCAGCCTGGGAGGCATAGAGCAGGTGAGGAGGGGGCTGTCAATGGCCACACAGTAAAAAGCCCCAACGTGAAGGTCTGCGAAGGTCTAGGGAGATGGAATCAGCCTGTCTGCAAGGACAGTCCAAGGGCAGTTCCCACTGGGGACTGTATCAGGTCGTGGGTGCCTGGAAACAACTGGGTGTCTCTGGCCACCAGTAACTGGTGAGACTGAACAGGAGGATGTGGCCAGATGGAAGGGTTACAGGAGACAAGGGAGGTATCTGAGCAGGGGCGGTGCCCACGTGGGCATGGGGGCGGGACCCTACCTGAAGCAGCTGCGGTGGTACAGCCGCCCGTCGGCCAGGTGCCGCTGCACCAGATGCACATGCTTGCCGCAGACCCCACAGGTGCTGCTGACCGAGCTGCCTGCCACCACTGGGCCCTGGGGAAGGTGCAGGAGCTACTGGGTGTCAGCTGATCTCTCCAGGCTCCCGTCTCAGCCAGGACACATTTACCCTCCACCCTGACACCAGCTGCCCACAGCATCTGGAGATGCCATTGTATAGAGCAGAAAACTGAGGCCACCAGAAGAGCAGCAAGCAAGGGACCGGTCAGGGATCTAAGTTCAGGACCTCCAGCCTACCCCTAGGGAGGGAGCGGAGGCCTGGCTTCAGTGGTCCTGGGGAAGAGGTGGATGCCAGGGGACAGACCAGTCCTTCCTTTTCCCAGCTAGGGCACAGGGATCCAAGCCCATTTCCAGTATGTTGGCCTTGTGAGGCTCCAGGTCCTCAGACCCTGAGTGACCACCCGGGGACAGTAGGGAGCGCCCAAACACATCCCTCGGTCTCCACCTCTGAGAAGTGGAGCTCATTCACATAGTCCATCTGGCCTGGGAATAAAGGGCCAGCCTGCACCCCTCCCATCCCAGGAGGGAAGCAAGAAACCTGCTGTGAGCCCAGAAAGGTCTGGGTTTGGGCTCTGCTCCATCTGCATGACCTCCCTGGGCCTCAGTTTACCCATGTGTATAATGGGGATGGTAATCCCTGCTGCAGGATTACCACAGTCAGTGGGGAGAGGAAGCTAATCCCAGGAGGCTCTCAAGAAGCAGCTGCAGCTGTCCATGCTCTGGACCCCAGGGGGAACCTCCCCACCTCGAGCCCTGTGGTTCTGGGCCACACACAGCCCCACAAGAGCTGGCGGGAAACCAGAGAGAGGGCTGGCGGGGTGCTTACAGCCTTCTGGGGTGGGCCCTCGGAGCCCCCGTCCTTTCTCTGGACCACGGGGTTTGTCCTAGCTGGAGACAGTGGTGGCCCCCGGGCTGGGACATGTGCAGGCAGCTTGGCCGGCTGGCACGGGGCCTTCCCAGAAGGTTCCTCATTGGAGTCTGACGGGGGCCTCTTCACACCGGCCATGCCCCCAACTGCCATGAGACACACAGGGGTCAGAGGTTCCCACCCAGCTGGCACCCTTGCTCTGAAAGGTCCTGGGTTCACAGAGGCTCCTGTGTCCAGCACAGGGCTTGGTGCCAGGGGGGTGGGGTGGACCTCCTGGGGCCCTTGCTGGGTGGGGGTGGCCGAGGGCACATTCTTCCCAGTACAGCCTGGCCTGGCCCACACCCCGTCCCCGCTGAGAGCCCAGTCCAGGGTCAGGCAAAAGGGACTTTTCTGCTTCTCCACAAGGCGGGGCTGGCTCTGTGCCCAGAGTGGTTCCGGGGATTTCTGAAGCCTAGAGGAGGAATGTGGCGAAGGACAGAACAGCTCCACACGCAAAGGGCTGGGGAAAAGCCCGGGCCTGCCACCCCCGCCTGGGCCAGCCCGGCCTCCACAGGCCCCAGAGTCAGCATGACACTGCCAGGGTCTGATGAGCCACCAGACTACGGGCACAGAAGTGCAGAGGTCCAGATGGGCCAACAGTGACCCGGGGTGGAGACATGAGCTGGGAAGGGGTGAGCAGGCGGGACTGAGGGACCAGGGCTTTGCTCAGTGCTCATGCTGGGACAAGACCATAGTCCTCTTTAGAGGACAACACAGACGTGGGGGCTCCACACAATGTGACCCCAGAAAGGCCACCTCTCTGCTTCACAGGGCAATAACACAGCCCACTGCCACCTCAGGGATGATGCTGGATGTCAGGACACTGGGGGGGCTGGGTAGGGACCCCAACATGGGAGAACCACATGGCTGCAGCATAAATGGGTCCGGAGGCCCCAAGAGGACCCGGCGAGGGCCCAGGCAAGACTAGGCCTGGGTCCTCCTCCTGAGGCCAGGCACAGGCCAGGAGGGCGGGGACTCACTGGGGGAACGGCCGTGGAAATAGTTGTAGTACTGTGACACGTAAGTCAGGATGCTCAGCCGGTCAGGCACTTTCAGGGCCACCATGTCTTCAGCGTCCAGCAAGGCTGGGATACCCAGCTGCTCCTCAGCCACGCGGAAGGCCTGGAAGGTGGGCAGGAGTCAACAGGAAGGCCTTGTCCTTGGCCCCCAGTCCATCCCGGAACGAAAGCCCAAGGCAAGAACAGGTTTTGAGCCCAGAAGGCCCTGCCCGCCCGCATGACGGGGGCTCAGCCTGCCCATCTGTATAAGGGGATCAGAATCCCAACTACCTGAAGTTGCTCAGGGGAACCAGGCTTGGGTGGGCTCTGCAGGGGACTCCCCTGAGCTGGCCCTGTAACCCCTTGAGCCCTGTGATGCCAAACCCTGTCCACTCAGGGAGCGGCCTTTCTGTGGGCATGGCCAACACCCATCCGGAGTCTCGAGGGGCCAAGAAGGGACACAAAGGCAGCCTGTTTCCAAGCAGTCTAAGTATGGGAGAGGCGACATTTGAGGCTGAGATGAGACACAAGACGCTGGGTTGGGGAGGGCCAGGAAGCCTGCAGTTATGGAGCACCCACAGCACACTGGACACGGTAGATCTTAGCCCCAGCATCACCCCCTGGCCTTCCCCTCTGTCTACTGCCTCCCTCTAGCACCCAAGCCCCCAGGGGCTCCAACCATTGACCTGTGGTCTGGCCTGGCCTCCCCACTGGCCTCCCTCCTCGCTAGGCTCGCCCCAGGGCTCCCTAAGCACCTGCTGCCCAACCACCCGACTCCTGGACTCATTGGAAATCCCCCGGCCGCAGCTGCAGATGGCTCCCACCCTCAGGCCCAGCACCAATCCACCAAAGGTGGCCACATAAAAGCTTCTCTGGGCTCACAGGTCTCACTTAGTCCAGGCCAGAACCATAGGGGTGTCCTACCCAGGAGGGCTCTGTCCACCCTTGGTGGCCCATCTACAGAGTGACAGCTCCTGGACTCTGTCTCCTGGCTGCCCCCTGTAGCAGGCTCCACCTGCAACTGCCTACGTGACCCCCACGTAAATCTCAAACAGGGTGCCTGGTCCCTCGCAGACCTGCAGCCCAATGAGGTTCAAACCAAAGGGCCACATCTCCTCTGACCCCTCCTCCAAACAGGCCAGGATCCAGTCCCATCCACGGCTGTCCCTGCCCGCCTCCCTTCCCCTCCTCAGCAGCCCACAGGAGCAGATCCATCTCTCAAGAATCCCATCTGGCTGGAGTGGAGGCCCAAGTCCTCCTCACACCCTGCCCTGCCCACCCGCCCATGCCGGCCTCCCTGCCTGTCCAGCCAGGCGCCCTCCAGCTCAGGGCCTTTGCCCTGGTGGCCCCTTGCCCTGGGACACCCTTCCTGCTGATCTCCATGAGGCCTAACCAGGACCACCAGGGCCTAGCCCTCCCACAGCCTCCTTGGGACCCCTTGCTGTCTTGGGCCAGGTCCCTTCAGGGAAGGATGCTCCCTGGCCACTCCCTCCCCCCTCACTGCCCCACTGAGGAAGAGAGAGGACCAGAGAGGCTGGGCTCCAAGATTAGAGGCCACTCCTGGAATGCTGGGTCACCCAGCTGAGAGCTGGCCACTGAGCTGGGCAGCGATGTCAGGCCTGCCGTGGGACACTATTGTGCAGCCAGGGCAAGACGGGCTGGGGTCGGGGCCAGCTTTGAGGGTGGGCTGGGAGGGAAGGACAAGGTGGGGGACTCACCAGTTTGTTGTTCTCATATATGTTCTCCTTCCGGAGGGCACTGAAGTTTCTGGAAGATTAAAAAACCCTCATGTCCAAAGCAGCTCAGAGTCTAAGCAGGCAGAGGCTGGTGGGGCCTCCCCGATGCAGAAGCCAAGGCCAGGAGAGGCGCTGGGACGAGCAAGCTCCGCAGCCTTGAGTGGACTCAAGGCTGCAGGGTGGCACCAGGCTGGGCTGCTGGCCTGCTTTGGCCAGTGAAGCTGCCCAGCACCAACACCACTGCCGCCCCTCACCTGGACACAGACAGCCCAGGATGGTCTTCACAGCTCAACCTTCATCTCCAGTCCCTGAGGAGGCTCAGCCCTTACCCACCATTCCTGCCCCAATCAGAGGTAGCAGAAGACAGGACCAGGGAGGCAAACTCACCAGCCCAGGGCAGCCCAGCCAGAATACAGCTCAGAGGAGGCCACTTCCAATACCAAATTCAGGGACATGGTGACATGGTGGGTCAGGGAGGACAATGTTCTCAAGGATAAAAAGACAGAATGGGGCTGGGATTGCAGCTCAGTGGTAGAGCGCTTGCCTCACATGCGTGAGGCACTGGGTTCGATCCTCAGCACCACATAAAAATAAATAAAATAAAGATATTGTGTCCATCTACAACTAAAAAAAAAATTTAAAAAAAAAAAGTCAGGATGGACATGAGAAGCCCTGGGGCAGGGGACAGAGACAAAAGAGAGGGATGGAAAGCCAGGAGGCCAGCCTGCCACACTGCCCGCCCGTCTGTCCCATCATGTCCTTCTATTTTCACAGGAGGGGAGCTGTTCTCAGTTCTGCACAAACACCTTCTCTCTCCACATTCACTTGTCCCATGGAGTGGACACTGGTCATGTCTGCATCTCACAGACGAGGAAACAGGCCCAGAGAGGCTGCAGGACATGCTCAGATCACACAGCAGGAGGTGGGTGGCAGAGTCAGGCCACAGCTCCAGAGTCCAAGTGCTCCCTCTTTCATGAAGGAGTGGCATTACCAAGTGCTACAAGGTGTGCCATCTCCTCCAGGGAGGGCAAACCCTCAGAGATGAGGTCATCAGAGCCCTCCTTTCCTCCCAGAGGCAAGGCCCCAGGCCAGCCTGGACACAGGCACAGTCCTGCTGGAGCTCCAGCTGACTCCAGGACTCCACGCACCCTCCCAGCATGCCCAACACCGCACACCACGGCCCACCGCACACCTGAGCCCAGGTGAGCTGGTTAAACAGGGACCCATCCAGTGGCTGCAGGGAGCTGGATTGTTCCAGAAGTTTCCTGACACAAGAGAGAGGCTCAGGCCAAGAACTGTGTGCTGCCTCCCCAGGCGCCAACGTCAGCCCTCCTTACTGGGGACCTCAGCTCCCCTGCCCAAGGTGGCAAGAGCCTGGCAACACAAGGCTGGCAGCTCAGGTGGAGGAGAGGGAGGCGTTGGCCACCTGAGGCCACCTGGTGGGGACGGCCTGTCTCCCAGCCCAGTCGGCCAACAGAGGTCAGGCCCTGATAACCCTCAGAGAGCCAGGTTGTGAGCCCATTGTACAGATGAGCAAGCAGGGCAGCAGGCCACCCACACCACATGGTCCCAGCCATCCATCCATCATCTGCCCATTGCTGGGGAAACCACCAGCACTTCCGGCGAGGACCACCTCCAGGTGATGCGTCCCAGATGTCAAGACCACCCACAAGCACAGAGACTTTCAGTGAGGAGAGATGGCTGGACAGATGACACCAGAGAGGGGTGGGTTTCCACACCCGCAAGGCTAGGGGGCCTCTGTCCTGCTGCCTGGGCATGGTCTACAGAGTCCATCCCCACCCAGCAGGCCCCAAGCATGTCCAGGAGCATGTGGGTGGAGGCCCAGCTCCGCAGGTCCACACTGCCTGCTACTCCTCAGCATCTGGGTACAGAAGCCGTCTCCCTGTCCCCCCCACCACCACATTCCCTTGAAAGTTCAAGTTTTCTCCAGACCCCCAGGTCACCGCAAAGGGCAAGACTGGTGTCCAGCACAGGGTCTCCTGGTGTAGATAGGAGAACAGTTTGTTTACTCTCCAAACAAAGTAGGAGGCCACCAGCCTCCTGCATTTTCCTCCATCCACCTAGGGGCCCAGGCTCCCTCCTGCAGGGTCATCTTGTCCCCATGACCCAGAGTGCACATCCATAGCTCTAAGCAGGTCAGGCACCCCAGGGTCCCTATGATGGCAGTGGCTCTCTGAGCAGGGCACAGGGCGCAGGTCGGACACACCAGGACTGCTGGCCCCAGGGACCACGTCCAGCTGCTTCCTGCCTGTGCCTCACTGAGGCCTCTCAGCACAGGTGCGGGTGGCGTCACTTTAGTCCCTGAGGAGCTACGCTGAGGCCAGTGCACTGGTGGAAATCACTGGTCACCCCACCCATCCCTCCAGGAAGTCCACATGGCCAGGACCCATGGGGAGGACCCCTGACGTCACAAGCTGAATTGTGTTTCCTCCAAAAAAGTCTTGTTGGTGTGTAAACCCCCAGAACATCCAAATGTGACCTTGCTTAGAGACAGAGTCCTGACAAAGGCCGTCACATCAATTCTCAGCATTTGAAGTCAGATTATTCTGGTACCTGGACCACAGGGCCGGGTATACAGTTGGTGCTCTATTTATGCTCGCTGATGAATGATCTACTCGTGTCTGCTGAATAAGGTTTCCACAGCAACATTGGCAGGACAATTATTCTTTCAACACTGGCAGGACAGATGAATCCATGGGGCCTACAGGTTAGTCACACATGTCCGTCGGTCAGCTACGTCCAGTGTGTGCCTAGCCTGGCCAGACCAAGGCACAACCCTGCCTCCCACAGGCCACCACGGCCCCACAGAGTGTTAACTTCAGCCGGGGAAGGTGATGGCTCCCGCCCCAGCACCCGGGAGCTCTTGGGAATGTAAACCCCCTTCCACGCTCCCAGATGGCGGGCTTCCTGTTGCTCTTTTCCCGGAACAAATGCAGCCATGCAGGGTAGACAGGGAGGGAAAGACCCTGGCTCTGTGTCTCCAGGCACCTCCAGCACATCTGCAGTTAATCTCACCAGGATGGGGCAGAGGGGAGACAGACAGACAGACCGGCCCCCACCTCCAAAGCAGAGCGGGATCTGGGGATAGTGCAAACCCAGAGAGACACCAAGACAAAGGACACGGGCAGCCACAGGGCTGGGCATCAGAGCCTGGGCTGCCCCCAGGGGTGGGGGCCATCCTGGAGAACTGGCCGGAAGGCAGCAGCAGGGGCTTGGGCAGCAGGCCCTCAGGCCTGGAACAGAAGGCCTCTGTCCCCAGGCAGTTTCCTGTGACCACAGGGCCTGCGTGGGAGGGGGAGGGAGGTCAGCCCAGCCTCAACTGCCACCCGCACTCCCGCGGGGGGAGGGGGAGAGGGCTACTTCTCAAGCCTCTAGGCAGGGCCTCCCATGTGAGTGTCCCCTGACCCCAGCCACAGGCAAGTTAGAGCCTTGGGGACCCTGGGGGAGTCCTGCCAGACAGGGAGCCACCATCCAAAGGCCCTGCAAGGTTTCCTCAGCCACCCGCTGCTTCTGGCCACCAGCCTCCAGAGCTACAGAGGCTTGGAGAAGGTTCAAGTCATCTTGCCATGTGACTGAGGCTGGGGGTGGGGTGAAACTTCATTTCAGCCTCCCCAGGGCCACCAAGTCCAGAAAATGGACCTGCGTCCTTGATCCCTAGAGGAGGGCTGCGGGGCTTCCCTGACCACTGGAAGGTCCCCTGGGCAGATGGATGATGCTGGCCCACGCCCTCCACCCCAGCTCCCACCTGCCACAGAGCCCAACAGCAGTTCCTGGTCAGGCCTGGAAGGGGATGGGGTCCTGGGGCCACCCTGCAGCAACTCCAGCCCTGACAGGTTCATTTCTCAGGCTTGGGGAGGGTGTGGCTGTTTGCTCTGGGTGGCTCTGGAGTCACCTGGCAGCTGGCAGCTGTGGCTCATGGTAGAAACAGACCCTGCAGGCACGCACCCTTGAGATCTGCCTCCAGAAATCTACAGCTCTGGGGCACACAGGGCAGCTGACTGGGCAGGGAGCCTGTTTCCGGATCTGCAAGTGGAGATGCATGCTCACCTTCCGGTGGGAGGGGCAGGGATACAGTTCAGGTGAACTCCTTCAACCTGCCAGGCACAACCCTACCTGGACTGGCTCAGCGCCCCTTACTTGCTCCCTCACAGCTGCTGTCCACCGAGGGCCAGAGGAAACATGCTCAGCATGCAGCAGGAAGGACTGAGGTCAGACAATGGGAAGGAGTTCCTGGTGGCAAAGCTAGGGTTATGAAGACAGGATGTCCACCTTCCTGCTACTAGATGGTCTTCATGTAAGAAGAGGAAGACAGGAGTGTTGGAGGCTGGGTCCCACCAGACCAAGGTCTCACCCAAACTCTGACTTCTGGGCTCCCCCAAGAACCTGTCTTTCACAAATTGCCTCCTTTCCTGGTGGCCACTGGGGACAGAAAGATCAGCTTAGGGCTTCACTGTGCTTTGCCCTGGCCACCCTCTGGCCCAGAGGCATGGCCAGGCAAGGCAGGAGGCCCAGGCCAGGATGTTTAGGACTCAGACACAGGGACAGGCATGCGCTCCTCCCTCTGGTGTTCCATTAGCCAATAGCCACCAACCCTGTCGAAACCTGTCTGTGTAACAAACGGCCACAAACTGGGGCTCAACAAAAATGAACCTGCTCCTTCAGCCCTGGGGGCCCGAAGCCCAACATCCAGGCCCTGGAGGCACATGCACTCCCGGAGTCTCCCGGCTTCCTCCAGCGAGGCCTCCTCCAGCTTCACATGGCTCCAGCATCCCCGGGCTCGTGACACCACCACTCCTTATCCGTCTCTTCGGTTGAGTAGCTCCCCCTCCTGCTCCCCACTGCACACAGGCACCTGCTGAGCTTCTACTACATCTACTGAGCCCCACCCATATGCCCTTACCTTGGAGGCTCCAGCTACAGGCAGATATCCACCAAGCAGGGCTCCAGGCATAGGGGCTACGGTGGTGAATAAGACACCCCACCTCTGCAAGAGACAGTCCAGTGGAGACAGACAGCAAGCAAGCCAGCAGTGCACACGACAATTCCATCCCACGGGTCGCTGCAACCAGCGGCCTCTTCCTCCTGCCTCTTCCTATGCTGACCTCCACTGTCTGAAGTCATTTTGAGCCTTGATTCATTTGCCTGCTCACTGCTCAACTCTGGGACTAGGATGGGGCTCACTGCGTTTGGGGACTTTACACAGTGCTGGGTATAGCACAGGTGCTCAGCAGCCATCAGTTAAATGAATGTGTATGTGGCGCCTGCTCATGCACACACGCATGTGCCACGTGCACAGGCACATCCAGCCTCTGACCCCAGAAAGCTGGGAGCAGATGGAAGCTCTCCAGGGCCAGAAAAGCCCCAGATATCCAGTTACCCCGGTGTAAGGCTGCTGGGACAGCAAACGGGGCACCATCTCCCCTCCACTTGAAGGCTTCAGGACTTGTCCCCCCAGTCCATTCTGGGCTTCCTGGGTTTAGTCATCAGCCAGCTTTACCCAGGACCCCCAGTGGGGCTCAGCCTGCCAGCCTCCCCACTCTAGGTCCCTCTCCCAGTCATGATGCCCCTGGCCCACTGTCCATCAAAACTCAGGCTTTCCAGGCAGTGGCATGTGGTGCTCCAACATCTCTGCCTCCAAGGGCAACTGAGGCGCATGCCTGGGCAGGGAGCAGAGGCTGCTGAAGTGCCACACTAAGATCCCCAGGCAGCTCCACAAAAGTACATCACAACCTTGGGCAGGAGCCACAGCCTCTTGCTCAAGACTCCAGCTTCCTGGAGAGAACAGAGCTTGGTACAGGGGAAGAGCAGGGTGCCAGCCCTGGCTTGGCCTGGCATGCTGTGAGACCTGGCAAGGGCTCGCCTCTCTGGGCCTCAGTTTCCCCATCTGCACAGCCTGAGGCCAGGTGCTGCCTCTGGCCTCAGCCAGTCTCAAGACCTCCTTGGCAAACACACCCACACCCCAGCCCTGGTCTCAGCCATTCAGCCAAAGAGCATTTGCTGAGTGAATAACTGATGGAACAGATTTAGCGTGGGTCAAGATCCAGCAGCAAAGCAGGGGAAGACTCCCAGCCACCCATGCCAAGACCCTCTTGGGGGAGAGGCCCAGGAACAGGGGCCCAGTCTCAATCATGTCCCCATCACTCCAGGGTGTAGAGGCCTGCCAACAGGACCTGGGGTCTCAAGGCTTCCTGCTCTGCCTCTCTGGGCAGTGATGCTGGGCTGTATCCCCAAAGAAACCCAAGGAGGCTAGGGGTAGGGGCAGCACCTGCACTAGATGCCTGGAAAGATTGGGGTCTTGCTGCAGACCTCAGGGCAGTATCTGGTCTCAGAGAGCCCAAAGGGGTAGCTCTGCTGGGCCTTTCCCCGGGATGAGGGGGCGACTGGAGCCCAAAACACTGCCCTGAGTCACCACTGACTAAGCCGGCGGCTGTCCTGGCTGTGGCCCAGCTGCCCTTGATGGACGGCTCACTGAGGTCGCTCGCTGAAGCCTGGGCCCCGGGATGGGCTGTGCGACGGATCCTTGCCCTTCCCGGTCCCAGATGGCCCATCTCCGGGGCATGCCTGCGAGTTCTGACTCTGCGCCCCCTTACGTCAGCCTCGGGCGAGCCTGTTTTTGTGGACACTTGAGGCCGTGCAAAGAGGTCAAAGGGCGCGGGAGCGGCTCGACTCACATGAGGTCAGGTCTGTGGCGGTGCAGGATGGCGCAGAAGGCCAGGCCGTCGCGGAACGACGTGGTCATGTTGGTGATGTTCACGTCGCGGTACCCCTCGCACTGCTGCCGGCACCACTGCTGCAGCGCTTTGATGGCGGCCATGCGGCCGGCGGGTGCTCTACACGCGGGCTTGGGCGGCTCGGCCCGCCGGCGGAAGCACACCGAGGGACACGCTGACCGGCTGGCCCGCACGCCAGCAACCGCGGGGGTAAAGAGCGGTGGCCACCACCGCCTCCGCCGCCGGACCCGGAGCCCGCTCGCCGCCGCCGCCGGTCCCGCCCCCGGAGGCCCCGCCCCCAAAGACAAGTACCCCGAGGGCCCGCCCCGATAGGCCTCGGCCCCGACAGGCCACGCCTCTTGCCGGTCCTGTCCCGGGAAGCCACACCCCCTTCTGGGCCAAGCCCCACTCCTGCACTGGCTTTTGCCGGCCGCCCGCCCGTAGTCGGACCACGCCCACTGAGGCCCCGCCCCACCGCCCCTATCTGGGGACCCAAGGGGGACGCGAGGGGAATCGGGTGGGGGGGACGGGGGCAGGAGGGAAGCGGGGCAGCTCCCTGCAGAGGCTTGGGGTTTTCCTTCCAAGGCCCCACTTCCCACCATCCCACCCCACTCTCCAAGGAAAATCAGAAGGAAGGACAGTGGGCAAATGGAGAAACTGAGGCTGGAGCAGACCCAGCTTCCTGGGGAGCAGAAGGAGCCTTGTTCTAGGGTGTTCGGAATACTTCTCGCCTGGTTTTTCTTTACTCCCCGTGCATGCCCTGGGATGTGGCAGGTGAGGGGTCAGAACACAGGCTGGCAGGATGGGGACATCCCCAAGGCCCACTTCTCCTGTTTCCAGGGCTGGAGATCCCCATTTCCCATTTTGAGTCTCTCTCAAAAAGAGGAAAGTACCTCTTGGGCCCTAAATTATCCCACCTGCTGCTCTCCTCGGTTTTTCAGGGAAACCTGGCCCTGTGACCTTGGAACCCGACTAACACAAGAAATGTGAGATGACCCACCCTCTTGGCTGCCTCAGGGCTTGTTCAAGCCTGAGGCAGGAAGGTGTTTTCCCAAAAGTGGCCCCTAGCAGGGAGCCAGGGCAGCTTCTCTGTGTCCACTGGAAGGAGCAGAAACATGTCTTCCAACCCAAGCCACACAGGGCTTTGAGCAGGCACCTGGGTGGGGACTGCCTGCTGCCCAACTATGTGGAGCCTGTGTGGGTGGTGAGCTCCCAATCCCAGGGGCATGCAAGCACATGGCAGAACGGGGATCCCCCACTGTCACCTGGGGTGGTCATTCTGACCGCTGCCCACCAAATTTACTGACCCACCGAGGGTTTCCTAGGAGGGGACAAGGGCAACATTGTGCCAGTCCAGCCAGGTCTGTTCCTGGAACTGGGTTTTCTTGACCCTCAGGGCAGTGGTTAGGAGAACCGGAAAAGCTGGTACGGAACAACCTAGAAGTGTGTGCAGGGCGTGGGGTGGATAAAGGGCTTAGTGGGAGGTGCCCAGGGCACTCTGGAAACTCATCCCACAGGTCCCCATGATGCCCAGCCTCCAGGGCCTCCTCTGGTGACTGAGTTGGGAGGCAGCATTAGTGGCAGTTCCTTGGGGTCACCAAAGATGTCCCTACCAGCACCTCACAGAGCATATCTTTCCAGGGTCCCCAAGCCAGGAGCTAGGACACTCCCAATCTGGTCCCCCCGACCCTTGCCCAGCACTACCACCCCTACAATGAAGACCACTTCCTGCCCCTCTATGGGGCTCAGCTTGGCCCAGCATCCCAGCACTCTTCCTAGCAGCCTTGTCCCTGCCTGGCGACCCTCTGAAAAAAGTCCACACTCCTTACCAGGCCTCACACTGGCTTAGACCAGCCAGGCCCTGCATATCAGAGCCCCTCCCTGGCCACACCCTGGGTGTTTAACTCTGACTCTGAGCCTCTGCCACACTGCTGTGCTCAACACTTCTCAAGACCCCAGCCAGGGGCCCCTGAAGGCTTTCAGGTGCCACTTTGCTCCTCCTTGGTCCCAGGTCTTCATCTGGCCTCACGTGACCCCAAGGCTGCTCTGAGTTCTGCATTCCCACCGGGTCCTGTGTCCTGTGCCACCTCCCCTCCCACTGGGTCTCCTCGCCTCTTGGCAAAGATCAGATCCCTTCCTCCCAAAGGATCCCCCCTGCCCGCCCCACACCAGGCACACAGTAGGCACTCAATGAATGCAGGTCATGTGCTCACATTTGAGCCTGGGAGTGAGAAACAGGTAACAGCTGTGTAAGCAGGGACAGGCTCTGGGATGCAGCCTCTAGCCCCCAGACTTAGGAAAGTTGCTGATTCCAGCCTGAGGCCAAGGGGTTGGGGGGGGAGGGGATATGATAGATGGATGATGGATAGAGCGAGCACACGCCAGAGAGAACAAAGTGACATAGAGAACAAGAGACAGGGACAGCGCTGGGAGAAGTTATAAGAATTTTCTCCTGAACAAAGCAATCCTTCCCTGTTGTAGAAGATTCAGAAAACACACGAAGCTAAAAGGAGAGCAAGTCCAGTAGGTGTGCTTGTGACACTCACTGAAGTGTCTGACATAAAGATGAAATGAGGTCACCCTCCATGGCCTAGGGCAGCAAGTCCTAAGTCCTCTGTTGAGTGTCATGCTTCCCAGCACCCGCACTTTGCAGTTTTTGCAAAATGTGGCTGCCGGGCTGGGTGACCTGTCCTTTTTTAGGGTGTGACATAAGGGATGAAGAAGGAGCAGGCCGGCGCAGGGTTCAGCGGCAGGTCTCTGCGGCTAAGCTGCGGAGGCAGCTGGAGAACTGCAGGCGAGGAAGGGAGGAGCACAGAGGCCAGTCATGCCCTGAGCACCCTGGAGGCCCCATTGTACTACTGCCCCTGGAGCTGTGCAGTGCACAACAGGCACCACCGTCCATTCAGCCCTGGCCATCTGAATAGGAATAGCTGGGGGAGGCTGAGCCTAGGCTCTTACCCAGCCTCATTCATGGGGGGGATGTCCCCCTCCCTGGCCCATGCCCTTTCCTCCCTGGCACCACCACTCCTTTGGCCAGGTCTCAATGTTCTACAGACCCCACCTCGTCACCTGCTCAGCCCAGCGCATGGAAGTGCTCCCCACCAGCCACTCACCTCACTCGGTCCAAAACCAGGACCCCAGGGGGCCCCGCGTGCCACCAGGCCACCCTCTCCTCTTCCCTGGCTGCTGCCACCCTCCATCCATCCCACTCAAATCAGTAGCCTCTAAGGAGCTGAACAGACACTTCTCAGAAGAAGAAATATAATCAATCAACAAATAAACTTAAAAAATGTTCAACATCTCTAGTAACTAGAGAAAGATCTCATCTCCCTCTAGTCAGAATGGTTATCAAGAATACAAGCAAGAATAAGTGTTGGCGAGGATGTGGGGAAAAGGCACGCTCATACATTGCTGGTGGGACTGCAAATTGGTGCAACCAATCTGGAAAGCAGTATGGAGATTCCTTAGAAAGCTTGGAATGGAATTACCATTTGACCCAGCTGTCCCACTCCTCGGTCTATATCCAAAGGACTTAAAAACAGCATACTACAGTGACGCAGCCACTTCAATGTTTATAGCAGCTCAATTCACAATAATTAAACTGTGGAACCAACCTAGATGCCCTTCAATAGATGAATGGATAAAGAAACTGTGGTACATATACACAATGGAATATTACTCAGCAATAAAAGAGAATAAAATTATGGCATTTGCAGGTAAATGGATGGAGTTGGAGAACATCATGCTAAGTAAAGTAAGCCAGTCCCCAAAACCCAAAGACCGAATGTTCTCTCTAATAAGTGGACGCTGATCCATAACGGGGGTGCGGGGGCTGTGGGAAGAATGGAGGAACTTTGAGCAAGAGGGAGGAGACAAGGGGGAGAGGACATAGGGTCAGGAAAGATGGTGGAGTGAGACGGACATCATTACCCTAGGTACAGGTATGACTGTACATATGGTGCGACTCTACATCGGGTACAACCAGAGAAGTGAAAAGTCGGTACTGCATTTGTGTACAATGAATCAAAATGCATTCTGCTGTCATATATACCTAATTAGAATAAATAAATAAATTTTTAAAAACACAGCAGCCTCTTTGGGGACCCCAGAGACCCCCTACCACACCCTTGTCCTCACGTGCATGGGCTTGTGGCTCTGCCTCCCCCGAGGCCACTCCTGAACTCCCCAACACTGGGTGCCAGGCCCTCCCTGTCACTCAGCCTGGACACCCTTGCAGACCACTCCCACCAGCCTCACTGACAAGCCGTCACTTCTCCCATCTGACCACACAGAACACTCACCATCTCCCTGCCCCATCCGTCATCCCATTAGTCCTGGATCCTGCTCCAGACAGGTCCCCGCCCCCACCATTTCCACCAAAACCACTCAGGCCAAGGTCACCCTGCTTCCACCGCCAGCCTGTGGTTCTGAGCCAGATCTGCACAGTATCTCCTCGTAGGGGATCCCACTCCCGGGTCCCCTCTGCACCCTGGACTTCCACTCTCTTCTCTGTTACTCTCCCTCCCTTGGCAACCACGTGGCACTAAATTCACACCCTTGTCATGGATCCCAAGTGTCCATCGCTGGCCTCTCCAAGTGGCTCCTTCACCCAGCACCTCCCCCTGGCTCCTGGGCGCCTCCAGCTCAACTTCCCCCAAACTGGACTTTTAATTCTGGGCCCCAAACCGCCCATCACTGCTCCACACAGTGGCAGCCGCTCCAGCTTGCCAGCTGCTGGGCACTGCCCACTGGCCGCTAGCCTCCTGGCCTTGCCCGGCCTTGCCCGGCCTATGTCCAATCTGGAGAAGCCCTGGGCTTGACCTTCAGGACACGTCCTGAGTTTGCGCAGCCGGTACCCCCTCCCTGCCAGCCTTGTCCCTACCCCATCTTCTCTGCCTGGATTTCTCTGGGAGGCACCTAAGGTGGCCTTGCTTCTGCCTGATGCATGGTCCAGCCTCAACACAACTCCAGCAGGGAGTGAGGCGGCCCCCTGCTCAGATCACCAGAGCAGTCCTGGTGCTGCTGCTAGTCCCCTGCTCCCGGGCACCTCCTCCTGCGCTCTTGCTTCAGGCCTCCCCACTGCCACTGCCTGGGAGACCCCTTCTCCCAAGTGCCTGCCTACTTGCCCCGCCCCCTTCAGCTTTTTGCCCACACATCCTCTCCTAAGGCCTTTCTTCGATCCCTGCTCCACACTGTCCCCGGCCCTACATCATCTGACACTCAGGAAAGCCCTTTGAGGCCAGGAGTACTGTCTGCAGGTCCCTGCTGTGTCCCCAACACCCAGCAAAGCACTACGCGCATAGTAGGTGCTCAGTAAACGCGTGGATGGCCAAGTCCCCATGCAGAGGCTCACAGTCTGGTAGGGGACATGAGAGTGAATGAACTGATTTTGGATTTTCCCCTTCTCCAGGCAACTCTGCACGCAGGGAAAGCTGGATGTGAAGGACTCAAAGTGGCACCTAGATGGTGGCCCTTCTGCAGGGTCAGGCAGCAGGCTGACCCAGACCACGGTGGTCTGCCTTGCAATGCTGGAAGCTGGGGGCTGGGTTTTGCTGTGGCTGGTGTCCTGACCCTGACCAGCAAACACGCAAACCTGCTCCTGCGCCAGCTTCCCGAGGGATGTGCCGTCTGTGAAAACAGGGTGGGACAAGGGCCTGGGATGACTTTCCAGGGAGGAGATATGAGGACTGGGACCTGCAGGATAAGCAGGGGAGGCAGCAGCGCCCAGTGACCCCACTCAGCCTCTACCCTCTTCACTTTCCCCATTGTGGCTGGAGACAGAGGTTCCCAGAGGGGCAAAGACCTCTTGCTCAGCCAGGTGGGATCCCTGGCCCAGCATGGAGGAGCGCTGGGGAGCAGCCACCGTAGTCTGGGCAGGACTTCCAGGCCAGACAGCTTCAGCCTCCACGTGCCCCTCTCGAGGTGATGCAGGGGCCTCTCGGGAAGGAGGGAATCATAACTCATCACTGGCAGGACAGCAGGACAGGGCTGGACGCATTGCTCATCTCATGCAGCGGCCCTGGCCTACCCATCCACCCACTCTGCTCATCGAGGCTGCGTTGGCTACAGCACCCAGGAGGGGCTGGGGGTGGGCGGGTGCCCCACATGGTGCGGCAGGGCCTGCAAACCAACCTCAACCAGCTCAATGGGGCAGTGGGCCCCACAGGGGCGAGTGCAGGGGCCCTGGCCTGGGTCCACGAAGAGGGCAGGACAGAGGGGTGCGAGAGGAAGGAGGTCTCCTGTGGGCAGCACTTCCTGCGGGATTTCTCAGAGCCCCCATTTCCCATGTGCTCCCCATTTCCCCGTGAGCCCCAGGAGGCGGCTCTGCTGCACCGCAGTTCCCAAACTGTCTGACCCACAGGTCCTAGTGGATGGCTGAGGTCACACCAACTTCACCATGGAGTGCCTACGGGATGCGTCCCCAACCCCAAGGCCACTCAGGCATCCTGGACACCAAAGCTGGCTGTGGCCCAGACAGGAGAGCAGGCGGGAAGCCATGACACCTCTGTTAAAGGGACCCCATTAATTAATTAGGCCTGATCATAATGCAGGCCACCCCGGGTATATTAATAGCATATTTCTATGGCGTGCTGAGGGTAGTATACTTTCTTGTCCGATGCCTCACAAATAATTCACGACCCTGCTCCTCCCGGCCGCCAGGAGAAGCTGGCCAGTGCTCTGGCTGGGGCCGTGGGTTGCTTCCAACAACCAAATTTTACATTTCATTATAAATGGCTTTGCTGGGCACGTCGGCAACTTTTACATTTCCATCCACTTTATTATTAATGGCTTTCCTGAACTGTAGCAGCCCGGCATCGCGCACAATGCGTTATAAATATTTGATCCGGCATCTATAGTCCGCCATTTATCATTTATAACGGGTTACAAAAACATTATAAAACATTTACCGCACATTTATAGATCATTTTCGGCTACCACGACGATGTGTTATAAATACATTATTAATCCTCCTCACGCCATTTATAGGAACCCCTTGTAATGGGGCCTGGCCTGCCACACTCCCAGTAAACAGAGCGCACAGGGCTGATGAACGGGTCGCCAGGCGACAAGACCCAGGGGATAGAAGAAAGCCAGCCTGCTCTAATTGCTGTGTGTCCTTGGCTAGATCACAGCATCTCTCTGTTCATATAATGATGGAGGCCAGGGCCAAGCAGTCCTCACAGCCACTATGCTGAGGCTCAGGTATTATCTTTATGCCTATTTTACAGCTGCACAGGTGAACTGGCAAGCACCCTGGTAGCCTGGACTGCCTCTGGGGTTGCCCATACCACCCTGACATCAACTTGGCTGCCCCTCAGCAACTGCAGCCACACGCTTTGCTACCCAGAGACCTCTGTAGCCTGTGAGCCCTGGAGGTCCCTACTAAGCCAACTAGGGACCAAAAAGTCTCAACACCCCCTCCATAGCCCCCCCACTATGCTCAGCCTCCTGGGACCTGTGTCCTCAAGACTCATGGCACCAGTAGAAACCCAGGGCTGCAGAGCTGCTGGTGGTCAGCTGGGCCTGGGCTCTGCAACCAGAAGTCCTGCCCTGACTCAGCTCCTCTCCTGTGTGTGGCCACAACCTCAGGTGGGCGGGAGTCCAAACCTTGCCCATTTTAGGTGGGTGTGGCTCCTCCCTGACTCCTTCTCCTTCTGGGCCCTAGTCTCCCTACCTGCAGCAGCTGGAGCCAGACCATTCCCTGGACTAACACCAGAGGAGCCAGATCAACGTGTGCCAGGCCCCTCCTTTCTCTTCACCATGCCCTGCGGCCCCCTCCAATCCCAACTTCAGACTAGGAGGGCACCAGGCAGGAAAAACAGGGATGCAGGCCCACCACCCACCACCCAGGTGAGGGCCAGTGAGAGTACTGTGTCCCCAACTGCGAGTCAATGAGATAAAAGACCTGCTGGGAAACTCCTATTTACCCCTTGAGGCCCATTCAACACACCACTTCCTGGAACAGCCCTTCCTGACTCCCCCCCAGGCAGCGTGGGCTCTTCTAGTGCCCAAACAGAGGCCTTGTGGGATCCAGCCTCTCCCCATGTCCCCAGCTGGACCTGGCACTTAGAAGGTGCTCTTTTGGGTCTGGAGAAAACCAGGGTTTCTGGTTGGCCTGTCCGTCCTCCCCAGAGCTTCCTAACAGATCACCTCCCAGGAGGGCAGGGCCCAAGTCCCTGGAGACCTCCAGTGCACCCTCACCCTGCAGACACCTAGAATGACCCCAGCCCCAGCCAGTTCTTGACAGGAGACTGCTCGTAGGAAGAAAGGGGACCCCCAGCCTTCCACCTGTTCCCCACACCTGCTGTGACCCTGGGCCACAGTGGGGGGCTCCTTGCCCTCATCTGCAATGTGGGACCAATGCCAACCTCCCAGGGCATGTGTAGGGGAAATCACATGGGTGAGGCCCCCGGTCTTTTGCCTGGGGTGTTTGAAGGTCCCCTCCAGGTCTGAAAATGAAACCCAAAGGCCTGTTCTGAGGCAGAGGGAATCACGTGAGCGGTCAGGTGGCGACACCTCACCTGCTCCGCCCCTCCCCACCTGAGAAGGAAGCCCAGAACTGGCCAGGTCACTGGGACGGGCAGGCTTGCGTGCTGCCCTCGGGCCCTCCCTGTCTGCAGTTCTGCACCCACTGGCCTCAGAATGAAGGGGATCCCAGGACCCCCTGTGCCCTGGGCTCTGCTGAACCATGATGGGACCTCACCATAGCACCACCGCGGCAACATACGGTCCTGGAACAGATGGCCACCTAGTGCACAGGGGTCCTGTTGATGCCCTCACGGCTTGTGCTGGGGGGTCCTGTGGGGTGGTGTGGAGAGAAGTGGGACAGGCAGAGGGTAGAGTCTGTGCCAGCCTCAGAGGCCCTGGGCCTCCCCACATCCTGCACAACCATCCAGGGCTGGCGCCCTCTCACCAGCTCCACCCCTTTGCCCTTGAAGTACCCCCCACCCCAGCCCCTGGATCCCCTGCTCACAGGTTCAGATACACCCATGGACTTGCCCATGCAGGATCAGACCTCCCTCCAGGTCTTGCCCGGCACGGACAGAGCCCTCCCCGCTGAGACAGACCCTAGAGAGGCTTCCCTCTGCTCTGGGCCATGTGGGCCGTCCTCCGGGGTCTATCAAAGCTGTCGGCCTGGTGTGAGGGCCAGGTGCTCTGTCTGCCCCTGGGCACCATGCCTGGGAGCATCAGCATCCTAGGTGGGCGGGCAGCTCTGGCAGGTGCATCGTGTCCTTGCTTGGTGCATGCGCCCCCTCACCTGAGCCCCATGGCCTGCCACCCTGCACTGGGCATTTCACAGATGCCTCAGCTTAGCTCGGCCTCCACTGCCTTGTTGGGCTGCTATGAGTGCCGCTCATTCATGAGAGGGACACAGTCCAGAGTGGGAACTGGAGACAAGCCCTCCGTCCTGACCATCCCTCCCTGCTCCCTCCTAGTGCCTGGGTGCTATGGGCTGCTCTGAGCCAGGCTCTGGAGGCAGCCCGTGGAGGGTCAGTGTGCCTCCACTCCCAGCCTCCACTTTCCCCTCATCTGCCAGTGCCCCAGGCGGGCAGCCCTGAATGGAGCCACAACTCTCACCATGCAGCCAGCCTTGTACCACCTCCTGGCACAGACCAAGACAAGCTATGCTAACACAGGACCAGAAACTCTGAAGGACACCCACCCTGAGGTGCAAAAGTCTTCCTAGGGGAGGGGCCATGGAGGAAGGTGTTCAGAGTTTGGGTTTCAGAGGCAACATGACTGGGCTGCTGAGCTGGGAGAGAAGGTTCTGCCCAGCAGCATTCTTGGTACGCATTAGACCTTCCCAGAACCATATTCTGGCCTGTGGAGCAAAGGCCCCAAGTGCAGGTCTGGGGGAGGCAGCCTGGCTACCAGGACTGGAGTCTGGGTGCAGGAGACATAGTGGACTCAAAGTTCACACTGTCAGAGCCGAGTGCGGTGGTGCAAGCCTGTAATCCCAGCACTTTGGGAGGCTGAGACTGGAGAATCGCGAGTTCAAAGCCAGCTTCAGCAATGGCGAGGCGCTAAGCAACTCAGCGAGGCCCTGTCTCTACATAAAACACAAACTAGGGCTGGGCATGCGGCTCAGTGGTCGAGTACCTCTAAGTTCAATCCCCGGTACCAAAAAAAAAAAAAAAGTTCACACTGTCAAATGGGGATGGACCACACCCAGAGCCAGGACTGCACGCTTCTGTCCTGAGACCAGGTAAGTACAGGGACACTGAAGGGCACTCCACATGCTGCCCACTGCTCGTGTGCCACTGCACACACTCCAGGGCTGGGAGGTGTCCACATCTCAGAGCCCAGCATGAGGCATGGATGGCCCTTCCCCTCAGCACAAGCCACCAGGTCCTGAGCCAAGCAGGGCCAGTCCTGGGGCCTCTGGGCTGTCTCCCAAAGCCAGGGGCAGCCCTGCCCCTCATCAGTTGGTGACCTGGCTGTCCCCACCTCCCCAAGCCTATCTCCCTTTGTGTGTGACAGAAGCGGGTGGCTGAGGGCATCAGCATGGCCTGGCCAGGGTCTGCAGCAGCCGTGAGTACCTCATGAGCACCTGCTTTAGTGCCTGTGTCCATGGCCACTGGCCCTCCCCTTCCGTTGCACAAGGAACAGGTGTGATGTGCCAGGAGCCAGGCACACGGTGGACAAAGCTGAGGCCCAGGCTGCTCCAGCCTTGGAATGTCTTCAGGCCTGGACTGGATGCTGGCCTGCCCAGCAGGGAGGCCCCAGCTTCCTGTCTGCCCTGCTACCTCTACAGCATGTTTTCCCCCGGCACACCCATGGCATGAGGAGGGGTAAATGCTGGACAGAGTGACAGGGACACAGATGTGGGGTCCAGCCTCAACTCCTCCCTACCACCACATCCTCACTGTCTTTCCAAGCTTTTGGGGGCCTCTTCTTCAGCCACGAGATGGAAACATGCCACCCACCCTGCCAGGTGGCTTGGGTCCTGGGGACAAGAGGACATTATCCAAATCCAGGACAAAATGACATAATGCAAAGGGTACTCTGTATATGGCAATGCCCAGCCACCAGACTTGGGCCGCTCCTTGGCAGGGTGGGAGGGCACAGACATGGCTGGTCCAGGGGAGGTGAATGGGTGGCCTCTCTGCTATGCAGTGCAGAAAACCCCACCCCGCTCTGGTCTCCTCTGTATAGGGAGGGTGGGGCTGCACTCCAACCGAGGGGCAGCGGTGCCAACTCCAGGCACCGTGGCCAGGGCCAGAAAAGCCAAGAACAAGCACACACCAGAAGGGCCTCAGAGCTTCCCAAGGACGGCATGTGGGAACGGCAGGGCTTGGGCAGGGTGTGGAGGAAGAAGTGCAGCAGCACCAGCATCCAGCAGCAGCCTGGCGCCCAAGGCGTCACTCTGAGCGAGGCCAAGACGACTAAGCAGTGTGGAGCAGGAAGTGACCTCTCAGCACCAGCCCCATGCCAGGTGAGCCCCCCCCCGCGGGAGGGCTGTCACTATCACCTCCAATGTGGATGTAGATGCAGAGACCAGCTCCCACATCGGGCTGTGCAGGGGCCACTCTGGAGCACAGAGGGCAAGGCTGGGAGGAGGGAAGCCCTGAATGCTGGCAGCGGGGACCACTCAGGCCTCTGGCCACTCAGAGAGTGATTCTCATCCTCACTTTCTGGCCAACCTGGGTTTCCCAGAGCAGCCTCCCACCTCCAGGGTCCCAGCCCACCTCAGGTGGGCATGGTGAGGCCCTCAGACTCACACTGCCTCAGGAGACTCCAGAAAATGAGTGGGCAGGCAGGTGCAGCAGAGGCAGGCTAGAGGCCCTCAGGAAGTACACATGGGCAGAAGGGCAGGACAGGATGGGCTGTGATCCTAAGCCTGTGTGACTGGGGACATCTCTGTACACCACGGTTAGGATTGTGCGTCTGTCTGGGAAGGTACCCAGACAGGGCACCTCAAGAACCTCTGGCCTATGCCAGCCAGGCTCTGGAGAGGGCCTGGGCTGCATTCTTAGCCATAGTGCCCCCTGGTGGCCTCAGACAGTGAATCTAAGCAGGACCCAGGCAGCCAGGTTGGATCCTGCCTGAGGAGTGCTGGCCTGCGCCTGCAGGTGCTGGTGCTAAAGCGAGCCTCGGGTTGGGGCACATCCCCTCTGGCACTGGTAAGGCCTCTGGCTGCTGAAAGATGGAGTGCATGGGTGGCTTCAATCCCAACTCTAAGATGAGGACCATCTGGGAGACATGCCAGCGTACAGCTCTGAAACATGAGACGGCCCGTGTCCCTATACCAGCCCCACAGCCTCCCCCTGGGGGCACTTGCTGACTCCCAGCTCCTCAGGCTCACTAAAGAGCATAGGACAGGTCCAGGGCCACTGCCACATGGTTACTTTGGCACCATCTCCCTGCACTCGCCTCCTAAAGCCAGACACCCACAGGCGAGGCCCCCAGAGCAACCTCCCGGGGCATGAGGGGAGACTGCTCGGCTCCCCCAGACCTCATGTAGCCCTGTAGCCTGAAAAGGCTGACCCTGAGCAGAGAACTCCAGGGGTCATACCACAGGAGACCAAAGGCAGTGACTAGTGTGGACAGCCAAGCAGGTAGCATTCCTGACCCCCAAATATCCCCAGGGAGCAGGCTCTGGGGATAGCTCTGGGGAGAGCTCTGGGGCCCAATCTCCCTCTCTACCTCCCAGGACCCCACTCAACTGCCTGGCACCTCAGTGATGGAGAAACAAGGGCAGAGCAGAGGCCCACACTGGCCAGGGGCAACACAGGACACCAGTCAGCACACAAATTCAGAATGCTTCATTTACAACCAGCCCTCCCTGTGCCTTGCCCGGACACCAGTCTCTCCTTGTGCTGGCCCATGTCCCCTGTGGCTCTGCAGCAGAGCTATGACCTGGAGATGGTGTAGCCTCAGTGGACGCTTCCAAAAGCCAGCTGCTAGCCCAGCAGTGCTGCTCCCAGCCTCTGCCCAGCCTTAGCCAGCTCCCAGATAAGACCACCAGTGGAGTGGGCTTCCTGAGCTTGGCCTCAGTAGTCCAGATGCTGAGGGCACTGAGGCTGACGGGAGGTCAGGTTGCCGCAGGTTCACATCACAGCCTCCATGTGCAAGATCTTCAGGGCCTCGGAGATCTGGGCACTGGTGTCCATCTGGCCATACATACCCACCAAAAAGGCCCGGTGCAGCAACACAGCTGCATGCTCTGTAGGAGAGAGACGGTTAGGCAGCTCCGGGAAAGTGAGGACTTGCCAAAGGACCCAGCATCTGGATAGGACAACTCACCTTGGCAGAGCAGGGTGTACTCTGGCAGGTTCCTGAGGGCAGTTTGTACGACCTCAAAGTCCCGGCTGCCCAAGCAGTACATAAAGGTGGGCAGGAAGTCGGCCGCAATACTGCAAGAGATGCATTTGGGTGGGCACCTCCCCTGTGCCCAAGACGCCAAGAGGCCCAGACTGGCTGGAGCCCTGTGGCCAGGCCATGGCCAGACAGGGCAAGCTGACTTGTGTGGAAGCCTGGTCCAGCCGTCAGGTGGACCTACCTATGAACCTAATTCTGAAATGGCTGGGCTCACCTGGGGTTATTCTGGATGGAGCGCAGCGCCAGGCTGAAGGCCAGATTACGGCAGGACTCCTCAGCTGAGCTCATTAGCCGCTGCAGATTGGTCTGTTCAAAGGCCAGGTGGGGAAGGGAAACAATTACCTGGGAGACCCCTGTCCAGGGCTGATACCCTCAGCCCTCAGCCTTGAAACAGCGGTGTAGCAGTCAAGGACTACTCCCCAGGCTCCTACCATTGGATGGCAAGAGGCACCCATGGTCTGCAGGTCTAGCCCCAAGCAGAGGGTAGGCCCACCATGGCCACCTGTTCTGTAATTACCCAGGGCAGGGACCCATCCCTGAGGCCACAGGGCTCTTTGGCAAGCAGCAGAGTGCATGGTGCCATCCCTCCAGAGGCCCCTACCCAGGTTCTTCTTGGCCCTGCTGCAGTCCTGGCCCTACTCACCGAGAAAAAGCCCAGGATCTCAGGTCTTCTCCGGGACATCTCGTCGATGTCACCCAGAGCCTCCAAAAGATCTAAGAGGGCACAGAGAGCCAGGCCAGGCATGAGGAGGGGCCCATGAGAGCCAGGGGGATCTCCTTCCTCTCTCCTGCACTGTTTCAAGCAATCCAGAGGCAGGAAGGGACAAGTCCCCTAGCAGCTCAGTTCCCTGGAAAGCTCCCCACATGCACACCCTGAGATCTGATGGGGCCCAGGGATTTGCATTCTTGCCACACTCTGCAGCTGTCCACCATGCGACAATCCCCCAAGCTGGTGGCCATTCAGCCTCACATGCTAGTCTCCAGAGAGGCCCAGAACTGGCCCCAGAAGCTCACCAGGGTGCTCTAAGCACCACCAGTCCCTTCCACCCCAGCCATCCTGCCAGCCCCACCCACCAGGCCTTTCTCCTTGGAATATCCTCCACACCTCAGGAGCTCCTAACATTCTGCTTTGCCTGGAGATCCATGCCCCAGTAAAACAGAGAGCAGAGCAGTCCCTCATGAGCTCAGGGCACCTAGGGGCAGCATAGGCACCAACCCGGCTTGGGAAGAGCAAGCCCCACTCACCCTCGACAGTCTGGCCCCGGGAAAGCCTCTTCATGTATGGGGCCATCTCAGCTGCAGTCAGTGGGGTGGAGAGGGAAACGCTGACCAGAGGCAGGGAGCCAGCTGAGCGCTCGTCTGGAAAAGGTACAAGTCAGTGATCAAGATGCACTGGGGACACTGAGGCAATGAAAATGAAGTATCTTCCCAAGAGCGTGTCAGCCACCACCCAGACCACTGGCAGCAGGGGCTCAATAAGTATGGTGGCACTGTAATGCTGGGGGCTGATTTGGGGGATTCCAGATTCCCTGATTTTTTTTCTTCCCTTATTTATTTATTTTTGTGGTACTGCAGATTAAGCCCAGAGCCACATCCCCAGCCCTTCTTATTTTTTTTATCTTGAGACAAGGTCTCGCTAAGTTGCTTATGGCCTTACTTATAAGTACCATGTGCTGACTGTGTCACTAGAGCTCCTGCTTAGGGCCGGCTCACCAAGTTGCTGAGGCTAGCCCTGGACTTGTGATCCTCTTGCTTCAGCCTCCTAAGTCACTAGGATGACAGGTATGTGCCTGAGACTGGAGTGTGTTCACTCTCTCCTCTCCCCTGGAGCTACTACAAGAGCAGAGCTGTCCCCTCTGCAGCCCAAGCTCTGGGACCTGCATGCTGCACATGCTCGATTAATGTGCTTATGTGCCCAGGGGCCTCCTGAGAGCCACTGAAAACGAGCTGGCATAAGAGGGCCTACAGAATGGTCATCAGTCGCTCATCAGCCTGGCCTCAGGGGATCCTTTGAGAGGCTCACTCATTTGCCACCCACCTAGTATACACTACCATCAGGCTAGCAAGGCCACAGAGAGAGACGGGACAACAACAGTGAGAACGGAGGACAGCCCTGTGCAGCAACGCTGGGGAAGTCTTCCCAGGAAATGACATCTGAGATCAGGTGAAATTCCCCCAAAGTGGGGTGCCACTGCTCAGGCCAGCTGTGGCATTAGCTACACCTCAAATATGTAAAATAAGCAAGGGCCCATAGCTCACTAAGTCCCATCAGACACCTTGGGCCTCAACAAGACCTCCCCGTGGTCCATCAAGACCCCACCTGGGGCTGGGGTTATGGCGCAATGGTAGCGTGCTCGCCTAGCATGCGTGAGGCACTGGGTTCGATCCTCAGCACCACATAAAAATAAAGTAAAGATATTCTGTCTGCCTACAACTAAAAAATAAATATTAAAAAAAAAATAAAAAAAAAAAAAAAAAGACCCCACCTGTCCCCACTCACCCTCTCCCTCCTCATCCAGGCCCCGGTCAGCCCTGCCATCCCGGCTGGGAAGGCTGAGTCCTGCAAGGAGGGACTTCAGCATCACCAGATCACTGCTGTCAAAGGATAGGTCACTGGGGAAGAGAACATGGTTTCACCTTGGCAGAAACCTGGCAGGTGGAAGCCGTGTTGACGGGAGGGGTAGGTGGGAACCTGAGTGGCACAGGGGCCAGGGCGCTAGGGAAGGGCAGGAGGAGGCCGCCACACATGTGGAGCGAGGCCCACTGCAAGGGAATCAACCAGAAGGCTGTTTAGAGGACATGATGGCCAGAGCCAGTTTTGCTGCCGGCCCAGGCATCCCAGACAGGATCTGTTCTCAGCTGCCACCTCCCTTGGCTCTGGAGCCGCAGACCTGCCCTGGCATGGCCCTCCCAGGGCCCTGCAGGTACTCACTGGAGGGGCTCTGCATGCTTCTGAAGGAAGGACACCGCGGCTGGGGCGCTGCAGGTTATGTACTTGTGGATGAACTGCACGAACTTGCTGATGAAGGGAGCCAGGTTACGGGAGGACTTCCTGTAGTTCTGAAGACGGGTAGAGTCGCTCAGGGCGCTGCAGTCCTGGTCCCGACCCCAACCACCCCCGCTGACCCTGCTGCCACCGTGGGTGTGTTAAGTGTCTGGGGTGGGCAGACTGGCCTTTGTCCTTCATGGGCTCAACACGAATGACACATGGGAAGCTCAGCAGAGGGTCTGAAAGATCTGACTTGGGCTTCTCAAGAACATGGAACTCCCCAGCACTTGAGAAGCTGGAGGACAGAGGTCTCTCAGGGCAAGAGCTAGTCCCTGGGGCAGTAGAGGAGGCAGAAGCTATGGGACAGGTAGCCTGGCCTTGGCTTGGTGCCAGGCTAAGGAGTTGGGCTTTCTCATGGGGCTGGGGGTCCCACTGGTTCTGGTTAGGAAAGACCAGGCCTGGCCTGGAAGCAGAAGGGAGATGAACTGAGACGGGGGAATCTGAACACTTCTGGGTGGGTGGGGGTCCCCACAGAATGTGCAGCCCAGGGATCCAAGGGAGACTCCGGCTGAGACCCACCAGGAGCAGCCGGATGAAGGAGAGCAGGCAGTCCCATAGTGCCCCCTGGTGCTCGCTCTGGAAGACCCGCGGCTGCAGCAGCTCTAGGATGCCCAGCACGTGCAGGAAGAAGGTTAGGTGGTTCTGCTGCCGGAATTCCTGAAAGTTGAGGTGCGTCCGGCCATGCAGGAGAGCAGCGATCATGGGCAGGTGCCTAGGGTGGGCAGTAGGGACCTCTGTGGTCTCTCTACCTGGAGTCAGATGTTCTCACTCCAGGAGCCCCAGCTAGACATCCAACAGCCCAACTCCACACGCCCCTGTGACTCAACTCTGCACCAATGACAGCAAACTAGCCCGGCTTCCAGGCTCTCTTAGAGCTCACCCACCAGCGAGGCGCACTCCATATTCACTGACCAGAAGGTGGCGGGTCTACATCCCTGACAAGGTCCAGAGGACGCTGTCAGGGAGTGGCTTGGAGGAACAGGCCGCACCAGGTAGATAGTGCAAGCCTGAGAGAAGGCCTCTCACTGATCTGTTTGAGGTCCACCTGGCTCCTCCCGACACTCAGCCACAGGCTGGGGGTTCCTGTGCCAGCCGCTGAGGCTGGGGCCAGAGCTGCTGTGTGCCGGCTTTCAGCTGCGTACCCTCCTTAAACTTGTGTCTTCAGAGGGCAGGGTTTGCAACACCCACCAGAGGACCTCCTCTGGGTCAGGAGTAGGGAAGGCAAGGGCCACAAGCATAGTCAGACCCCAGGCACCTCCCTCTCAGGCTGTTGGTGAAGAGGCTGGGCAATACCTTAGCAGTAGGATGGGGTGAGCCACAGCCAGCTTCCGACAGGCCATGTTGGCATCGGCCACTCGGCTCTCAGATGACCTGGAGTCACTGGTGTCTGCGAGGAGGGTGATGAAGCGGTGAACAAGCCCATCCAGCTAAGAGGGGGTGAGAAAAGGAGGCCTGAGGCTCGGGAGGTATGAACACAGCCTTCCAGAGTCTCATGGTGGCTCTCATGGGCCCAAAGTAGATACACCCTAAAGGGCCCTCACAGAAGAACAGACAAACAGATCTACAGCAGACACCACTCAGCAACAACAAAGAACAGTCTATCCATGCACGCCCAATATAGACCACCTTGAAATTACACCAGAGAACACCAAACAAGAGCTCACACTGTGACCCCACTTACAGGACACTTTGGAGGATGCCAGCTAATGTACCCTACCAGGGAGGAGTGGCACTGTGGGAAAAAGAGCAGGAAGAGGGCTCCAGGGACACTGTGGGGTGACGGCTGCTCCTCATCCTGCCTTGCAGGTGTCACACACCACACACGCGTGCAACTTCCTGACAGTCACACCCATTCAAGGCAGGAAAAGGTCAGGCAGATGGCTCTCCTGTGCCACTGCCAAAAGGAGAGGTCAGACCAAGAAGGCAGCAGGGTGGGCTCTGCCCTCAGGTGAGGTCAGGCCAGGTGCCCACACACACCACTACACACCACTCCCTAATTTGGGAATCTACCTCAAAGCAAGTCACAGAATTCCTCATAGAGACAAGGCTTCTTGGGAAAGCCAGCCTGCGAGACTGACAGACTCTGCCCTCCCCTTCGGGTCAGGGCTGCTCAGGAAAGGTGGCAAGCAGCAGGCACCAGCTCACCTTGCAGATGCTGCTGCCAGTGGCCCCCTCACCGTGCAGCAGGACTTCAGGAACTGGTACCCGGAGCTCTGGCTGCTGCAGGTAGAGCTGCAGGAGCAGGTCTTGGCAGCGCTTGCCCAGCAGACTGGAAGAGATCAGCCAGGGTTTGCTAGGGCGGGTGGGAGCTAAGCCTGGGCCTGGGCGCGGGCCTGGGCCTGGACTCACTCTGTCACACCCCCCAGAGCACATGAAGCTTCAGGCACCTGTCCCCCCACTGCTGGATGCAGCTTGTCAGGTACTCTGTCACTTTTTTAATGCTCTCATCATCACCACGGCAGCAGCTGAGCAGCAGGGGCAGTCTGCCCTGGATAAGGGTCCAGGCAGTGGTGTCCCCATCCTGGCTCCTGGTTTCTGCCTCGGCCAGAATCAACTCCACTAGGCTTATGAGTTCCGGAGCCTGGACACGGAGGGCCAGCTCTTCCCGCCGCTTCTGTAACCAAGCACAGACCAGTCAGGCCCAGGATGCACCATCTCGCCCTGCCCCAACCCCACAGGCTGGCTGCCCTTCCAAGGCCTACCTGTGGGGTACGCTGGTCCCTTCCCTGCCAGATCCTTGGAACATGGATGCAGGCCCAGAGGAAATCCAGGGAGGCAGAGGGGTCAAACCTGAGAGGAAACAGAAATCCAGCTGAGCATGAGGAAAGTATGGCTCAGATTCTGAACCTAGAGAGAAACTAACCAGAGAACACAGGGTAAGAGCGTCCAAGAAAAGCCCTCTGTGGAGAAGCCTCCATGGCCCTTCTGAAGGGACTGCTAGTGGGGGCCAGTCAGAGGACATGGCTTCCCTAACCCTCCCCCTCCACGGCCAAGAGCTAGGCATCCAACAGCACATCCCACCGAGGGAACTCGAGTGTCAGTCCTGTCCACCCTACAGCCTTGCGGAGGGACCACCAGGCAGGATGGGCTTCGGCACTGTGTGGTGCTACAACTCGCAGGCTTTCATACCCCACTTTGGCAGCCCAGTCTGGACGAGCAACCTGGATTGTTCGGATGGAGAACGTGACCCAAGGACAACACTCAAGGAGACTAGCCTGTCTACAGCCTTGGTGAGGGCTAGGCAGCCATGACAGCATGTTCAGGCCTGTGAAGCAGGGGCAGCTACGGAGGTGTTGCCCAGGTAAGGAGCAGGAACTCCAGCACTGGGTGTGGGGTGCAGGCTAGACCCCCCTGGGACCCTCAGTGCAGAGGATCCACCTGAGGCAGCAGCAGAGTGATATATCTGCTGTAGCTGAGCAAACAGCTCTCAGTGCAGAGATATGATCATGAGCCCCACAGCCATCACATGGTGCCCATGGCAAGGCCAAGGGGCCACCCAGTGGGTACAAAGCTAAGGTGGGGAAGGGTCTCACCTCTGCTCTCGGCTCTTGCCCAACAGGACGCGTATACACTGGTGCAGCGTGGACCAGCTGGACTGGTGTGTGAAGAGGGCCAGGAGGTAGGGGCGGAAGGACGGCACCTGGGGACCTGCTGGACCTTTGCCCTGAGGAAGAAGGATGAGATGGTCCAAATTGGGCTGAGACCAGCTATTGGATCAGGTCAGCTGAGAAAGTCCTGAAGAAGCCACCCAGGAACAGGCACAAAGGACATTTCCAGTAAGACCTAAAAGCCTTCCCAAGAAGCAGCCATGAGCACCAGCCCAAGGAGCTCAGCAGACTCAGTGGGTGTGGGACTGTGTCCACCACACAAGCACAGTGAGAAGAGGGGGCCAAACGACCCAAGAGCATTGGCTGTTCCTGCCAAAGCAGCCTCCTGGCCACAGCACTTCAGATGGCTGACTTGAGGGGCCCTGGCCTCCCTGGGTGGTGCTGGGCTCTAATAACACCAAGGAATTCCATACTGTTCTTCTGCTGACCACAAATCCTCTGTCCTCCCCTGAGGAGAGCTAGGTCCATTGGTCCACAAAGTCTGGCAGGGCCCCCACCCATTTGTCCTTGGAACCAGATCTGGTTACCAGTATTGGCCTCAAGGGGACACATGACCTGGTGTGGGACTAGAGGGTCAGGCCTGGACTCTGACTCTATCCCTCTTCTGGGGCTAAGTGGACATGAGGTCTTAGAAATGAGGGATTGCTGATGGCCCTTGTGGTCACTGTCCCAGACCAGCACCTCTCCCCATGCAATCAGGAAGCCCCGAGTACCCTCTGCCCTTGGGCTGCCCTGTCACCTTTCTCCGTGAAAACAGCAGTCTCCGCTGTAGGTCAGGGCAGCTGCTAACCACCTCAGGGTCCAGCATCTCCAGCCAGTCCACCAGCAGCCCTGATGAGGGTCCCAGGCACACAGTCTCCAGGCTACAGGGAGGAAGAGACTTAGGGAAGGACCACCAGGGCTGCCCGTCCACTGGCCATGGCTCTTGGCTCACCTGGCATCTGTGTCCTGCTTCCCGGAAGCTGGGAGCTCCTCCTCCTGCAGCAGGGAGCTCACCACCACAATGGCCTTGGAGGCCGGACTCGGACTAGTGGCACCCATGATAGCCGAGAAGAGTGCTGTCAGCAGCTCCTCCAGATACGGGGATCTTACCTCGATGAGACCCTGAATGACTGCATGAGGGACAGGGACACCCTGCATCACCCAGGTAGGCAGATCACTGAGTGGCAGGCCCAGGCTGGGTGAGTGAGCACGTGCAGGACATGTCCATGGCAGACCACAAGCAGGCCCAGGGCAGGCGGGGGTTCCCGGGGACAAGACACCATGTTATCCTCCAGGGGCCCCACTTGGGCACTGGAAGACGACCTCCATGGGCACCTTCTAGGGATGGCACTGAGTAATCACTACTGGTCTCCATCTGTAGCAAGGGGAGCCATCCAGGCAGAGGCCTCCCTGGGCCTGAGTCAGGATGTACCTTTGCTGATGAGCTCTGGCTCCACGCTGCACTTCTCCCCAGATTTCAGGGTCGCAATGACAGCCCGCACAGTGGAATTGACCACTTCTAGGTCACGACGGAAGCTCAGGGCCTCAGCCAGGTGTAGAAGCCCACTTCGCACTGTAGGAGAGCCCATGTGACCACTGCAGATGTTTGGCTTCTGTCCTTGCTCCTCCCAGGACGCCATCCAGGAGGCCCCTCCAGCTGTGCAGGCTCTATCTTCCCTCAGGGAACCCACACTGCTCCCCAGTCACCTAGCCACGTAGTCATGCCAGGCCACTACCAGGGACCCTGCCACCCCCTCCTGCCCTCACCATCACTGATCCTGCGTCTTGCTGAGTACTGGGTGGCGAACAGTTTGAGCTGAGCCTGGAGGGGCCCTTCCTCCACAGCAGGGCTGTCCAGCCACTGCAGGATCTGCATTAGCACTTTGAGGAAGAGGGAGGAGAAACCAGTGTCCTGGGGCACACAGCGCTGTGGGAACAACCAGCAGCTTGTGGGTTACACTGGCCCAGGGACAATGTGACCCTGCGTAGGGCCAGGAACCCAAAGTCCAGAAAAAGAGCCATGAGGCTGGGGCCAGGGTGGGGCCCACAAGGGTCAGCCCTCTGCAACTGGCCCAACACCAACCCATTTGCCACTCAGAATAGTGCATCCTGTCACGTGCCAGGATGACCTCATGGGGTTTTATGAGCTGGTGAGGCATCCTTCTGCTGGCAACTTGTTTTCATGTGCTTCAGGGGAAAGGATAAGGAACACACAGACCCGAGTAAACATTCAGATATAAATGTGTGCACAGAGGCAGGCCCAGCAAGACCACTGGGCCTGGGGGCCCAGGATTGGAGGTGCACAGGTGGTCATCACTATTCCCCTAAGGAACAGTAAGGAGAAGGACGCCTCTGCCTCATGCCTTAAGGACCAGGAACAAGGCCCACACAGGCAGCCTCCAAACATGCTGGGGATGGCACTGGGCCTCAAGTGGATGTGGGCAGTACCTGGGGCTTCTACCTGTTTGTCCTGTGACACTCGAGTCTTCCCTCCCCTCACTCCACTGCCAGAAGCACACGCACCCAGGTACCTGGTACTGGTAGAGCTGGCGCATCAGTGGACAGGACAGGAAGTGGCTGCGGTGCATGGCCATGGCCAGGGCCCCACCATGTGGGGATCCCAGCAAGGTAGCCATGGCCTGTAGGAGGCGCACTGTGATGCCCGGCACCTCAGGGTTTCCCTGGCGGACTCGGGCCAGCTCCTGACCCAGGGCCTGCTGCAGCGCCAGGGCAAGAGGGCGAGGGCTAGAGCTCTGCCACCGCGGGTCAGGGCTCAGTGGGAAGATCTGGAACAGCAGGGGCAGGAGTCAGGAGGAGGAGCATGTGGGGGCTGAGGACCCTCACACAGCTCCTGTGCCAGAGCCATGCCCTTAGTTGGATCTCTGTTCATTTGTGGCTCCAACTGTGTGCAGAGGGGCC
The DNA here is from genome assembly GCA_028644305.1 of Xerus rutilus. Lineage (NCBI taxonomy): Eukaryota > Metazoa > Chordata > Mammalia > Rodentia > Sciuridae > Xerus > Xerus rutilus. The sequence continues at coordinate 13,238,258 of CM053415.1, read as the reverse complement.
CAAGGCTCTTCAGACCTGTGCAGAGAGGAACCCTAACATCCCACGAGCTTCCCTTGGAGAACAAGGATATCCAGAGCCTGCCAAATGCCCACAGGCTCACCAGGGCTGAGGGATGGCTCAGAGTTTGCCTAGCATCCACCCCAGTAACCCCCCCACTCCCCTCCCCCACAAAAACCCCATAAGGCTCTCCACCAGAGAGGAATAAGACAGATGGGAACCACATGGGCACACAGCACCAGCAGTGAGACCTCAGGTGAGCCCTGCAAACCTGGCTTCAAAAAGAAACCAGAGTGCTAGGCACAGGGGAGGCTGCAAGGATGGCAGAAGCAGGTTCGGAGCAGGGCACCCCTTCCCTCTCCTCCCGCAGGTCTGAGCCCCAGAAATCTACCCGACAGGACAGGGCACGAGCATATGAGAAGCACGTGTTAGGTGGGCACATACATAAATGTCACTACGTGAAGCACATACAGGTCCCAGGCACAGTGGTGTCAGTACCTGCAGGAACATGCCAGCCAAGTCGTCCTCAGGGCCAAGGGCCCGGACCTGCATCCCAGCACGAGTGCGGCCCTGGCCTGGAGGGTGCTCAGGGCTGCTCTTTGGTTTCGGCGTCTCTGCGCTGTCTACGGGGAAGAGAACCACCATGGGCTGAAAACTTTATGACCAGGGGATCCCTGCACACCAAGGCCAGTCCCACCCAGAGGGCACCACCAGGAAGAAGAGCTGGCACCCAGCCCCACAAAGACAGACACAAAACAGGGGCCCTCTGCTGACCAGAAGCGAGTGCCAACCAAGGAAGTAGCCTGGGAATCTGTGGCCAGGAGAGACCAGTACCTCGCCGGGGGGGTAGGGAGGCCGTGAGCAGGGAGTGGAAAGTCTGGCCTCCGGAGGCGCCTCTCTCGTGCTGCACTTCCACCAAATGAGCCATGTAATCTGCAGAACAGCAAGGGGTACAAGCCAAGCACGGACAGGAGCAAACCCTGCCCTTTCCACAGGACTATGGCTGGGAATCCTCATCTAAAGGCCAAGAAAAGTCTAGCAAGCAGCCTTAGGACTGTGGAAGCCAAGCTATAAGACTTCCCCAAAAGGTCAGTCAGTGTCCAGATCCCTGGCAGCTCTCTCCAGCCTCAGGACAATTCACAAGGGGATACCTGATGCTGAGACCAGAGCTCTCCTGCCACTCCAGCCTCACTGGGCTCCTGATCCAGCACCTGATGTCCACACTCCACCTCCCGCAGCTCCCCAATCCCTTAGTTGCCCACAGCCCCAGGGGACTCAATGAGGCTCTGCTGACCAACGCATGGACCCCTGATGCTTACTCTTGTCCATGATGTTCTGCTCCAGGGTCTGGGGGTCATGGGCCACCGCTTGGTCCAGATACTGGAGCAGTTTGCTCATGCTGGACACAGGGATGCCAAAGGACTGGACAAAGAGCAGCAGCTGTTGGGGCTCCAGGTCCTGCAGAGCTGTGGGATGCTCACTCAGCACCCGTTCTGTGAGCCTGGAGTCCACCCAAGCCCAGGCCCCCCACCCTGGAGGGCAGCTTGGAGTGTGGGTGGATGCCAGAAAGGCTTGCCACATTAGAGCCAGGTGCCTCTCCAGTGGTGAGCAGGCCACTGGCTCGTTTCTCATGCCACAGTGATGCTGTCAGAAATATTCCCCAAGCTGACAGGAGTCCAAGGCTCCTCATCATGTGTCCTTCGGTGGGCTTCCTGAGCTAATTCACCAAAGTCCCTTTGTCCTGCCCAGGGCCAGTCAATAGACCTGAGCTGGTGAGACCCTCGTCAGTCCTTGCGGGGCCCTCCACTCTCCCCTACAGTTTTCCTGAAGCCCAGAAACCATGTAAAAACCAACTCAGAGGCCTGTACCTCCTGCCTTTCTCCCCTCTAAATCTCCATGATTACTTTCACTTCTTTCTCAGGACCCATTTCTGATTCCCTGTGGGCAGGGCCAGCCTAGAGTTGTGCCAGAACTAAGTAAACAAGGTGCCCAGGCGTCCCTCCAAGGTCTGAGAGGCCACTGGAGTGTGCCAGGTGCACAGGCAGCAGGTGTGAGGCTGGACCCTAATTCGCTAGGCCTTCCCTCTCCAAGCCCAGCCTGCGCCCATACCAGCGTCCACTAGACGAGGAACTTCCGAGCGGATCATACGCAGCTTGAGCCAGTCAGGCAGCAGCAGCGCCTCCTCTGATGTGTCCACCAGGAAGGCAGTGGGCAGTGGCTTCTTCTCTGGAAACCAGATGTCCAGCAGCTCGTAGAACTCACCATCACCAGCTTCAGGAAAGACACAGGTAAGTAGCCTCCTCACCCAAAGAGCCCTGCCTTCAAGAAGGACCAAAGGCCAAGGCTGGAAGAATCCCCAACCACCCGGGGCAGTCTTCCTTATGGGGAAACCGAGGCTCTGGAGGAATAGGGGTGACTCTAATATAGACGGGTACTGTGCCAGACACCAGCGTGAATTAGTTAACTCAATCCTCCCACCTGCCACAGGGCCAGCATCCTGGCTTTATCCCATTCACAGGTGAGGAGACACAGGCCAAGAAAGAGCCACCACCTGAACCATCTACCCACAGTGCACCCCTGTCCTCTGGGCTCAACCTGCTTGGCTTGAGCTTCTGACCTCAGCCTCCACAGAGCCCAGGGGAACCACACAAGCAAGGGCAGTGTGTAGCCAGCCTTTCCGGAGGGTGACACAGTGGTCATACGCCTAGGGTGACTACCATGCCCACCATTCTGGCAGAGCCCACAACTACACACATGCAAGGGGGTCCTGTGCCCTTCCCTCCTTTCAGACATCATTAGGTAAGTAATGGTGCGGTCGCAGTGGCCAGGAGAGAGCAAGTCTGCCAGCCACAGGGGCTGGACATGGGCTGTAGTCATAGGCTCTGGCCATGAGTCCTCAGGCCACAATCATGGGCTCGTGGGGACCTGGGCTCCTTTGGGCAGCCCAATGCTCGCACCTCTACGTGGAGAAACCCAGTCTCACTGGCTCAGTCATGAGGACAGGAGGGACTCTTGCCACCTCCTAGTCCCTAGAGACAAGACACATGTCCAGGGTGGGGGAGTGGGAAACTCTGACCATTACACTTCAGTGCAGGTATTCATTCTCAGGGGCTCACAGTGTCCAAGTTCCACCAGAGGGGACCTTGCCTCCTTCCACAACATGCTCTAACACAAGTGGGAAAGGCAGCAACATCTCCAATTTGCAAGAAAAGCCATGGCAAGGTAACGAAAGGGACCTGCTCACAAATCACAGGTGGCACAGAAGTTCCTCCCCCACTCCATACTTCCTGCCCAGCAGCAGAAAAACTTGGACAAAAAGCCACTGGGTAAGACTGTGAGCCACCTGGACAGCCCGCCCTGCCTGCCACTCACCTCGGGGTGGGCCCAGTGTTAGCAGGATGACCATGGCATGGACCACAAGGATGTGCATGGTGGCAGTCTCCCCACTGGTCCAGCGCAGGAAAACCTGGTCCTGAGACTCTGACTGTGGGGAAAGGAGAGGGGATGAGGACTGGTGGCTCAGAGGGTGGGGAACCAGGGCCGAGCACCACCTTACCCAGCTGTAGACCTCCTCGCCCTCCTTGCTCTTGCGCATGCGCCGCACATAGCGGGAGAACACAGACAGCAGGGCGCCCAGCACAGCGTCAGAGGCAGCGCTGCAGGACAGCTTCGAGAAGAGGTGCGCCATGATGGTGGAGCGTTCCACGACGAGCCGGGCCACATCCTGGCAGGACAAGGACCGTCAGAGGCCCTACCTCCTTTCCCTTCCTCTCTGCACACCAACCAGCAGCCAGGGCAGGGGAGGCTTGTTATAGATGGGCCACGTCACTGGGTGACACCAGTCGCATCATGAGCCCGCCAGAAGCACTGCAGCTACCCTCAGTGGTGACCAGCTGATGCTGGGAAGGGGCACAGCTCTCGGGCCACAGGCCTCCCTCCACCCCGGGGATGCAGCATACAGGCGGCTGGCAGCAGCGGCAAGGAGGAGGCAACAAGAGCATTCTCAGGCTCCGGAAAGGACGTGACACACAAAAAGGACTGCGACTTGGCCCTGAAAGTGACATGGCCCTCTGCCTGCCACAGCATGGAGAGGAAGGGGCAGGGAGGCAACAGGTCATGGACACCACCCGTGGCAGCAGAGACATGTGCTTTCCACGGCCGAAAGAAAAAGGCCATCACAACCCGTCTAGACGTTCTTTGTATGTGTGTGACAATACCAAGAAACCTGGCCATGAGCCACCCAGGCCAGACACTGGACCAAAGACTCAGAGGACAATGGCCTCAGAGGCTACTGGGCTGGCCATGTCTGGGTTTTTAGCCCTCAGCAAGGAACCTCGGCTGCAGAAGATCCACTCCTCACAGAACCCGCCACCTACTCACTGCTCGCTCCACGACGACTCAGGCCCCTGACCCTGCGCCAGGCTGCTGTGACTAGGACAAGCAAGGTCAGGAAGAGGCAGATGGCTTAAGGAGGGAAGAGGTGGGCGCCAAGAGCTCTGAAACCCTCCGTGTGCGGGATGTGAGGACATCCTCTAATTACCAAGCCACCCCCCAGAGTCTGGCACAGCAGGAGGCGACTCCTGGCTCCAGCTCCACCTTCCCACAACCAAGGTTCCTCTCAGTCTGCGGAAAAAATGCTCCATGAAGGCAGCAGGGGATACAGGGGGACTGACAGACAAGCTGTGGTGACCACAGAGTCCATAAGCAGGGAGTATCAGCTCTTATGCACTGAATGCCTCCCTGTGGTACCAGGTCGTGGGAAATAGGCCAGGTGTGGGCATCTCACACCCAGAGTGTGGCACCTCTGGCCCCATCCTCTCACCAGAGCCAGGTCACTATGTTGGCCCTGCTCTTCCACTGGCGTGTGCTGGGACAGGTAGATGAGGTAGGCGCTGATGGTCTGGGGGTCGGTCTCCATGTGGATGGCCTGGGGAGGGAAGGCATGTGAGCCAGCTCCTGGGGCTGAGTCTGCCCTCCCACAGCCACCACGCAGCCCTCACCTGCTGCAGTGCCAGTGCCGTGGTGGTCCTGACACTGTCAAACAGAGGCAGCCTGGGCAAGTCCCGCAGCAGCCACTGGTAGCCCTGCAGCGCGTCCACCTCCCCCGAGTCCTCCTCCATAGGGGGATCCTTCTCCTCCTTGTCACGCAGGCTTCCCTCTGAGAGTACCAGCGACAGGCCCTGTGGACACAGAGCTGGGTTGACCCATGCCCCGCACTCGGTAGGTCCACTCTCAGCAGCACACGTCCCTCAAAGCCCCATGCAGAGAACACAGACCTTCCCAGGTGGGAAAGCCTGGTCCTTCAGTCTCAGTCACCACTAAGGAGAGAAAAATAACTCCAGGTGGTTCCTTCAAAGTTTTTTTAAAATTTTGAAACAGGGTCTCACTAAGTCACCCATGATGGCTTTGAACTTGTGATCCTGCCGCCTCAATTTCTTGAGCAGTTGGGATTACAGGTGGGCACCACCACACCAGCTCAAAACACTTTGGTTCAATACGTTGAAAAAAATACCTTTTGAGGGGCTGGGGATATAGTTCAGTTGGTAGAGTGCCTGCTTCACATGCACAAAGCGCTGAGTTCCATCCCCAGCACCACACACACAAAAAAAGAAAAAACCTTTTGGTGTTGGGGATGGAATCCAGGGCCTCGCACATGCTAGGCAAGCATTCTACCACTGAGCTACAACCCCAGCCCTGACTCAGTACCTTTTAAAGACAAGAAGCGCTGTGGTTTATTAAATCACTCTGAGTACTCCACGCCACCACCCAGAGAAGGGACACCAGAAGGCAACCAAGGCCTCTTGATTCTTCCCAACCATGTCAGCAACATCCATCCCTTCTAGGCTAAGTAACCAGAGAGACAGCAAGAGCAGGACGACAGTGGGAAAGAGTGACAGAGCCTGTGCAGAGACCAGAGGCCCTGGCCTGGCACTCACCTTCATGGCCAGAACCCTGGAGGCCACCTGTGAGGAGCCAAGGCGCCGCAGGAAGTAGTCGAGCACCTCACACGTGGTCTGCTCGTCGGCCTTTGGGCCCAGCAGCAGGTCCTGTAGGCGGCCCAACAGCTGTCGCTGCTTTTGCTGCCTCTGTGGGGTAACAGGGTGTCTCAGAGGACCCAGCAGCCTGAAGAGCTGCAGTGGGACGGGGTGGGTGGGGACCCACCTGCCGCTTTTTGGCCTTCTGCTCCCTGCTCTCGCCCTCGTCCTCCTCTTCCCCAGAGGCGGTGTCGTCAGCAGCATCATGCAGCAGGAACTCGCACAGGCACTGCACGGGCAGCACGTCCAGGGAGCCCTCGCTGGACTGCACCAGGTCGGCCAGCCAGGGCATGGACTGCGAGGAGGCCTGGGTGGACGGCAGCAGCCACGCTCAGCACCCTCGTGATCAAGCCTGTGCCACCCCAGCTGCCATACCACCTACCCTGCCAACACCCCAATCCTTAGAGCACCCCTTCTATGGGGCCACAGGCAGATGTGCCAGGAGTCACAGCCATGGCTCTGACCTGAAAACGGTGCCATCTACACACCTGGAGCCCGCACACCTCTGGATCCTTCATGTACCCACTTGCCCTCTTCTGGCCAAGACAGACATTGCCAGGTACCACCGAGTCCAATCTTCCAAGCCCATTCCCAGCTCTCCATCCCTCCCAGGGCCTCCAGCTCCTCAGGGTAACAGACGCACCTGCCTCTGGATGATATTAAGGAGGAAGTCTGGGTTGCGGCTGCGACACAGAAGGTGCCCGAGGCGCAGGGACTGGTTAAGACCCTTCACTTGGTCCAGGATGTGAGGGGGAGGCCTCCGAGGGGGCCCTCTGAAGGTGACAGGGACATGCATGTCAGAACACTACATGTACAATGTGACCCAGCAACACCGATGGGGAGCCCCCAGCCTCCTAGTCCCATTGCTGGGGGCAGTTGAGACCCTGGGACTGCTGCAACACCTCAACCCAGCTGTCCCCAGGTCTGGCACCAGAGAGTCATGCCTATGACGTGGGAATGGGTGTGGGCACTTTAGAGGTGAGGTTGGCTCCACCAGCCCCTCCAGCCTCTTCTCACTCATGCCACCTGCCTGCCCAGCACACCAGACCATGCCAGGCCAGGGATACTGGGGTGGGAAGAGGGCCATACTGGGGATCCAAGCTGGTGAGCTGTGACAGGAGGAGGCTGCTACTCTCGGTGATGGTCTGCTTGGTGGATGCAGCAGCCAGATGCCCCTCAAATGCCAGGATCTCCTGTTTCTCCCGCTGTGAGATCTGTAGTTCCCGGTTAATCATCTCCGTCCGGGTTTCCTCATCCGTCAGGGTGCACGGTGGGTAGGAGTAGTTACTGAGGATCAAGAGAGGTCTTGCTGCCCTGCCCTGCCAGGCTTGTTTCGCCAGACCACATGTGCACCCAAGCAAGGTGGGCACTCATGAGACTGCACTGCTAATTGTGAGCCCGAGAAGCCACAGGTCCCAGCAGCTCACCCCACCATCTCACTGCAGCCCAAAAGCCACCCTCAGCTTCAAGTCCAGCCTATGTCAGAGTTCCACGGTCTCTTCCAGGACACCCACTCTGCCACACCATGCCATGCCAGGATCCTTGTTCAATACCAAAAACCAAACCAAACAGACCTCCACCACCCTGGGAATCTGGGGACATGAGGGGCTCCCTGCTTCCAGAGGCAACAGCTTTTTGGGAAACATTAACTGTTCATCTCCTTTCACATTTCAAAACCCATCTTCCTGCAGTGTCTCTCCCCGAGTTCAGTCAGCTCCTCACGCTCCCTCCTCCCCACGCCTCCCCGCACTCAGTCTACTCCTCAGTTTCGGCAGTGTAAATAGAAGCTGCGTCTCCCAGCTGCAGACCACCCACACCTGGTCCCCACCACAGTCACACACACACACCCCCAGTGGCCCAAAGTCATGGCCACAGACATCTAGTCCACATAACATCCAAGCCAGACATCCAGCCCTACAAGCCACAATCAGAAAACCAGCCCCCACAAAACCATGGCCACATACACCCAGCGCCCACCACACCACAAACATGTATACCTGAGTCCCCTTTCACACACCCAGGTCCCTATGCTGCCAAAGCTACACACACCCAGTGCCCATGCCATAGTGACAAACCCCCCCTCCCCCCAATCTCCATGGCACAGTGACTTGCAAAACTAATTTCCACAATGCCTGGTCCCCACACCATCAGTCACACACCCCAGGCTTTCCAGAGCCATAACCACACACAAAGACACCTGGTCTTAGAACACTAGTCACACACTAGCCAGGTCCCCACAATGCCATAGCCTCAGGCTCCATCCTGCCTGGACAGCTCCCGTTGCAACATGCACCTCACCTGGCTACACCAGACACCCGGCACAGGAGCACACCTCACCTTGGCCCTGTCTGAGCACCAAGACCGCAAGGGCACAACTCACACCGAGCTACAGTCAGAACAGTGGCCAGTCTCTCCTGCTGACACCGTGCCAATTGTCCTGGGTGGTTGCCTGTGCTGACACCAAGCAGGGCCACACTATAGCTGCTAAAACCCACCTGTGTGCCTGGTCCCTGCCTCCAATCTGCATCCCTCCTGGAGTCACACTGTCCATTGGTCTGAACGCTCTCTGCTCCCATTGGCAGAACACATGCTGCCCACAATGTGCCAGGCAGAGCCCTGCCACCAACCGTGCGGGCTCCCATGAAGCTGCCTGGCTCCAGATCCACACTACCACCCATCCTTCCCCACCCTGCGTAAGGGAAAGACTAAGGCACAACAGACTTGGACTTGGACACTCGAGCCCAGTGACTGGCAGCAGCGGTGCTGTAAGCTGAGGCGAGGCACTGCAGCTCTGGAGTCCAGGCCCTGCTCCTCCACTGTGCCCTGCCCCAGGGGTGAGGCCCTCCTGGTCCCAAGCAAGACAAGCCCACTCACTTGGTCATCACCATCTCCATGAGCATCTTCAGAGTGGGGTACTCCTCCCAGGCAGCCAGGCCTAGGGCAAGAAGAGCAGAGCACTCACCCAGGCTCCCCACGGGCACAGGCACAGCCACCTCTGCTCTTCCTCTAGTCGCTCAATGGGCTCTAGCCCAAGTCCCAACACAGCTGCCCCGAAGGAAGAACTGTCCACCCGCAGCCAAGTCTGCCCACAGCCAGGACAGCTCACCAATGTTCTCCGGGTTGAATGCAGCCACAACGAGCAGCAGGGGCCATGCCTTCCAGTAGAGCGTGGAGATGGCCAGGTTTGGGGGCTGATACCTGGAAGGAGGATGGCGTCAAAGTGGCTCAGCAGCCTGAGCCCAGAGGAGAGAACTGGCCACGCCAGGGCAACCCTGGGCATGGCAGGCTATCCTGTGACCAACCAGCTGGGCACTGTTTGAGACAGCAACATTGATACTGGAGCCTTAAAAATTCCCCTCCCAGGAATCCATACTCCAGCAGCACCTGTCCTCACCATGGACCTGGGAACACACACGTGCCACTGCTCAGAGCCCACTGCAGGACACCAAGAACCCAGCCCACTGTCTCTCAGTGGCTCTGGGCCCCTGGGTCTTATGACTTTCTTAAGCCTCAGTTTCCCACTCATGTAATGGGAACAATGGTAGATGCAGCACATACACCACAATCCAAGAAATTAAGAGAAAAACTCCACCATACTAGACTGAAAATAATACAACACCTAGGCACAAACTTCACAGAATACTGAAGTTTATCTAAGAAAAGCTACAAAACACAGTCAACAGATATTAAAGAGCTAAATAAACAGAAGCCCCATGTTCCTTCATGGGAAGACTGAGTACTATTATTTTTTATGCAGAAATTGAGCTGATCTTAAAATTCACACGGAAATGTCACAACCCAGGACAGCCAGAACAATCCAGAAAAACAACAGCCCTGGAGAACTCACTTCCCAATCCCAAAGCCTGGACAATGCTGCATATGGGAGAATGTGGTACAAGCACAGGGTGGACACAGGGACCAAGGGACGATGCCCAGAGTCGACAAATAAACCCCATGTTTGTGGTCAAGCGATTACTGAAGGGTGCTGCAGCAGCTCGGGACCGGCATGGGTTCTCAATAAGGGCAAGGAGATGACTAGACACCCATGTGCCAAAGGATGAAGCCAGACCCCGGCTGCACACCACATACAGAAAGCAACTCCATATGGACCACATACTAAATGTCTGAGTGAAAACCACACAGGTTTTCCCTTGCAAGAAAACAGGATTAAATCTCCATGACCTACACTAGGCAGGGGTTTTCTTCTCTTTTCATGGTACTGGGGATGGACCTAGAACATCACACATGCTGGGCAAGTGCTTTAAAACTGAGTTATACCCCCAGCGCTTTTAATTTTAAGAGAGGGTCTTACTAAGTTGCCCAGGCTGGCCTTCACCTTGCAATTCCTCTGCCTCAGCCTTTGAAGCAGTTGGGATTATAGATGTGGCCACTACACCCAGCCCCAGCCCCTTATTTTTGTTTTACTTTTGAAACATGTTTGAAACAAGGTCTCAGTAAGTTGCCCAGGCTGGCCTGGAACTTGCCATCCTCCTGCCTCAACCTCCAAGTAGCTGGGATTCTAGGCCTGCGCCACTATATCCATCAGTTTCTTAAATACATAACACAAAAGCACAGGAACTTAAAAAAAAAAAAAAAAAACTAGATAAATGGAACTTCATCAAAATTAAAAGCTTTTGCCAGGCACAGTGGCACACACCTGCAATCCCAGCAGCTCAGAAGGCTGAGGCAGGAAGATCGAGAATTCAAAGCCAGCCTCAGCAAAAGTGAGGTGCTAAGCAACTCAGTGAGGCCTTGTCTCTAAATGAAATACAAAATAGGGCTGGGGATGTGGCTCAGTCAGTGGCTGAGTGGCCCTGAGTTCAATCCCTGATACCCGACCCCCCTCCAATAAAAAAATTAATAACAGCTTTTGTGTGTCAAAGGACACTACAAGAAAGTGAAAGGACATGCCTGGCCCAGTGGCATTCACCTGTAATCCCAACTACTCGGGAGGCTGAAGCAGGAGGATCCAAGTTTGAGGCCAGCCACAGCAACTTAGTGAGATCCTATTTCAAAAAATAAAAAGGGCTGGAGACATAGTTCAGTGGTAGAGCACTTGCCTCAAACGTGCAAGAACCTGGGTTCAATCCTAAATATGGCCAAAAAAGAGAATGAAAGGACAAGCCACAGAATCAGAGAATATATCTGCAAAGCAGACCTGAAGAGGGTCCAGAATCTAGAACGTGTAAAGAAGTCTTAAAACTCACCAGGCAAAATTCAAAGAAGCCAATTAAAAAATCAGGACTTCAAAAGACATTTCTCCAAAGATATTCAAATGACCAATAAATACACTAAATGATGTTCAGTGTCATCAGTGATCAGAAAAATACAGATGAAAACCACAATAAGACACCACCCCAAACCCACCAGGATGGCTAAGAATGACAGGCAGCCAGTGTTGGCCAGAGTGGAAAACGAGGGCCCTCACACAGAGCTGGTGGGAAAGTCAGACAATGCAGCTGCAGCGGAAAAGCCTGGCAGCTCTAAACACGTGACCAGCAAGGACACTCCCAGGTATGGACTCAAGAGAACTGAAAACATACATGTGCACAAAAACCTGTACACCAACGTTCACCCTAGCATCTTCACAGCAGTTGAACAGCAGATACAACCCAAGTGTCCACCAGCACATGACTGAACAATGTGCTACTCCCCATGCAATGATATGTTGCACAGAAAGCATTAAGTACCAGTGCATGCCACAACATACGTGAACCTCGAAAATGTAAGCTGAAGGATGAAGGAAATCAGCCACAGAAAACTACACAGTGGCCAGCACACCTGTAATCCCGGCAAGGAGGATCTCAAGTTCAAGACCAGCCTAATCAACTTAGTGAGGCCCTAAGCAACTCAGCAAGACCCTGTCCCTAAATAAAACATAAAAAGGGCTGTGGATATGGTCCCATGGTTAAGTACCCCTGAGTTCATTCCTCAGTTAAAAGAAAAAGAAAGAAGAAAAAAACACCCATTGTATGATTCCATTCCCATGAAGTGCCCAAAAAGGAAACCCATGGGAGAGCATATGGCTGGTTGCTGGGAGTGGGGGAGATCTTGGGGACAGCGTCTAAGGGACAAAAATGTTCTAGTTAGATTGCAGCAAGGATGCACGACTGTGAACATGCTAAAAACACTGGTCAGTGCTTTACGCATGTGAAGTGCATGTGAACTACGTGTCAGTGAAGCTGCTAGTAAGTGCAGCACGTTCACCATGAAGGAACGGTGACAAGTTTTTATGTATCAGTTAAATAATAAATTGAAGCCAAGCACAGTGGCGCACGCCTGCAATCCCAGTGGCTCAGGAGGCTGATGCAGGAGGTTCACAGGTTCAAAGCCAGCCTCAGCAATGGCGAGGTGCTAAGCAACTCAGTGAGACTTTGTCTCTAAGTAAATTACAAAATAGGGCTGGGGATGTGGCTCAGTGGCTGAGTACCCCTACATTCAATCCCTGGTACCCCTCAAAAAGGAAAAAAATGTAAACTTAAAAATAAAAAAGCACAAGGGCTGGGATTGTAGCTCAGCGGTAGGGCGCTTGCCTCGCATGCGTGAGGCCCTGAGTTCGATCCTCGGCACCACATACAAAGCAATGAAATAAAGACATTGTGTCCATCTACAGCTAAAAAAATATTAAAAAAATAAATAAATAAAAAAAAATAAAAATAAAAAAGCACAAACTCATTGTTGTCTAACAAATAAAGCACGTATACATTAACACCAAAAAAGCAAGCATACAAGACATCAAAGAGACGACAACAGAGAAATGCTCCACCCATTGCCAGTAATGACAGGAAAACAGAAGTCACGCCGCCCCACAGGTCTTGAGGACAGGTTTCCTAGGGTGGGCTGGGCTCCAGCCCTTACCCAGGAGGAAGCTGGATGTTCTCGGGGTGGTGGTAGGTGCACAGGTTCAGAACTGCATCGATGAGCTGTATTCTCTCCACCTTCAGCACTTCCACATCTGAAACCCAAAGGCACACAGGTTTCAGAGGCCCACTCAGGTTCACTCTCTGGATATCAGGCAAAGGACTCGGCCTTGGGGTATGAGAGTGAAAAAGACAGAGGTCTTACTATGGGTTGGGGGCATGGTGGGAGGTGGCCCAGGTACCACACGACAGGATGCAAGATGCCTGGATCATGGAGGGCAATGGGGAGATCAGGGCATTGCATCTGGGCCTGGGAGCCAGGACTGTCCCAGAGAGCAGCGCAGCCTGGCCCAGAGGGTGTGCAGCCCACTGGAATAATCATTACCAGGTGCAGCAGACTCGCTGCTGCAGCGCCCAGGGGTGTGTACTGGTGTTCCCTCACTGGCTTCTACAGGGTGGGGAAGGAATACAATGCAGGGGCTGTCACCCATAGGGGCCCAGGACAGAGCCCTCAGCAAAGTCCAAGGGGCATTACCATCCGCCTGCACAGCTGCAGCTCGCTTGACCAGGTGGTCAGCAAGTTCCATGGCATCTGCAGGGCCGAGCGGGAGCTCCCGGGACAGCCCAACGACCAGGATACGCATCAGCGTGTCTTCCAGGATGGGCACCTCTGAGCAGAGGCGCAGGAAGAAGCTGTGGGCAGCAGAGGGAGACACTGAGCTTGGTGGGGCCAAGCCCAAACCTGCAGAGGCCAGGCAGGAATCAGGCAGCCTGGGCAACACCTCAGGCAGTGGGGCAGCAGCCCACCTTCTCAGCCCCTGGCAGGGCAGGAGCTGCAGCTGCTGGGCTCATCTGGACAGAAGAGAACAGGAAGCTACCCACCCGCCCCTAAGGCCTTGGCCGCCACCCACACAGCAGCTTGTTCCCAAGCCTTTGTGTGTGAGGCTCTCCATTCCTTGGGGGACTTTGGGTGGGTACAGACACCGTGCATGACCCTATACAAGGCGACAGGAAAGTGTTACAGTGAGGGTGGACACAGTACTCAGAGCACAGGAGGTCAGAGGCCAGCAAGCTGGACTGGGCAGCAGGAACCAGGTGAGGGAGGGGAGGCATGGTCCAGAGCATGTAGGGTGACTGGTGGCATAGAGGGGGAGAGCAGGTCAGCTGAGTGAAGAGGGTAGTGGCTGTTTGGGAGCACCCAGTGGCAAAGAGTGAGTCTGGGGGGATGTGTGCGTGTGTGTGTGTGTGTGTGTGTGTGTGTGTGTGAATGTAGAGGTGTGTGTGGACTTTCCAGAAAATGTCAGAGGCTGGAGTTTGGGGGTACTGTGGATGCAGACCCTAGTGGATCCCCAGGAGTGGGGGGCTCTGCAGACACTAATGGTTTGCAGGGGTGGAGACAGTGGCTCCAAACAGTGGGCCCCAGACTCCTTGGCTTCCAGAAGATGGCCAGCCCCACCCAGGCCTGGAGCACACAAGAGCCCCCCACCCTGCAGGCTTGCTCACTTGCGGTCACTCTCAGGTGGCCAGTTGTCCCACTTGTAATAGGTCTCTGGTTGTTCTGTGAATAGCACTTTGTGGAGGCTGTTGGGGAAGAAAAGGGCCATCAGTCAAGAAGCAGTTGCTCAGGCTGCCTGCTCACATAGCAGGTCCCCTGCAGGCTCAACTCAGTCAAAAGCAATGGACTGAAAGTGTGCAGGGGCTGCTCCTGAGCTGTCCCTGAGATACCCAGAGCACCCACAGCCACCATCACAAGCACTGAGTGAGGCCCCTTCGTCTCTTCTCAAGTTTTCTAAATCATACCTGCTGGCTGAAGCAGAAATTATAACACATGACTTTACTCGCATGTAGGAGCACAGTTTATAGGGTCATTGTGGAGAAACGTGGCTCCTGACTATATGGGCCCCACCAGCTACGTGCTTAGGGGCACCCACATCCCCTAGCCAAGGGACATGCTCAGCACTCAGGACCCTGCCTCCTTGGCTGAGGGAGTGCTGCTGTTCATCAGCATGTTTGGCTCTTAAAAAGCTGGGGCCAGCCGGGCGTGGTGGTGCGCTCCTGTAATCCCAGCACTTGAGGCTGAGACAGGAGAATCGCCAAGTTCAAAGCCAGCCTCAGCAACAGCGAGGAGCTAAGCAACTCAGTGAGCCCCTGTCTCTACATAAAACACAAAATAGGGCTGGGGATGTGGCTCAGTGGTCAAGAATCCCTGAGTTCAATCCCTGGTCCAAAAAAAAAAAAAAGGCTGGGGTCAGTTGGTGAGGACATCCAGTGGGGGCAGGGTCCTTTCTAGCAAGCCCTTGTCTTTAGTCAGCAACTACTGGGAAGGTGGCGCTATACAGGCTGAGGGCCAGGAAAGTGGCTGCATGACAATGTGGGGCCCATACCAATGCACGTAGTCCTTGGGGGCGAGTTTACTGATGGAAGGGACCACCGTATGAAGCCACCAGACGGCATCACGCTGGATTGCAGCAATCTGGTTCTGGAATGCACGCAGCACCTCGAGGTCTGAGAGAGGCAAGGTTTAGTGGCATGGTGTGTGGTGCAGTGGCCCCAGGGGCAGTGGGCACCCCCAGGGTCTAGCCCAAGGCCTATAGCAGGAGGGAGGCTGGGCATTAAAGGCTGGAAGGAGGGAGGGACCCCAGACCACCTGGAGAACACATAGGCGGAGGCTAAGTCTGCTGAAATAATGCTCCAGGGAGTCTGATGATCCTCCCAAGGGCCCAGAAACCTCAGGAATGTAGCCTCATCCGGTCTCATTCAGCTGCTTCAGGCCCTATGGCCAAGCCCTCCAGCAAACCAGCTCACTTGCCCTCTCCCTCCTTCCCTTCCTGTCTTTGGCTGGAAGTTCCAGCTGTGGTCCCAGAACTGGGGTGTGCAGACGACATGACACAGAGCAAGGCTGCAGCCTGGAGCAGGTCATCTCAGTCCAGACAGGCAGGACGAAGGGACAGCCACTTCCAGGAGCTCCCTTGGTCTCTAAGGGCTGTGCTGATACTCCTCCCCCCCACCCTCTGCTGGGCATCACAAGGGACAGCCTCAGTGCCTGGCCCAAGACCTCTGACTGAGCAGGGCCATGCCTGCCCACAGCCTTACTCCTCTTCTCTCCTTTGTCCCAGGCAACGCCAGCTTCCTTCACCTGAGCCGTGATGCCCAGCATCATAGACACAGCCAGCACATCCGTGATGTGAACCACAAACCGCTCCTGCAAGCACAGGATCATAGGGCTCACATCCTGGAAGGGCCTGCACCTGAGAGCCCCACACCACACACTGGCAGACAGACAGACATGCACAGGTAACTAGGACAACCGTGAATGTAGAGCAAGCCAGGGACTGTTGTGCTGTGGCAAGAGCAGGTCTTGGAACTCAAAAGCCACTGACCAAGTCCTGGTCAGACACTGGAAGGTCAGCCAGCAAGAGCCAGGCCCTGGAGATCCTTCACCACCTACGCCTTACTTCCTCCTGTCCAGCATCAGCACCCCCCAGACAGCCACCCCAATGACTGCAATGCCCTGTCCCTGCTCATGCTGCCCCACAACTTCCCTGGCAGCACCAGCTATAATTCTGCCACACCCAGCCCAGGGCTTCTGACTCTTAGCACATGGTCAGCGCATTCTCAGTCCCCATGTGAGAGGGAGACTACATTTCCCTCTGGGACTTGGTACCTAGAGATGCTCATTCATTGCTGTACTGGCCCCAGCCAGAGTGCTAGACTGGCCTGGTTTGCTGGTGTACCCACAAGGAGAGATGGCAGAATGTGCCCAGAGTGAAAGAAAAGCACGCACACTCATTAGGAAAGGGAGGCACCTTGAACTCCATGTCCAGGTACTGGGGCTCCTTGCGCTCCTGCATGAGCCCGAGACAGAAAGCCTGGAAGTTGATCTCATGCTTGGTCTGCTTGATGATTTCCCGGAGCAGGGCCCGCGAGGCCCGCAGGTAGTCATCTTTGTTGGTCAGCAGGTCCTGGAAGACCATGGCCAGGAACTGGCCAGAGACAGGCCATGTGGGGTGCTGTGGCTGGCAGCCATCCAGGTACCCTTGCCACCAGCTTATGTCCTCCACTGAGCCTGCGATCAGCGCCTCTCGGCTCTGCAAAAAGCCTTCCCCAGACTTTTTCACACACGTCCATGCTCCCTGAGGCACAACCAGGCAGGCCAACATGTGAAGGTCCTATGGCAGACCTCACAGGCCTGCCCCTAGGCCATAGGGTCTCCCCTCCATAGCCGAGTTCTCTGAGAGCAGGGACTGCTTTTGATTTAACTCTCCTGGCAACTGGTTTATGGAGGCCAGAGCTTGTCAACTGAGGGGTAGACTAGGTAACAGACACGACTCAGGAACAAAGCTCTCTCAGCCTCCTCCCACCTCAACAAACAGAAACCAAAGACCCCAGCCTGAGGTTCTGGACGAGCCACCACTTTCCTCATCATGCTGGGCTGTAAAGACGACCTAGAGCTAGTCATCAGAATGACAGGAGACCAACACACAGCCAAGCTGCTTAAAGCCTGACTCAAGCAAATCACAGAAGCACTCTTCTAGGTTTTCCGGCCCAGGAGACACTGAACCAGGGACCCTACAGCCAGGACTCCAGGCAGCACCTGGAATGTTGTTCAGACTCCTGCTGAATTTGGAGAAAATCACTGCTGAGGAAGTCTGGCCTGGATCTCAGTTTAGAAACTTTGGCGGCTTTTTAAGGTCTCAGCACTGCTCCTTCAAGCAATCACATTTTAGTTTACAAGGACAGACTGGAAGTCAAACTCAATGAGATTCAAAACTCAAGCCAGGCATGGTGGCACATGCCTGTAATCCCAACCACTCAGGAGGCTAAAGCAGGAGGATGGCGAGCTGGAAGCCAGCATGGGCAACTTAGCCACACTCGTCTCAAATCAAATAAAAGGGGGCTGAGAGTATAGCTCAGTGGTAGAGCACCTGTTTAGTGTGAGGCCCTGAGCACCACAAAACAAAAATAAAACAGCTCTTGACTCCTTCCCAGAGCCCCAGAGCCTTCTTCCACACAGCACCACCAAAACATCCAGCCTCATCCAAGCACATGGGAATGATAGGCCGTGGAGGTGCTCCCCTCCAGGCTGGAGCCCCACAGACTGTGGAGAGGAGCAGAGCCCAGCTCAAGGCCAGATGGAACCAGAGGCCGCCAGCCTCAGCACACGCCTGGCAGCCTCCTTACCTTAGGCGCTAGCTCGGAGCTGTGCTGCAGCACTGTGTAGAGGATCTGCATGTTGTTGGGGTTGCGGGCATTGGAGAGCTCATTGAAGATCACAAACTTGATGGTGGTGCCCAGGTTGTCCTTATGGGCGTTCAGCAGCTCCCTGGAGAAAAGAGCCAAGTCTGAGGGGTGTGGCAATGGGCCAGACCACACGCCTGGCCCATCACCTTCCACCTATCTGCCACACACACCTGAGGCAGAGCATGTAGTGGTTCAAGAGAACTTTGGGCTTGAGGCGGATCTTAATCAGGTGGGAAATGACATCCATGTCCTCTGGACCATGCGTGTTGCAGTTCATGCAGACGGACATCAGCAGGTCCTGGGCTGGCCTGGTCAACTGCAAGGAGGCCAGGGAAGAACTGTCAAGTGCACAGCGACAGCTGAAGGGAATCCCTGGGAAGGCTCTGCCACGTGGATCTGCCCCAGAACACACTTTACGCTGAGCTTACCTTCGGGTTTTGCAGCCACATCTCTAGCCGCTGCACAGTCAGAAGCCGCACCTCCTTGTAGCCACAGGTGGAAGTGAGCAGCCGCAGGAGGTTCCTGGAGACGTTGTCGATGGGCTGGCGCCGATTGAGCTGGTCCCGCAGCATGTCGAGGACATACTCCTCCACGCTCTCTGCGAGGTCATCGTACCTAGGCCAGAGGGGCGAAGGAAGCGAGGGAGGAAGCCGTCCTCTGGAAGCCTACCCCACCTGCCTCCCACCACACCTGGAGGGCCTGGCCATGCAGCTACTTACCTGGGCATGAGCTGACCCTCTTGCTCAGGGCTCAGTTTCTCCTCGGCAATCAGCAGCTCTGTCTGGCTGTCCTCCTCCTCTGTGAGGGAGGGGTGGGGGCTGCTCCCTGCATGGACCATGGACAGCCCCATGAGGCACGCTTCCCACCCATCCCCCACCATTATCCACCCTAAGCCTGGCCAACAAAGGAAGATGACCTCAGCCCTCTCCCAGGGCTGGACACCCTGCACTTGTCCCTGACAGGCCCCAGTGTTTCTTACCAGCCCCAAGGTCGCCCCCGCTGCGCCCCACCTCCCCCTGCAGCAGCATGCTCTTGGGGGGCATCCTGGTATTAAACGCCGTCTGGATGTTGTCCACAAACGTCCTGCAGTGAGGGCTGTCCACCCAGATCCGCTCCCCCAAGGAATCTTCAATGTATACCTGCAGTGAGCCACACCCTCAGGCCCCAGCATGCAACACGGCCCTACCTGCCCCCACTGCTCAGGTGTGCTCCCTTGAAAGCCCCATAGCTGCCCAGTGGGTGCCCTCATAAACTTTTTGGTATAAACTTCTCAGGGACAGTGGCATGACACCCGGGGCCACCAGACACGCCTCTTCGCAGGGAATCCACCCCATGTGCTTCTCTCCCACTCAGGTCTCTGACGGGCCTCCCTTGCTCCCTCCCAGGCCTTTTTACCACCAAAGTAGCTTCTCTGAGACTCCAGGGAAAGACAACTGACCTTGACAAAGATCTCAGGCCAGTTCTCATCCTCCTCATAGGCAGCCATGAGGAGGTTACAGGCCAGCACAGACACCAGGCTGTTCCCCTTGGCCTTGAAGTTGATAGAGGCATCCCGCCGCAGAAGGCTGCACAGGGCCTGTAGGGAGGCACAGGTCATGGAGCCCCACATCAAGGTCCCAGAGGAGTCAGAGGTCCCAGTGCCCATGCCAAGGCCTCAGTGCCCGAGTGTAGGCAATTGGGGGTGGGGGAGGAGATGCCAGCCAGTCCTCACCTCAATGACACCCTCAGTGGCGAAGATATTGGGCTTGATCTTGGCCAGGTACATGAGGCTCAGGTACAGGGTGCTGTCTGGCTTGGCCCGCGTCACCTTTAGCTGCTTTACTGCCCCGCACAGCACCCCCTCGATCCGGTCATCGTTGCCCTCCAGCTCAGCGGCTTCAATCTCGTCCAGCAGCACTGTGGGCAGAACTGGACAGTCGGGAGGGTCTGGTTAGAGCAGGCGGCCAGAAGCAGAAGTCACCCCCAGAGCCACAGGGTCCCAGCAAAACATCAGAAGTCCAGCAGGCAGGTCGGCTGGGAGCCCTATCCTTCCTGAGTCCCCACACTTGGTACAACAGCCACCCTGAGGGTGTGGGGTGGAGGTCCTGTCAGACAACCAAGGCCACACAGCAAGGCTCAGGTGGGGACCCACAGTTGCCCAGGCCTCTTTCTACAGTGCCCTACACAGCTGCTCCAGAGTCTCTGCTCACTAGACATAGCTGTTTTCCTATGAATTAACTGCTACACAGCATTGCTTCTCTCTCCTTTATTTTGGGGACTACCACAGTGGCGTACACCTATAATCTCAGCAGCTCGAAAGGCTGATGCAGAAGGATCACCAGTTCAAAATCAACCTCAGCAACTCAGCAAAGACCTAAGCAACTTAACAAGACCCTGTCTCTAAATAAAATACAAAAGGGCTGGGGATGTGGCCCAGTGGTTAAATACCCCTGAGTTCAACTCCAGTTACCAAAACAAAATCAAAATAAAGACAGGTTCTTGCTAAGTTGCTTAGGGCCTAACTTGCTGAGGCTAGCCTTAAACTTGTGATCCCCCTGCCTCAGCCTCCAGGACCCTGTGCTCACCAGCATCTGCTGTGCCTGGCCTTATTTCCCCTGATGGTGGCTCCAGCTCTGGTTCTTCCCCACAGTCCTTGCTGTGCCCCATCCCCATCTCCTCACACCTCTACCTGCATTGATCCTCGCTCAGCTGGCCCTTTTCCTGTGTCCCTAGCCACTGCTCCTGTCACCAGGGCTCCTCCCCATCTCCTTTGGCTCATCCATGTTCTTACACAGGTCCTTGGGTTGTTCTCAGGAGTGCCTGGGCTCTGGCCTGTGTTCTGTTCCACGACACTCGTTATCAGTTCTGGGTGTCCCCTAGTTTTCATTGTGAGTTCAACCCAAGGGTTTTAAGGATCCTGTTTTTAAACCCCCAGAGGCAGGTACTGCTACAGACTTACCACTTATCTACATCCAGGGTTCAGCAATATTTACTGACACTTAAATAGCACATGGCACAACAGACAGATGGTCTGTGGATCCTGCAGGGTCTGGCCTTGGAGGGGCTCTAATACGGACCCAGAAATAGCTGGATGTAGCCTGCTAACACCATCTGAGACCATAGAGTGCTTCAGCCTATGGAGTATGCTTTCCATACCCCTCTTATCTAATCCCCAGGATCACAGAAGCAATGCTGATGACAAAGCACAGCTGGCAGGAGTGACCTGCAGCCAAGCCAGGGCCTCCACCCTGCAACCACTTCATCTTCACCAGCACCAGCCATGCTGGAAGTCGGAAGCAACTGCCCCTCACTCCTGTCCGACCACAGCTCCAGTGTCACCTAGCCCATCAGCCCTAGGCCCCACGTGCCCAGTGAGACCGGCACAGACACCAGCCACAATGCCCATCTGAGCGCTCACCACTGTGAGAGCCACACCGCCCCAGCCCTGCTCCCCGGCACAGCTCCACACCCTCCACTGTCAGTCAGCCCTCCCCCAGGTCATCAGGGAGCTCCTGGGACCTGCTCACGAGCTACCTCACCCTGCAGCAAGATGGCTCCTCCTCAGCATTCCCTTGGTCTCTAAGCTCCCTGAAGGCAAAGGCCACAGACCACTAACCTGCCAAGCTTTAACAGAAATGTCAACACCAAAGCCAACAGGATACTTGCTCTTTTTAACATCTACAAAAACATACTAAAGAAATGCTCTGGTTGGGCATGGTGGCACATGCCTACAATCCCAGCAACTCAGGAGGCTCAGGTAGGAGGCTCACAAGTTCAAGATCAACCTCAGCAACTTAATGAGACCCTGTCTCAAAGTAAAATTCTAAAAAAGGGCTGGGAGGCTGGGGTTGTGACTCAGTGGTAGAGCACTCATCTCACATGTGTGAGGCACTGGGTTCAATCCTCAGCACCATATAAAAATAAATAAAATAAAGGCATTGTATCCATCCAAAACTAAGAAAAATATTTTTTAAAAAAGAGGGCGCTGGTTGGGGATGTATTTCTGTAGTAGAGCACACCCAGGTTCAATCCCCCATATTACACACCAAAAAAAAAAAAGAAAGAAAGAAAAAAAAAAAAGATCCCCAACAGGAACAAAAAACACACAGACAGATAGCAAGGTCTGCCTCTGGTGTTCACAGACCTACTCTATAGAGCCAATAAAAATGATCACTGGGAAAGTGATGCAGAAAAGTGGGGTGACTTTAGATGCAAGCCAAGTTAGAAGTGCCTGTGAGAGCAAAAAGACCTGCGCAAAGTTCTCACTCTGCTGTGTCCTCACAGAACCTGTCTGCTGCCTTTCTGCTGGAGAAAGGGAGGGACAGACTCTTCCCCGTCTGCAGCTAGAGGAAAGACCAGCAGAGTGCAGATCACCACCTCTTTGTCAAAGGAGCCAAGACCGCTGCCTGGACTGTCACCACATACGGATCTACCTTCTCCCCACCAGGGCTCAGGACAGGGCCCGTCACAAAGAATGTCCAACACATCAGATGAATGACAAAGGAGCCGATTCCCTGGGACAGAGCAGTGCTGACATGCACCTGCAGGAGCTGCTCTGAAGGGCAGGTGCACAGCAAGCCAGGTGTCCTCTGGGGTGGCTTGTGTGTCTGCCTCCAGAGGACCCTGCGGTATGGACAATGCTAGGCCTGGAAGTGGCCTTCCCTAGACACCTGGTGGACCGACAGAGGGAGCACATTCTCTGGGCAAGTCCATAGTCTAGCCTTACCTTCAATGGGTACCACAGATGGCTCTTTAATGGAAGGAGAAATGGCTCGTTTTTCTGCCACCGCTGCTTCAGCCAAGCGCCCCAGTGCACTTAATGGGGGTGTGGAGGAGAGTTTGGGGCGTTTGGTGAGGCCGGTCAGTCCCGAGGCACCAGACAGAGACGCTGCGGCGTCCCGCTTGCGTTCGGAAGGCAGGCCAGACGGGGCGGGCTTCAGCAGGGTGGACGTGGTTTTGGACTCGTTCGCCTGACCCTTTGAGCCCAGAGCAATGAAGTCTCCGGGCGGAGGGTGCCCTGCGGAGATGGGAGACAGGAAAGCGCACATTAGCAACGGTGCCTGGGAAGACGACTCGGAACTCCCTACTGCAGGCAAGAGTCCAGGTCCAGGGTCTCAGCGTCCACAGCAGAGCAGAGTGGCACGGGTCAGCAGCCATGGTGACAGTAACAGTGCCGTCCACAAATCCGGCTTCCTTATGCAAGTGCTCGATCCAAAACACGTTTCTGCAACGGGGGCTGAGACGAGAGGGACATGCGCGGGGCAGGGAACAGGCTCCATGTCACCTAGTCGGGAGGGACAACCAGGCCTGGGTGGTCGTAAGGCGCCAGGGCCTATTTCCAACCCGCGCGGTGCTGCCTCTGAACGCCCGGCGGGCGAGTGGACCCCACTGCAACGCGTCCCCAGGAGGTCGCCCACTGAGTCTCGCAAAGGCCCGAACCCTCGCACGCTGGCCGCAGAGGGGACGCACCTGAGGGCTTGGCCGCGGCGCTGGGCCGCCGCACGGTGGTGGGCTTGGCCCGGTTCATCACGCCGCCCTCGCTTCTCTCGGCTGGAAGTCGGTGGGTCGCCCGTCTTCGCCCCTCACGCCGCGGGCGCTGCGAGCCAGCACAGGCGCCCACAGCCGCGACTCGTTGCTTACCGCTCACTGCTCCGGCGCCCCGCTGCCACTACCGCCCCGGAACCAAAAACCCAAACCTGGCGAGCAAAGCCCGCCAACTTCCGGGAAAACCGGAAACAAAATAGCAGGGCGACAGGAAGGGAAGGAGAGGGAGACAATAGCCGCGGCGTGTGCGCAAAATCTGTAGCGCCCTCTGGCGGAGGGACTGGCTGACGCCATGGAAAGTACTCCGCCTCCCCTGTGGGCTGCCGCTCCTCTTTTTTGTGTTAAGTGACACGCTCAGGGACGCAGCTAGGAAGGGTGACAGCAGGAGTTAGATCACTGTTCTTCCACTGACTGTCAAATGGCTCTGAAGTCAGGGGCGCTGAAACCAGTGAGCAGCCTGGTGGTCAGTGGACATCTGGTTCGGACACCTGATTGGGCACGAAGCGGCTTTCTCTGCAACCAGCCAACCACATGGTCTCCCTCTGGATAGGTGCTGCCTACACTGGCCTCCCTGCAGGCCAACCCCAGAATGGAACCAATGGTGTGGGAATGTGTGGGTCCAGGCAAAGGAACCCAGCTGCTGCAGCAGGATGAAGCTCCAGGTCGATCCATGGGGTCAATGTCCCTGTCCTGAGTGCCCTGTGAAAGGTAATGCCTCAGCTCCACCTACCACGCCCCACCCACTCCCAGCAGGCAGCTGGGTACTCAGGCAGAGCAAGGGAGGACTAGTTGTTCAGTTAAGAACTTTATTTATTGGGGTTGGGGCTGTGGCTCAATGGTAGAGCTCTTGCCTAGCATGTGTGAGACACTGGGTTCGATCCTCGGCACCACATTTAAGTAATAAATGAATAAAATAAAGACCCATCAACAACTAAAAATATATTTTAAAAAAAAAGAACTTCATTTATTTTTTTAAATAGGGAAAACCCCATAGTGGCAAAATCCTAAAGGGTCAAAAGATTAAAGAGTCCCCCTTGCACCCCTGTCCACATGCCAGTGTCCTTCCCGAGTGGGCTCCTTTCACCTTAGTGCACATTCCACACACGCCAGCAACCACAGGTGTGCATTCCCGCCACCTCTGAATGCTGAGAGTAAAGGTGGCTTGCAGCTCTGAATGTCCTGAAACAGACTGAATTCGGGAGCTCACCCCACAACTGAGAGCAAATTCCTTCTACTAAGAATGGAGACCGAAAGGCAGCAACCTCCACCCTGACAGGTGCCAAAGAAGCTGGGCATGGAGATGGCCCCCTGCTCAGGCCTGCCTAAATCTGTATGTGTACATTTTCTAACTTTTGTCTTACCTTAGGGTCTCACTAAGTTGCTTAGAGCCTCACTAAGTTGCTGAGGGCGGGGAGGGTACCAGGGATTGAACTCAGGACACTCGACCACTGAACCACATCTCCAGCCCTATTTTGTGTTTTATGTAGAGACAGGGTCTCACTGAGTTGCTTAGTGCCTCGCTTTGCTGAGGCTGGCTTTGAACAACCTTAAACTTTTGATCCTCCTGCCTCGGCCTCCCAAGTCGCTGAGATACAGGTGTGCACTACCACACCAGTGGAAGATGGAATATTTTGAAATAAGTTTCTTCTGTCTTCCTTCAAAGCTGGCTTTGAATAAAAGCAATTTTCCTACTGATTTGACTTCATATATTTCTGGAGCAGCAAGCTTGTGTCCTAGCTTCTTCCTCCTGGGTGTGGCTCCCAGGCTGGTGTGTTAGAAACAGTGTGATCTGTCACCTGCCCTTCCTGCTGCTGCAGGGATCAGCCTGGGTCGCCCAGTAACCCTGAGGCCCTGGTCACTGCAGCCTGGAGTGCAAGATCTGCATCATGTGCCCCAGTGGGAGGAGGGCAAGTGGGTTCTACGGCTGTGAGATGGAATCTGAGTCTGTCTGCCGTGGCTGTTCAGCCTGTATCCTGAGGCAACCTGACCCAGCTGAGGGGAAGATGCTACAAGGCACAGCTTCCATCTTTTTTTTTTTTTTTTGGTACCAGGAATTGAACTCTCTTTTTTTTTTTTTTGGTACCAGGAATCGACCACTGAGCCACATCCCCAGCCCTATTTTGTGTTTTATGTAGAGACAGGGTCTCACTGAGTTGCTTAGCGCCTCACCGTTGCTGAGGCTGGCTTTGAACTCGTGATTCTCCTGCCTCGGCCTCTCAAAGTGCAGAGATTAAAGGAATGTGCCACTGCACACGGCTATCTTCCATGTTGTCTTGCTCAGAAATCTCAGTGGATGCACAGAGCCTCCTCTCCAGCCAGCCCTGCCTGCCCACCTGCCTCTCCCCTCATGGTTGTCTCCAGTATTGACCCAGTGTTGCCTCTACAGGGGCCCTGCCCACTTGGCATAGGCCCTTGACCCAGGTAGCCCACACTCAGAAGCCAGCCTCACCTCCTCTTCCTCCTTCTCCTCTATTTTTATTTAATGAATTCATTTATTTGTTTTGCTACTGGGGATTGAACTCAGGGGCACTCTACCACTGAGCCACATCCCCAGCCCTATTTTGTATTTTATATAGACAGGGTCTCACTGAGTTGCTTGGCACCTCACTTTTGCCAAGCCTGGCTTTGAACTCGCAATCCTCCTGCCTCAGCCTCCCAAGCCACTGGAATCAGGCGTATGCCACCGTACCCGGCTGGAGTTGTGTAGAAACGGGAGCACGCATCCGAGTTCATCCTCTTTCTTTCTTTCTTTCTTTCTTTCTTTCTTTCTTTCTTTCTTTCTTTCTTTCTTTCTTTCTTTCTTTCTTTCTCTCTCTCTCTCTCTCTCTCTCTCTCTCTCTCTCTTTCTTTCTCTCTCTCTCTCTCTCTCTCTCTCTCTCCACCAGGGATTGAATTTAGGGGTGCTCAGCCACTGACCATGCTCTTTCTTTTCTGTCTGGCCTTTTTCACCTTGAGATGCAGCCTCGGCAAGGTGGACAGTCTGCTCCTCTCCTTTGCTGTGTGGGTTCCATCACGGTGACCACATGGCCCATCTACTGACGGGCTGGCGGGGGAAGAATGTGTCCCATGCACGCAGGGTGTCTCTTGACATGACCACATGTTCTTCCACCTTCCACGGGTCTTTGGTGAGACGTCTCCAAATTCGGCAGTTCAAATCATGTGCATTTTTTTTTTTTAGTACCGGGTGTTGAGCCCAGGGTGCCTAACCACTGAGCCACATCCCTAGCTTTTTTAAAATTTCATTTAGAGACAGGTTCTCACTAAGTTGCTTAGGACCTCACTAAATTGCTGAGGCTGGCTTTGAACTTGTGATTCTCCTGCCTCAGCCTCCCGAGCCACTGGGATTACAGGTGTGCCCCACCGCATCCAGCTCATGTGCTCATTTTTTGTTGGAGCTTTTCCTAATGTTTGAGTTCTTCCCTGTCCCCTCTCCCACATCTAGTTAACCCAACATCATCCTATCAGACATAATGTCAAAGTGTGCCCAGCGTCCCCAGCCATTTCTCGCTGCCAGCTCGCCTGATCAGGCCACGGCACCAGTGCGCAGTTGGACTCTGGCTGGCCTCCCATGGTGTGAGCAGGGCAGGTTAGAAAGGTGTCCATCATAATCCCAGTGACCAGGGAGGCCGAGGCAGAACCATCACAAGGCAGGCCAGCCTCGGCAAGTTAGCGAGATCCAAAATCAAAAGTAAAAAGGCTGGCAAGGTGGCTCAGTGGTAAAGTGCCCCTGGTTCAATCCCTCAGAAATAGAAACAAAACAAAAGAGGTGTCCAGGAGATTGTCCTCCACCACACCTCCCCGTCTGCTCATCCCCCTTGAAGTCAAAGCAGTGTTTTTATACCCATTTCCGGTGGCTACTGTGACAATCACCACAATCCTGATGGCCCAAAGCCACAAGTTTCTTCTCTGACAGTTCTAGAGACCAGAAGTTCAACATCAATGTGTGGACACCTTGGTGCTCTCTAAGGGACTCCAGAGGCGGGTCCCTCCTGGTGGTGACCACATCACTGTCTCTGCCTCTTTCCACACCCGTTGTCCTCTCTCTCTGTCTCTGGGTGTCCGCCCCTTCTGTGTCTCTTACGAGGATACCTGTCAATGACTTCAGAGTCACCTGAATCCGGGACGGTCTCATCTCAAGATCCTTCCCTCAATCTCATCTGCGAAGAACGTATTTCCAGTAAGGTCCTGCTTGGAGGTTGGGTGGATATGTGTTCAGGGCTCACTGTTCACCCACTGCCACTCCACGCTGAGGACCAGGTCTGGGTGACCGGCTGGTCCCTCCCTGCCCCGCCCCAGCCCCCTCTTCCTGCTTCTGGCTCTGCTGTGGGGCCTTTGCACCCGTGATTTCCCATGGTCTCCCCTTCACTTCGTCTGGCCCTTGCAAACCGTGTCCTCCTTCCCTCCCCTGCCACTGACGCCCAACCCCCACTGAACCCAGTGTCACCTCCGTGTGTTTCTTTGTGACACTCATTGGCCCCTGAAATCCCCTTACAGTTGTCCTTGGGTATCCACGGGGGTTGGTTCCAGGACCTGAGGACACCCAAATCTGAGACACTCTTGGGACCCCTTACGCAGAATGGCGTTTTTGGTGCCAGGGATTGAACCCAAGGGCACTTAACCACTGAGCCACATCCCCAGCCCTTTTTATGTATTTATTTATTCATTTTATTTTGAGACAGGGTCTTGCTAAGTTGCTGAGGTTGGCTTTGAACTCGTGATCCTCCTGCCTCAGCCTCCCGGGCCGCTGGGATTACAGGCGTGCACCACGGCACCCAGGCTTCCCTTGTTTTTTAAGTCTGCTCTGGATGACTTTTAATACCTGATACAGTGCAAACGCTAAGTAGATAGCTCTTATACTGTGTTGTTTAGGGATTAGTGACAAGAAAATGAAAGTCCATATCTCTTTGGTCTCCTTTCTGTCCTGCCTCCCTGCCAGGCAGCGAGCCACCAGAGGCTGCACACTGTGCCACAGAGGTGGCTGGATGAAGGATTCGTGTAATGGCCTGGCACACAGAGAGGCCAGCTGGGCTGCAGCCTCAGCGCCATCAGGCAGGCCCGCACTGCCCACCGTCCATGGTCCCCTTTGCTGTGACCCAGAGCCATAGTGAAGGCTGAAGATGGCTGCACCCCCGCCCCAGGAACTCCTGTATGACACAGCTCAGCCTCTGGGCCCCACTGAGGCACTTCTAGGGGAGGCGGAAGCAGCCCCAAGATCCCACTGGGGCCAGAGCCTGGGGCAGCCGGTGGATGGGCAGAGGTGTGCGGGAAGGGGCGGCCGCTGTTGGGCTGCAGCTGTGTGTGGTCTAACTGCCCCGGTGCCAGGAAGCAGCTGCTGCTTCTGCAGTCTGGGCCTCAGCGCCCAGCTTGGTGGGGGCATCCTCCCTGGGGCTCCTGTCTCCCTACCTGGGCCCAGAGCCCCCAGCTCAGACCAGGCCTGGCACTTCCCAAGTCCTCCCTGCAGACCCCTAGCCCCTCAGGAAGCCTCCCTCCCACCCTGCTGGAAACCCTCATCCTCATGGAGTTCTGTGGGTAAGGACCCAAAGCTGACCTCCACCCGAGGTCCCCGTTGCCACAGAGGGATTCTTGGGCTACAGGACCAGAGGTCAGCCTGGTCCTGCCTCCCACCTGGCTACCTGGCTACCTGGAGCAAAGGGGCTGCCCAAGGACAGTAGGGGCGAGTGAGGGAGGAGGAGGCCAGATGGCCCAGACCCTGAATGTTCCCCATGTTCTGTTGCGGACCTTGGGCCGGGCCAGCTGCCGCTCCTGTGTCAGGGCCACTGCCCTGTCCTAGGGCCACCTCCTCAACCCCTCACACTTCTGTCTCACCTCTCCAGTGGCCTCCACAGGACCCTGCCAACTCCCTCAGGTAAGTTGGAGCAGCTCCCACGAATCCTGTCCTCTCGCTGTTCCAGCCCATTCCAGGGCGCCTGCCTCCACGTGCATGAGCGCCACTGGGCCTCTAGGCCAAGGGCTGTGGATGCCCGACTGGCTTTGCCCCAAGCACCGGCTGTCAGTCACAGGATGCTCCAAGGCCTTGCGCCTCTGGTTTCCAAGATGCAGCTGCTCCCACTAGCTGCTGGGTAACGAGCAACCCCAAAGCTGGCGGGGCCAACGACCACTTCATGCTTCCACAGGCGCCAGGCAAGCCAAGCCAGGTTCAGAGTTGAAGTCCCAGGAGGCCCCTCCTCGTCCTGAGCAGCAGCCACCACAGACTGTGGGTGAGGACTCTGAGAGTGCAGTAGGGTTTTCCCAACACCAGGGCACAACCAGGATAGGGCCTGACTTGGGGGCCAGGTGACATGGAGGGCCAGGCCCCAGCATGTCTGGGGCTGGGTTCCAGCCCACCATGTGTTGGCTGTGTGGCACTGCGCAGGCTACCTTGCTGAGCAGTGTACTTACCTGGCAGGTGGATGCACAGGGGTCCTGCTCTTCTGGGGTTGCTAAGAGGCCTCCATGAGAAGCTGCCTGGGCAGAATTTCCCCTGCCAGAGAACATTCCTAAGCCTAAACTGGGCATGCTGGTGCACACCTGTAATCCGAGCTACTTAGGAGACTGAGGCAGGAGGATGGCGAGTTCAAGGCCAGCCTGGGCAACTTAGTGAGACCCTGTCTCAAAATAAAAAGGGCTGGGGAAGTATCTTAGTGGGTATCATCCCTGGTATTGAAAAAAGAAGGAAGAGAAGAAGAACTCCCCTGCACAAAGAATTCATGAAAGTCTGCAGTGAACCTTTTGGAAGCTCAGGCGCTCAGGAGACCACGGCTTCCCCAGAGGCCGATGTCCTGAGCGGCCTCTGTGGCTGATATTTGAGACCTGCTGGGCAGTAAGCCTCCTGCCCTGGGCAAACCCGGTGGTGAGCGGAAGCCCAGGGAGGCAGCTTCTGGCCGAGCTGGGACGTGCTTTCCAACAATTGTCTGAAAATAGCCTGGGCAGCCTCCCGAGGAAATGAGTTCCCCGTCTCGGGGAGGGACTGTGGTGGCAGGAAGGCTCCTTAGCAGGAGGGAGAATCCTAGGCTTTTGACCCCGAGAGACCCTGGGTCCCTCTGTTTCTCAACCTTTGCACCCCAGTATCTGGAAAAGAAAGCTGAGAGCAGGGCTGGGCCACTTCCCCACCCCCACCACGTGCCTGGGAGAGAAAGCTGGGGTTTGGGGAGAGGACTTTCTCTCCAGGCTGCAGGGAGATTTCAGGTCCCATCTGCCAACTATGCCTTCTTGGCAGAGTCCCTCCCTTCCCCCAAGCCTCAGTTTCCCCTTCTGTTCAGTGAGGATGAGGCAAGCCCCTGCAGGAAGGTCTGATGTCCCAGGATCCAGAAGCTCCCTCTCTGCAGCCCCCAGCCCCAGCCTTTGTGCTCATCCAGGGGGTGGAGGCTGCTAGGGGGTCCGGGGGGAGAGAAAGCACTCAGCCCTACTCTAACGTAACTATGGTTTCCTTGTCTTTGAAAAACCGTGAAGGTACAGAATTCTCTTGCCAACCATAGAGTTCAGGGGAGATCAAAATGGGTGCCTAGGCAGGCACGATGGCACATGCCTGTAATCCCAGCAGCTCAGGAGGCTGAGGCAGGAGGACTGAGTTCAAAACCAACCTCAGCAACGGCAAGGTGCCAAGCAACTCAGTGAGACCCTGTATCTAAATAAAACACAAAATAGGGCTGGGGATGTGGCTCAGTGGTCAAGTGCCCCTGAGTTCAATCCCTGGTACCCACCTCCCCCTAAAAAACCCAAAAAATGGGTGCCTAGACTGGGGGCCTCATCACTGTGCCAGAGAACACTGGGTTCTGGGGGACACAGTTTGAGAACCAGTGTGGAGGTGAAGGAGATGGTGAGGAGAGGGGAAGCCTGAGCCGTTCCCACCTCACCCGAATCCCAACCCTCCCTGGAAAGGCTGAGGTCATGGGGACAACAGAGGCTTATTTTTTTTTTGTTTTGTTTTGTTTTGGTGGCTGGTGGGAATCCCCAGGGTCAGGTTGTGACCTGTCAGCTGTGGTGAAAAAAGGAGGACAGAGATCAAGCGCATGGAGCTGAATAGGCCTTAGGTCACAGATAACATCAGATGGGTCTGAAAGGGGGCTGGGCCAGAAGGTCCCTTCTGCCTTCTGCTGGGACAAAAGCCAAGAGCCTCCACCTCCCTGAAGGTGGAGGGTAGAGGGTCACGCTGGGCAGCAGCTGACAGCTGGCCCCACCCTCCTGCACCTTGTAGACCTGACTTCACATCTTCTGTCTCACCACCTTCATAAACCCTGAGTGTCCCCAGCACTGTCAGGGGGGTTACACAGGAGTCCTTGTTGGGGCTTGCTCAGGTTTTCTTCCAAGAGCAGTACTGTGTTTGAAATAGTACAGGGCCGGGTGCAGCTCGGTGGCAGGGGCATGCCTGGCATACACAGGGCTCTGGTTTCCATCCTCAGCACCATTAAAAATTTTAAAAGGGAAGAAAAATAACCTCGGGCTGAGGATGGGATTCCCAGTGGTGCACTCCTTGCCTGGCATGCACAGGCCTGGGTCTGATCTCCAGCGCCAAAAAAAAAAAAAAGAAAAAAAAAAGAAAGCATGGCTGGGGGTGTGGCTCTGTGGCAGGACACTTGCTGGCATGCAAGAGACTCCAGGTTCCATTCCCAGCACCCAAAAAAAGAAAAACAAAGAAATGTCCCAGAAATCCCCAGCTATGCCCTCCTCACATTCCCCAGACAACATGTTTTCACCAAAAAGCGCCATCACAAACTTACCAGGTCGTGGGTCCTGACTTCTGGACTTAGAAGTTACAGTCCAGGGACACATGTTGCTGGTGGGACTGTCCCGCTGTGACATCCTCAGGCTGAGAGAGGCCTGTGGAAGAAGAGCTGAATCTCCAGGCGATTGACATGAAGTGCGAAGCACCCGTGGACCTTGTGTGCACTGGCCACAACTAAGCTTCTTTGCTGTGACCTCCCGCAGTCCTGGGGTTGACTGGCTGAGTTGGGCTATTGAGGAGGTAATGGAGATTGAACCCAGGGGCACTCGGCCACTGAGCCACATCCCCAGCCCTATTTCGTATTTTATTTAGAGACAGGGTCTCACTGAGTTGCTTAGCAACTGGCTTTTGCTGAGGCTGGCTTTGAACTTGTGATCCTCCTGCCTCAGCCTCCCCATCTGCTGGGATTCCAGGCAGCGTGCACCCCTGCATCCGACAATTGGGCTGTCTTTATTGGCGGGCCTGCCGTGCAGCTGCAGACAGATGTGGCAGGGCTGGCGGCATCTCACAGGCGTCCTGCAGGCTGGGCTGCAGTAGCATGGCTGCACATGGCTCAGACTTCCTTATAACATGTCGCTGGGTCCACCACAAGCAGGAGGCCTGAGAAACAGAGCCAGGCGGTCCCCGTGTCCCTGTGTAATACGATGTACAAAAGCGAATCTGTGTTTGGTCTTTGACCTGGTTCCCCAAGTGGTAGTTGCGTTCTCTTTATTCATCTGCATCTGTGCACATGAGGTGACCAAAGGAGCTCTAGGTAGCTCCAGGATGGTCACTTGAGGAACAGCATGGTTAGAGAGTTGGGGCATTTGGTCCCACCCCACCCACCACCCTGATCACCTCGGGGAATGGATAGAGCTCAATCTCCAGGGGCTGATGGCTGGATCCATCAAGCCTGTGGAAGAGACCAAAACATAGACTCAGCAGGTGGGGACCAGGGCACCAGCAGGTGGGGTCTGGGCTGGAGAGTACGGTGCACTGGGAGGGTGGAATGCCCAGAGTCGGGGAGCTGTGCACCCCTTGCTCTGCCTTGCAGTCATCCACGGTTGTTTCGGGGTCCTGTCCTCCATAATAAAAGCAGACTCCTTCCGGGTGCTTTCCTGAGTCTGTGACTGTTCTCACCTAGTGGCGATGGAGCCTGAATAGTCAGGGAAGCCCCAGATTTGTAGTTGGCTGGGCAACAGGGGCCAGCTTCCATCCTAAAGCTGTCTGGGGGCCACACCCTGACTAGCACGGGGACCCCATTTGTGGCTAGCATCTGACATGGGAGCTGTGTTGTGGGACCAAGTCCTTAACCTGAGACTCTAACTACTGCGGCTCTAACTGAGGCTAACTCTGGTGGTTGCTGTTGAAATTGACTGGAATTGTACGCCACCCAGCTGTTATCAGAGATCTGGAGAACTGGTTGCTGTGACCATTTTTGTGTGTGTGTGTGTGTATCAATGTGACTGGCAAAGGGCTGCCCAGATCGGCATTCAAACTGGGGGTTGAGTAGAGAAGATGTGCCCTCTCCATGTGGACAGCAACTTCCAGTCCCGGAGGACTGGACACAAGAAGGAGGCGGAGGGAATGTGAATTCTCTCTCCGTGAGCTGGGCGGTCGCCTCCCGCCCTGGGACATCAGAGGGCCTGAGACTCAGGCCTTTGCCCTCCAGGACCTATGCCAGTCCCTTTCCTTTGACAGGTCTCAGTCCTTCAACCTGGGACTGAGATCTCCAAAGAACCCAGCAAGGCGACTTTGTCACCCAGAAGATAAGGGGGATCAGAGCGAAGATGTTACCCTAGTTGCGCGTGTGCAGGTGAAGCTACATTTGGAGGAAAGACCTGTGCAAGTATTGATTTTGGCCTTGCTGGAAGCCATCCCAAACCAAAGTGACCTGTGTGTCTCCTGTTGGCAGCTGCAGCATGTTGGAAGGTAGTTGCCGACCACAGCATGGCCAGTGGCCACATGCCCAGCTTATGACTGTAACACAAAGCATTTTCCAGAGATGACAAACCGTAGCTCCCATCCCTCCTGCTCTTTCTGCAGCATGGCCTTGGTACTACTCCTCTGGGATCCTCTCAGGCTTGGCTCATTAGGACTTGAATCTCCAACAACCTTTCAAAGGCCCCAGAGCTTACTGCCCCCCTGAGACCTGGGTCTCGGCATATGAATGGGGAGTGGGGGACCAATATTCAGGCCAGAGCAGTGCGATGGGGACCTGACCAGATATCCAGGAGGGTGAGGTTCTGGTCATATCCAAGTAGCAGGCAACACAGAATCCCTGAGCAGTTTGGGCTCTCCTCAAGGAGGGGGACACTCACTAAGTTCAGGACAACTGAGGATGCAGAGATGTCTCCAGGTTTGTCCCAGGGCTTCCAGGCCTGTATCCCTCCTGGATGGGAACCCCTGTCCCAGGGCACTCTACGTTCCTCAGCCCTTTGCAGAATCAGGTCTCTCTATAGCTGCTGTGGTTCCCGGCGGTGGAGGGAAGTGGCTCCCAGGCCCTGCTCCAGAGGCACGTGGTGAGATGTCCAGGTGCAGTGGCACTGTTTTCAGGGCTGTGGGTACCACTGGCCACTGTCCCTGTAATTCATGGGGTTTGGCCACATTGCCTTTGAGGAATGAATTTGAGCATTCTGAGCCCAGACACTAAGACATGGATGGCTTTGAGCAAATGACTTTGCCATTATGGTAGTTGAAACTGAGCCCAAACTTTCCCATTTCCTCCCGAACCTGTCCCAGCAGCTTGGAACAGGGACTGCCCTCTCCAAAAGGCCCTGCTAAGATACCTTCCCCTCACCTGCCTGGGGAGAGGAGGGCCATGGCTGTGAATGCATGGGACTGGGGACAGATTTTTTTGAGGAAGTTTGAGGTACTGTTCTCAAGATGTGAATACAAAGCTACTTTATCTCCTAGTGATAAACAAGCACACAACAATAATGATGACAGCTACGGTGACAATGGCGGTCTTTCCACATGAGAATGCTGTGTAGTTCACAAGGAACCCCCTGCACTTGCTCCTCCAATCAATGCTGTTCCCACTTTAGGGATGAGGAAACAGGCTCAGAGATGCTGGTGGATGTACCTCTGCACAGCTGTCCCATGGCCAAGGCGCCTGATGACATCTGTCTCTTCTTCTCCCGGGCTTGCTTTGCTCTCCTCTCTGCTACAAAGCCACTTCAAGACCCCTCCTCCCCAAGATGAAGCCTGGCCATCTCCCTCACCCAAGCCAGGGGATGAGGTAGCAGGGGTTCCCGGCCCCGACCCGTTGCTGACCAGATCATCCTGCAGCTGCGCCTGTAGGCCGACAGGTCCTTCCCTCCCGCAGATTGCTCACCGACCTGGGTGAGCCAGCAGTCCCGGCCTGGCCAGTGTCCGCATACTGGACCCTGTCAGGGCCTCGCTGTGCTCTGCAATTGTGCACTGACACATGAGTCATGCATTGTATGATTAGCAAACATCCGCCTGCAACAGCTGCTCCTTCACAGGCATGAGGCGCAAATACTGGGCCCCATTTCAGCTCCGGGAGAGCCATGTTTGGCTACCCAAGGTGGCGCTGCAGGATTCCTGAAATCCAGCCTCTCCCAGACTTCAACACCCCATTTGTGGAGTCTGGGTCCCTGGTGGAGTATTTACAGAGGTCAAGGGGATGGACTGCTGGAATCTCCCTCCCCTTAGGGATAGTACTGGCTCACTCCAGCCTGTCTCCCTGTCACAGGGTGACCAAGGATGGCCTTCATGTCTCCCCTTTTCCCTGACCTCAGCCATGGTCAGTGGAGTCCACTCCAACTCTCCAGAAGAAGGGAGAGCAGGATGGATCCTACCCCTCCCGGGATGCCCGCTCTGCTTAGCTGGGACAAGGGCAAAGAGGGGCAGTTCATCAGGGCACAACCAACGCCAACTCTGTCATAAAGCCAGAGTGTAAAAGGCAGCATTACCAAGGCTGACCAGGCCCCAAGGATACAACTGGAGCCTCACAGCTACTCAGAAACATGGTTTCCTCCATTTTATCTTTCTTTTAAAGTTTTTACTAGGCAAGTCACACAATCTGACAGTCATAAAAATGATCTAAAAGAAACTGGGTGCAGTGGCGCATGTCTAATCCCAGCAACTCAGGAGGCCAAGGCAGGAGGATTGCAAGTTCAAGGCCAGCCTCAGCAACTTAGTGAGACTCTAAGCAACTTAGTGAGAACCTGTCTCAAAATAAAAATTAAAAATTCTGGGGATGTGGCTTAGTAGTTAATGTCCCTGAGCTCAATTCCTGGTACTAAAATAAATAAATAAATAACCATATATATATATATTATATATATACATACACACACACACACATATGAATCTATTTATCTATCCATACACACACATACACACAACACACATATAGACATACACACACACACATTTTTAGAAGTACTGGAAATTGAATCCAGCAGCACTTAAACACTGAGCCACATCCCCATCCCTTTTTATCCTTTTTATATTTTATTTAGAAACAAGGTCTCACTAAGTTGCTTATGGCCTTGCTAAGTTGCTGAGGCTGGCTTTGAACTCACTCCTCAGGCTTCAGAGCTGTGGAGTCTTTTTCATGGTAGGGATACAACTCTTGGTGCTCAGAGTTGTAAGTGTTTTTCTGTAGTAGGTAGTTTGCACTGTGAGTTCACTTGTATTGATTTTTTTTTTTTTTGGTACAGGGGATTGAACTCAGGGTTACTTGGCCACTGATCCATATCTCCAGGCCTATTTTGTGTTTTATGTAGAGATAGGGTCTCACTGAGTTGCTTAGCACCTCACTGTTGCTGAAGCTGGCTTTGAACTCGTGATTCTCCTGCCTCAGCCTCCCAAAGTGCTGGAAACCTGTATCGATTTTTGCCTTAAATCTTTTTTATGGTGTCTGGATTTTTAACAATGATTTTATTTTATTTTTTAAAATTAAAAAAAAATGAACTCCTGTACAACCATCACCTCCACCCATCTCAAGAACTTTTTCATCATTTAATAGTTTCCTTTTAAAAATTTAAAATTCTGGAACCCGTTAAAATATATACTGATATATGGTATATGCAAACTGGGACCCAATTTTATCTTTTTTTAGTTTCTAATATTTCAGCATCGTTTGTTTAAAACGTCCACATTCAGCTCACTTTTTTTTTTTTTTGGTGGTGGTTCTGGGGATTGAACTCAGTATTGCTCTACCACTGAGCTACTTTTTATTTTGAGACAAGGTCTCACTAAGTTACTGAAGGTCTTGCTAAATTGCTGAGGCTGGCCTAAAATTTGCCATCCTCCTGCCTCAAGCCTCTCGAGTTGCTGGGATGACAGGCGTGCACCACCATGCCTGGCGTTAAGCCCACTTTAAAGTCCCAGAAACCAACTCAAAGATATGAAATGAAGAGAACTCCTGCCCTGAAACGGTCATGCCCACATGTGACCTGTGTCCTCACTTGGGAAACACCTTTCAAATCCCAAGGAGCCGCTCTGAAGACATTCTGGAGGGGAACTGTTGTCACCTCTGCTGCTGTTGATATGTAGCAGTAGCCAGCGTATGGGAGTCCTTACATGTAAGGGTGTCTGGCGGTCTCGAGGGCTAAGTGCATCCAGTGATGGACCGCCCAACTATCCAGGATCAGAGGAGCCTTTGGGAATAAGAGCAGGAGGCTGGTGTTCTCTATAGCAAGAGGCCATGGCACTTCCTAAGTAGAATCATAGAGGGTGCTGGACACTTGAGGAGACCCACAGGCTCCTTGGCAGTTGCTCTTTTGATCCCCAGGATGTGCAGGCAGCATCTCAGATCTGGGAAAGCAGACTTGGAAAGGTCCTGGCCAGATGCAGCCTATGCCTGTGGGAGGCCTCTTCCTCTTCAGCTCAGACCAGGAAGGCCTCATTAGGCAGCTCCTGGTTCTCAGGGAGGGACCCAGAAACACTGTTGGGTGCTTGAGCAGGGGCTGGCCCTCTCACCCCAGTGACTCAGAATGGCCAGCTCTGCCCATCTAGGGCAGGAAGAGGAGCAGTTCCCCTCAGGGGCCTGGTCTCATCTGAGGATCACTCTCAAGATTCCTAGGGCTGGGGTCACTTGCCCACTTTGGGTCTGCCTGTGCTCCGGTTTCAGATACGCCTGGGTTTCTCCTGCTCCTAAACACTGAGGCAGTCCGTCAATAATCATTTATAATCATATCTTTACAGTACTGTCTTTCACAAAAACAAGAGTTTCCTTTAGCATTGTTTGGTCAAAAGACAGATGAAGGTGCTGGTCAATGGGGGACACGAGGCATCCTTTGTGGGGCCCACCTGCCCTGCAGAGTGAGTACTGGGACCCTGTACTCATTCTTAGCGCTCAGGCTATTTACCCCCTGACCTGTGTCCTGGGCATAAGCAAGTGTTCTCCACCCCCTGTGCGAGGCCCCTAGGAACCCTCAGCAGAAGCAGCTCCGCGTGATTCGCCCCTAGAACCATAGTGGGTGGCGCGGAGGTGGTGGTCTCTTAGGTACTGAGGATGACACGATGCCCAGATTGTGTGTGCCTGCGAACTGTGAGGTATAGAGACGCCCTAGGGGCTCCCGGAGCTCGCCTGTTATCCCCCAGCCTGGGAGGCGCGCAGGGTCGGCGCGCCTGGAGACAGGCGGAGTCACCACGCGGACACCTACACAGGCGGGCACAGGTGCCGGTTCCAGCGCGGGTCCAGTTGGGCGATTACACAGCACAGGGGCTGCGGGACAGCAGGCTGGGTGGACCCCGGGGGCGTGGCTAAGGCCAGGCGTCGGAGCGGGGCGGAGTCTCTGCTGGCGGGGCGGGGCTGGGGCTGGGGCTGGGGGCGGGGCGGTCACTGACGCGCGCCGACGCGTGATCCCGGAAGCGGTGTCAGAGCTGGAGCCGGCGGCAAGCGGCGGCGGCGGCGGCGGCGGCTGGCGGCGGGTACTTGTTGTTCTTCGCGAAGTCGGAGCCCGAGCGCTAGCGGAGGCGGCGGCCCCGGGGAGCGCGAGAGCGAGGAGCGGCGAGGAGAGCGCGTGCCCGCGAGGAGCCGCCGCGCCCCGGCCGCGAGGCCAGGTGAGGGGCGGCGGCCGGGCCGCGGGACGGGACGCGACGGGGCGGGTGGGGCAGGAGGGACGCGGCTCGGCGGGGCGGCGGGCGGCCTGGCAGCTGAGTCACGGCCGCCGGGCACCGGGGCCGCCGTGCCGGGCTGAGAACGGCAGGCGCACCTGCCCGACGACCGCTCGCCGTCCTCGCGCACGTGCAGCCGGCGGAGCCCGCCGGTGGCGCCCGGACGTCGGCGGGCCCCGGGCCCCGCAGTACTGAGGCGCCCTGACCCGCACCCGGGCGCCACAGGCACATGCAGGAGCGCGGCGGCCGCCGCTCACCTGCAGCTGCCGCGCGGCGAGGAAGCCCGCGCTCAGACACTTCCTGAGTGGCGCTGCTAGCGCCCAGGGCAGAGTGCACGTGCCCCCCGAGAGGGTAGGGGCGAGCCGGCCTTGGTGGCTGGTGTCACTCGCTAGTCAGCTGACCTGCCAGGGGTGCCGGAAGGAAGGCCGCGATGTGGAAGCCATGGGTGGGGAGGGCGGCAGGTGACAGTCTTGGCGAGCGTGTCACTTCCGTCACTTTCCTCAGGTGTGGTCAGGGGCCAAGGTCTCTTCCAACTCCTAGTGGGCGTTCTTCTGTGCGCCTGTGGGGTTAGCCAACAGGTATGTTTTACTCTGTGGCTGGCCTCTGCACACTTCTGGGGAGCCTGGGAGCAGGGGCAAGAAATGAGGCAAGTGTAGAAAACCACAGGTCACAGAAAGCCTTGTGGTCTGTGGGCCCTGTCTTAGCTCTGCCTTAGGAAGAGCCAGTTATCTGGCCCCCTACCCTCTGGTATCTTCACGCTGTGCCGACACTTTGGCTATGTATAACTTGCCTGTTCCTATAGCAGTCTGTGTCTAGGAAGGCTGGCAGCTAGCTCCCTGCTCTTGGATCTTGTGTTAGAGATTGTGCCCTTGCTTGCTTTTCATGAAGCTGGTAGCGTAGGCAGAAATTGGATACACCTAACCATTCATTCAGTTGACAGGTGTCTGGCCAGGAAGCAGGAGACCCTAACCCTTCCACATGGCAAGGTATGGCCTGGTAGAAGTCTGTGGCTGGATCTTCTCTTCTCTTGACCCACCGGGATGGGCTCTAGGACCTCTTTATTGGCATTGATCGTAGAGGGCATCTTGGTGAAGTCCAAGTGCTTCTGGAGCTGGACTTCATCAAGCTTGGTGTTTTTCAGGGCGAGAGAGTTTTTTGTTTTGGTACCAGGTATTGAACCCAGGGGTTCTTAACCACTGAGCCACATCCCCAGCCCTTTTGTAAAATTTTTATTTTGAGATAGGGTCTTGTTAAGTTGCTTAGGGCTTCACTAAGTTGCTGAAGCTGGCTTTGAACTTGAGATCCTCCTGCTTCGGCCTCCTGAGCAGCTGCAGAGAGTTAGTTTTTTTTTTTTTTTAAGGTATTAGTCTAATCAGGTGAGTGGGGGCAGAAGAGGTGTAGGTGGGCTGTGCACTGTGGGCAGCCAGCACCATTCATGAGAACTCTCCTCCTTAGGGAGCTCAATTAGTCTGACCTTGGCAGAGGGGGCCGTTTTTATCACTTAAAACTACACTTCTCTTTATTCCAAAATAGAACGTTTAATAAGGCAAAAAGCAAACTGGGCTTTCCTCTGGAGCACATTTGCTTTTTATACTTGGACCAGCAGGTCAGAGGGACCAGTTCCAAGTCCAGTGTTGCGTACTTTCCAGGTGGTTGCTAAAATGGGAGTTGGATAGAGGGTACTTGGGAAGCCAGCTTTTACCAGGGGTCGCCCTTTCTTCAGCACCCTAGACGCTGCTGTAGAGGAAGACTGTTTACCGACCATTCTTTGTCCACAACTTGCAGCTTTCACTCTTGGGGCTGTGGGATGGCTCCAGGGTTTGTTTACAGTCCCCGTCTAGACCTAGAAGAAGTTGTGCCTGTTTCTGCCCTGGCCTTTTCTGAGGCGGGAGTCTTCTGCAGTGGGCTTTCTGGATTTCAGGTCCTGTCCACACGGGAAATGGAAATCCGGCCAGCTGGGAGAATTCTGTGTGGCTGCTCCTGAGAGCAGTAAACAGTGACTCACACTCCATTCCCCACCCTCCCTGTTCTGGGCTAATGGAAGATGTGTTGCTCCGGTATTCACTTTTGCTTTTTATAAGTCACAGACCCCGTGTTTCCTCTTTCTTACAGTTTCAGGCAATTGAAAGTGTTATCTGAAAATTGTAGAATTTCAGAGCAGGTAGAAATAAACCTGAGCGCTCACACACGTGGCCCATTGCATCTCCCACTGTAGGTGAGGGGACTGCAATTGCCAGGGATCGCTGCCTGGCAGGGGGTCAGGGTCGGCAGCTGGGGCTCAGGTCTGGTCAGGTGCCTATCTGCTCTTCAGTGCTGCCCTCTGGTGTCCTGGGGGTAGGTAGGGTGAATACCTTACCCAGGCTCCCTGCTGCCTGCTGGAGCCCACCCCCTGCATATGCAGCAGACCTTTCTCAATGGCTGAGTGCCCTGTGGGAAGCTGAAGTAGGTAAGACCTGTTCCCTGCTGCACCCAGGAGGTCTTGTTCCAAGGTGGAACAAGAAAGTTCAGTGGAAGGTTCTAGAACCAGGTCTTGTTCCAAGGTGATTGCTTGCCCCAAAGAACACAGCTAGAAGGACTTTCTGGAAGAAGTGGTTTGGGAGGTGGGCTCTGGCCAGGGCAGCCAGAGTCTATTGGGAGCTAGAAGAGGAGGGCTCAGATGTTGACAGGGGGCTCAGGAGGGACCTCAGGGTCTCCACCTGCATGGGGGGACTGTGTTTGAGGCACCAGGATCAGAGTTGGGGTTCTGTTGAGCCAATACTGTGTTTAGGTAGAAGCCAGGGCCTGAGCTCAGGCAATGGCATGAGCAGGAGAACTTGAGGACTAGGTCATTAAGCCCTGGTCACAGAGCAGACAGAGGAGAGAGACTTGGGGAGGGTTCCACCTGAGTGATGTGGGGGCGCTGTCATCATCTAAGCTGAAGACCCAGAGGAGGGGCTTGGAGGGAAGACAAGCAGGTCTTTGCCCTTGGTTTTTCCCAGGGGACGTCCCCAGCTCAATCTGGAGGTTGGAGTTGGCTGAAGCTCTAGGATGACTGGGGACAGAACAGAACCCTTAAGGGGAGATGGCAGCAGAGGCACCACTTAGTGAGCTAGGGGTGGGTGGCTGGGGTGGGGCACAGTGGCCAGGGCTGCTGGAGGGGGCATGTTGTGTAGCTGTCAGCTTCTGCAGCCCTGGCCTGAGTCACCTCTGGATGTAGCTGGGATGACACAGCTTCCTGCGACTGCAGGCACAAGGTGACCAGACGTCCTCTGAGCCGAGCAGACAGTTGTGGCTTGCCGGAGGGTGGCCAGCCAGGGCCAGGCTGCAGGACAGTACTGCACACTGAGGGGGCTATGTCCAGGGCAGGAGGGGCCAGTGGAGCCTTCCTGGTCTTCGGTGGGCTGGGCCATCGCTAGCTCTTCTGCTGTACCAGTTGGGGTTACCTCTGGTTGGCACTGCTTGACAAGCGCCCGCTGGGGTCCAGCGCAGTGTCGGCCTTGCCTCCCCTGTGGGTCCTAGGAAAGGTACTTGGCTTTGGGTGCTTATAGAAGGGTTTCCAGCTCCTGAGCAGAGGTAGCCATGGCCTTGGTAGCTTCAGGATTTGTGGAACCCATTGGGGCCAGGGATGAAGGGCCGGGGCTGTTGCTACGTTCAGCTGGGAGTTCAGATCTGCTCCCCTCAGACAGCGTGCCGGTTCCTGGTCTTGCTTCTGCCGCGCCTCCTTCCCCTTCTGGAGAGTAGGAATGGAAGGACTCATCCCTCCTTCTCAGGGGCAGGGCTTGGCCTTGTAGTCACTGTCGCCCCTAAAGAACAAAAGCCTTACCTAGCACCTACCCAGCTCCACATCTGAGCTCCAGCAGAGGGTGAGTGAGAAGGGTCCTAGCTAGTCACTTATCTCCTTAAGCAGCAGAACCCTTTGGAACTGTGTGGAGCCTCCTTTTCTTTCTTTCTTTTTTTTCTTTTTTTTGTACCGGGATTGAACTCAGGGGTACTCCACCACTGAGCCACATCCCCAGCCCTATTTTGTGTTTTATTTAGAGACAAAGTCTTCCTGAGTTGCTTAGCACCTCGTTTTTGCTGAGGCTGGCTTTGAATTCGTGATCCTCCTGTCTTGGCCTCCCAAAGTGCTGGGATTACAGGCATGTGCCACCACACCCAGCTAGAGCCACCTCTTCCTAGGAAGTCACCCTAGCACTGTTATATAGGGCCATGGTGCTGGTCAGCCACCTGACTTTATGGAAAAAAACCCCACCCCCAGGCCCAGGCCAGTTCTCACTGTGTACCTGGGAAGTCTGAAGATATAAATGCCCAGGTGTAGTTAGGGCAGTGGGTGACTAGGAACCAGTGGCTAGAAGTTGAACAATAAATAATAATCCATGGAATGGGAGGTGACTTGCTTTCTGAAAGGTCCATTTCTGGGGTGTTGAGCCAGGCTGCCTGCCCTGCCCCCCAGGATGCCAGGCTGGGATTCGGATCCTCTGCAGCATGCCTTCCTGCTTTTTATGGGATTCAGGCCTCCTATCTGGATCTATCCTGAAATAGGAGGGCTCCCCACCCTGGCTCCCTAATCCTGTGGAGTGGACACCACCAGGAGCAACTGGCATGCCCTCAGAGAATATGGATGGACACAGTTGATCCCTCTTTAGATGTTAGAACAGTGGTCACCTGAAAGGTGCTCCATGTGCAGGTGCCGACTGAATCTTTATTTGTTCGCAGGGCTGGGGATCCACCCTAGACCTTGTGTGTGGTTGGCAAGCGCTCCCCCACAGTGAGCCTTCTTGACCAGCTGCCCTTCCTGGGATGTGGGCCATAAGCACTCCTGCTCACCTAGGTTGGAAAATGGTTGCATGCAGGGGGAACGGAGACCAGTGCTACAGGATTTGACTGCTGAACTTCTCTGGTGACTTTTCTAGAATTCCAAGTAGCTTAGGACGTGGGGTCTGTGTGCTGTTGGCTGACAGGCATTAGATGGAAAGCCCAGAGCACCCTCACCAGAAGCTGCCCAAGAGAGGCCTGCCTTGGGCCCTCATGCCAGGAAGAGGGCTTCTCTGGGGCTTCCTGTGGGCTCCACACACCCTCCTGCCTGCAGTCTCAGCCCAGACTCAGAAAGGAGTCTTTTTACAAGGTGTGCCCTGTGGCCCTCGAGGTCAGTGGCTTACAGAGTCCCTTCAGAGTGTTTTGTTTTTGTTTTTTTAGTCGTAGATGGACACAACTCTTTATTTTTTTATTTATTGTCACGTGGTGCTGAGGATCGAATCCAGTGCCTCACACATGCTAGGCAAGTGCTCTACCACGGAGCCACAACCCCAGCTCAGAGCATT
This sequence comes from Xerus rutilus, assembly GCA_028644305.1. Taxonomy (NCBI): domain Eukaryota; kingdom Metazoa; phylum Chordata; class Mammalia; order Rodentia; family Sciuridae; genus Xerus; species Xerus rutilus. Next base: position 13,193,506 of record CM053415.1, on the reverse strand, counting down.
TTCAAGTCACTTGTTTTACAAAGTCTTTTTTACATGTACACAACTCTCCTGGGACGGGAGGTGCAGCTCAGAGGTGGACCGCTTGCCTGGCCTGTACAAGGCCTTGGGTTCCATCCCCAGCCCTACAAAACAAAACAAAACAAAACAAAAACTCTCCCTTAAACCTCATTCCAAAGGCCAGCCGTCATTTTTCTTGCCTTTGATGTTTAAAGCAACTCAAGGTCAGTATGCATGGGTGTAATTTGTGAGTTTTAGGCGGAGGTACCAGCCTACTCAAGCACTGGGTTCATGAGAAGCGCCATGCCTGGGCTGCCCCTGTGCCTGGCACCAGATGGAAGGGCAGAACCTTGACCTGCAGCCCATCTGTCTTCACCTTCTGTGTGGGCAGATGTTGGCGGAGTTGTCCCAACAGGATCCAGGCGTCCCCAGCAGACCCAGGCTCCTGGGGCAGAAGCCGAGACCAAACCAGGTGTGGGTGTATGTGCACAGTGCTGCTGGGGGTGGGAGCTGGTGCTCCTGTGCTTGAGAGTGGGTGCAGGAGTGGGGGTGGGAGGGGTTCTTTAAGTGTCACCTGCTAGGTCCAGCCTGGGCCCTTTGTTTCCTTCCCTCATGTTTCTGAGGAAGTGACCCATGAAGAGCAGAGGGTTTGCTCATCCCCAGCCTTGTTCCGTGGAAGAGGTGACTGGGAAAGAGGGCAGGTGTGTCTGCATCTCCTCAGTCCTCCAGTGCTTTGGAGATGGCAGGGCTGAGGGATTCTCAAATTCAGAAGCCCCCTCCCCACGACCCTCCCCTGGGTCCCTGTAGGTTGCTTTCTCCCAGTGGTCTTGGGTCCCCAGAAACCAAGTGAGGTGGTTTTAGTAGGTTCAGCTGGCAGATGGCGTTCAAGCCAGGAGAGTGACCTATCTTGCCACACAAGGGTCCTCAAACTCACGGAGTTGACTGCTCTGTGTGTGGTCACCTGGAGACTGAGTCCCTATCCCATGCACATCGTGCCCCACTCCCCCAGTGTCCTACCACTGTGATCACGGGAGGCAGTGGAAAGCTCTGGCCCTCAGCTACCACAGAGCACAGCACATCACCCGTGGGTCTGACTGGAGGCCCCTTCCCTGGCACCTTCCTTTTCCACTGGCCTCAGGGGCCCCAGCAAACGCCATACGGGTGGGAGGGGCGTCCTTGTGTGGGAATGTGAGCGGCTCTGTAAACAGCTGGTGACTCACCACATAGTTATGTCACTGACTTGTAGTTGCTGGAAGAGGTGCCTGGTCCCTCCTCCCTTGCATGGAAAAGTTTCTCATGGAGCTCCCAGGCGCCTGGGTCCTGCAGGTCCCTCCCAGGGTGGCCAGAGCCCAGGGTTTCTCCAGTGTCTCTGTAACCCAGCTCAGGGTGGGAGGGGGTGGCATGCCTTGGGGCCCCCACATTATGGGGTCAAGTCATGTTGGAAAGCAGCTCTTACCTCCCTCTATGATCACCCTGAACTGCTGCTTGTCCATTTCAGGCCCAGGCATATAAGGGGTCAGGATACTCATTATTCAGTCCCTCCCACAGAGGAGTCCCAAGCCTACCTGGCTGACTCCCCTGGCTGGCTCCTGTCCTGCTGTCCTTTATGAGCCTCCGTGGGAGCAGCTGGAGTCGCCAGAGTGCTGCTGTCTGCAGCCCGGGGAGTGTGGGTCCTGTGTTGCTTCAGCAGCCTTCTCATTTAGAGGTGGCAGGGCCCAGGTCTTCAGGGAGGGGGCAGTGGAGGTTGCCCACCATCCTACCCGTGTCTATCCTCTGCACCCCTCTGTGGTGTATTTCTCTGACGTTGTCTCTACTCAGCTCATCTTGTCCCTGGAATGTGGTGAGTGGGTGTGTGGCCCATCCCATGGCCGTCCGTGTGTTTCTCCCCTTTTTTTCCCAGTTAGAATGAATGAGTTTGTTTACTGTCTGACAGCCTCGTGATATCTTCACACAGGCCTGACCTGAAGTCATGATTGCTTTTGGGCTTCTCCGTTTCTGTGGCAACCATTGGAGGGTTGGCTACTTCCCAAGGTCGCCATGGCAACTATCAGAGGGGAATCATGCTTGGGATGCTTTGGCTGGGTTTTTCATGAATGATTAGAATGTGTGACACAATGCAGACTCTAAAATGAGAAGGGTGGGTGGCGGGGACAAGTCTCACCAGACAGTTGATTAGTTTTGCGAGGTGGCAGTGACTCCTCGCCTCCCATCTCTGGCTCTTATCGCTAATCTGGTGCCCACCAGGAGCCCCCACCCATCTTTGGGGCCCCAGAGTCACCTGTGCAGCTTAAGGGCAGCCAGGCTGAGGTGGTGATGTCACAGCTGCAATTCCCTTCCCCATGGTAGGTGCCAGGGACAGGCGGGCTGGGTGGGGCTGGGGAGAGGTGGCAAGTGCTCTACTCCATCTACTTCTGAGGGTGGGGCTTGGTGAGGGCAGGGGCTCTCTGAAAGGGCCCTCCCTCTGCCTGCTGGGTCTGAATTAGCCAGAGCTCTTGCCAGGCAGGGACACTGTCCAGGTGTGTCCATTCTTGGGAGTGGCTTTGCAACTGTTCTATGGTCTATTGGACGTAGCACCTTGTACCTCCCTGGTACCAACATCTTGTGCGGTAGGAAGGGAGTGAGGGCAGGAAACAACTGCCAGTGCCAGGCCTTCTCCCCTCAGCCCTGGTGGCTCCAGCACATACTAAGTTTGGGGGTAGCAAGGGACCTTGTGGCTGCTGAGCCTGGTGACGAGGGTTCTGGCTGTTCTGTGAGGTGTGCTGGAGTGTCAGCTGAGGCTGGGTCTCACTGGGGCCTCCTGGGCAGACGGGCGGGAGATGCCCTTTAGGATGTTCTTGGGGCACTGTGACTAGCTGTCTCCTGTGAGCCTCCTGCAGGGAGGCAGTGCCCAGTCCTGAGCTCACCAGGGCCTAACCCACACTTCTCTGTGCTCTTCTGTGTTTCTGCAGTTACAATTTCCCAGCACTTCCGTCCTGGTGATTGTGCCCAGGTTATGACGACTAATCCCAAGCCCAACAAGGCATTAAAGGTATGGTGGGTGGCAGCCATCCCTGTCTTGGACACAGACACGGGAAAGATTCCTCCTGCCCTGGAAACTCCTCCTTTCTCAGGGTTGTAGGGTGTGAGGAAGGCCCTGTGCCTGGGAATAGGGAGGGGACCACAGGCTGGGAGAACGTTCTCAACAGAGGTGGGTGACACACCAGGGATGTGGCCTGAGAGAACCTGGCTTTGACCTCCAGGAGTTGACTCCCAGGCCAAGGGACTGCCTGCCAACTGGGGCTGTGTGCATGGGTCCTGCTCCTGCCTGAGTTTAATTCCCAGTACCATGCGTGGGCAGAGTGGCCTCCAGTGGTGGGACACTCCAGCTCCAGGGACGTGGTTCCATCCGTGCTGGTGGTTGCTGCCTTCTAGGCCCTGAGCTTCTGTGACAGGGTGTCCTTGGGTTGGCTTTCCTGTTTGGGGGGCTCTTGGTAGCTGTGTGCAGAACTGGGACTGTGTACCCTATGCCTCCATACTGCCTCTGGGGTCCCTGCTCCCTTGAGGTGCCCCTGCCTGGCCAGACCCCAGCTTCACTCTGATAGGCTGATGAGCAGGTACTAGGGGAAGAGTGAGCCACCATGCCTCACCCTGGAAGTGCTGGGTGACATCCTTCCTGAATCAGTCCCTAGTGTTGGAGCATCCCATGGGCAGGACACCCATGCCCTGTGTCCTTATGGAACTTGGGAGACTGACAGTGACAGGTAGAGGTGTCACCTCTGGCCTTTCTGAGAGAACAGCTGTCAGATCCTCCTTGTTCAAAAGGGTCACAGCGACAGCAACAGCCTTTAGTAGGGCTTCCTCATGTGCCTCATGGTGCTGTGTTATGTGCACAATGTCCCTGTTGTAGAAGGGGGGCTAGTCCCAGATAGAGGGCAGGTGGGTGCTGCTGCAGGGCTAGCTGAGGTGTGGACACCCCAGGGGCCCTGGTGCTGACCCACTGTGGCCCTGCAGGTCAAGAAGGAGGCGGGTGAGAACGCCCCGGTGCTCAGCGATGACGAGCTGGTGTCCATGTCGGTGCGGGAGTTGAACCAGCACCTCCGGGGGCTCACTAAGGAGGAGGTCACCCGCCTGAAGCAGCGCCGGCGCACGCTCAAGAACCGTGGGTACGCAGCCAGCTGCCGTATCAAGCGGGTGACACAGAAAGAGGAGCTGGAGCGGCAACGGGTGGAGCTGCAGCAGGAGGTGGAGAAGCTGGCCCGCGAGAACAGCAGCATGCGGCTGGAGCTGGACGCCCTGCGCTCCAAGTACGAGGCCCTGCAGACCTTCGCCCGCACTGTGGCCCGTGGGCCTGTCACGCCCACCAAGGTGGCTACCACCAGCGTCATCACCATCGTCAAGTCTGCAGAGATCTCCACCTCTGTGCCCTTCTCAGCCGCGTCCTAGTGCCTGCTTGGCCCGTGAGGCAGCACGTGCCTGCCCAGGGTCCCGGCACAGACTCGAAACACCAGTCCATTGCAGACCCCTTGGGGCTGAGAGCGGGGACAAGTGAGGTGCCACATGAAGAGTAGGCTCTTGTGAGCCAGGCACTGCACGCCGCTCATGCACACACACGTGTACACACACTCACGTCCTGTCCCTTCTCCCCAGATGTGTGTTTTCAGGAGTCAGTGGGAAACAACTCCACAGTCCCCTGCAGTGTCTGCCTGGAGGAACAGCCCCAGGAGGGCCCCCTGTGGCCGGGTGCGGGGCTCATCTTCCACTCTTCCTGTGAGCAGCCTTTAACACCGTCCTGCCGTGGCTCCCACCCGGGCCAGGCATCCTGTGCTGACCTCACTGAGCTCTGGCTGCCCCCGGAGGGAGCGGAGGGAGCTCACAGGCAACTCTGGTCTTCCAGTTGTCCCGCAGAAGTGCGCTACAATGTGCTTTGGCCTTTAGCACCAGGCTCGTGCCCTAGGAGGCAGATACGGGAAAGGCTGTATGAATGGGCTGTGTGCCATATCTGTGTGCCCACAGGCCTGCTGTTACAGGGCCTGTACACCAGAAGCACTGGGGTCATGTCAGGAAGGCCTGTCCAGTATGTGTGCAGAGAGTTGTGTGTATGTTGTGAAGTTTCCTGTGTGTTCTGTGACCCAAGGAGGTTGCCCAGCAAGGCCCACCCAGCAGAGCCAGCTGGCCTTCCCTGGATCTCAGCAAAATGAGGGGCAGGAGCATCTTATTAGCTGGTGGGAAGCAGGTCTTGGTTTCCCTGGAGCTGCTTCTGGCTGGCTGTGCTCAGCAAGGTGGAGAAAGTGGAGATCTTGGGGCCTGTAGGGAAAGGATTGTGTGGTTTGGAGGAGTTGAGGCCTCAGGGATGTCGGTGGACATGGAGGTGGTGGTTGATGTCCTGTGTGGAGTGTCCCATGGACCACTGTGCTTCCCACTGCTGCGGGGAGGTGGAGCAGTGAGTTGGGTGAGGACAGAGCAAGGGCCCTGGAGATGGAGCCCAAGCCCTAGGGACATCAAAGAGGCCTGGGAGTGCAGCATGGGGGGGTCAGAGGGCACAACCAGGAACTCCTCATGGACATGCCTCTGTGGAGGTCAACCAGGAGTCCCTATACGGGCTTGGGCACAGAGATGGGTCTTTGTGCCTTGGTGCTTGACCATCACCAGAACCTTCACCTACTCTTCCTTCATGGAGCTCGGAGCCACTCATGGTGTTGGGGATCCTTCCGGGGCTTCCTTTTCCAGAGCACTGCTGCAGGGCACCCTCCTGTGACTGGGGCCTTGGCAAAAGGAGTGGGCTTGGGTGCCCCTGTCTGGGGTGAGCTGGTGGAGCATGATCCCTGTGTCCTGCTACCAACTGGAAGCCACCATGTGTGACAGGCAGCGAGGGCGTTGCAGCCCCTCACTCCCAGTTCCCTCCTGGCCTGCCCTCTATCCCCAGCAAGCTGCCACACCCGTATGCACGGAAGGCAGAGGAAGGCAGCGGCCCCAAGGGCCACAACATGGTTCTGAGTCTACTGTCAGAAGTAGAAAGTGCCAGGGGTTCTCTGGTGGCACCGCCATGTGGCTGGTCCTCCTTTGGGTCCAGGGCAGTGTTGAGGGTTGGCCAAGCTGCAGCCCAGCTATGCGGGGTCACACTGGAGCCTCAGAGCAGGAGGCTCTGCTGGGCACTTAAAGCTGTTGATACCATAGCCATGGTAGGTAATCCATATTGGATATCAATAAGGGCCATGGGAAATATTTAAAGAGAGAAAAAGAATATATATATATATATATATATATATATAATTATATACACATTTTATCGTACAGATTTTTCATAAGTTTTTCTTTTCCAGTTTGATACTGTAGATCTTCATTAGTGCGGAGTTGTGTTGGATGGGGTGGGATGGGTGTGCTGCCCTCCCTGGTGTGTGCTGGCCTGGGAACGAGGCCTAGCCCCAGCAGGCACCATGCTTGGTGGGTGGCCCCCAGGGCAGGCCACGCAGTTGCAAGTTCTGTCTAGCCTTGGGTCTGTCATATCTGGGATGTGGCTGGCGGGTGGCATCTGGCTGTGGATAGCTGCCTGCTCTCGGCCTGTGGTGCTGTACAAGAGGGGGCTTCCTACACTTGGCCTCCAGGATGGACGAAGCTGTCATTGCCACCCAGGGAGCCTCCGTCCAGAATGCCCCCCAGGCACAGGGCCAGGGAAGGAAGTGGCACATTCTGCTTTTCCTTTGAGATCACTGAAATTTCATTGTCACGATTTAATATATGATTTTTTTTTTTTATTTAAGAAAAAGACAAGGACCTCTTTGTCATGGGTTTGTTTGCTGTCTTGCGTCTCAGACCTTCCAAAGAGGGGGAGCTCTGCCTTTTCCAGGTGGCCAGGTGCTCCCGCGACATGCCATGCACAGTGTGCGTCCTGGCCTCCTAGTCGCAGCGCCATTTCAATATTTATTTTTTTGTTGCTTTTCCCATGATAATAAATTATTGAGAGATCATATGCTGTGGACCCGCATCTGTGCCCCGAGCCCACTCCGTCCCATCTCATGGCCACCATCTAATTTATTGCTGTACACGTCACTGCTCTGACTGCTTTTGTACCTTTGCAATAAAGAAACTCCTGGTTTCAGATCCCTTGCGTAGCTGGTACTCTGGGTCAAGGACCTGGTGTGCTGGGCAGGCGCCTTCTCCCATATCCTTCTCTCCCTTGGGGAGTCCAGTCAGGACCTGGCCCACTGTCTGAATGAGGGGCAGCCCTGGGATGGCAGCTTCTACCTCTGCTCCTGGTTCACTTGCTAGCTGGCAGGTGGAATTCCTGAGTGCCTCGTCCCACCTTGGCCAGAGGCCTCTGGCAGTCAGTACAACCTCTACTTTAGAGCTGGGATCCACAGAGGTCTGAGCCTCCTTCCCTACAGGGTGGGCACCCTCCCAGGCCAGGCTGCTGTCCAGCTTTGCTTGGGGGTGGGGGCTCTAAAATAAGCCTGCAGGAAGTTGGGAGGGTGCTGGGTCTGTTGAGGGCAGAGAGGAAAGCCCTGCACTGGCTTAGAGCAAGCAGGTGGCTCCAGAAAGCCAAGAGCAGCCAGGCTGTCCTGGGCAGACCCTGTCCCTCTGGCCTGTTTTATGGTGAGCAGCCTCCAACTTGCCATCCTTAGAGGGGCCAACGGGGCGGCACTTGCCTGCAGCCTCAGGAGGGCGAAGCTTGCAGTGAGTCCTGCTTCCCAGAGGATCTGACTACCAGTCTAGCTTCCTCTGGCCTGTGCTGACCAGGGAGTGTACACTAGAACTTCAGAGTGTGTCTGACTCAGTGGGGTTGTGTCTGCTGGGACCACAGTGAGGTTGTGATACTAGGAATGGCAACAATAGAGTCCCCAGCAGTGGACCCAGTACCTCATTGCAGTGGTCCTGGGGACCCCGGCCCCATCTGGGTTTCCTGAGAGGCTGCAAGCCTTCGGTGGAGCTGGGGCCCCAGAATTCGGGCCCAGGCTCCTGGAGGCAGCAGGCGGACAGGGAAGCTATGAAAGTAGACACTGCCCCGAGCCCACACCAGGCCAGCCTTGCCCAGGAAGGAGACCACTCCCAGACAGTCCAGCCCACACAAAGCCAGAAAGCCCATACCAGGCCTTCATTCCCTCTCTTGTGGGTCCCTGGGGATTTTCAGCTGGGCCATTTCACAGATGGGAATGCTGAGGCCAAGCAAGTTAGGTAACTTGGCAGAGTGCTGGGCAAGCCAGCCAGTTCCTGCCTGCGAAGCAGCTGCTTCCTCTGCCCCTGTGGGAGTTGTAACTGGGGCTCCCCTCGTCATCAGCCCTAATGAGACTGAAGCCACTCAGCCACTCATTCATTTCTCCCTCAGATGAGTGGAGCTCAGCCTGGGGGCTCCTTTCAAGTCACTCCACAGCAGTGTTCCACCTGCATGTGGTGTGACTCGGGCTGCCATGTTCAACCTACACGGCTTTTTTGCTACCTTGTTAGAAGGAAGAAGGGCCCACCTGCAGGTGAAGTGTCGGTGTAGGAGCAGGCGGCAGGTGGAGAGTGGACCTTTGTGCAGTCACCCCCTGCCAGCTGGGACCTCAGGTAACTCGCTGGACCTCTCTGGGCTTACCCTCCCCAGCTGTCACGAGGGTTTAGTCTATGTAGGCTCCTGGCACATGTGGGCACTGTCCAGAGAAAGACAGTGCCCTGGAGCCACATGGTCCGGGCTTGCAGAGCGGAGCCTGGCCGACTTGCCCTCTGCACTTGGCTCCAGGTCCCTCAGACCTGGAGAACAGCCTCTCCAGGGCAGGGTTGGAGTGAGCCAGCCCACTGCTGCCCAGGCACTGGGCCTCCCATCAGTTACCCCCCGAGCCTGGCATCAAGCTTGCCCACAGGCTCTTTGGCTGGCAGGTCTCTGGAGAGAGCTGAGCCCCCTCCCAAACTTGTCGATGGAGCGGAACATTGGAGGCCTCCCGGAGGGCGTGCCAGCTGCAGAGGGCATGATAAGGTGGTGGAGTGAGGGCGGTTCTTCCCAGCAGGGTGCAAGGAGGAGCTGGCCTATCTTATCAGCAGCCCTGCTGAGCCCAGGAGCCGCTGGCCTTGAGTTTCCTTGTCCCTGGGCCTAGGCAGGGGAGTGGCCTCTGTGACTCTGACACTGCTCAGCACAGCTCATCTCCGAGATCCTGGGCATACTGTCCTCTTCCTCCCGTGACTGTGGGAGTGGGCAGCCAGGCAGGTGGACAGGAGCTGTGGCCACCAAGTGGTGCCTGCCAGTCTTTCCTGTCTGGTGTGTCTGCCTGGCCAGCCGGGGCTGGATCCTTGTACCCTTTCCCGAGCCCCCTGGGCCTTGCCCACTAGTACCGCAGGACCCAGACTTTTACCTCTATGGGTCCCCTCTGCCCAAGATGCCTCATGGGAAGACACCCCTCATGCCAGGGCCCGGTGCAGGACCTCCAGGAGGTCCCTCTCAGCCTTCTCTCTTCTCTCTCCCATGTTTCCAAGGCCACTGGGCCCTCCAGCTGAGGCAGGGCCTGTCAGGCTCAGCTCTCTGGGTCCTGGGCACGTAGGAAAGAGGAAGGGGAGAGGACAGTTCCCAGGTCTGAGTCCCCAGTGCCTGGGTGCTCCTGGCTGTTGCAGGATGAGACAGCAGGAGCTCAGTTTTACAGAGGCAAGTGAGGCTCAGGGAGAGGACTGCTCTGGCTTCCTAGAAACCGGAACTGGATCTGATCTCAGAATCCAAGCTCTTTGGCCTGCACGGCTCTGAGTAATGCCTTGGGCAGCTGCCCTGAGCAGAAAGGACTGAGACCCTTCCTGACATCCAGCTTAGAACAATGGGCCTTGTTGGACCACCCCACTATGGTGTGTGACTCAGGGTACTAACTGCAGGAACAGAAGGTAAACAAGCCATTACAAATCCAAGGCATTTATCTGTAAATAAGGGCGATTCACTGGGATGCAGTGAGTCACTGGCAAGTCCTGGTGGTTCCGTAGATGGCCAGAGTGCCCCGTATGGGGACCTTACTGGAGCTCCCCATGGCTGGAGTGTGGGGGACAACATGAACCTTCCTCATGTGCCCAAAATGGCTACAGCAGGCACAGGCACTGAGGGCTTCTGCTGTCCCTCTGCTGTCCCAGGCTGCCCAGCTGTCCCCTGGCTATCCCTTCCTGCAGCTGCCTGGCCTGGGATCTGACCATCCATCTATCTGCCTGTCAGTGGAAGGAGCAGCCACCTTGCAGCTCCCCTGGGACCCCGATATCCAAAGCCACGTTGGTCACATTGGCATCCTGCCCCACATTGGCCACGCTGCAGGTGATGTCCAGGTCATCCCAGTGGGTCCTCAGGCGTGTCCAATTTGTCCAGGTGTCTCTTCCCAGAGAAGTGGGCCCACCCCTCACCCTGATCCTTAAGTTGAGTGTGGAGGCTGCACCTTTGGCAAGAGGGTCAGTGGGTAGGGAGCCTGTCCTTTCCCAGAGACCTGGGCAGCCTGGGTCCCCAGCCAGGCACTGGAGACCCCGAGTGCCCCTACAGGTCTTCTGAAGGGATCAGCATGCGCTTTTCCAGGTTCCGGCTCTTCCTACCCCTGTCAGAGCCACTAGCAGAGCAGGGGTGGGTACCAGGTGAGGGGTGTCCACTTTGGCCAGGCCCTGGGGCCTCCTGTGTGGCTTGCTGTGTGTATTGCTGGTAAGCAGGGGAGAAGTTGTGGATAGCATCCTGCACGATGTCCTGGGGGCTGATGGTCTCCTTGAGGCCACTGGAGATGCTCTGCATGGGTGCTGGGGGAGCTGGGGGGCATGCAGCATGTGGGCTGGGGCAAGGGGCTCCCTGCCAGATCCCCCATTGTATGCCTAGCCCTGGGGCTGTCCAGCCCTAGGACACCTGTATATCCAGACCCTGGCATCATTTAGCAGAGGGTGACTCCAGGACTCCTAAGACCAGCCCAGCTCCTCCTCAGTCTTGGCGCTGGGCCATCCCTGTACAGACCCTCCTGCCAGGGGTCCCCCTGTGCAGTTTCTGAGGGGCTCTGGGGGGATGCTATGGGCTGGCCTGGTAGGTGTCTTTCACATTCTTGGCTGTTTTTCACTGACCAGTGGGAGCCAAGTAGCCTTGGTAGCTACCAGCCATCCTGGCCCAGGTGGCCCACTCCCCAGGGATGCTAGCCCCACCCCTCTGGATACCCACCCCCATCACCAAAGGACCCTCAGGCCACGATCCTAGTCGGCCCCATATCCCTCAGAGCCAGAAGCTGCACAGGGGCATCCTCCCTGTCCAGTCAGTGGACATCCCTAGGGCTGTGACATTCCAGGCCCAGCTGGCAGGGCCTGGCTTACCTGGTGAGTCCTTCTTCTCTGAGTACACCTGGCAGGTGAAGGCACAGCGCAGAGCAAGGGAGGCAAAGAGCATCTCAATGCAGATGAGGAAGTTCTGGTAGCCAGCAGCCAGCGTGCCAGCTCCCACCCTGGTGCCATCAATGGCCTGCACCTCAGGGATAGCGCCACACCTCTCTAGGATGGCCAGCAGCATCCCTGGGGGTGAAGGCAGCCACTCAGGCTCCAGCCCTGGTCAGGAGGCCGTGCACAGCTGACTCCAGCCAGGGTTCCCAAGGGACTAGCTTGGGGTTAATAGGGTCTTGGGAGGTGTCAGGGATTTCTATTGGGAATGGCTGAGTTGAGAGGGGCTGGGCATCTTAAAGGCAGGGGTTCCTAAGTGCAGGCTCTGAGCTACAAGTGGGGGAAGGGACATAAAGGCCTGGGACAGGTGCAATTGGAACCCAGTTCCCTGGACTGCAGCCTGGCCTTGGCACTGCCACCCACTGGCCACACACCCTGCCAGAAGGAGAGGAAGATGACGGCCTTGATGGTGAGGAACTTGAGGACTGGCTCGAAGGGCCGCAGCAGCTCCCGGGTGGCAAAGTAGAAGAGAAACAGGGCATAGAGAGCCAGGCTGACGGAGGCGTTGTAGACCAGGGTCACGTACAGGTAGCCACTGTGGACGCTGGGCCGGAGGAGCTGCTGGTCAGCTGTGCTGCCCACCCCGAGCCTGGCCTCCCAGCTGGGTCTTCCCTCCAGTGCTTGCAGGTAGCACTGAGGGGAACAGGGCCTTTGGGGAGCCCTCCTGCCCCCTCCTGCAGGGGCATGAGCCCACTGCCCCGTCACAAAGGCCCCTCCATGACCTCCAGCTATCTGAAGGGACAGATCCTTCTGCTATGGATACGGAAGTACGCCTGTGCGTGCTTGAGGGCCCGCGTGCGTGTGTGAGCCCGCGTGCAGCTGGACAGGGCTTCTCCCCAGCACGCCACGGTCGCCAGCCTGTACTCTGCTCAGCAGCGGCAGGGTGTGCTTGGCTCCTGGCCTGTGACCCTCACATCCAACCCTTGTCCTCCTTGGGAGAGGAGCACAGAGTGGGAGTCGGGTGCCACCGCTGCCTGGGCTGTGCAGCCCTGGGGTCCCCATGTGTGACAAGGCCAGCTCCTCTGTTCTACCTTGCCTTCCCTGGCAGTCTCCCGCAAGGAGGGGGAAGGTGGGTGAGGACAGGGCCCTCCCTGAGCTGTGCTGAGCCCCACTCCACTAGGCCCCGTGAGCCCTGGGCTCCTGCACCACCTACCTGAAGTCCCCGTCACGGTATCTGCCAAATGCTTGGAGGATGATGGTCGCCAAGGCCATGATGGGCTTCACCATGCAGAACTGCAGTGTGGCCTGGGGCGGGCAAGGGGCACCGGTGGGGGACAGCAGCTGGCCGTGAGTTAGTCCCCAACACAATGGCTGGCTGGCCTGAGCCTGGTGGTCGCTCCTGCTGGGTGGCCAGGGAGTGGGGCAAGGGGCCGGAGGAGCCCGCGAGTTGGAGCCCACTTACCTGCTTGCAGAAGCGCAGGAATCCAATGGAGTAGGACATGCCCCTCAGGCAGCAGGTGCCATAGACGCAGCTGGACCTGGGGAGAGGCGGTCAGAGGCAAGTCTCCAGCAGTGGCTGAGGCTGCCCTGTACCCTGGGCCTCGGGTGTAGGTGGGCTGTGTGGGCTCAGCTTACTTGATGGGTTTGCCCCGGATCTCAGCCATGATGGCACTCTCGCCCCCCAGGTACTGGAAGCAGAGGCTCAGGAAGCTGTAAATGGCAAAGGCTGCAGGGCAGACGGAGGGGCTGGCGTGAGCCCAGCCACCAAGAGCCCTGCACACAAGGCTCCTGCCAGCCCCCTAGTCTGCGGGCCTATCTCATGGGCACGAGCAAGGCTCCAGAGGGGCCATGCCCTCACACACCTGGCTCAGACTGTCCTGCGAGCAGCAGGGGCTGCGACCCCTTGTCCACGTGGCCCGCACCCTTCCCTCCCAGGCCTGCCAGCCCCCCTCGGCATCAGCCTCACTAATCCTTCAGGGCTCCCTCGACAGGGCCTGGAGGGCCGGGGTGCCCTGGGGGCTGGCCACAGAGTCCTCCTGCCACTCCCCCAGCGCAGCCCAGCCCAGATGTGGGTCCTGAGTGTCACCTTCATAGCAGTCCCGCACGGAGTCGAAGTAGACGTAGTACTCGTGGCCTCCCAGGAGGAGAAGGCTGAGCCAGGAGTCAAAGGCATAGATGGGCACGATCAGCAGCAGACGGATGATGTAGCGCTGCTCCTGGGGGACCGTGTAGGAGCGCAGGTGCAGGTAGATCTGGGCCGGAGCGGGAGGGTCGAGTGGTCGGCTGCCCCTGCCACCCCTGCCACCCAGGTGCCCCGAAGGAGGTGGGAGCCGTGGCAGAGCTCCTCTGGGCACCACCAGCCACCTGTACCTTCCTCTATTCCCCAGATTTCTAAAAGGAGCATTCTTACAATGAGGGAAGGTCGATATTGCCCTATCGTAATCAGATATATATGAACTGCCCCCAAACGTACACTTCATACATAAGCGTACAAGTGTGTGCCTGCTACTGAGAATTGAATCCAGGGGCCCTCTACCACTGAGTTACGTCCCCAGCCCCCCCGCCCTTTTTTTGGTACTGGGGATTGAACTCAGGGGCACTCGACCACTGAGCCACATCCCCAGCCCTATTTTGTGTTTTATGTAGAGACAGGGTCTCACTGAGTTGCTTAGCGCCTCGCCGTTGCTGAGGCTGGCTTTGAACTCGCGATTTTCCTGTCTCAGCCTCCCCAAGTGCTGGGATTACAGGCATGCACCACTGTGCCCAAACATAACCATATATGTACACATATATATATGTGTGTGTATATATATAGTTATATATATGTATGTAACCATATTTATATATTTTTTTAAACATGTTATTTATTTATTTATTTGTACTGGGGATTGAACCCAGGAGTGCTTAACCACTGAGCCACATCCCTAGCCCTTTTTTGTTTTTGTTTTTTTTTGGTACTGGAGATTGAACTCAAGAGCACTGGACCACTGAGCCACATCTCCAGCTCTATTTTGTGTTTTATGTAGAGACAGGGTCTCACTGAGTTGTTTAGCACCTCGCCGTTGCTGAGGCTGGCTTTGAACTCGCAATTCTCCTGTCTCAGCCTCCCTAAGTGCTGGGATTACAGGCTTGCGCCACCGTGCCCGGCTCCTAGCCCTTTTTTATATTTTATTTAGTGACAGGGTCTCACTGAATTCCTTAGGGCCTCACTAAGTTCCTGAGGCTGGCTTTGAACTTGTGATCCTCCTGCCTCAGCCTCCTAACTCACTGGGATTATAGGTGTCAGCCACCATGCCCGGCTAGACATGTTATTGTTAATTCACAAAAATTTTGGACTGGGGATGTAGCCCAGTGGCAGAAGCCCTGGGTTCAATCCCAGTACCAAAAATAAAGTACATATATACTTACATTGTTCTACCTGTTATTTCAATAGACGTGTACATTGTGGAGGCAAAATCAAGCCCATTAATGTATTCATTACCTTATATACCTATCATTTTTTTTTAAATTTTTTTTTTTAAATTGTAGATGGACACAATGTCTTTATTTTATTGCTTTGTATGTGGTGCTGAGGATCGAACCCAGGGCCTCATGCATGCAAGGCAAGCGCTCTACCGCTGAGCTACAGCCCCAGCCCCCCTATCATTTTTTGTGGTGAGGAAGCTTAAAATGTTTTACAGTTTTTAAGCATGAAGCATATTTACAACCATTACCTTGGGCACAAGACAGGCCTGTTCTTGGTGAAACTCTGGCAATGGAGACACTCATTCATTCATTCATTCATCTTTTCACTCATTCTGCAAGAATTTCTTGAGCCCCGCTAAGTGTCAGACCCTGGGGAAGGGGAGAGGACAGGCCCTAGGTCCTGATTGGGCAGGTCCTCAATATGAGGACATTGGAAGGATTTACACCCTTTGACCCCTCTATGAATCTGTCCCTAGGAGCAAATCTACTTAAAAATAAAAAGATTTGAGCCGGGCGCGGTGGCTCACGCTTGTAATCCCAGCACTTAGGGAGGCTGAGACAGGAGAATCGCGAGTTCAAAGCCAGCCTCAACAACAGCGAGGCGCTAAGCAACTCAGTGAGACCCTGTCTCTACATAAAACACAAAAAAAATAGGGCTGGGGATGTGGCTCAGTGGTGGAGTGCCCCTGAGTTCAATCCCCGGTACCAAAAAAAATAAATAAATAAAAAAATAAAAAAATAAAAAGATTTGTACACAAGGACATTCACCATAGCAAAACATAGGAAGCAACCGCTTCCCACAGGGAGGGCTGGGCTGCTCACACAGTGGAACAAGCCTAGGAAGGAATATTATACAGGCAGTAAAAATATGCTCAGAATTGCATCCCATGGTGGAGTGCTCTGATAGCATGTGACACCTAAGAACCAAAATGACAAGACTCATGGGACCTCACAGTGTCACAAATGCCTGATAAAAATGGAAAGAGATTCATCCAGTTTCTTATCCCTGGGCAGCAGAAAATGCAGTGAGTATGGTTTCTTTAAATCTTTTCTTTACCTTTAAATCTTTTCTGGATTTTCCATGTTTTCTATGAGGATGTGACAAAACAGGGACCAGGTCTTGAGAGGAAGTGGGGCTGGGACACTCGGTACATGGCCCCCTTCCAGGGCACTGCAGGGACGGATTCCTGGGGTAGTGCCCTGCAGGAGGGCGTGGAGGGCATGCTTTGTGGAAGGGGCAGTGTGTGCGGGGCCATGGGGTCAGGCACAGGGAGTGAGGCCTGGCTGGCATCAGGCCCAGCTCCTTATCTGGCACACTGTCCTCTGCTGGTGCAGTGGGAGGACCAGGCATGCCCAGCTACCGAGAGACCTCTTCCCGGCTGGCACTGCCTGGTGACCTTGGCAAGGGGCTGTCCTCCTTGGCCTTAGTTTCCCTGTCTGTAAAGGGAGGGGTCAAGCCCTGCTCTGTCCAGTCAAGTCTAAAGGGACAGAGAGCTAGGTGGGCCTGGCAGTGGCTTTTGGGTGGGAAAGGGGTATAGAGAGTGAAGCTAAAGCCCCAGGGGTCTCGCAAGCCCTGTCCAGGATGCTTGGCCCCAGGACACTGGCTAAAGCCACACACAGCTGGCCTCGATGTTACAGCTCAGCCACTCTCTCCGCCTGGAAGCCCTCTCTGGTGGCCCTCCTTTGTGGCTCCAGGCTCCGCTGGGCCTACCCTCAGACATGCACTGGCCCCCTTGTATGTTGGTTATTGAGGCCACACCTGGACACCCACCACCAGCATGTAGGGGTCACAGGAAGGGCATCTGCTCTTGCTTCCTGCCTTGGAGGTCCCTGTGTTCCCCTGCCCGTCCACCCCTGCCCCAGTGCAGGGTACGCTCAGCTCCCCTCCCCACCTTTCCCCTGTGAGGGCTCCCCAGCCCCCCTCCCCTGTCCAGCCAAAGCCCTCACCTGGCAGTCCAGGGCCCTCAACAGTCACCTCCAACAGGCAGCCCCACCGGGCCACATGGGCTCCTCCTAGCCACCTCCGGGCTGGCCAGGCTTGCTTTTGTGCCCCTCTGTGTATTGGAGAATACTCAGGACCATTGCCCCCATGCCCAGCCCCAGCTCGGGCACTGCTTCCTACCCACCTACTCCCTGATCCTTCTGGCTGATAGGCCCCACCAATGCTCCCTCTCGGGGGCTGTCCTGTGTCTCCACTTGGTGACAGGCACGGGGTGCTGCGTGTGGCCAGGGCACGGGAATGCTGCTTTTCCAGGTTCCCATAGGCAGAAACTGAGCGGGAGAAGCCCCTCTGGGAACCCTGTGCCCTCCAGTCAGGTTGGGGCACCACTCCCCAGCCCCCAGGTCCAGCTTCTTTGCTCCCCAGTTCCCTGTCCCCTCCCAGCTCCTGGTTACCTGCTTCCTCTGAAGCTCCCTACAGAGCAAAGTTCAAACCGTCTCCAGCCTTCCCTGGGACACCAAGCCTCTGACGAGAGAAGGCCTTTGCTCTTCTCAGTTAGGTGAGCCTTGTTCTCTCAGAGCCTCAATGTTCCTGACTGTGAAGTGGGACTATACCACTGACCTCAGTAAGCAGGGCAAGGGGCCAAGGAGTGGCTGGTGGTGCCTGGCCAGTGTCCTGCCCATTTACAGGCCTGGCTCCTGGAGAAAGGCTCCCATCCATCCCTCCTCCTGTGCCCAAGCCTGATGTCACCCGTGACGGCCCCTGGACACTGTTCCTCTGGGCCAGCTGGGTCTCCATGTCTAGTCCTGAGGGCCATCCCTTGAGATCCCGTGATCCTAGAGTCAACCAGGAGGCCAGCCTGGGCTGTGCCCATGTCCCATGGAGACTGAGGTCCGCAGGGAGGCTTGGAGGTGGAGCAGGCTTACCTGGTGGCAGGTGAGCAAGAGGGCAGCCCACACGAAGATGCCTGAGACGCCTCGGGCCAGCGCAGTGGTGAGAAAGAGCCGGGGGGCCTCCTGGGAGCCATTCCCCACGAGGTCCATCTGTGGCCCAGCTGGCAGCATGGGCATGGCGGGCCGGGCGCTGGGCTGTGGCCAGGTCAGAGACACCAGGGGGACTCTGGCTGTTCCCAGCAGCCCTGAGGCATTGCTCATCTGCATAGGCAGGGAGAGGCGGAGACAAGGCCAAGGTGCAGCCTCCAGCAGCAGCAGGGCGGGGACAGCAGGGGGCGGGCGGCTCTGCCAGGCTGCGCCCACCCCAGCCTCAGCCCTGGCATGGCATGGTGTGAGTCTCTGCCGGGCCACCATCCTCTGTACATTTCTGGCTTCCCTGGTGGAGGGCCCACCTATGGTCACCTGTGCCCTCTAGGAATTTGGGTCTGACCGTCCCCCATGACCATGACCCTGGCCCTGGCAGCCCTCGGCACCTCACTGCACAGCACCTGTGGCTCCTTCCTTCCAGGGCCCAGCCTCTCTGTGTTGACCTCCTTCGGTTTCCCTCTGTGGGAAACTCTTGCACCTCTGAGGTCTGGGCTTCCAGGGAACCCACACTTGAGGAGCCAAGACTACTTCCACTCAGGTGTGGGAAGTGGGGACCCTCCTCTCCTGCCTGCCCAGGGTAGTCTTGGGAGAGGCCCAGAGGGCTCTGCGTCCAGCAGCAGGAGTGCAGTCCACCCACAATGCCAGCCCCAGCCCCTGTCCCTGCCCCTGCCCTCCAACTCCCTGAGACCTGCTGGAACACGTCCAGGTGCCAGCATAACCAGGCGCCCCTGGCCACCGCCTCCACCTGCTCTCTGGCCCCAATGCCTGCTCCTTAGTCTCTCAACAAGCTGCAGGGCACCTGGAACCTCCCTCCTCTCACCCGGCAGCCCTGTGTGGCCTCCTCCCCTCCCTCTGGCTGGCGGTCACAGGGCCCAGAGCCTACCTCTGCAGGCAGGAAGCTCTTTGGCCCGGCCCTGGGAGGCCTGGCCTCTGGGGAAGCCTGGCTGGTCATTTGTGTGGCCATGCCGGCAGCCTGCTGGGGGTGGGGCAAGGCTGCTATCCGAATTTTGTACCAGGCCTGGCCTGGTGGTTGAGGCTTCACCTGCCTAGTGGCCCACCTGGTCTCTAGGCTGGGGGTGGGGCCAGGATGAGGAGGGGCCAGGCCTGTCTCCGCCCCTGTTGACACTCTATCCCTCCCGGTTTGCTCAGGGCAGCTGGCTTCCAGGAACCGCTGGCCACCAGGTGCCCTCACCTGCCTGTGCCAGATGGCCAGGCAGCCACTGGCGGCGGCAGAGACAGGTGGGAGGGGCTAAGGCACAGTGAGTGGCCCAGGCAGGGGAAGTAAGGAATGGGGAACTTGTGTCACAGGCTTTCTTTTGGGTGATAAAGTTCTGGAACTAAGACAGAGACTGCCCTGAACTGTTCATGTAAAAAATGGGTGAATCATATAATCGTAGTCTGTGCGTTGAACCTGGATTGTAAAGGGGAGCATCCAGGCCTCAAGGGGGGTAGTTTTATGGAGTTTTTTTCTTTCCTTTCTTTTTTCTTTCCTTTTTTTTTTTGTTTTTGTTTTTGGTGGCACTGGGGATTGAAACTAGGTGTACTCTACCACTGAGCCACATCCCAACACCACCCCCTTCTTTTGGAACTACGGATTGAACTCAGGGGCACTTTACCACTGAGCCACATCCCCAGCCCTTTTCATTTTTTATTTTGAGACAGGGTCTCACTAAGTTGCTGAGACTGGCTTTGAACTTCTGATCCTCCTGTCTCAGCCTCCCAAGTGCTGGGATTACAAGTGTGTACCACCACACCTGCTAACATTTCCTGCTTTGGGGGAGGGGGCAGGAAATGACAGACAGGTCACTGATGCTTGCTGGGGTCTGTCAGTGGGGCTGGAGGACCTGACCCACCCCACCCCATGGAAAAAGGCCCCCTGCCCAGGTCCTCATTCCATCTCGTGGTCTTTTTGTGGCCACATATGCAAGTCTGTCACGAAGTGGCCACTCTGTGCCCGTCAGACCACACACTCTCTGTCCCTTTATAGTGTCTGACCTTCCTTAATGCCCTGGCAGATAGGGCTGTAGACAGTCCCCTTTTGCAGATGGGACCTGAGGACTTAAGAGGCTCATCCATATGTCCAGGGCCTAGGGCTGAGGCCCATCGAGCCCTGAGAACCCCACCTAGTCTCCTGCCCCCTCCCACATTTTCCCACCAGGCACCCTGACTCTCAGGCCCCATCTTGGCCTGGCCCCTGACGCTCCCTGCTCCTGCATCCAAGCCCAGGGACTCCTCTGAGCCCTGACTATCCCCTGCCTGGTACCTTCTGCACTGACTCTTCCTGCAGTCTCAGGTGTCACCTCTGAAAAGTGTCCTTCTGTCCCAGACCTCAGATGTAACTTCAGATGTTACATTCCATCTGAAGTTCTGTTGGTTTGCTTCTGCCTCCCCTTAGGGCTTAGCGCCCACCTGGCCCTGCTGTGCAGGTGGCCCTCTGGGCTGTGGGACATTCAGCAGGGGTGGCAGTTGGGGGTCTCCTACATCTGCAGCTAAAGTGAGTCCCAAGTCTCCTGCTCCACAGGATTCTGCAAAAATGCAGCTCAGGTGTGGGGACAGTGCTCTCTGGCCATATGGTCATCATTATGAACAATTATGAAGATGAGAGGCTTCACCTCCAGTCAGTGATACTGATCCACAGGCTTTGAAGCATAAGGCTGATGTTGGGACAGGGACAGGCTTATCTGACCCATTCATGCTTCGGGGGGTGGAAACAGACTCCGTCCCCTGCCTGTTTTGTTTCCAGAACCCAGCATGAGCTGGGGCCTCAGGTCCTTCTCTAGGCTGATAGTGGGAAAGACTGACTGTACAGCAGGAAACATGGGGGTCAGATAGCAGAAGGACTTCCCTGGCTGGAGTCAGAGGGCCAGGCTTCTGGGAGGACTCTAAAGGGCCATGGCTTTGGGGAGGATCAAGGCCTGGACTCTAGACAGGCCAGGAACTTCCAAACCTCTACTTTTTCCTCAGAGGCAGATCCCAGTGTGGAAAAAGGAAGGACTGGCAATCTCCTTGGCCTATAGCTCTGTCAGCTGCAAGGGGTCTGGGCATCAGCCTGAGATGGGAAGCCCTCAGTCATGGCTGCCCCTCTGCTGGTGGAGGCCAGGTGCAATGTCACTTCTTGATGGTCCTTGCAGCTGCTCGATTGATGTGCTCGTTTAGCCGCTGCCTCTGGGAAGGCCTGTGAGAGCCCAGCTGCGGAGCCCATCTACTCCAGAACCCCTCGTGCACTCTGGGGCGTGGCTTTGCTCATGAGACAGTCCCTCTTCCGGCTCTGGACCTTCTGCCTCCTCCACCCTCCCTTTATTCTCTGGCCTCCTGACAACATCACTCCCAGACACAGCCTGAGCCCTCAGCCCTTGTCCTGCCTTGGCCACTGAAGGAGCTCCCTTTGCATCTCTGGTCTGTTTTTCCATCTGTGAAGTGGGTGTAGTCAAGGCTTGGTCAAGGTGGGAACTGGGTATCGGCCTACCTGCCCCTCCTCGGGTGACACCCCAGCTGCCCTTCTGCTCCCACACCTGCTGCCTCACCTACCCAGGCAGTTCCCATCAACACGCCTCTGTGGTCCCCAAGTCCAGGCAGGGCCGGCACCTAATCCTTGCCCAACAAGTTCCTGACTACCCAGCAGGCCAACACCTGGGGTCCTGGGTGTGCGTAGCAGCTGTGCCCTTGGGAAGAGACAGCAGGATACAAAGCACACTTAGGTACCCCACTCTGACCCACCTTCCTGCAAGGAAGGCCCTCGCCCTGCCTCTCTGAGCTGGTGCTGCCCCCTGCTGGGCATCTGTGGGACTCCAAGGTCTTCCCGACAGGATTCCAAGCTCTACAAGCCTGGACTGCAACCCCAGCCTTTCTCCTCCCCTGAGCTGGCCCCATCTTGTGCAAACTGAAGGATGCCTGGAGTGGGAAGGATCGGGGGTGTCCAGCCCCTGCCCCCCTCCCCTGGGAAGATGGAGTCTGCAGGGCCTGGCTGGAGCCCTCCATGCCCTGTGCAGCCCCAGGCAGCCAGCACACGCTGGTGCCTGCTTCATACTGAGACAACCAGACCAGGAGACGAGAGCACTCAGGTTCTGGCTGGGCACTTGTCAGCAGTGGGCAACGCCACACATCCCCCTTGAGAGCATGGATCTGTCAACCCAACTTCACAGAGGAGGAAACTGAGGCTCAAGAGAGTTATTCCTCCCTGGGGGTCATCCACCATAAGGGGGGTGAGTGGAGAGGGGTCCCCAGAGTGCAGACCAGTCCCCTGCTTTGGCCTCTGAGTCCAAGGCCTAGGCCTTTCCCCCACCCCTACCCATCTCCACCGGGGCTGACCGCTGGCCTGGTGGGCACACACAGTCCAGCACAAAGGCAGGCTTGCTGTTTCATGGGCAAGGGATACCTAAGTCCCCAGAGGGCAGGAGGGCACCAGCCCAGAACCCCCAATCCTGTGCCCCTCCTGGCCAGGGCTTCACTCCAAGTCCAGTAGCAGGTGTTTGCGTGGGGCCTGCAGGGGAGGGGCCATGGCCAGGCCCTTCATGCCCTGGGGGCCCCACTCTGGCCCCATAAACAGGTGGGTTGACCCCGCTCACTGCCCTGAGGACTGAGGCTCCCAGGGGAAGGTGGTCCTGCTGGGTGCTCACCCACCTCTGCCTCTTGGGCTTCTGACATCTGGCTGTAATGGAGGGAGTGGAGGAGCGAGAGGGGCTGGGGGCTTCTGCAGATGGGTCCCTGCTAGGCTGGGGCCTGGGACAACCTTCTTTCGCCTGGCTCTGGGGTCAGGGGAGGGCTCGTAACCCCATGGCTCTCTCAGGGGTCCAGACACCCAGCAGAAGACGACATCCAGGGTGTGGCCTGTTCCCCAAGTAGGTATCTGAGCAGGAACGGGGTGGTGAGGGGCTGGCCGTCATGGGCTCTCTGGCTGGGTGAGGCTCCGCCCTGAGGCCAGTGTCTGCTCACACCACTCAGGAGGCGCCGGGCAGGCCAAGCCTGATTTCCCTGTCAGGGGGCTGGACACTGACCAAACCCATGGCAGGACAGACCTGCCCAGGCTCAGGCAGTGGGACCTCTGACCACTGTTTACTGTGACCACGAGACCTGGCCGATCTGGCAAGCCCCAGGGCAGTTGCAGGGATGCTGAGAAGCTGCTAGGCCTGTCCATGCCTTTGTCTTGGTCCCTTCTGTCTTGGCCCTGGAAGAGCTGCCTGCCCTTTGCCCTGGCTCTTGGCCTGCTGCCCTGTTGCGGGCTGGCCTGTGACATACCCCTAGTGTGCCATCTTATTTCTCTCCAGGGGAGGCTCCGGCCCTGCCTCACCTCCTTCCCTGCTGCACCAAGTTGCCCCAAGGCTCCAAGGCCACTTCCAGGCTGGGAGCTGACTCCCAGGGCCTGCTAATTAGTATCTAGGACTGACTGGCCTGGGGGCTTGCAGCTGGGGTGGTGGTGGGGGCGGGGGGTGTGCAGTGGGGCACAAACCAACACATCAGCTTTCCCAGGCTAGCCCCCCAGGTCCTCCTGCTTCCCACCCGGCACTGTCCTGTCCTGGATGTCCAGGGAGGTGGCAGGCAGTATGTGCACCGGCTTTTTGTTTCAGCAGTGCCATGGCAATGACCAAGCGAACACCCACCACTTGGGGTGGGGCAGGATGGTGGCAGTTAAGGGCTCCTTGTCAGTCAAGGGCCCTGGGTGGTCTGGCCTCGGTCACACACACACAGGGGTCAGAGGTAGTGCCTCTGGTTGGAAGGCCTGGATGAGGAGCTTACTCAGGCTGCCTTCCATCCTGGGCACCCTGGAGCCACCTCTTCCCGTTCTGGGTCTCCTCTAGGTGTAGTCCTGGGATCCCCCATCCCCAGCACACATCTTCCCTCCAGTCCCCAGCACACAGGCAGCACTGCCTCCTGGTGGCTAAGATGTTGCTCCTCACCTGAGACCAGGAGCAGCCTCCGAAGTCAGGACTGGCTATTCAGCCAGGCCCTGGCTATTATAGGTGTCTGAGAACTTGAGTGAACCCTGTGCCAGCCTGAGCCTCAGTTTCCCCTGGCAATCTAAACTTCCATGAATGGCGAGTGCACTCAGAGCAGGGACTCTTTGCAGTGGCCACAGATTCTTGAAGGAGTGCCCACCAGGCCAGCAGGGACCTAGGGCTCTGCTGGCCCAGCTGGCTTGGTGTTCACCGCCAGGTGGTGTATGGGTGGCTTCTCGCTTCCAGCCCTTGGGTTGACTTGGCTCTGTCTGTGTCCATTGGCCCTAGATCCCAGGGGGTAGTGTCTTGGGGATATAGGGACATTGCTCCCCACACCAACGGTCTCCAAACTCATCTTGCCAGCTGGCCCTCCCCTCCCTACTCCTGTGCCCACCTCCACCCCTGGTCTTTGGCATCTGTCCCCAGAGAGAACCTGCCAGGGCCTGCCTATGCTTCCTTTTGCCCCAAGGTGAGCAGCCAGCCTTGGGTGTGACCTAGGGTCCCTTCTATCTGGAGCTGGGGCATGGCCCTGACATCTTCTTTGATTATCAGGTGACTTCCTGGGGCTGGTGAGTGGCCAGACTCTGGGGTAGAGCTGGGCCGGAGCAGAGGGCTGTGATTCTCAGCATTTCGGGAGTGGGGTTTTCTCTAGGAGCCCCCACCCCAATGGAGTGCCTGAGGTGCCAGCCCCAACACCACGCCCTGCTGAGTGCCCCCCCCCCCCCGCACCCCTCCACTCACCTCCTCTGTGGCTCTTAGCTGCTGGCAGGGCCCGATGGGCAGGTTTGCAGCTTTGGTTCTCCAGACAAGGGACACACTCTGCGACCTCCAGGCCTGGAAGGGTGGCTGAAGGGGTGTCCCTCAGTGTGTGCCCCCTCCTCACAGCAGCCAGGGCACCCTGGGTCCTTGGACTCTACTGCTGTGACCTTATCACTGGCCTCTCCAGGCCCAGGCTCCTCCCAACCTGGCCGGCCCTACCTGCCTGAGCAGCCTCTGCTGGGCCACACCCTACTGGGGCCACACCCACTGCCACGCCCAGCCCTGAATCTGGGACCAGCCTTTGCTCCCTGCCCCACTGCCTGCTCCTCCCTCCGGCCCCGGGGCCTGGGCTTAGAGTTCCTGCCATCTGTACACGAGTTTCAGCCACAGATTGAGTGTGGGTGGCCGCTGCATCCCTCTGCCCTGGATGTGGGCGGGGTGGCGATGCCCATGCCACAGGTGTACCGGGGGTTCTGGAGACCCACCTGTCCTCCTCTAGCCCTTCCCTCTGTCCATGCTGCTGCCTCTCCCCTTCTTTGGGCCCGCTACCCCTGAAGAGCCCGAGGGAGGCCCCTACAGGCATTGCCGCCCAGCTCTGGTCATGACCCCATTCCCACTGGTTCACAGGATGCCTGTGACACAAGCTCAGAGCCTTCTGTGGGCTGAAACCATGGTCTTCTGGCCCAGCGCGTGAGGCTGAGCTCTGGAAATGGGCTGGGAGGCCCCCGGCGAGCTGGTAGGGATGCTGTCAGAATCAGCCTCAGGGAAGTCGCTGCTGGGCCTTGAGCCTGTCTTCCCATCTGTGAAGTGACCTCCATGCTCCTCATCTGCTGCTGCTGGTGGGGCCAAGGAGCCCAGGCAGTCCTGCATAGGGCCGGTGTTGCCTGAAGACCTCTCTCTCCCTTCTATCTGCCCTGTTTCTTCTAGCACCTTCCTCCTGGTCCTATCTGTCCCTTTCCAGGTCCTGGCACATAGGGGTGGTCTGTCCTCTGCCCTCCAGGCCTTCACATCTGCTCTGGGACAGGATCGTCGTGGTCCTGTACGGCCCATCCTGGGGGCTCTTCAGGGGTGGCACAAGCATCTGAGCTGTGCAGGGACTGTCCCACGATTCCTCACACGCAGCACCTGTCGTGTCCATCTCACCCTGGGCACTCTGGACCCAGAGCACAATTCTCATCAAAATGTCCCCAGACTTGGGCTTATTTTTGAAAGCTTCTCTGAATTTCCCCGAGGCTCTGGGGCATTTGTTCACACCATCTTTTGGGGATTTGAGTCCGAGTTTCCAGGCTGAGGTGCCCTTTGTCCCACACAGGCAGGGGCTGCCCTCTATTTCTTGCTGTGATGGCAAACTGTAAGTCACAGTGATAGTGCCTCTGCAGCTGCTGGCACACCACAGGCCTGACTACATCCTACCCGTGGGCCCCATTCCAGTGGTTGACCCAGGGCTGCTCACCTGCCTTCCAGCTTCACTTTCCACCTTCTAAATAAATCAGATGAGGCCAGGTCCCTTGCTGACCAGGGGGCAGCTGTCTCCCCGCTTGGGCTGTCACAACTGGTTGTGGGGAACCCAGGACTGTCAAGCCCCTGGATGAGCTACACGAAATGATCCAGAGGCACCACCCTCCTGGCTTTCCCCACCTCCACAGTGCCCATATGCCCTTGGCTGAACAGGGACACACACCCCTGGCCACCCGAGGTGGGGGGCCTGGCCTTTCAGAGACACACCGCTGTGGTCTGGCGGCACAGCCTTGCAGAGAACGTCTCCTGCTGTGTGTGCAGGGCTGACGAATGAGCCCAATGTTCATTATTTATGTTTGGCTGTAAATGGTTGGAAGTGGTAATTACAGTTTAATTGCTGGGTAAGCACCACATGCAGCCCCTCTGTCTACAGGAGTAACAATTTCTAGCAGCAGACAGGCCTGCCACAGAAACTGCTGGCTCTCTAGATTTCCTCACTGGGCTAAGGAGCTCTCCCAACTCCAGCAGCTGGGAGCAGAGAGGAGCAAACAAAAAGCGGGGCCCACGCGGCTTCTCACTCAAGTCCAGTGTGCACTGCGTTTATCAGGCAGAGCAGAGCACAGCAGAGCAGGAAGGTGCTGGCTCAGGTGCTGAGGGCATTAGGCTCAGTCTGTATTTTAACAGTGACCAGACAGCTTTGGGCAGCTCCAAGTCTGACTCAGAGATGGCATGCGGGACTGGGTCCGACCACAGGTCAGCTCCAGCCCTGCTTCCAGGCAGGCAGCCTGGGGTCAGGCCAGCCACAGGGCTGCCTTACACCCGGGCAGGCATTTGTCCTGCAGGTCTAAGCAACAACCTGATCTTTGCTGGCCTTAACTGTCTCCATTAGCTGCCTTCAAGATTGGTCCCTGGGACCCAAGTAGCCACACAGTCTGCCTGGGCCTGGCTCTTCAGAGGCCCTGAAACAGGAAAATTGAATCAGAACCAGACAAGAGCCTGGAGGCAAAACTGTGATATCCACGAGGATTACTTCCTTGACATAGCTGTGGCTTAAAAGGAACCCAAGAGTGCAAGTTACCAAGGGACCTGGTGACTAGAAACAGTGGGAATCTGGGTGCCCAGCCTGGGCTCAAATCCCAGCTTGTCCTCAGGAGCAGCAGTGTGACCTCTCCACGCTGTCTGCTACTCAGGGGGCAGAGTGGATGGCTGTAAGAGCGAACGGGTCACCAGTGCAGGCTACAGTAATGCTGCTGTCTTTGAGAAACCAAATCAGAAAACTTGAGGCTGCAGATGTGGACTCAGGCCAGGCCATGGGTCTTATCCAGGTTGTGTACCCAGATGTTAGCTAAGGGAAGCTGTGGCTACCTGGACAAAGTTTTCTGATTTTTAGATGACGGGTATGAATAATTATATTGAACAAAGACTTTTGCCCCGTGCCAGCTCTAAGACACCAATCTGATGATGGCAGCCCTTGCTCCTGGATCAAGCTAAGTTCTCCAAAGTGGGTTCTGGCCCCTCCTTCCCAGTCATCACCCAGCTCAAGGGGTTCCTCACTCCAGCAGTAGTGTGGTCCCGTGCTTGTCCTCCTTTTTCCTTTAGCCCACTCCTCTGTGGCCTGTAAGAGTTGTGGAGTCCAGGCACTGGGCTTCTGAGGGGAGGGGCCTGAGAGGAAATGAAGAGGGAGGGAGTAGGGCAGGCTGTGGGAGCTGCCAGGAGACGCGCAAAAAGGCTGACATAGCCATTATCTGGGGAAGCCTGGAAAAAGCCATCTGGGAGTTCCTGGGCCAACACTGGTCACTGAGGTCCTGACTGCTAGGGATGGGTTTGCAGCCACTGGTGAGAAGTTGGGGCTGCCATGGGCCCTGGGTCACCCTCGTACTTCCTTCAGGAAGTCTGGCAGGATCCCCACATTGACTCCTTGAGTTCTGAGCTGATCTCTGCCAACAGATTTCTTTGAATGTCTGCTGGGAAGGGCAGGCATAACAGGGAACCAGCATACAGCAGGCACGTGACCTGCTGAAGAACAAGCCTGCAGGACCACCAGTTTTCCTGCTCCACCTTTAGAACATTCACTTTCTAAACTCATCAGCAGTCTGAAACCATCTGCACACTGCCTGTTCCTAGAAAAAGGTTCCAAAAGCAAGAAAATAGCAGGACTGAAGAGTATGCTGGTGCTCACCTGTAATCCCAGCTACTCAGGAGGCTGAGGCAGGATGATCCCAAGTTCAAGGTCAGCTTGGGCAATTTAGAGAGTCTGTCTCAAAATAAAAAGGGCTAAAGGTATATCTCAGTGGTAGACGCCCCTGGGTGCAATCCCTAGTATCACAAAGAAAAACTGCTGGAATACAGGAGCTTTTGACTCAGACAAAAACCAAATAAAAATATTCCTTCCTAATTTCATAAACACATGGGTGCCACTGAGCCTTCTATGTATCCTCTATGCCAGGGCACCCAAGTGCTAGCTTGCTTTTGGAATCCTGTCAGCTTCTGCTTCATGACCTCCTCTCCTAACTTCAGCTACCTCTTCCTCACTGGAGACTCAGTGCCAGATGGTGCAGCTTTCACCTTCTGGAACTTCCCATGCACTGTGATCAGCAATGCTTCCCTCAGTGCAGCAGGAGGGGGCCAGGCCCCAGACTGCCTTCCTCAGAGGCATGTGCACCACAGGGAAGAATCAGGGTGTAAATGCCCCAAAGCTGATACCCAACCCTGGTTCCCACCAATCCTTGCAAACTTCTCCCGGGTGTATTTGTCTTTTCTTTCTTTTTTCTTTTTTTGGTGGTGCTGGGAATTAAACCCAGGGCCTTATCCTGGCAGCATTTCTAAAGTCTAACTGATTTGACTTAAAACCCTTCAAGCCCTGGGGCTGAGGTTGTGGCTCAGTGGCAGAGAGCACTTGCCTCACACATATGAGGCACTGGGTTCGATCCTCAGTACCACATTAAAAAAATAAGTAAACAAAATAAAGACACTGTGTCCATGTATAACTAAAAAATATTAAAAACAAAACAAAACAAAACAAAAAAACCCTTCAAGGCCCCACTGAGCTCAGGATGGTCCTACAGAAGGCCCTCAGCCTCAGTACCCGCATCATAGGATTCACATCCAGCCCTGGCAAACCACCTGTGCTGCTCCCTTTGCTGTGCCTGCCATGCCTGACTCCTGAACATGCTGTTCCTTCCTGACACATCCTTCCACCATCACACTCTGTGGCCCGGGGCCTCTAGCCCCACACAGGAGCCAGCACACAGCAAGAGAATACAAAAGCGAGCAGAACAGAAGCTGGCATTCAGAAGAGTCACAGGAAAGAAGAGAACAGTGTGCACAGACATATTCTTGGGATTCATGTCGTTCCCATCAACCAGACTGCACTTTTGTCAAACATGAAGTTTTCCTTCCACTGAAGGTATACTAAATTGAACTTGTGAGGTATTCTGGGACACATATTTACTTTTAATTTAAAAAAAAAAAAAAAACCTCCCTCTACAAATGATAACCCAAACTGAGGGCCACAAGTCACACTGCCTGACCGGTGCTTTCCATCCTCAAGTAGATACACCTCAGGGAGCCCAAGGCACACCTCCTGCTTCTGCCACCTCCACAATGCAGCAACCAGTGAGTCTTCCTGAGACATGAATGTTTTTTCCAGCTTGAAGGGCTAAAGTCAGAGGAAGTCTTTCCTCCTGGCTGTGCAGGAGGGAGGGTCTAGTCCGGATGAATGGTGTGCACTGCTGATCCAGGTCACCACACTTGGCACACCCGGATTACCTCCTTCAAGGCCTTCAGCCCTTCGACACTCTTGTCCTTCACAGCCATGGCTAGGAGGACTGCTCTGTTTCCAGCTTCTTGAGACACGAAGGCTACCAGGTTCTTTGCAAAGACATGGATAAGAGGCTGGAGGAGAGAAGACAAAAACCACTGTGACTGCAGGAAACCTGGTTTTCCTTGGTACTTTCATTAAGTATCCCTCAGGAACCTTAACTGGCTTCCCACACCACCATTAAATCACTTGGTAAGGGGCTGGGGCTGTAGCTCAGCGGTACAGCGCTTGCCTCGCATGCGTGAGGCCCTGGGTTCGATCCTCAGCACCACATACAAAGCAATAAAATAAAGACATTGTGTCCATCTACAACTAAAAAAATATTTTTTTTAAAAAATCACTTGGTAAGCTCCATGCAGCAGTAACTCAGAGATCAATGAGACTCCACACTGCAGGCATAGCAAACTGTGAAAGAGGCATCATCAAACTTTTTCCTTGGTGTCTTCTGCATCCCTGTTTCTCCAGGTATCTCTAATCTGGAAGGACTCACGAAAGGCAGGCCTGCCAAAGGGGACAACGGGAACACTGTCAAGGCTCATAACCGAGAGCCGCTCATTAACATAATGTATCAGACAGGGTCAGATTGAGGAGGCCTGCATTACAGAATCAATCCCTGCACAGTCTGCTAGACAAGATGCTGACTGGCTGGCAAAAGCTTCACCAAGGGCAGGCAGGTGCCCTGAGACCCAAAGAAGTCTGGAGAATGCTGTCACTGTGTGAGTGTGTTGAGTACCGGATGTCCCACATCCTTACTACAGTTTACAGCCAGGAGAGAAGGCTCCCCTCCACCCGGGGTCCCTTCCCTACCGCTTTACCTCGTCCTGCCCGAGAAGGACTCTCGTGGTAAGCACTGGCTTGCTGATGTCGCTGGCCACGTTGCTGGGCTCCAGGGAGACCAGGGTGCCCATCTTCCCGAACTGGGTCACCACCACCAGAATGTGGCTGCTAAAGGCTGTGCAGACCACCTGAGTGGGGACCCCGCACACCACCTCTGCCTTGTGTTTCGATACCACCAACGGTCTGCTTTCCATGGCCCCTCTCTAAGGAGGTTTTGGTTTAAACAGTGAAAGGAGTCGGTCAAACTGTCCGCAAAGTCAGGGTCTGAAAACAGCAGCCAGCGGCTTTCGCGCGGGGGCTCCAGCCGGCGCACTTGGAAGCTGGCGCCCGCGCTCACCTGCCTGGGCTTTCTGGCGCGTGGTGCCCGCGCCGCCCCGCGGCAACCCAGGGTTCGGCCCGAACCCGCAACGCAGCCACGTCCACCACGCGTGGGGCGCCTAGAGGCTTCCGCGGGACAGAACACGAGGGCTCACTGCACTCCCCAGGCCGGAAGTGGCTCTGCCCGCCCCCGCCGGAAGTGTAGGCCGCTGCTTCCGGTCCGGCAGCGCGGCTCCGGGTCCGTGGGGCGTCGACCCCTGAGTGCCTGGGTTCCGCGCCGCCGGAGGGCTGGGTGTTTGCACCCGGCGGCTTCTTCCAGTGGGCGCTGTGGCCCGGGCCTCTGGCCTCGGGATCTTGGAAACTCTACCCTGCTGGCCGAGCTGCGAGCCTTGTGCGGCCCGGTTGGTGGGCTAGGGTCCCAGCGACAGTGGCGAACTCTGTTTCTCTGGGCATGTGGGGCGCCCTGCAGTTCGTCCAGTCTCCGCACCTGCTCCGCAGATCCGCCCACGACACGGGCGCTTTGGCCCCCTGGAGACCCTTTCCCAGGGCTATCAGCCCTCGGGGGCCTCTGCCCCTCCGCCGACTGCCAGTCACGGCAGCACACCTCTGCAGCTCACCTGCCCACACATGAACCCTAGGGAACCTCAGCCCTGACCGCCTCACTCCCTCTCCTCAGGGTTTAAAGACCCATTATCCAATGTCATTCGGGTCCCAGGAAACATGCTCCTTCTAAACTGCTTTCTTGGTGGTGTAAAATAAAAGGCATGCATACAAAACATGATCAAAATAGACAGAAATCAAGAGGAAATTCATTTTTCGAGCATTCTTGCAGTCGACATACAAACGGAAAGATTAGTTTCATGGTGCTGATACTCAAGAAGCAGGAAACATCAATTTCCCAGCAAAGTCTTTTTGTCAGTTCTAAATTTAAACACACATCCACCCACACACCCCAAGAGCAAATTGCCAGTGTGTGGCTTCACCACGTGAAATCTTCAAAAGAGGCACTGATTTTTATTCACCTATTTGTGTTTTCTCTGTCTGAGGCAGAGACTTGAGAAATTTCTCACCCAAACAAAAACCAATGAAATAAACTTATCACTTGGATGTTGGAGTACAAGGTGGACTACATTTTGATGACATTTTTAAGCAAATCTGTAAGGAATTGTCATTTGCCTGTTTTTGGTCTAGATACGCGATAAAGAGGGAGTATGAAGGAATGCAGGTGAAAGGTTGATCTTGGCCTCTGGTCCTGGAAGGTGGTGTGTGGGTGGAGGGGACTTCCTGGTGGCCTAAATGGATGTGTGGGCAGAACTTCTACACTTAGAAGAATGGAAGAGGATCTCATTACCTGCTGTTGATTGTTCTCCAGTACAAGGGGGTAATTGCCCTGGGAAGAATTCTTTAACTAAATTCATATTAAATAGGAATCAAATTGTATACTGTCAATAGCGGGACAGGAGTTTAATTAAGAGGCTATCTTGAAAAATGAGAAAATTTCCCCAATCTCATAAATTTGTCTTATATTCAATAAATTTTAGGTTATGAATGAATTTATGAGTTAATTTGTAGAAACAATGAAGAATCAAGTGTTGATTTGGTAGGGTCATATTTTTTCCAACAAATTGCATGATAGCACTCATAAAGAGGCTTGGTTTTTGAAAATTTGCAAGGGTGCCATCAATTTTCCCAAGAGCCTCTTTTAATCATTTGATATTCAAATAGTTTCTTGTTGAAGTGCTATCCAGTCCTGAGCCTTGGCAGGTTCCTCATTCCCAGGCATTCGCCTGTCTAGCCTTGCCAGGCCTTTCCATGCTTGCCAATGGGTTTGGACTCCATCTGAGCATGCCCAGCCTTACACTCACAGGTTTCCTTACATCTTGCATCTCTGGAATATTCGCACTGGCCTTGGCTTTCTCTGTACTGCTGCAGCTTTCTGGTTCTATCAACATGAACAGAGGACGGTGCAGCAGCTACATAGGGAGGGACGTTCGAGTGGACATCAATACATAAATGGCCAAATTATTATTGAGAAAAATTTTGTTATGATTTTTCCCCCTCTGTAACTCCATCACTGCACGGATTCAGATGGACAATCTTCAGATGGTGAGACTTCCCTGGAGAACACTCCAGGCACCATCAACCTCTTTGGCCCTCAATATGATTTTGGGCTTTTGTCCTGTTAGTCTGAGTTTTTCAGCTTCAAAATGAAGGTAACAGTTGTACCGGTCTTGTTGAATTTAAAGAAGTGGTTCCGGTACAATGATTCACTGGAATGTTATACATTTAGCTATTAAATTTGTTATTACCAACTCTTCTCCCCATTCTTTTTTTTTTTCCTTTGGGGGGGAGGTACCGGGGATTGAACTCAGGGGCACTCGATCACTGAGCCACATCCCAGCCCTATTTTGTGCTTTATTTAGAGACAGGGTCTCACCGTGTTGCTTAGCTCCTCGCCCTTGCTGAGGCTGGCTTTGAACTCGCGATCTTCCTGTCTCAGCCTCCCAAAGTGCTGGGATTACAGGCATGAGCCACCACGCTTGGCTTTTTTCTTGCTGTCCCATATGGACAGAACCTCCCCCTAGAAGGTCACTGTCTCATAGCTGCTGGGAGGATGCTCATCAGGCCCTACCCGAGCAATGGTCTTTTTTTTTTTTTTTTTGGTACTGGGGACTGAACTCAGGGGCACTCGACCACTGAGCCACATCCCCAGCCCTATTTTGTGTTTTATGTAGAGACAGGGTCTCACTGAGTTGCTTAGGGCCTCGCCATTGCTGAGGCTGGCTTTGAACTCGCGATTCTCCTGTCTCAGCCTCCCTAAGTGCTGGGATTACAGGCTTGAGCCACCGCGCCCAGCTCGAGCAATGGTCTTGTGCACACAACTTTCCCTCTATATTTTTTTGTGAGATGTGATAATAGGTAGAACCATTTTATGTACATAAATGATGATCATGCTTGCTTCCCTCAGCCAGTCTTTTAAGAGCAGTCTAAGCAGAAGCCAGGTGCAGCCTAAGTTAGGCATTAGATACAGCTATTTTATTATATTTAGATTATGGATATTTTGGACTGAATGAAGGAGGATGTGTGTGCCCATTAGGATTCTTTCAAGGGTGGGTGACAGATGCCTGTGAGAACCCTGCAGGGAACACATGGGCTCTGAGGTGAAGAGACCCAGAGGCTCAAAGGGTCCCCTGCTGCATCTGGATTTGGCATTTGTGCCGGCTTTATTTATTCCCAGACAGGCTACTCCGTTGTGATGGTGCAGTAGCCACGGGCACAGGTCACACCTCAGCAGCTTTTCTTGCCCAGTATTTCCAGTGACAATCCCAGGACAGACCGTCTCTTGACCAACCTGGGTCTCCTGCCTGTCCCTAAACCAACCACTTTTTTAAAAAAGGAATTAATGTAAAAGTAACTTCCTCTGCATTTGGGAGCTAAAAAAAATATTTCCAAATTACGCAGGTCAAAGATGATTAAATCCTCATGGGAATTCACAATATTTAGAACTCCCTATTCTCCCTCTGCTGAAACCAGTCAATGTGTTTTCTGCTCTGTGGATTTGTCATTGTAGACATTTCATATAGATGAAGTCACGAGCGATGTGGCCTCTTACATCTGGCTGCTTTCATGGAGCAGCACATTTCTGAGGTCTTACAAGGTGTGCCTCCTTCCTTTTGAAGAAACCAGTTCTTGCCAGATGCTCAGGAGAGTTAAACAGGGCTTGGTGCATGAGAGGTGCATAATGCCTTCTTTCTCTTCCGGGTCATGGGAATCCACGTGGTAGCAAATGTGCAGAAGCACCTGGTAATCAGTGATGCTGAGTCCCTGCTTTCCCAGGCTCTTGCAAGAAGCAGAAAGACTCGAGATGGCAACATATCCAGTCCACCCACCTCCCTAATTCCCCTTGACAGGAATGAAAAGGTCAAAACAGCCTCAAGGCCACAGTCCTGGCCACAAAGATGGACTAAGTGACCGTGGGCTGACCTCACACCAGTCTGTAGGTCCATCTTCAGGTGAGTGACCCTGCAGCTAAGGATGATGGAGGTCAGGCCCTGAGCTCCAGCTTGCACGTGGGTCTCACCAGTGCCCTTGCCTTGCCCCCAGCTAAGTGTGACTTACTCTTGTGACTTTGCTGTATACATCCTTGCTGGGCAGTGTGCCCTGCACACAACAGCTGCAAAGACCCTTGAGTGAATCACCGCACGCACACATACATAGCTGCTCCACCAGATAGAAATCACTTTTAGCAGTACCCGCTTATCTGGAAAATTATAATGAACAATTGATTTTTTTCAAACTATGGTAATCTAAATTGGGGAGGGGACAGAATATAAGGAAGGTATTTATAGCTGAGGTTTTTGGAGGATAAAAGATGAAAAGCAATCAATTTGAAATTACATGTATTTTATTACAAAAACAAAATTCAGGATTGTCTATGTGAGACCCTGTCTCTAAATAAAATACAAAATATTGGTAGTGTGGCTGAGTGGTTGATTGCCTCTGAGTTTAATCCCCAGCACCCCCCCCCCCGAAAGAAAGAAACCCAAATCTAGTGCTATGGTTGTAGCTCAGTGGCAGAATGCTTGCCTAGCATGTATGAGGCACTGTGGTCCATCAGCACCACATAAATAAATAAATAAATAAATAAATAAATAAAAGTATTGTGTCTACCTACAACTAAAAGCATTTTTTAAAAATTCAGTTTAGGGCTGGGGTTATGGCGCAGTGGTAGCGTGCTCGCCTAGCACGCGGGAGGCACTGGGTTCGATCCTCAGCACCACATAAAAATAAAAATAAAGCTATTGTGTCCACCTACAACTAAAAAATAAATATTTTTTAAAAAATTCAGTTTATAGCTGGGCGCGATGGCGCACGCCTGTGATCCCAGCAGCTCGGGAGGCTGAAACAGGAGGATTTTTGAATTCAAAGCCAGCCTCAGCAAAAACGAGGCACTAAGCAACTCAGTGAGACCCTGTCTCTAAATAAAATACAAAATAGGGTTGGGGATGTGGCTCACTGGTTGAGTGCCCCTGAGTTCAAACCCTGGTACCCGTTGTCAAAAAAATCCAGTTTATAAGAAGGACCCAGGAAGAGGTTCATTCAACAAGGGAATAGAGAGCAGTGGAAGACAATTTCTGAGCTGCCTCAGCACAGAATTAGAAAGAAACACATGGATTCCCAGGGAGACCAGCATCATGCTGTTAGGCACAGTCTCTGGTCAGCCAGGGCAGGACCCAGAGAAGATCTGACTTTTGGAGTTTTGTTGCTGTTCTTTGGTACCAAGGACGGAACCCAGGTGTGCCTGACCACTGAGCCACATCCTTAGCCCTTTTTTTATTTTTTATTTTGAGACTGGGCCTCACTAAGTTGCTGAGGCTGGTCTCAAACTTGTGATCCTCCTGCCTCAGCCTCCTGAGTCACTGTGATTACAGGCAAGCACCACCACTCCCAGCCTTGCCTTTGCAGTTTTTTGTTGACCAGAGTGTTTTTATTTAACATGACACAGTGAACACAAAGAAAATCCGTTGTTGTGCCCGATTCCCTCAGGCGCAGAATTGAGAGTTTAGCCTGTCACCGTGTTTTCTGCCCAACTACCCAAGCTTGGTTATTACAATTTTTCTTTCCTACAGTGAGGCTTTCTGCTCTCATTACAAATATTGAAAACCGCTGCCTCGCATCTTGTGCTATTTGTTTAGTACTTTAAGAAATGAAACCTTAATCCATGTACAATTTCTGAAAGCCTTTATTTCAATATTTTAAGAAGTTATTTCCCCTGGCAAACAAGCCGTCTTGTTGCTGGTGTCCAGCCCAAGACAAAGCCCAGGGGTCTAAATGGAGGCCGTTATTGCCGATGCATTTCTCCTCTTCTAGGAGAGAATAGAGCGCCAATGTGCTGTGAGTCATAGTTCCTCCCAGAAGCATGTGTTGAACTGGATCGAATTAGACAAGACATGCAATCCATTTGGCTCCCGTGATGGCCTGGGAGTGGAGACTAGGAAGGCAGAGATGGCGGGATGGAGCCAATGGAACCCAAGCCCTGGCTGCACGCTGGGTCTGGCTGATGACTGGAATGATGTCTTTCCCCTCTCTGATCCTCCATTTCCTCATATGTAAAATGGGCACATTGGCCAGGTGCCTTTCTCTGCTCTTACAAACTGCTGAACTGGCATGGGGACGGCCAAGGAGGAAGAGGCAGCTACTGAGCCATCTGGAGATGGACCCAGAGCTGATTTTGTCTCTGAGGGAAGCAGCATAGTGTGGTGGGAGGGTGCCAGGTGGCTGTGCCTTTCCAAAGGCCCTGACAGTGTCTCTGGGCTGGTGCCTGAGCAGCATGGAGGCTCTGGAGGCAGACTGGGCTCAGCATAGGGCTCTCAGACGACAGAACTTTCCAGGGAGTCCACAACCTTCCTGGGAGATGGTGGAAGGCCTGCAGGTGAAGGAATTGAGCCCTGGATGGTTGTGCAGGAGAAGGATTTGGGAATATGCACTTCTGTGTTCGGGATGTTGGATTCAAAGAGTCTGGAAGATTTTTCTAAATTCAAATGTCTATAGTTCTGCAAGTTAAGATAGGACAGAAAACCTCAATGAAATTCTGTCATGTCCTACTGTAAAGTACTGCCAGGTGTGGTTGGTGCACAGCTGTACTCCCAGCAACTTGGGAGGCTGAGGCAGGAGGATCACAAGTTCGAGGCCAGCCTGGGCAACTTAGTGAGATCTTGTCTCAAATATTAAAAAGAATTAAAAAAAAAAAAAAGGGCCGGGTGTAGCTCTGTGGTACAAGATCCCTGGGTTCAATCCCCAGTACAAAAATTTTAAAAAGTTCAAAACCAAATGCAAAATGAGACCAAAACCAAACTGACAAAGCTAAATGCTGGCAGGAATGTGGAGGAGCCGGAACACCCTCATATTGCTGGTGGAACGGGAAAGCGGCGCAGATGCATTGGAAAGCAGTTTGGCAATTTCTTGGAGTTCAATACTCACCTGACATATCGACTGAGCAACCCCATTCCCAGGTGATCTCTCCAAGAGAAAAGACAAATTTATGTTCACACAAGCACCTGTGCACCAGTGTTTAGAGCATCTTTATTCATAGTGGCCCAAACCCACCACGACCCAATGGCTTCAATAGGTGAAAGGATAAATCAGTCAGGGTCCATCCATGGAATACTATGCTGCAATAAAACAGGGTGAATCACTGCTACATACAATGGGGATGGGTCTCAGAAACAGCAGGTACAGTGGAAAAGCCACGTACAAAAGGCTTCCTGCTATATGATTCCATTCAGATGGCATTTCGGAGCAGGCAAGGTTATAGGATCAGAAAACAGATGGGCATTCGCAGGGGTGGGTGGGGCAGGCCTGACTACAAATGGGTGGGATGAGGGAGCTTTCGGGGAAATGAGATTTCTGTATCTTGACTGTGGTGGTGGTCCCATGACTACCCATTTCTACACTATATGCTGCAGGTGAATTTTAGGGTACGTAAATGAGAATGGATAACACAAGCAAATAATGGCAAATGGAATCGATAGAAAAAGTCCACCCCCAACCCAGAGTAGGCCCGCATTCTAAATAAGGTCCATCTACTCATCAAGGTGGTCACTATTTAAAAAAAAAAACAACTCTAGGCAGGCATGGGGGACATGCCTGTAATCCCAGTGACTCAGGAGGCTGAAGCAGGAGGATCACATGTTCAAGGCTGGCATGAGCAACCTAGCAAGGCCCTAGGCAACTTAACAAGACCCTGTCTCTAAATAAAAAAATAAAAAGGCTGGGGATGTGGGTCAGTGGGTAAGCACCCCTAAGTTCAACCCCCAGGACCAAAAAACAAACAAACAAAAACAAACAGAAAAACAACAAGTGTTGATGAGGAAGTGGGGGTGCCGGAACCCCGTGTGTGCTGGTGGGGATGTGAAATGGGACACTGCTGTGCAAGCGGTGTGGTGTCCTCAAAAGCTAAACATCCGATCACCATGTGAGACAGCAGTTCCACTTGTGGGTTCACAGCCCAAAGAATCAAGAGCAGGTCTCAAGGAGACCTTTGCGCACCCATGGCACAGTTGCACTGTTCACAGCCGCAGCACACCTTGGCAGGGGCACGTGGCAGAACAAAGCCATGTACCTCCTGAGCCAGGGAGCAAAAGAGAGAAAGGAAAGGACCAGGGTCCCACAGTCATAGAAGGCACACCTCCAATGACCCTCCCACCAGGCCCCACCTCCTCAAGTTCCACCATCCCCCATGGTGCTACCCTAGAATCCATGCCTATAATGCATGTCTTTAGGGGACATTCCAGATCTGAGCTGGAGTAGGTATTGTTAGAGGAGTTAATGTGCTCACACCATCTGAGATCCCAGAACACTGTATGAGGTTAGGTTCCTTCTAGACTTAGAAACCCTCGTCTGCAACACTTCAGTGCACATAGGTCTGATTTCTATTGCCTGTTTCTTCATTTCACTACTGGGAGCTTTCTCTGCAGGTTCTAAAGTCACCCTTCACCCATTCACCCCCCCTCCCCCCATCCATTCATCCATCCATCTGTCCACTCACCCATCCACCCATCCACCTATCCATCTGCCCACCCATCCATCCATCCAACCATATACTCACCTGCCAATTCATCTGCCTATTCACCTGTCCACCTATCTACCCATCCATTCATCCATCCATCTATCCACTCACCCACCCATCTATCCACCCATCCACCCATCCACCTGCACCCCCCCCCCCAGCCCAGAGAGAAATGTTTGCCTGGCCGTTCACTCAGGGAGCATTTTGTGCCAGGAACTGGTTTGAGTGCCTGCCTCACGTCCACCAACTCACTGCAGAGATCAGAAAGATGAACAAATAGCTGCAGGTCCAGGAAGTATTGGGTAAAACAGGAATAACCCCTGCCCCCCAGCAAATGAGACAGGCAATGATTTCAAAGGGAGTGGAAAGGCAAGACAACCGCTGTGAGGAAGGAGGAGGAGCGCCTGGAAACTAGAAGCCCCACAGAGACAGGGCATCCTGCTGGTAGACAAGGCTGCAGTAACACCACCTCGCATAGGCCATTTGGGGTGTGCTGAGTAAGCCTTCCAGGTTCCATGTCCACCTGTCTTTGTATTATTTGAATTTTTATGGCCAAAATATTTCATTTTATAATCAGGAAAGTAATAAGAAAAAATACTTGCAGAGGTTGCAGCCAGGAAACCTGGGGACCCACCCAAGTTCCCCTGGTGAATCCAGGGAGGGGATGGAGTTGGGTCTGGGCAGGGTAGGATACAGAAGCTGCAGGTCTCCTCTCTGGCCCCGGGGAAGCCCTGTAGAGAGACTGCATTACCAGAGAACACCTCTAGGGGGCAGCAGAGGCCGCAGAACACTCAGGTCGT
Organism: Xerus rutilus; assembly: GCA_028644305.1. Taxonomy (NCBI): domain Eukaryota; kingdom Metazoa; phylum Chordata; class Mammalia; order Rodentia; family Sciuridae; genus Xerus; species Xerus rutilus. The sequence goes on along the minus strand of CM053415.1, from coordinate 13,153,264 downwards.
GCTGAGCTGGATGTGGCTCCCAGATGGGAAGTGTGGAGGAACCCACTCTCAGCTGAGGAGGAGGGGAATCCTCTTCCTTCTCTCAGGTCAGCACCCACACACACTGACTCAGCTGCCCACCGGGAAATTCTGTGTCTTCCCAGAAGGCCAGGAGCAGATTCAGTCCCTCTGTCTGTCTCTGTTTCTCTCTTTCTCTTCCTTTCTCTTATCTGCCCCGCCTCCTACCTATCCTGCCAGCCAAAGACACAGCACTTTGTCCTTCGAGGGTGCTGGCATCTGTATTTATGTCACTGACACATCATGTCATGCATGGCAGAGGCTGCAAGGACATGCAGGCTAGCTAGCCCACAGTCATCTAGGGAGAGGGTCGGGTCCCTGCAGGAAGCAGGATTCCAATAGACAAGAGAATGAGCACCACACGCCAGGAAGCGTAAGCTGGAAAGAAGGACCAGGACCATCATGGAAACATAGAGTGTGCATGCTGTTATTAGGCCTCAGTTTTAGCTTTGACCTTCCTGGTAGACCTAGAGAAAAGAGAAACAAGATGAATCATGCAGGTGCCTATCCCTGTCCCTGGGCAAGGAATTCACCAGCTGCTCAGAGAGAGGAGGGAGATTTTCTAAGCTCCTTAGAGCCTTGCTGGTTCCCTCAGGGCCTCCTGGAGAGGGCTCTGAGGGGCTGGAACAGTGTCCAGACACTGCTGCATGCCCACAGCAGGCTCATCCAGGAATGTAGGACCCAGAACTGCAGGAAGTAGGTGGCGGCAGGGAGACAGGGCCTGCCCCACCCAGGGCTACACCTAGGATGCTTAAGGAGCCTGGATTTTGACCAGACTTCTTCTTCTTCTTTTTTTTTTTTTTGGTACTGGAGATTGAACTCAGGGGCACTCAACCACTGAGCCCCATCTCTAGCCCCACTTTGTGTTTTATGTAGAGACAGGGTCTCACTGAGTTGCTTAGCGCCTCGTCCTTGCTGAGGCTGGCTTTGAACTTGTGATTCTCCTGTCTCAGCCTAAGTGCTGGGATTAAGTGCTTGTGCCACCGCGCCTGGCTCAGACTTCTTGTTTGTTTTTTTTAACTCAAAAAACATTAGAGGAATAATTTACACATAGTGAAAGACACTCTTTTGGGGTATAGATCTGATTTGGCAAACATACACACTTACCTAACAGTGATCAAGATGAGGCCGGGCATGGTGGTGCACACCTGTAATCCCAGTGGCTCAGGAGGCTGAGGCAGGAGGATTGTGAGTTCAAAACCAGCTTCAGCAATTTAGTGAGGCCCTAAGCAACTCAGTGAGAGATCCTGTCTCAAAATAAAATACAAAAAAAAAAAAAAAAGGCTGGAGATGTGACTCAGTGGTTAAGTGCCCCTGAGTTCAATCCCTGGAATTAAAATAATGATGATGATGATGATGGTGAGAATTTTTAAAAATCAAGACATGAGATGGTGTCATCTCCCTCAAATTCCCTCACATTCCTCTGCAGTCAGCAACCCCGCCACCTCAGCCTCTGCAACCCTGTCGTGTTCTCTGTCCCTCTCATTCTGCCTTTTCCAGGTGTCCTCCAGATGGACTTGCTTTTGAGCAGTGAGTGCCCAGCCCTGGGCAGCAGCGGGCAACTTGGCTGCGACACACAGCGCACACAGCATCTCCAGTTCTGAGCTCTGTGTTTTGGTTTTGCTTTGCTCTGGCTTTCAGTCTAGTCTCCTGGGTTCAGGGCCAAGGCAGGGACTATCCCTGCATGTCCACCGCACTCATGCTGGGCTCTAGTGCTTATCAGGTGTCCAGCGAGGCAGGGATTTGAGGCTGGGCTGCCTCTTGCCACTCCCTCTGCCTCTCCGTATCTGCTGGTGGCCATCGTCCCACCCGCCATCCATCACCCTGTCTTACGCCTCCATGCTAGAGATGGATTCCCTTGGGAATTAATGGCCGTCGCTTTCCGCTGTCCATTTATCAAATGCAGCTATTTATCAGTTGACATTTTCAGGGACCTTCCTCCTATCCCCAAATCATTCTTGAGTGGTTCCTAAGGACACTGATAAAATGGCGTGCCCAGTGTGAAGCGCACGAGTAAGTCCCTGGCAACACCCTTGGGCTTTGCCTGGCACAACTTTACCGAAGAAGCAGGGGAGACACCTGGAAAGTGAGTTGTGACATTGGGACCCCAAGCCTCGCTCGGGTAGCTCCCAGCTGTGCCATATCTGTGTGTGCGGCTTCACGGGGGCTGTGCACTCATGTGGCTCAGAGGGTGAACAGAACAGCCCTCGTCTCTGCCCTGACCCCAGGCACATGGATTGACTTTGAATCTCTTCTGTCAGATTCTGCTGGGGAGCTTTCCCTGGTCTCCATCTTACTGGGCGGACACACACTCCAGTCTAAGGTCCTGTTCAACCCTCCTGGGTGTCACCCACTGCAAAAGTGGGTATCTATTTGGAGGAGCCCCTGCACACAGGCCTTGGGAGGGTGTCTGTTCCTCACTCAGCCCCAGAACATGCTTCCAGGGAGCACCAGGTTCAGTCCTCTCTTTCTTCCTGGAGATCCAGGGCAACATCCGTGGCCCCACCCTGGCCTCCCTGGACAGCTCCTGCATCCACGGGAGCTGACTCTGGTGAGTGGTCCTCTTCGGAGCTCCAGGCTCCCAGCACAGGAGGAAGCCCCGCTGTCCCAGGCGGGTGCCAGCCCTCATCAGGGCTGCTCCTCGGTTGTTCGCAGGTCCCTTGGCTTCCTCTGTGGCCCATCTTCCCCTGCTGCTTCTCCAGAGGCAGGGACTTTTCTGCCAGTTGGAGGGAAGACTTTGGCCTCTTCCTGTTCTGAGTTAGCACAGTCCCTGCCCCCAAGTGATGCTCAGGGTCTCTGCCCCTTGTTATGGCCTTGCACTGCGATGGTGCCCACTGAGTGGGCTTCTTTGTCCATTGTTTGCCCACAGGGCTGGGGGCTGAGGCTGGGAGCTGCCTTCTGGGCCCTCTGGGGTCTGGTGCAGGTGAGCAGGAGGGCGGTGCTCAGGTAGGGGCCAGCAAGGAGCATGGTTCCTGGCCCAGCACCTGTGCATTCCTTGGAAATCAGCTCTGGCTCCCTCCGCTGCAGTTCCTGCCACCTTCTCTCCCTCCCAACAGCTTCCGTCCTGTCTGGTTTCCCTCTGCAGCCCCCAGGGGCTGTGGTCTGTGAAAGGCTGCACTCTGGGAGCTGAGGGGCCTGAAGCCAGGGAAAAAGAACACAGGGGCTTGGACTTAAACTCGTTAAAGCCAATGAACCTTCCCGCAGAATGAGCCCAGTCTGCGCTGGGCCTTTTAATCTCGTTCAGGCCGCAGGATAATTTGTTTAGCTGTGCTGATCAGTGGAAGGTTAATTCAATTGGACCTGGGTTATTTATTTGTGCCCGGATTTGCTAAGTGTCATTGGAGGTACATGAGGTCTTTATTATGGGGGCAAGATGGCTTCATTAGGGTGACGCTGGACCCTCCTCCTCCGGCCTGCTCCAAGCCCTGGGGTTTGGGGACTGGGAGCCAGAGCAGGATGGTTCCTGTTCCTGATGCAGCCGGGCATGGGTGTGCCAGGCAGGGTACTGAGCCAGCTCCCTCCAGCCAGCTGGTTTGGACAGCAGAGGTTCTTCCCAGTCCTCAATGAGACTGGGAGTGCTGTTTCCTTGGTTCATCCCCTCAGGGCCCTAAAGGTCCCCTCCTAGGTCCCAGTGTTCTCGTCCACTCCTTGGGAACCATGCCTTCCCTCTGGCTGTCTTCCAGGGCTTCTGGTGGCCAGGCAAGCTCACGTGATTCCAGTATCCTCTATGTCTTGTACACATGGACAATGAGGTCGCAGAGAGGGCAAGCACAGTCACCCAGGCTGATGGAGCTCAAGCCCAGAGCTGGGATCCTCCCTGGATGGCTGCAGATGGTGGATTGTGAAGGACGACCTGGAGGAGGGCTCGGCAGTTTGCCACAAGGGCTCAGATGCCCCAGCTTCCTGTTTTCAGTCTCACATCCTCCCACCCAGGGGTGGCGGGTGGGAGAGCCCTGTCCCTGTGGTATGTGGGGGTGTGTGCTCAGGTTGCCCTGCAGCCCCCGCCTACCCCAGACACACATGGGTAGTGCTGCTGCGGAAGGCGGAACCCAGTCCTGGGAGCGGATGCCCCATCTGGAGCCTGTTGAGATGAGCATGGGTGGCAGGGTTCCCAGGAGTGCCCCAAGTGAGGGGCAGACAAGGGCTGTGTACATCTCCATCTCTCTGTTATAGGAACCCAGAGCAGGGCAAGGTGGGAAAGGGGTGCCAATCTTACCCACATCCCTCCACCTCGGACGGCTTCCCCCTCTATCCCTTCCAGGGGAGAAACCATTCCACAGTCCAGAGCAGAGGACTCCATCTGGGCTGAGTTTCCTACGTGAGTGCAAAGGATTCTAAGAACTCAAGGCACTTGGCCATCTAGGTCGATCCTCTTGCTGAACTGTGGAAGAATCTGAGGCCCAGAGGGTCAGCAATGTCTCTCCAAGGTCAACAGTACATCAGAGACAGAGCAGAGACCAATGAAAGTCATATAAGAGGACACTAGTTGTGGGGGCGTGCCACAAGATGGCGCCGAGCAGTCAGCTCAGTACTGACCACGCTGCCCTGAGAAGCCACCTCCCTGCACTCTTATTGGCTGACCTCTGCTCCCATACTGCTTTAGCCAGTGACCCTATACTGTTTCCAGGTGGACAGCCCCTTCTGATTCTTTAGCTTGGAAACCAGATACCATTGGTCCCTCCTTCT
>CM053415.1:13109480-13148021 GCA_028644305.1 Xerus rutilus | reverse complement strand
TGTGGGGGCGTGCCACAAGATGGCGCCGAGCAGTCAGCTCAGTACTGACCACGCTGCCCTGAGAAGCCACCTCCCTGCACTCTTATTGGCTGACCTCTGCTCCCATACTGCTTTAGCCAGTGACCCTATACTGTTTCCAGGTGGACAGCCCCTTCTGATTCTTTAGCTTGGAAACCAGATACCATTGGTCCCTCCTTCTATATAAGCCTGTGAACCCCCTCAATAAATCGGTACTTGCTTAGACGAGACCCCCTGGTTCATGGTGAATTGACCAGGCGGCCTTCCTCTCTCAGTTCGACCCCCACCGGAGACCCCCAGAGTGCCTCTCCCTCACTCACTGGCTGAAAAGGGAGTTTGGTACCCAGCTGGGCCCGTTTCCCCCACACTAGTGACCCATCAGCCAAGCACTACATCTGCATCAATACCTCAAGAATACCTCAAGGGGGGACTATTATTACCCCTTTTCCTGTGTGAGGAAGTGGAGACTCCAAGAGGTTGGGTACCTTGTTGAGGCTGCTCTGTTGCTGAACTTCAATGTCTCTGAGTTTTGTTTCCTGTGCCATCAGCTCCTACCCTCAGCCCTTTCCTCTCTGTGAAAGGCAGCTTGGGTGGTCTCTGTAAGACTTGGCTTGGTTAACGCCAGCTGCCTTGGCTTGGCCTCCCCAAAAGCAGACCCTGACAGAAGGATCTCAGGAAATGCAGGGGGAAGTTGGGGAGTTCATTAGTCAGGGTTCTCCAGAGAAGCAGGACCAACATACCAAAGGGGATGAGTGTGAGGAACCGGGTCCTGGTGAGTCCCACCAAGGGCATCTACAAGCTGGAGATCCTGGAAGCCAATGGCAAAATCCAGGCACAGACCTAGGGACCAAGGGAATGCCAGTCTGAGGGCGGGGTGAAATGCCAGGTGAGATGGGACCCCCAGCTCAGAAGTGAGGCAGGAAAAGAAGTGAACCCCCACTTCCTCTGCTCTTTGCTCTATTCTGGCTGGCAAGGGGTTGCCCGATGCCATCCACCTTGGGGAGGGCAGTCTGCTCCGCTGAGCCCTCCCACCTGAACCGTGGTGTCACTGGAGACAGGGCCTTAGCTGCGCACCCTTGGCCCAGTCAAGTGGACACAAAATTAACCATCCTGGAGTGAGGCAGAGATGGAAGACTGTGCCTACTGGGTGTGTTCCCAAGCACATCACACTACTGGCAACTGCAGCCTGCCCTGGGGGACACATGCCAGGGGTGTCCCCAAAGGAGAAGGTGTGGGGTGCTCCTACATCAGCTCTGTGGTGTTCGTACAGTGACCACGTCCCTGACCCATGCCTTTTCATCCTCATGATGTCTCACGGTCCTCGCTCACAAGTGGAGAAAGTGAGGCCCAGAGTCTCAGTGGGGTGGGAACAGAAGGCGGGGCAGGGGCCTTGCCTGGGCTCCCGTTAGCCCTGCATTTCCACCACAGCTGCCTGAGGATTGCTGGTGGCTCAACACGGCCCAAGGCTGTGAGCATGGGCATGTTTCTCACTCACAGGGGACAGTTCCTTTTGTGTGTCAATGTCACTAAGGACTTTCTGGATGGCTGGCACAACAGCATTTCTGGGTGTGATCTGTGAGGATGATTCTGGAAGAGATCAAAGTATTTTTTTTTTTTTTTTTGGTACCAGGGATTGAACCCAGAGGTGCTCAACCACTGAGCTGCATCCCTAGCCCTTTTCTATATTTTATTTAGAGACAGGGTCTTGCCGAGTTGTTTAGGGACTCACTCAGTTGCCAACATTGGCTTTGAACTGGTGATCCTCCTGTTAGCCTCTTGAGCCACTGGGATTACAGGCGTGTGCCACGGTGCCCACATCAGCGTTGGAGGTGGAGTAGAGAAGATCCTCCCTCCTGTGCCGTATGGACAGCATCATCCAGTCCTTGGAGGGCAGGACACAACTAAAAAGGTGGGGGGCATGTGAATTCTCTGAGTTGAGATATCCTCTCCTGCCCTGGGGACACCGGTGCATCTGGTTCTCAGGCCTTCATGCCTTGGCGGGTCTGGCACTTACTCCCCACTCTGCCCTCTTCTCAAGCTTTGGGATGTGGACTGAATCACCCTGCTGTCCTCCCTGTTTCCAGTGTGCCTCTGGCAGATGGAGAGTCTTCTCAGCCTCCGCAGTTTCCTAAGCCCACAGTATCTGTCTCCCCACCCTCCCTGCACACCCTTGCCCAGGAGCTTCTGTTTTTCTGGAGAATCCTGACTCATACACTGGCCTCAGTGAAGCCCAGGACCACACCTGATGCACACGTGAATGTCACCTGGCAGTTCTGGGAGAGGCCGGCCCCGAGGACTTGTCTTCTTGATCCTAGGCTGTCCTTGTGTGGGTCAAAGTTGGGGAGGACTGGGGTGGAGCATTTCCCTGAGGACCAAGAAGAGAGGGCCCTGGTGGGGAGTCTGGGTTAGTGCTACATTGGGGTCAGCTGCACTCCTGGTCCATGGTTGACATGCAGGTGACACAAATGCTGTGTGGGCTGGCTGGCTCCTCTGCGGTGGCCAGGGATCACTCATCAGCAGCCTCCAGCATGGGCTCCTGCTGTCCTCACAGGGCCTCTGCCTGTGGCTGCTGGATGGCCTCCTCACACAGCGTCTTGTCTTGTCCTGCACAGAAGTCACAGTGCTGCCCAAAGTGTTGGGGACAGAACCCAGGGCCTCGAGTGTGAGCCCCACCCAGCCCCCCTCTACCTTTAGACCAGGAGATGGGGCATGGAGAGGAAAGTGTAAGGGGGCACGGGGAGGACCATGGTGGCCACGGAGTCCTGGCTGGTCTGTGTCTAGCAGTGCTGGGCACATGGCCTTGCAGCAATAGTGAGTGGTGGGAGGCGAGCAGGAGGGTGAGTGGGTGCGGACACCCAACGGCAGACCCAGGAAATGGGCTTAGAAGCCACTTGGCTTGCGGCGCATCCACAGGGATTCCTGGGAGCCACATACTTGTGTGAGGGACAAGGAGCGAGTGGCTGGGATATTTTCTCTAGTCGTCCCCTGGTGGGTGTCCTCCAAGGCCCCCTGCGGGATCTGAGGTCAGCGGGCCCTTCCTGTCGTGCCGCCCCCCATGTCTGCTCACTGGGCTTCCCACACCTGCCCTCCCTGCGGGGCCCCTGCATCCCCCTCCCCGCCTGCCGGCCTGCATTTTCCTGGCACGTCAGCCAAAATCCGATTCCCCCAAGACTCAGCTCATCAAATATCCTCTTCCTCATCACCATAATTTCCCATTTGTAGGCTCAGCCGCACCTGGTTCTCAGCAATCTGCTAACTCTCTCGCACTCACAGGACTCCAGCGCCCCCGTCTCCGCCTCCAAGCTCTGGGGAGGTGGCAGGTGGGTGTGGAGAGGGGGTGTTTAGAGGGGAGCCTCAGGGGCCCTCCCTGACTACAGGTGTACATGTGAGGGACGAGGGTCCAGGCCCCTCAACTGAATCCACAGAGCCATTCGCCAGAGAGCCTTAAGACAGAGGCCGTATTCTCAGCCTCAGGGAAGGCAGCAGCCACCTGTGTGCATCTTCCCATCTTTCCTGGCCTGGGGAACAACCAGGCTCAGACACTTTCCTCCAGAGCAGAAAATCCATCACTCAGCACCTTCCAGGTTTCTGCCAACCTCAGGACACCTGCCACTGAACCCTGAATCTTCACACAACTGATGAGCCCCATTTTGCCCCCAGAAAACCAGGGCTCAGAAAGGGCAAGTGGTGGCCCAGTTCTCTGGCCAATGAGGAGTGGTGGTGGCAGTGAGGGCCCAAGTCCCTGGATCCAGTGTGGGTCACAGCTGTACAGCACAAATTGACATTGTCAAGTCCGGGATGAGGCTCCAGGGATTGGTCACAGGTTCAGAGGAAAGGAAGGTGACTTCACTGGGATTGGAGTGCAATGGACGTTGGGCTGGCCTCCCTGGCAGGGGACACAGCCCAGGCAAAGGCAGAGGGCAGGGAAACTTGGGGAAATGGCCCAAAGTCACTGGGTTCAAGAAGGGAGCAGACGCCTAGGGCTGGGCAGCATGGTGGGTTGCTACAGCTGATGGACCCCTGGCCTGGGGCGGGGCTCAGTCCCTGGGCAGAGGCCTTGCAGGGAGGTTGGCATCATACCAGGAGATCTGTATGTGAGGTGTGGAAGCCAAGGACAGGGAAGGAGTCCTCAGGAAATTAGGAGAGAAGCTGGACTCCACCCAGCCTGGTGTCCTGGGACCTTGGGATCTGTCACCAAGTGGGGTGAGCAGGAACCCCACAGGAGGGAAGTCCAGATCAGCAGGAGCCCCAGAGCTTAGAAGCACATCTGCTGATTTTCCTGAAGTTCCTGCCTTTCTGAGATGATCTGGAGGCCACCAGAAGGTGGGAGCCTGGGTACAAGGATGCTACTCTGCCTGCCTGTCTCTCTCTGTTCTCCCTCTCCTGTCTCCTTCCACCCATCTCCCCCTCCCTGCACCCCAGGGAGCCGAGCTGGGTTTTGAGGCACAGAGCTGAACAAGACTAGAAAGCCCCTGCCTCCCTGGGTCTCTGCTGATAGGACAATGAGAAAACGAACCAGAAGCTCAGGCTATGCTCGTGTGTGTGTGTGTGTGTGTGTGTGTGTGTGTGTGTGTGTGTGTGTAGCAGCGGGGAGAGCTTCAGGGGACCCTCCCAGTTCTGCCCCCTCCCCAGCCCTTTCTATAGGGCAGAGACCAGCCAACACAAAGGTAAGTTCTGGAAAGTAAAGGGAAGGAGGACCAAAGAGAAAGGTTAACCCCCACCCCCCCCCAAATTATTCTGTATGTCTTCAAACAATTCTGACTGCTCAAAGGGAGCCGACCCTGGTCTCCCCAGCAGCACTTAGGGAGGGGTGTTATTTAACTCTCTAGGCAAATTATTACTTCATTAGCGAAGTCGCCATTCCTCTGTAAAAGACCTTGCAAACATCGCCCTAACGATTAATTAAGCGCTTCAATCTCTCCGTGTCTCATGGCTGAGCATCCCCCCACAACAGCCAGAGGGAGGTGGTTCTGTCTGCAGAGACTACTCGTCCCTAGTAGGCATCTTGGGTGCTGAGTGAGTGGGGACAGTTTACAATACAAAGTGACAGAAATCAGATATTTGAGGAGATGAAGCAATGGCCTCAGAAAATGGGATCCAGAGTGCTCCAGCCCAAGGCCCCGTGCCCAGGACTCAGTTGTGAGAGGGGACAAGTCCTGGGAAGGGGGGCAGAGGACAAATGCACTCATCAGCCTCCTGGGGACTCATCCTAGCAGTCTCTCCCATGTGGGAGAGGACCCAGAGAGGCTCCAATGAAAGTGAGTGACAAGCCGCTGTCCTGTCTCTGAGGCCATGGATCATGCTCCTGGGGCTCCGCCACTCAGCCCCTGGCTCCACAGTGTCCTATGTGTGCATGCTGTGTGGCAAGAGCTGGGTGGGCTCTGAGGTTCCCCCAAGGGATTGAGAGCTTCCATGCCTGGCTCCATGGAGTTCACGTGCTATCGGGAGATTGTCAGGAAGCAGAGAGCTCTGATGGTAAATGAGCCCGTTTCAGATGGTCATGAACACCACGGAGGTACCAATGCAGATACGGTGATGGCAGAGGTCCCAACAGGAGCTGGGTTGAGACCTTAATGACATGCAGAAGCCAGGCAGGTCAGGCTGGGAACAAGCATTCATGGCTGGGAACAGCATATGCAAAGTTCTTTCAGCAGAAAATTGATGCATATTTAGGAGCAAAGAGGGCAGTAGCTGAGATCCTGCTGCAGCTGTAACAAAGTGCCGCACACTAGGCAGCTTAAAAACAAGAGTCATTGTCAGAGTTCAGGAGGCCAGAAGTCTGAAATCAAGGTGTCCACAGGGCTGGCTCCTGGGAGGTCTGAGAATCTGCTCGAGGCTTCTCCAGTACAAGTGGTGGCAACAATCCTTGGCATTCACCTTGTCGATGCCTCTGTCTCACCTGGCCCTCTCTCTGTTTCTCTTAGTCCTCCTTGCTTCTTAGAAGAACATCCGCCATTGGGTTTGGAGCCATTAAATCCAGGATTATCCTTAATTATATCTGCAAAGTCCCTTTTCCCAAATAAGGTTCCAGGCATAAGTTTCGGGGTTAGACATAGTTTTGGATGTAGACATTACGGGCAGCGTGTGCTTGCCCAGCAGTGAGTCCAGAGGTGTGTGAGACCTCATGAACAAGTGCAGGGGTCAAGGGCTAGAGTTCATGAGGCGGTGGATGCTGACCAGGGCTCTGCTATTCCACGGGCACCTGGCAGCCACTGCTGGAATCTGCAGAGATCAGCTTGTCTGATTTTTCCTCAGACACAGACCTGGCTGCCTGGTGGGCGGCAGACTGCCGGATGACCAGGGACGAGCCTGGAGACCCCAGCAGGGTGCTGGCAACTCAGACAGAGTTGGGGCTATGGAGGAGAAGTGGCTTAGATGCACCCTGAACTTGGGCTCAGGAAAAGGGAAGACTGTCCTTCAAGCTTCCAAGGGGTCTGTGGGGACCAGGGCCTCTCCCATTTTGTTGATGGGAAAACGGAGGAGCTAGAACTCCTGTGGCCTTTGGAAAAGCTGAGCAGTTACACAGGAAGAAGGGGGAAATGCTACAGGAAGCCCATGGGAAGTAGGTTCCAGAGCATCCTGACAAGCCCCGACTTGCAGGGTTGGACCCCAGGCAAGGCCATGCAGATGGACCCAGAGGAGGAAATTTGTCCTGAGGCTGTGTCTAGTCAGGATGTGATATTAAGGCCCAAAATTACATTTATTAGAAAAAAATAAAGCCATTTGCCATCCTTGCGGGGGGGCGTACTTTGCCAATCTGGTTCTAGTGTGTCCTGGGGGGATTTGAGGAGGCAGGTGGTGCTGGGTGCTTGCTCTGTGGCCCTGGAGTAGCTCCAGCCCCTAGAACCCCTTACTTGTCACTTACACGGTCGCCAGGCCTCTGCAACCCTGAGGCCTGCAGGAAGACCTGGAGAGAAGCTCCCAGGTGGTTGCCTTGCACACCTATGCTCTGCTGCCAATCCAGCCCCAGCCAGTGGGCACTGATAAGGAAGATTCCAGTTCCCCTGTCAAGCAGACTCTGTCCTGGGACTGCTGATGTCAGCCAGCCAGGTTTTGGAAAGCAGGTAGCCAGGTTGTGGGACTTCCTGGGACTGGCTGGGGCAGGCTCAGAGAATGTCGACTACAGGGGGAAGTATGTCTGAGGGAGGCAGGGATCTCTAGGAAGCAGGCATGGTATGTGTGTGGATAGGTGTGTAGATGGATGGGTGTGTGTGGCTTCCACACCCAAGACTCAGAAGGCCAATGTTGCCAAGGCCTCTGAGCCTGGTGGGCACTTAGAAACTGGCTTCCACTGACCACAAGCCCCAGACACACGGGAATAACCCAGAAGGACTTGTTATCAACTTCTGAGGAGAAACAGCGTGACAGCTTGGGAAGGACATTCATTAGCAGCAGCTCCATGCTGTGTCCAGGTGGAGAGCCCTCATGGCTCAGCCTCGCCTGGCAGAGGTGTCCCAGTGGTCACCAGAACATTTAATCGGGTGTGAGGTGATACCCAGGTTGGTAGCCAGACAGGAGGACCCAGAGCTCAGGAGTCCATAGCTGAGGGTCTTGTGTAGGAGGGCGAGGTGGAGCTGCCTCTGCAGCTAGGGGGCTCTGATGGGTGGGTGGTGCCCCTACTCTGGCTCTGGCTCTGGCTGTTCGTGGTAGAGGTGGGGCTGCTTGCAAGTCTCCATTTTGGAGGGACAGGTTTCTGGGGAGTAGTGCTCAGGAAGGGAAGGGGCTGTCTTCTTGAGGCCCCGACCCAGGCCCTAGGAGGGTCCCTGGGAAATGCAGCTCAGGGTGCTGGGAGCCCAAGGACCCGGAGGCTGAGCCAGGAAATGGGCCACACGCTGACTGTGGGCCCAGGAGGAGCCATCTAGGAACCCCAGTGTGGCCAGGGCACCCCTGGGCAAGTCACTTGGCATCTCTGAGGGCCCGCACTGGGGACTGTGCCAAGGGGGAGAACAGAGTGTGAAACTCCAGTACAGCCTGGGGCTGCAGAGCCAACCTTGTGGAGCTCAGAGTAAAGGGGAGAGTCCCCAGGCCAGGCTCTGTAGGTGAGAAAAGGAATCCTAACTCCTCTACTGCATTGCAAGGGGGTGGTGGTGGCTGGGGATGCCCTTGAGGCCTGCTGATGATGTGGGGTGAGGAACCTCAACAGGGCTCAGGAAGGAATCCTGGTCCTGTGGTGGAGGTAGGAGGCAGGGGGTGAGGTCGAGGAACAGAAGGAAGCCTGGCCTCTCCTTTAAGGCTGGGCCCACGGGTCTGGTGCCAGGACCCCTGAGGACAGGTGGAGGAAGTGGCAAGCCCTTTGATGATGGCCTGCCCACTCCCAACATGGAGAGTCTCTGGGAAGAGGCCAACAGGGTCCCTGGCACTCAGGACATTCAGAAGCTCAGGAGCTCCGAGAGAGAACACAGTAGCTGAACAGCTGCCAACAAGGACAGAGAGGCCACAGGCTGGGGGACGTTGTGACTGAGCAAACAGCCTTGAGAGAGGACGGTGCTGAGCCACCCTCCTGGACACGGCAGCAGAGTGGACGCTGGCCCTCCCAGCTGATGTCCCCACAGAACTCCATATGCCAGCAAACTTGGCAAGCGTCCCCTGGATTCTAATCTGTGGGAGAACGACCTTTATATTTCAGATCACATGAAGTTAATTTGCACTCCAAGTTCAAGAGCGCTCCTGAGAAGGTAAAATGTGATTTCTCAACAGCTGTTACTGTAGGGCTGAACATGACAGAAAGGATGAGAAGCAAGGGTTCATTTTTAGATACGAAGAAACACATGCTCTCTCTCCCTGGAGCTGACCTAGGATGGCAGCAATCAGAAGGAGGAACCCGAGGGAGCAGGAGGGCCGGGCGGGCGCTCACCTTGTACAATGTCCCTGGCCTGTGGCTGCCTGATGCTGTTTGAATGCCTCCAGTGACGGAGTGCTCATTACCAGTAGGACCAGCTGAGTCAAATCCTGTCAGGTCTGATTGTGAGAAGAACTTCCCAGTGTTAGGTAGAACCTTCTTCCATGGGTGCTGGGCTGCCCTCTGGAAATAGATCAAACAATCCCTTTCCTTGTCCCCTGCCAGTCCTTCATGTTGGGAGTGGCCAGCTCATTTGACCTCCTCGGATTCCTTAACCATGTATCCCTAAGCTGATATCCAGGTCCAACTCACCCTGGTCCCTGGGATGGTTCTGATTTGCCAATGTCCCTAAGTTGAGGTGCTTGGGTGCAAACAATGTTCCCTCTTCTACTGAATAACTGAGATTCCCAGATGGTGGGAGAACACTTTTTTTTTTTTTTTTTTTGCACCAGGGACTGAACTCAGGGGCACTCGACCACTGACCCACATCCCCAGCCCTATTTTGTGTTTTATGTAGAGACAGGGTCTCACTGAGTTGCTTAGCACCTCGCCATTGCTGAGGCTGGCTTTGAACTCGCAATCCTCCTGTCTCAGCCTCCCTAAGTGCTGGGATTACAGGCGTGAGCCACCGCGCTCGGCGGGAGAGCACTTTTTATACTGAGCTTCCAAGTGTCCTGAAGCCTCAGGTCAGTGTCCATGGCATAGGCATGACTTGCTGGTCCTGGGCTTGTCACTGCTGGAGGGTGGGTGGGAGAGGAGCCTGCTGGGAGGGGGTAGATCTGACGGGGCGATGGAGCTGAGGCCGATGAGGCTGGTTCAGGTGGAAGCTGCAGATTCATGATGGCCCTGCTGCTGTGCTTTATGGGGACCCTGCCCACACACCCCACCCCTGGTGATCAGACCGGGACTGGAACAGTCAGGTACTTCTCAGGGATGTGGAGGAGTTGAAGATAGCAGGTTGGTCCCTCCAAGTGACCGTGGGAAGTCTTATTTCCTGCTGGTTCTGGGAAATCAAGTTTGGTTTGGAGAGATAGGAGAGTCAAGGTCAAGGAGGTGCTGGGGAGGGGAGAGGAAGGCACGAGGCACAGGCAAGAAAAAGTGGGCCAGGCACACACCTGTGCACCTGCTTCTGCCAGCCCCCTGGACCCACAGGGTCTCCAGGGTGTCCCAAGGGACTCCACTTCCAACCTGTTCTTGTGGATGAGAAGCCAGGAATGTCTGGTGTCATGGGAACCCACCTCAACCTTGCAATGATCTGAGCCACCCTGGAGGCCCCGGCCTGTGTCCCTGTCCTCTTCCTTGTTGCCTGGGGGAGCCAGGTCAGCAGTCAGCAGTAGCAGACAGCCGCCTCACCTGGGCCCCTCCCCTCGTGCCTCAGGAACCTTTAGAACTTCGTTTTAGCCCCTCCCTGAGGGTGCTTCTGGCTGCAGGGTAGTGCCTTGTGCAGGGCTGCCGGGGGACATGGGGAGGCTTCTGACAGGGGACAACAATCCAGGCCGAAGCGGTGTGATCAAGAGCTTTGGTCAAGAGGGGTTAAGACAAGAGTGTGTTCAAATACTGCTGTGTTCAAACCTGCCCTCTCTGAGCCTCTGTTTTCTGTTCTGTAGCAACCTCCCAGGGCTGCAGCAACTGTTCTGGGCACTTGGAAGGTGGCCTGCAAGGCACGAAGCTAGTCTCACCTTCTACATGGCACATCTCATACCTGAAAAATGGAGCTGGTGCTGGCCTGAAGCTAAAGATAGAGAGGCTTTGTGTTCTCTCCCAGGGCTTCTTGTGTGGCCTGGGCTCCCTCATGGTGTGGCACCTGGACCCATGGCAAGGTATTGCCTTTTATGTCCCAGCAGTGGCTGCCAGCGTTGGTCTGTTATGAGCTGAATCACATATCCAGAACGCATGTGCTGAAATCCTGACCCTAGCTCCTAGAAATGTGACCATACTGGGAGAAAGAGCCTTTAAAGAAGTTGCCTGACTAGTCACCTACATAGGCCATTGAAGCTGAGTGTGGTGGCGCACACCTGTAATCCCAGCAGTTCAGGAGGCTGAGTCAGGAGGATTGCAAGTTCAAAGCCAGCCTCAGCAACTTAGCAAGGCCCTAAACAACTTAATGATACCCTGTCTCTAAATAAAAAATAAAAAGGGCTGAGGATGTTGCTTGGTGGTTAAGCACCCCTGAGTTCAATCCCTAGTACCAAAAATAAAATAAAAATAAATAAAGAGGCCATTGAGGTATAAGGAGGTTGTTGGGTGGCCCTAGTCCAATATGAGGAGATGAAGACATAGGCACACACACAGAGGTGACTCTGGGAGAACAAGGCAGGGTATGGGGAGAAGCTACAGAGAGTGGCCTCAGGAGGAGCTATCCCTGCCTACACCTTGACCTTGAACCCCAGCCTATAAGACAGAGGAACAAATGTCTGTCTTTAAGTCTCCCTCTGTGGCCATTTGTTACAGCAGCTACAGGAGGCCAATACAGACTTCTCTCCTCCTCATCCTGTTCATCAAGGCCCTTAGAAGGCTTGTCTAGGCAGAGGGGCACGGAAGACCCCACGTCTTGAACTGGAAGGTTCTAGAAGAGTGTGTGGTCCAGGGCACACTACACTGGCTCTTGTGGAAAAGACCATCTGTCCCACCATTACCAGAGACTAGGCCAGGCTGTAGACAGGCTGGGATTCCAGTCTGGGATTCCTGTAGGGAGAGTGGAAGGTGGGGCAGGGTGGCCAGGGCACAGGGGAGGGGCCGGGACACAGGGCCAGTGTGGCAGCTTGGAGCCCTGGTGGTGGTGGAGCCCTTGGAGTGCAGCCTGTGGTGCTGCAGGCCTTGTTCCCAACATTTCAGAGCAACTGCTCACCGCTGAGCCCGTCAGAGCTCGGGAGGCCAGGAGAGGTTCTCGCCTGCTGGGAAGGGAGAGGGCAGCCTCAGCAGCTCCCAGGGGACTGGGCGGGGCGTGGAGACCCCTGCTCTTGGGCTGGGACCTCAACCCTGGGCTTTGTCCACAGAGCCTCTGGACTCCTGGCGCCATAACCTCAGGATTTGTGTACCAGGTGGGCTGCAAGGTCCCACGTCTCAGTGGCTTTTATTTCTCTCATTATTTTGTTTAACGGGCTGTTACTGCCGCCTTGGACAGCGTGGAGCGAGAAATTACACTTTTTCAGAGATGTTGTTAGGGAGAGAGATCGGAAGGGATAACTCAGTGCCTGCTCTCAGCCACGAGGCCCCAGAGCAGGACTGAGGACCCTGTGGCCAGAGGAAAGTCCAGGACAAGAGGTCAGCCAGAGCTCAGGTCACCTCTTGGGTCTCCTCTGACTCCCGCCTAGGCACAGGGGCTCTGGGGTCCCTGCCAAGCCAGTGCTCAGCTCCAAGATGGCAAAACCCAGATATTTCCCTTTCTTTTATCCCCCCCACCCCGCATTCCTAAGAATAGTCATTCACTCATTCGTTGAAGGGCCCCCAGGGCTGGAGGTGCCATGATAAATGAGAAACATGCCCAGTTTCCTGGGGACCACGCTTCAGGGTGATGCCTGTTTCTTTTCTTTTGCCCTTTAAGACACTTTCCTTTTGCGGGAGGGGTATTGAACTCCGGGGCACTGGGCCCCTGAGCCACATCCCCAGCCCTATTTTGTATTTTATTTAGAGACAGAGTCTCAGTTGCTGAGGCTGGCTTTGAACTCGCAACCCTCCTGCCTCCACTTTTCAAGGGATTAGGGATGTGTTTCTTTAACGCCGCCTGGCAGTTCGCATGGGCACACACAGCGCACGACCCGGCCACCCCTGCAAACACAGAAGCTCGGCAGGTGCTCCTGGCGGCCTTGTTCACATAGCTGAAAAGCAGAGGCCACCCAGTGCCCATCAGCCCCCGGAAGGACACACAGGAGGAAGCCTAGGCAGTCAACCCAGAAAGGAATGCTAGGAAACACCGTGCTCCCAGGGGAACACACCCTGAAATAGCATCGGCCAAGTTAAAGGAGCAGTTGCAAAAGACCACATGTTGCTTGATAATGCCCATGAAATGCTCAGAGGAGGCAAGTCCACAGAGACAGAAAGTGGAAGGGCAAGGGGTCAGGGCTAAGGGGTGCAAGGTGTCTTTTGGGTGGATGAAAATATACTGAAATTGGCACTAGTTGCTCGTATCTGAGCCCGTGCTGAAGGCCGGTGAATTATGCCCATCAGTGAGTGAATTGCTTGGCATGTGAATTACATCTCAATAAAGCAGTTAAGAAATAACAGTGTCTGCCTTCATGGGGCTGTTAAGAGTATTAATTATTTTCTGTAAAATATAAAATACTGCCTGACACATGCTCAGTGCTCAATAAGTGTTCGCTACTTAAAAAGAGTAACTTCCCACTGTTGGAGAGTCTGAGGTAGGAGGATGGCTGGAGCTCAGGATTGAGGCCAGCCTGGGCGACATAAGGAGACCCCATTTCAAATAATAATCATAATATCATTTGATCAAGTTATCCCATGCCTCGTTATATATCCAAAGGAGTTAAAATCAGTGTATTACAGAGATGCAGTCACATCCCTGTTTGTAGCAGCACCATTCACAATAGCTGAGCCATGAGACCAACCTAGGTGCCCTTCAACAGATGAATGGATAAAGAAAATGTGACACACACACACACACACACACACACACACACACAGGGGAGTATTACATAAAGAAAAATGACTTTATATCATTTACCTGTAAATGAATGGAGCCAGAGACCATCATGCTAAGTGAAATAAGGCAATCCCCAAAAAAGCAGAGGTCAAATGTTCTCTCTGATAGGCAGATGCTAACACACAAGGTGGGGGAGAGAATAGAAGTTCAGTGGATTAGACAAAGGGGAATGAAGGGAAGGGAGGGGGATGGGAATAGGAAAGACAACGGAATGGATCTGACCGTAACCTTCCTGTGTACCTCTGTAAATACAACACAGCGAATCTCCACATCATCCACAAGACTGGGGTCCTAATTAGAATAAGATCTAAACCATCTTTGGAGAACTATGTCAAAATTGACTCTATTGTCATGGATAACTAAAAAGAACAAATAAAAGGGCTGGAGTTGTGGCTCAGTGGTGAAGTGCTTGCCTAGCATGTGGTGGGCACTGGGTTCGATTCTCAGCACTGCATATAAATAAATAAAGTCCATTGACAACTAAAATAACATTTTTTTTAAAAAAAAAGAACAAATAAAAAATATAATAAAATCTTTTCAAGTCCAAAAATCCCTGCCTCCCTGAGGCCTTGGGCCTAAGCAGGCCAGGCCTCCTCAAGTGAGTACTCAAGACCCTGCCACCCTATGGCCACCCTGCCCCTCAGCCTGGTTTCTTTTTACCAGCTGGGTTTCAGATACAGACTTCTTGGTCCATGGTTCTAACAGTCACCCTTGAGGGGACACAGCAGTGGCCTCCCCATCGTTTCCCTTTCCCTCCTCTTCCTTTTCTTTCTCCTCCTCCTCCCCTTTCCTCTTCTTCATGATGTCCCTCAAAGCCCAGCTCCTTGGGTTATACTGCCTCTTTGGAGTCTGTCTCCTGCTTGTCCTCCTTGCTCTCACTTATCTCAGATCTCTGGCTCCCCTGTGGCCTCTCTAGACCAGTGAGGCCAGCAGCTTGTCACACACACACACACACACACACACACACACACACACACACACACACTCCTGGCTAGCTCCGGCAGCACAGATATCTTGGATGGATGCCTGTCATAAATCGAGACATCCCGCCCTCGAGGCTGGAGCCCATCTGGTCCCCAGACCCTGGCTGGGGGGCTGTCTCAGTAAAGCAGGTTGATTTCTGCTCTGGAGGACAGGACGGCAAATCCATTGACGAAAATTTGTAGATAACATTAAACTGACAGAATGGCTAATGATTTAGATGATATTAAAACTATCCAACTTCTTCCAAGTAAATTAGAAGAATAAAATGAGATTTATTAAGGGCAAAGCCAGAGTAATCTAAAAAAGAGAAGGAATCCGAAATAGAAATGGAAGAAATTTGGAACAATGGCAACATAGAGAAAGACCTGGAGGTAATCTCTGATGAGAAATTAAATATTAATCATGTTAATAAGCCCTCCAATTCCATCCGGGGAGCTCAGTGTGCCTTACGATGTCAGCTGGGCTATCCTGCCATGGCCCTGGGGGCACGAGGGGCAGGGCTCCTGGCCAAGGAGTGGGAGCTGAGCTCTAGGTGCCAGGAGAAACCAGACTCTCAGCCAGAAGCAGGCCCCAGGCAGTGTCCACACAAGCAGCATCACCACCATTTGAGCTCCTACTGTGTGCTTGGCACAGAGCGGGGCTATTTTAAAGCACATTGCTGAGCTGGTATCTTTCAGGCATTTTCTAAGTGCCCAGAATGACTCCTACTCTGTGGACAGTGGCCAGGCTTGGAGAAGTTCCGAATTGCCCAAGGCCACACAGCCAGGAAGTGGCAGAACCAGAGCTTGGTCCCTGAGCTGCTGAGTTCTGGAGCCCCTGCAGGGAGTGGCTGTGGGGAGTGCAGAGCAGCTCCTGTCCCCAGCATGCAGGTGAGAAAGAGAAAGAGAAAGGAAGCGCTTACCTGCAGTACATGGAGTCCTCTTACAGGTAATGCAGGGCTGTGGAGCACACGTTGGGCGGGTCTCTGGGGGCAGCCTGCCGTGTGTGGTCAGGGCAGATGGAGGAGAAGAGCCAGGAGTTAGCCTCAGCATAGGTGGGGGTGCTATGGGGACATGTCCCAAGCTGACGACAGGCAAGCACAAGGGCCTGTGCCCTTGGAGAACTACGAGGCACTTCAGACAGAATCCCTGCATAGAGGGGCAGTGAGGTCAGATGCAGCTGGAGAGGTGGGTATGCTGTCAAGGGAGGCTGGACCTCATCTTGTGGGCCCTAGGGACTGGGGGAAAGTGGGGGGGGGGTGAGAAGGCATGCACAAGGGCCAGCTATGTGCTTTGGTGGCCACATGGTCCAGAGACTGGACTAGAGGGTTAGCTCTCAAGGCAGGGAGGTGGGGCAGGAGGCTGCTGAAGAAGGTCCCTTGAGACTGTCAGGGAGGGAGAAACCAAATCCAACAGGGTGGGTACAGATAGGTTCTGTCTTGCACAGCTGGGAAACCCAGAGTTTGAGGTGTGGTGGATTGGAGGTGTGATTAGTCCCCCTACCCCTCGCCACCTGAGGGTGTTTCCTCCACGCAGCTGGGGACAAAGCCCAGCAGAAAGTCCAATCCTATGTTCTCCCAGCATCCTGACCCCAAAGGCAAGAGCACTCACTGTCTCTGGAAGACAAACCCTGGCTGGGAAGGAGTTGTGGCTACCGGCCCTGAGCTGGTCATGATGGCCAGGTGGTCAGCTGGTCACCTGCTCAGGAGAGGCTAAGCACCATGACTGGCAGCATCTCTTGGACCCTTTGGCACTGGAGAGGGCCAGGCTCACATGCTGGGTCCTGACCCTGTGGTTGAGGCTGTGGGCTGGAGGCCTGGTCCGGCCTGGAACAGTGGGGTAGATGCTTCCAGAGACATTTAGAAGGTGAAGCTGATAGGATCTGGTGACATCCAGATGTAGGAGGAGGATGAAATGAAGAAATCGCTTCTATTCCTGGTCTGGCCCCAGGTTGGATGGAGCTGTCACTCTCCGGGGTAGGAGACCCAGCAAGAGCAGGCAGGAAGTTTTGTTTCAGGCGCTGTGTCTGAGGTGCCTGCAGGACATGGGGGCTGACATCCAAAGAGGGGAGCAGGGCAGGAGGCACTTGAGGTCATGCTTGGAGAGATGTTAGAGCTAATGTTAAGGGAGAGCCCCCCTGGGAGGCGGGGAGTGAGTGTAATGGTGGGAGGGCTGGCATGTCGAGGGGCCCTGGTGTCTGCTGGCTGGGTCAGTGGAAATGGGATCAGAGGTACAGAATTCAAAGGGCCAGAAGAAGTGGGGCTGGGGACACAATTCTGCAGAGCCTCAGGGAAGACAGAGGTCCAAGATGGAGAAGGTGGCCATCAAGTTGTCTTGTGTCACGGCAAAACTCATGCCTTGGATGAGGACCCCTGTGCCTTCCCCTGCCCCTGTCCCAGGGCATTCTTTGACAGAAGCAAAGGTCCTGGGAGTCCAGATGAGTCTAGCTCAGGCTCAGGTGGACCTCAGTCCAGACTCTGCTGACTGACACTATTGCTTCCAGGAGCATCCAGCAGGCCCCAACACGAATGGACCCCACTAGCCAGTGCTGGCCCAGGCTGCCCGGGCTGGTCCTTCAGAACTTGCACTGAAGAGTCCTAACACTCTCAAAGGAGGCAGGCAGCAGGCGCCAGTCCCCTCAAACACTCCTTTGTCTTCCCATGGGCCTGGCTCTGCTAGGAACGCTGCCTGCCAGCAAGTCCTGGGGGGCAGGGGGCTGAACCGCAGTGCTATCCCCAGGTTCCCACGCTCGGTCAGCTTCCTCCACCCACACACTTAATGAGACCCCTTCAGTACAGCTGAGGCCCACTCAGCAAGGGAAATGCTGGTAATGAGGGAGGAGGAGTCCTCAGCACCCAAGAATTTGACCAACCCCCTAATGGGGTATCTGTGTTGGGACAAGCCTGGGTTCCCCCAGCAGCCAGCCAGACAGCCACTGTGGGCCCAGGGAGCTGGCAGAGACAGGGAAATGGGGTGGAGCAGGCCTGCTGGGGCCAGGGCTTTGAGAGGGGCAGAGCGGGGAGGATGGTCCCCCATCACAGAGAGCTGCCCAAGAAGCACTAACGACGACTCCATGTCAGAGCTGGCCCCACGGCTCTCGCCTGTGCCGGCATCTCCAGTGGCACCATGCCAATTAAAGTTGAGTTGAGCATATCGTTAGTTTCCAAATTGTCAAGAATCCAATTAGGGCCGTCTTAGATCCACTTGAACAGTTCTGCCGATTGTCGGTGCTGGAGGAGCCGGGCTGGGTGGGGCAGCTACATGCTGACAAGCGGTGATGGGCCTTGCCAGGCAGGGGGCTGGATTAAATTGGCACAGCAAGGCAGATTCATGGCACAGCTGTGCAAGGGCCTGTCTTCTGACTGGTCAAGTGTGGGTCCTGGGCATGAGGCTCCCTTCTGTGGGGTGATGGGCTAGCCTGGTAGCAGTCCCCTGGAAGACAGCTCCAAATGCCACTCGACCCTCAGAATTGGCCATCTGGTCTACCCTTCATTTTACAGCAGGAGAAACAGGTCCACAGTGGGGAAGGGGCCTTGGGTCACAGCCCCAGGGCTGGAAGGGACCGTAAAGGTCAACCTAGTCCAAACCCCAAAGCAGAACTGAGTCTTCTCTATCTTCTCTCAACCAAGTGACCATATGGCTTCGGTCCCTTTAATGTCAAAGGAGGTATCCTCCCATAGCAACTCATTCCCATGGTATGGAACAGCGTTCTTTTTTTGGGGGGGGGGTACTAGAGATTGAACTCAGGGGCACTCAACCACTGAGCCACATCCCTAGCCCTATTTTGTGTTTTATGTAGAGACAGGGTCTCACTGAGTTGCTTAGCGCCTCGCCGTTGCTGAGGCTGGCTTTGAACTCGCGATTCTCCTGTCTCAGCCTCCCTAAGTGCTGGGATTACAGGCTTGCACCACTGCGCCCAGCTCGGAACAGCGTTCTTTACTGAAAAGAAACAGAGACCTGGCTCAGAGTTGCTGAGGCAAGGGAGGAATTTACCAGAAAGCAGGATTCTGGAGATTTGCACATAAATAGAGGATTGAGATAGCCAAGGACTTCTTGACATCTCAGCACATCTGTACTCTACAGAGCAGCTTCTTCTGCCTGGGGCAGGTGGGCTGTTGGGGGACATGGCCACAGAGAGCTTCAGAGACACATGCCACATCTTTCTTTAGCTTCATTTGGAAAAAACCCTGGAGAAGGACTGATTGGTCTGGCTTGGTCAGAAGTTCACTGGAGTCTGTAGAAAGATGGCGGACGCATCAGAACTGCATGGTTGAGATTGATGGATTCATTAATATTCACCAAGTCTGGGCCATGGACTTGGCATTGTTCTACACCTAGCTGAGAGACAAAACATACATAAAAAATCAATGATAAAGGTAATTCCAGACAGAGCTGGGTACTCTGAAGACGGTGCCACGTGGTGTCCTAAAGATGGTAAAAGAGGTGTCCAAGTCCACTTGGGGATGCTGTAAGAAAATACCACAGATTGGGTAATTTATAAACAAGAGAAATTTATTTCTCACAGCTTTGGAAACTAGAAGTCCATGATCAAATCTGGTATATTTGGTGACCAGTGGGGCTGCTTCCTGATTTGTAGATGGCACCTGCTTTCTGTGCCCTAAATGGTAAAAAGGGGCAAGGGTCTCTCTGAGGTCTTGTTATTCATTAGGACACTTATTCCATCCATGAGGGCTCCTCCCATAACCCCAAGGCCCACCTACTGAGGCCATCACATTGGGAGTAAGAATTTCAGCACATGAATTTGGGGGGACACAAATGTTCAGAACATAATGGGGGTGTGGTCTGTGCTAATGAGAAAACCTCTGCCCTCACTGCCCTTTGGCGCTGACAGAGCCCCGGGGCAGGGACAGGGGATGCTCTGCACAGGCTTTAGCACTGCAAGCTGGGCCACAGGAAAGAAGGCCTGAGCAGAGGAGGCCCAGGGCTCGCTCAGGTGTGCAGATCAAACTGCTTTCAGGAACATTCTCAAGCACACAGAATCAATGAGGTGGTAAACATCTTTCCTGCCACATGAAGTGAAGAAATGATAACAATCCCATGTATTGGCTTCAAGTCTTCTTTCACTGTATGACAGACCCACAGTACATTAAGATATTTGCAATATGCGGTTATGTCCAAACAACCCATAGAATGAGTGAACTTTATATGACTGGTGTCCTGCTGTCACTGACATTCTGCAACTTGCTTTTCCTGCTCAACAATGAATGACCTTCTAAGATTTGACCCTGTCATCAGATGCAGGTGTGCCCATGGCCCACGAGTTCCAGGATTCCACTCTCAACATACAAATGACTCATCATTTCCCCCAAAGTGAAGATGATGTGCTTTCTAGTTTTCTGTTGATGGTGCTACAAGGAGCTGACTTTTGTGACTTTCCTGGAGGGTATCTTCAGGTCTTTACCTCAGGTGGGATGGCTGTGGCATGAATAAGGTGCATAGCAGTCCCCTTACTTGTGATCTGGCTTCCTGAGATTCAGTTTCTCAGTCAAACACAGATAAATGAAACCAGGTGTGGTGGCACATGCTTGTAATCCCAGCCACTCGGGAGCCTGAGGCAGGAGGATGGCAAGTTTGAGGCTAACCTTAGCAACTTAGCGAGACCCTAGCCAACTTAGTGAGATCTTGTCTCAAAATAAAAATTTTTAAAAAAGGGCTGGAGATGTGGCTCAGTGGTTAAGCACCTCTGATGAGTTCAATCCCTGGTACCAAAAAACAAAAACAAAAACAAAATGGAAAAAGAAATAAGTATAGTACAACAGTAAACATCTTGGGAGAGAGAGAGAGGGAGAGAGAAAGAAAGCACATTTACATATAACTCCTGTTACGGCATTGTTATTATAATGGTTCTATTTTATTGTTAGCTATTATTAATCTCTCACTGTGTCTAATTTATAAATTGAACTTTATCATAGATACGTATGCATGGGGGGAAAACAGCACTACATAGGGTTGAGCACCACCCAAGATGGGGATCTTGTCCCCCGCAGATAAGGATTCCTGTACTGAACTGTAGGAGAAATTGCCAGAAGGCTTCCAAAGAGATTGCACCAATTTTCACTCCCACCCTGGGGGAGTCCCCGTGGCTCTCCTCACCAATGCTCCATCCTGTCTGGCTGCAGGTATTTGCCCACCTGGAGATTTCAGAGCAGCACCTCACTGAGGTTTTAATTTGTTCCTTCTTGATGATGACAGTGGTGGAGCGCCCTCAGCAGCGGCCACCCACCAGGCTTCCTCTTCCGGGACCCATTGGAAAGCTGCTATAGTTGCCAGCTCTCCGCTAGGCTGTTCATCTTTTTTTATTGATTTGTGGGCGTCCTTCATAGATCTTGGATATTCATCCTTGGTTGGTTATGTGTGTTGCAAATATCCTGCCTGCGTCTGTGGTTGTCTTGCTGCTTTGTTTATGGCGTGCTATGTCATACAGAAATTTCTAATTTTGCTCTAGTTGGATGTATCAATCTTCTGCTTCGCCATTTGTGTCTTTGGTGTTTATTGAAGAAATCTTCCCCTACTCAGACATGGTAACAAAGTTTGCTTTGCACTTTGAGGTCTGTAATCCATCTGGGGTGTTTGCAATGATATGAGATAGGGGGCTTCTTCTAGCATTTTCCATCTGATTAGCCAGTTTCCTCAGACTTCTTCTCTCTCTCTCTCTCTCTTTTTTTGTACTAGGAATTGAACTTAGGGGTGCTTTACCATGGAGCTATATCCCCTTTTTCATTTTTTAAATTTTTTTATTGGTTGTTGATGGACCTTTATTTTTTATTTATTTATATGCAGTGCTGAGAATCGAACCCAGTGTCTCACACATGCTAGGCAAGGGCTCTACCACTGAGCCACCACCTCAGCCCCTATTTTTTCTTTTGAGATAGAGTCTCACTCACTTGCTTAGGGCCTTGCTAAGTGGCTGAGGCTGCCTTTGAATTTGTGATCCTCCTGCCTCTCAGGTCGCTGGGATGACAGGCATGCGTCACCACACCTGGCTCCTCAGACTTCTTGCAAAATTCATCTTTTCTCCTCTGACCACCACTGGCACCCTACTAGATCCCAGATTTGCCCGTCTGTGTCCCTGGTCTCTGGATCTTGGTCTGCCCAATGCTTCTGCATGATAGAAGGGATGATTTGAAGATTTGAAGAGTCCAAGGGGAGGAGCCCAGGAGTGTAGAAGCAGAGAGAGGCGAAGGGTCTTTGAAGGGGAAAGGAGGACTTGTGTGTGGCGGGAAGAAGTGGCTGGCGCAAAGCTCCCGGGGCGTGGTCAGAGGGAACACCAAACCACACTTAAAATGAATGAAAACTAGAGATTGCGGAAGGAGTGGGCAACATTTGGGTTCCTTTGACTGTGTTCTGTGGTGATGTCAGTGTCCTTCACCCTCAGACCTTCCTATGGGCCTATTATGGACTGAAGGCCTTCCAGGGTTACGTGGAGCCAACCCAAAATCTGGACACTCAAGCCCTGCCAGCTCAGCCTGTCCTGTCCTTGTGACCTCTGTTCAGTGTATGAAGGAGGACCTGGCTGTGGGCTCATGCTCCCCAAGCTGGCCAGCCTCCCCATCCGCCGGCCTGTGAGACTCACCCAGCATCAGGGTGATGCTCTCAAAGGACACGTGGCAAGTTAAAAGACCCAGGACTGGACCTAGGACTCAGCTCTGGCGGGAGTGGGGGGAGAGGGCTTCTGTGAATGACAGTGGCCACCACTCAGGGTGCGGACACCTGGAAATGCCCACAACATTCATTCCTGTGTCTCCTCCTCCCTCTCATTCCCTCCTCTGCACTCAGCCTGAGGCTCCAGGTCCTCACCCCATGGTTGGTCAACTTTGAATTAAATAAATAAATCTCAGGCCCCCAGGTAAATGGAGGGATCTGTGGCATCAACAGGAAGTTAGGGGTTGTCCCTAGCAGACTGCAGGGAAGGGGTCCTGGAGCCCTGGGACAGGATGCATGTGCTGTATGGTAATTTGCTAGGAAGTCTGAGGTCAGGGAGCAGCAGGGCTGGCTCCTCCTGAGGTGGCCCTCCATGGCTTGCAGGTGTCATCTTCTCCCTGTGTCCTCACATGCTCATCCCATTGTGTGTGTCTGTGTCCTGATTTCCTCTTGTAAGGATCCCAGCCAGGTTGGACTAGGGCCCACTCCAGTGACCTCCTTTTAACCTAATCACCTCTTGGAGGCCTGTCTCCAAATGCACTCATGTTCTAAGGTCTCCTGGTACAGGCCTTCAGCATATGAATTTGGGGGAACATAATTCAGCCTGTAATGGGGGGAAGGGAGGGAAAAGTGTGAGGAGTGGGATGTAGGGACCTGGAGTGAGCCCCTCAGGCCTCACTCTCTGCCCCTACCCTGCAGGAGGTGACACACATGGGGGACAGAGGTGGGTGTGTGTGCAGGGTATGGCATGTGGGACACAGGATCTACAGAAGAAGGATGCTTTGGGGGTCTTTGAGGACCAGGGATCATAGTCACCATTGGCAGGCTATCTCAGTGGCAGGTGATATAAAGAACCACCCCCACCCCTGACACACATACATAGGAGCTCAGAACCCACTCTTCAAGGAGAAGAAAGAGGAAACCCAGACTGACATTTCCATTACTTTGGAGAAGCAGAGGCCAGCTTTCAGCTGTGTTACAGAGATTCCTCAATTATCTCTCTGGGCACACTTCAGAGAGAGCAGAGCTGGCCCTGCAAAAAGGCCATGTCTGGGGCCCTCCTGGGAGCCTCACATCCTTCCTGAACTTGGAGCTAAGTCACCAAAAAAGCACAGGCCCCTCCAAGGCATAAGAAGTACCCAAAGTCACAGCTGTTAGAGTCCCCTCACCCAGAGACCCTGGCAGGCCAGAGTTAGGGGGCCACCCACAGAATGCCAGGAAAGGGGGGCTCCCTGGTCCCACACCTGCTGTCCCCTGGCCTGTAAGTGGATCTGGAGTCAAAGGGCTTTAGCTTGGGGAGGGAGTGGGAGGAGGGGATAATGGGATAACTAGGTCTCAAACTCCAGGGCTAAGCTTTGGATGAGGAGGGGAGCAGTAGCCCAGAGGTCCAACCACTGGGGTGGAGGCCAGGTGGGTGCAGACAGAAAGGCCCCTGTGTACCCTGGCTTGAGAGTTCAGGCCTCTCCCTGCACCTTGGCCCTCGCAGGTCCCCTCCTGGCTCCCACCTCCTGCAGCTCCACGTGGGCTGAGGCCACCTGCGCTCCCACGGGTAGGATTAGATGTGAGGCAGGGCTGGCTGCTCTCTAAGGCTGGCTGAGCCCCTGGGCATTAGGCATCTCTTCTGACCTTGACAGACAGGAGTCTGGGTAGGGAGCAGCCATGGGCTGCCGGCTCCCCACACATCACTCCCTTACTTCGTTCAGGTCTTTTATGTTGCTTCCATGTTTTTGTGTGTGTGTGTGTGTTTTTAAATTGTGGTCACACACCATAAAATTTACCGTTTTCATCATTAAGTTCATTCACAATAGTACACAACCACCCGCATCCTTGCCTAGTTCCCAAATATTTTTGACACTCTACAAAGAAACTTTATATCCACAAACAGGCAAACCCTCACACATTAGCTCCTGGCAGCTGCCCATCTGCTTTCCGTCTCTGTGATTTGCCTCTTCTGGATATAAATGGAATTATGCAGCGTGGGGGGTTTTGGAGTCTGGCTCTTTCACTTAGCGTAATGTCTTTAAGCTTCATCCGCACTGTAGTGCTGGCCAGTCCTTTGCTACATGCTGTTCAGCTGTGCATGTGGAAAGGCCAGCTTTGCTTATCCATCTATCAACTGATGGACAGAGGGTGGTTTCTACCTTTTGTCTATTGTGGATAGTGCTGCTATGAACACTGTGTACAAGTTTTTTGTTTTGTTTTGTTTGGTACCAGGGATTGAACCCAGGGGTGCTCTACCACTGAGCCACATTACATCCCCAGCCCTATTTTGTGTTTTATTTAGAGACAGGGTCTCACTGAGTTGTTTTGTGCCTCACTTTTTTTTTTTTTTTTAATATTTTTTTTAGTTGTTGATAGATCTTTATTTTATTCATTTATTATTTATATGTGGTGCTGAGGATCGAACCCAGTGCCTCACGCATGCTAGGCAAGCGCTCTACCACCGAGCTATAGCCTCAGCCCCTTGTGCCTCACTTTTGCTGAGGCTGACTTTGAACTCGCAATCCTCCTGCTTCAGCCTCCTGAGCTTCTGGGGTTACAGGTGTGCTCCACGGTACCATGCAAATTTTTGTTTGAACCTCTTTTTCAATTCTCTGGGGCCACACACCCACAAGTGGGATTGCTGGGTCATATGGTAACTCCATGCTGGACTTTCTGCAGAACCGCCAAACTGTGCCACAGTGACTGAGCACCTACCAGCTGGCTCTCCTACCAGCTTTCCCAACATCTTTGGCAATACCTGTTATTTTTCTTTTCCTTTCATCTCCTCCCTTGCTCCCTCCCTCCCTTCCTTTCTTCCTTCCTTCCTTCGTACCTTTATTCCATTCTTTCTTTTGACAAACCTAGTGGGTATGAGATGGGAGCCCCTCATTGGGGTGTGCATTTTTCTGATCCTTAGTTTTGAGCATCTTTTCAAGCACTGGCTGCCATTTGTACATTTTCTTTGGAGAAATGTCTATTATTGAGATACTTTGCTCACTCTCAAGTTGGGTTGTCTGTCCCTTGTTCCTGAGTTTCAAGCATTCTTTATGTATCCTGGATACAAAGCCCTTATCAGATATATAAAATATTTTATTTTCTCTCGGTCTGTGCATTGTCCTTCTATTCCCTTTTCTGTTGCCTTTAAGATTTTGAATTTTGATGAGCTTCACTCTCTTTCAGTGGATCACGCGTTTGGCACACTCTCTACAATATGTCTACTAAGCAAAAGGTCATGAAGATTTTCTTTTATGCTTTCTTATAGAACTTTATAATCCTAGGTTTTGCCTTTAGGTCTAGGATCCCTTTTGAGATTAATTTGGTGAAGAGTGCAATCTGTGGGTCCAAGTTCATTCTTTGCACAGGTGGATATTCACGCGCCTACACCACCTGATGCCCCACCCAACCACCTTTGCATCTTCATCAAAAATTCTTCTTCCTCATGCCTGTAATCCTAATAACTGGAGAGGCTGAGGCAGGAGGATCACAAGTTCAAAGCCAGCCTTAGAAACTTAGCAAAGCTCCTAAGCAACTTAGTGAGACCCTGTCTCAAAAGAAAAAAAATCTTAAAAAGGGCTGGGGATGTGACTCAGGGGTTAAGTGCCCTGAGGTTCAATTCCCCAGTACCCCTCGAAAAAATCACTCTTCCAGTCTTTGATCTGCTTACATCCTTGGTGTTCCACATAAGGCTGACAATTGTCTTGTCAACATTCGCTGGCTTGCTCTCAGTCTGAGACAGCTGCCACTTATTATGATTTATAGTCTTCCTCTCCTGTGGGCTGCTTTTTCCAGGATCCCGCTTTTCCCTGACATGGTCCCTTGCCACTCTGTCTACTTATATCTCTCTCCCCTTGTGTACAGACACTGGGTCCCTTGCTGAGCCTGCTCTTTTTAAAAAATTTTTTTAAGGCTGAGGATTATTGCTTTTTCTCCACAGTCCAAAACCCATCAGGGTTGGGTATATGGAATAGTTTGTCCTAAGGTTTTGATCAAATTTCCAGATTAGTCCTTTACAGTATACACTAAAATCAGGATGCGAGTGGAATGATCTAATGCTGTGAGTTCCCATCTACGTGGCCATACATCTAGCCACCTACCTCACCTGTGCACACCAAGAGGCGCTTGCAGCACCTGTTGCCCTCGCCAGGCCCACACAAGCTTTCCTGTGTGCAGGGTGTGCCGGGCAGTGCCCACCAGGGTGCAAGGCAGGCAGGGCACTCAGAGCTCTTAACCCCTTCCCTTCTGTCATTTCCTCTAATACCCTGGGACACCCGGGCTCCCCTTAACCTCCTGAGCAGCCAGTGAAATTCTGACATGATGTACTTTGAAACCACAGCAGAAGTTTTTATCTTTTCTATAATTTTCTTTTTGTTCTATGGCCTCTGCCCATTGAATCAGGGGCCCCGGCTGCCTCAGGGGAAAAGGCGGACAGAGCTAAGAACAAATAAATCCATGGACTCTCTGGGGAAATTTTTTAAAAACTCTTGACAGAGGCAATATTCTGAAAGTTCAGAGGATTTCTTTCGCAAGTGCAGGGTTTTTTTGAGGAAGTAAAGAGTTTTAGGTAAGAAACTAGATGTTATTGACGTAAGCCACACTGTGGGGGAAACGGCAAGGACTTTTTCCCACCTGAAGGGGGACAGTAGTTTACTAGGGAAGGCCAGGAGGGGCACATGGGCCCCTCACATGGCTGCTGGGAAATCCAGATGAGTTGGAGGTGTCAGTGGAGAGGTTGTGTTTGATCCTCGCTTCAGAGGAAAAGCTCATGCTGACACCAGCGGGGGACCTGGGGGAGGGGAGCCTACCACCAGGGCTCCTGCAAGCCTGTGGGACAGCTCAGGTGCTGGTGGCTTCTGGGGGTAGGCCAGCCAGGCAAGGAGGAGGGTCTTGAGGTCAGCATGAGGAGTCCCAGAGTGCAGAAGTGGCCCTGGTTGAAGGGCAGACAGGCCAGAGCTGGAGAGAGGACAGGTAGCCGTCCTCCCTGGACCCATTCCCTGCCAGAAGTACAGACAGTTGAGGAGAAGGTAGGGCCAGAGAAGCAACAGGGATTGATTGATGGGTGTAGGTCTCAGAAACTGACAGAGCTGGAAGGCGCTGGTGACCTGGAATTGACCAGGACTGGGAGGCTTCTGGAGAAGCCAAAACCTCTTCCTGCACTTGAGCCAGTCCTGCCAACAGCACACCATTGGTCACATTCTGAAACGGCCTTCCACCTGCTCCCTTGTGGTAACATCTCTTCTGTGAGGTTTTGGGTATGGCCTTCTCAGGACACCCCAGCCCCATGAAGGTCACTGGCTAGAAGAAAAGGCTGCTTTGGGTGGGGGCAGGGGCACTGGATGCACTTTGAGGCCACAAGGTGAGTCTTCATCACTAATGTCCAAGACTGAGCAGGAGGCTAAGCTCCCTGTCATTTGGGTCACCCAGTGAGGACTGTGTTGCCTCTGGCAGAGATGTTGAGGGGGACTGACATTTGTGCATTATGTTGCCTGGCACTGGTGACATTTTTCTGGATAAGAAAACAGCCCTCCCTCAACTTGGGCTTCTCCCGAGCTGGGGCTGCCTTTCACTGACAGTGGAGTTTCGGGGTCTTCCTCCATTCCTGCAAAGGTCTGGGCAGTACTCCACCTGCCCCTTGCAGGTGTAGGGCAAACAGAGGCTCTTCCATCCCCATGGCCCCCTCTAGCTAGCCCTGGCCTGCTTGGTCTGAGGCCACCACAGAGCTGTGTCCCTGGCTCCCCTTGTCTTTGGTCTCTCTCAGACTAGCCTTGCAGCTGGGTAGGTGCTGCTGAGGCAGGATTTGGGAAGGGCTGAGTTAGGGGCAGCTGCCTGGGGCCTTAGAGCCCCTCTGCCCCCACTTCAGGCTCTGCAGGAGCAGCCCCCCCACTGGGGGCACCTGGACTCCAGCCCCCTCCCTGTCATGATGCAGCTGAGTGAGTGACAACGTGGCTCACTCCTCTCTTTTCATCATGAGTGGCCCCTCACTGGGCACCCACCATGAGTCAGATGCTGAGCATGGTGCTGGGGACACAGGGATGGACTGGGCATGCCCAGGGCTCAGGCTCCTCCAGCCCCTTCCAAATATTGTGGGAACTGAAGTTGATACCATTTGAGGCCTTCTTTAAGAAAAAGGATGCTAGGGCCCTTCCCAGGCAAGATCCTGACGGAGCCCAGAAGTTCCCAGAAGCTTCTAGAAACATCCAGCTCAAGGGCTTGGCTCCAGGCTGCCGGTTTGCCTCCCTTCACCCTCTTCCTGTACATTCCATGGATAAATAACTGTCTTTCGGCGATTTCAGTGAGTGGATGTAAGGAATGTGAAGTGTTTATAAGACCTGTATTTAAAGGTGATGCTAAAAATGTTACTTATTAGGTGTGGGGGTAACTGTGCCAACCCAGTGGATTAAGTGTTTACCACACTGTAAAGCTCACAGTGAAGTGTCTCAACAAACTTCTTCAGAGACACTTCTTAGGTTCGATTTTCAAGGCTTGTCATGAAGTGTTATTACAGCGAGTGGATATAATGTATGTAGTGACTTGCTTGTAGATATATTTTTTAAAAGATGATTTTTAAAATGTTACATTGTGTATCTCCACACTTAACAGTTTAAACACTTAAAGACAGTAACCAACTGTGTCAGTCAGCTTTCCTTCCTGCTGACAAAAATACCTGAGATAATCAACTTGGTTGGAGGGAAAAGTTTATTTTGGTTCACTGCCTATGGCTGCTTGCACGGTGCATCCTGGCAGGGGTGTGTGGTGCAGAAGGCCCGTCACCTCACAGCAGCAGAGAAGCAGAGAGGAAGGGGCCGAGGTCCCACTATCCACTTAAGAGCATGCCCCCAGCAACCAGACTTCCTCTCACTAGGCCAAAGGGAGGTAGGGACAATATTAATGTCCCCAATAATATTGGGACATTATTGTGTCCCAATAATGCCACAGGCTGGGACACAAGATCCTTGGGAACATTTCAGATCCCAACTATGGAATCCACACATCCAACAGGGACATGTTGTCAGCTGCTAGCCTGATAACAGTTACAGCCATCGAGTAACAGCCACCCAGTCAAGGGTGGCAGGAAACAATGTTCTCTGATATGTAACTTGGACAGGGTTCAAGGGGAAAGGCTTGTCTCTGTCCCATGTGGCATCAGCTGGAAGGGCTGGACAGGGGCTGGGAGTCTTCTTCCGAGATGGCATATATGACTGTCCAGGCAGCTCAGGCTATGAGCTGGGTGTTCAGCTGGGCTGTGGGCAGGACCCTCGTCCCTCCTCTGTAGCTGGCATGGTGGCTGGCTCCAAGTGTGAACATCCCAAGAAAGCAAGAAAGAATGGCCTTACCTCAGGGATTGAGTATATCACTTCTGCTGTACTCTATGGGATAGGTTGGCTCAGAGTCAAAAGGAAGGTCAAGTTTGTCTTGCAAGATGAGGTTGTTGAATGGAACCGTCATTGCAGCCATCCTTGGAAAACAGCCTGCTCTACACACCCAGAGAGCCTGGGTTGTGCCGGTTGTCTAGGCCCTGCCATGAGTGATAAGCCCCACCAGGGACCTGGCACCCATCTGGGGACCTTGAAAGTGAGATCAGGGCCTGGAGGGGGCCTAGGAGGACAGTCATGGGGACCCCACCATCCAGCCCTTCCCAGGGGCCTGTCTTCCACCTATGGGGACAAGTTAGTTTTGCCTGCTGAAGATAAAGTGTGGCAATGGTTTAGGGAAATCTTTAAGTCGGACAAAGTGCTCTCTAATTTACAAATTTATTTTGTTTCTTATTATTCTATTTCTTGTTAGTTCGGTTCCAAATTTAGCAAAGTAGAACAACAAATGTGTATTATCTCACACAATTTCTGGGGTATCTCAAGTGGCTGGCATGTGGCTGTGGCCAGGGACTCGCATGCAGGAGTTGCAGTCAGGAGCCGGTGGAGGCTGCATCCTCCAAGACTCCGCTGAGGTGGGAGGCCCCCTGGGCAAGGAGCATGCTCGGTAGCTGCAGGCTTTGCTCCTCACCAAGTGCTGTTCACAGGCTGCTCCTGGGACGCGCAGCCCACGATCACTCGCTCCTCCGGCAGCAGGAGGAGAGCTGTCTTTGTGCCTCCACTCTGCTGAAGTCCACTCCGCTATTCCCGTTATCTTATATCCTGTTGTTACATAGGTTCACTCTCCTCAAAATGTGCCATGACTACAGAGGACAGAAATGCCATGGGGAGGGTGGCTGGAGGCCTGGCAGAGGCTGCAGCCACAGTGTGTGAAGCACCTTCTGGACTTCAGAGCACTCGAGTCTCCACGGCTCCACCGTCTACGTCACATTTTTGCTCACATATTCTCCAGAATCCCTAGACAGTCCCATTTGTTCTGTGAAGGGCCTGAGGTGGGGCCCTGCCATAGCTGGGCTGTGGGCAGCCCCACTGGACAGACCCTTCAACTGGGCCTCTGGGTTCTCTGGGGCCCAGGAATGTATCTGCCCAAACCCAGGCCCCCAAGACAAGGCCAGGACCAAGAATGAAAGGTCAGACTGAGTCTGCAAGGAGCAGAGTGGGCAGAGGAAGTGGAAATGTAGCACAAGTCCACTGGGGACGGCCGGAAGCCAAGCCGAGATAACACCCAGCAGAGACCACATCCCCTGTATCCCCTCAGAAGGGTTTGCTTCCCAAACTCAGGGTCCCTAAGATTTCCCCTGTGAACACACAAGCCACAGCCTGGGAAAAAATGTTTCAAAGCATTTATCTGCCCAAGAACTTGTATTCTTGTTGTATTTTACAACTCAATGATGAGAGGCTAGCAACCCAATTTGAAAAATGGGTCCAATATCGAAACAGACATTTTGCTAAAGAAACAAATGAGCATGCAAAAAGAGATGCTCACCCTCATGAATCATTAGATCATTGCAAATTAAAATTAAAACCGCAATGAGATACCTACCATTTCATGCCTACTACAAGGGCTACAATTAGAGAGATGGACAGCAGCAGGTATTGGCGAGAATGTGGGGTGACCAGAACTCTCATTTGCTGACTTCTGATGGAGGACTGTAAAGTGGTGTGGCTACTCTGAGGAAGCTGGACAGTTTTTCAAAGACTTAAATATACTCCTAAGACTCAGCTCCCTGCTCCTGGGCACCTGACCAAGAGAAAAGAAAGCATCTGTCCACATAAAGACTAGGGCACCAATGTTCTCAGCAGCTTCATTTTTAAACAGGGAAAACATGAGTATCGGCCTCTCTGGACTAATTTGGTTGGTGGATACCAATTACTTGGCATAGCCTGGCACATGAGATGCTCTGAAGATTTGCTGCTATTATTTTTATACCTTCATCATAGTACCATCTGTAGATGGGGAAACTGAGGGCCAGGGTGTTGACAAGGACTGGCCAGTAGGTCAGTGTCCAAGCTGGGTCCAGCTCCAGGCCTCTTACAGCCTCCACCCTGCGCTCAGCCTGGGGATGTCAAGCACCCTTCCTTTCTTCATCTTGGTGGGGGCCAACTTCCATCTCAGGGGATCAGGGTTGTCTCCAAGTTTCCCTCTGAGTTGGCTTATGGCAGCATTAATTGGGCAGAATCCGGAGCAAATTCCCTTCCCTAAACCACCCAGCTAATAAGCACACCATTAAAACCCGAGTGGGAGCGCTGCCCAGAGCCCTTGCTGGGCCAGGCTAAATTAATCTAAAGAGCCGGTGACGCTGAGCCCATCTCTCCCAGGCAGCCTTGACAGTGGCAGAGGTAGGGAGGGCTTTGAGCGTCTGTCCCCTTTGAAAACTTGAGCAGTTGAGTTCCCAAGTGAGGACAGGAAGGGAAGCTGATAAAGGAGGCTCTGAACAGTCCTGTCTTGCGTCTTTCCAAAGCCACTCGGGCTTGGGCGGAGGATAGGGGGTGGGCGGGATAGGGCGGGAGGCGGACAGGCTGGGGAGGTGGGTGGTGCAAGGGGCCAGGTGGACGAGGCAGGGCTGGGAGGGAGGTAGGCTAGGAGGTGGGCAGGGCGGGTCTGGGAGATGGGCAGGTCTGGGAGATGGGCGGGTCGAGTCTGGGGCGGTGGGCGTGTCATGGATGGGTGGGCGGGGTTAGGGTGGGAGGTAGGCGTGTCAGGAAGTGAGCAGGGCTGGACTGGGAGGTAAGAGGGCCTGGGAAATGGGGACTCAGCCAGGTAGGTGGGTGGGAGGGGAGATGGGAACAGCTGGGGAGGCAGGCAGAGTTTTGGCACACCTCTGGCTGCCTGTTTGCCCAGGTTTCCCACTTGTTTCTGTTGTCTGTTGCTGTTAACAAACCATCCCAAACTCAGGGCTTAACACAAGGACAGGCATCTATTCTGCTTGAGCACCTGCTCTTTGAGTGGAGCAGGGAAGTCTCCACTTCGCCTCATGTGGCGTCATGAGGGGCAGTTCTACTGGGTGCTGAAACACCCTCATTTAAGATAGAACACTCACTTGCCCTCGGGCTGGTGCTGGCTGCTAGCCTCCTGTGGTGTGGTTGTCCTCAGAAGAGTGTGTCTGGGTCCCAGGGCAGGTGTCCCAAGACAGAGCCAAGTGGCTATCATGGCATCTTCTGTGACCCACCTCCTGATTGCATAGCATCATATCCACTGTGCTGATTTAGTCCAAGCTGTAGCATCACCTGTTCAGTTTGAAGGAATAGCGACATTGGCTCCATCTTCTGATGGGGAAGTGGCCAGGTCCTGAAAGGGTGTGTAGGATGAAACAGTGCTGTAGCCACTTTTAGAAGGATAATCTGCCACATGCATGGAACCCAGACCCTGAAGACAGAAAGGATGCTGGCTCATCCAGCCAGAGCTCCCCAAGAATGCTGAGTGGGGACATGGCCCCTGGTCCCAGGAAAGGATTTTGTTCTTTCTGATTGGAAGCTGTAGCACCTCTCTGACAGTGGAAAACTTTCCCCTTGAATGTTCAATTTTCTTAGTCATTATTAGACTCATTTTCTCCCTCCCTCTCTCATTCGCTTCTTTACAAGCATTCATGGTTGACCATGCCACAGGAGGCCCAGGTTGGGTGAAGCCAGGGGCCTGGAACAATGTGGGCCATCCACTAAGCAATGGCTGTCCTGTATCAGGATCCCTCAGTGTCGCTGTCAGCTGGAGTCACGAGGTGTTCCCATGCCTGCCTGAGGGCTCTCCCAAAGGATCAGGGACTCTCAGGATCTTGTCACACCCTGTGAGATGGTCCTGCACATACTATAGGGGGCTCTGGGGAGGAAATGGACTTTTCCAGCAGGGCCCTGAGCACATCTCTTGACCTTTGTCCAGAATGATTTTCCCCATTGTTGCAAGCCATGAAGGCTCGCTTCCTGTAGGAGTGGGCCTGGCCCGGGTCTCAGACCACAAGCAGGGGTTTCTTTCACCATGAAGGGAGGCACAGACCCAGTGAAGGCCTAGTGGCAGGTCTGAGTGCACCTGCAGGCCTTGGAGGGAAGGGAGTGTGTTCCAGGCCCAGGCACCTGAGCAGAGCAGGGAGGGCTAGCAGGGCCTGGAGGATCTGATGACCAATGTGGCTGCCCTCATGGCCAAGATCCAGCCCCAGCCTCCATCCAGAGGATCAGCCCAGGGCAGGAACCCTGCTGCAGGCCTCCTTCTGTGGCCTAGGTATCCTCAGAAGAGTATGTCTGGATTCCCCGAGTAGGTGTCCCAAGAGAGAGAGCCCGGTGTGACCTCAGACTTCTCCTTATTTTTCTTACTTATAAAAGGGCATGAGCTCCCTTTCTCCCGCCTCCCAGATGGTGCACAGAAGATGGTGACAACAGGCAGGGCCGAATGCATGCTACAGAGCTCCCTGGGCCCCTGGAGGATGTCAGTGGGGACCCCAGGCTCTCTTCTAGGTGATGAAGGAGGAGACCCCATGTCCTTCAACTGAGCCCCAGTCCCAGACCGGCCCAGCCCTTGGCCATATTCTCCAAGTTAACAAGTTCAGGGCCTGGTGATTAACTAGATTCACAAAGTTGATGAAAAAAACTGGGATATAAATAAATATTCCTGGAGATATTCCACCCCCTGCAGGCATGAACTTTGAATAATTGGAGAGAATTATGCTGAGGACTAATCAAAACTTTTTTTTTTCTTTTGCTAATTACCTCTGGGTTTCATCAGTGTCAGAGCCTAATCAACTCCAGACATCTTAATTGACCCTCGGGAAATGCTAGGAACGGGGAGGGCTTTGGTGTCATATGGAAGGGGGCTGGGAGCTGGGGAACCGGGGTCCTGGGTCCAGAGCCAAGACTGGGGAGGGGTCTGGGGCAGGGAGGGCGAGGAGTTGCCTGGTCCACAAGCCACCTCTGATCAAGACGAATGAAGCCCCTGCCTGGACTGCAGGCCCTGGAGCTTCCCCCACACTGGCCCCGGGCTCTGGTTAAATGGATGGGCCCAGGTGGGGTCTGGACGGGGCGGTCCCAGATGTGGGGCTGCCTTGCTGAGAAGTGGGGCTGGGGGAAGCCCAGGACTCTCAGCTGGGGGATTCTTGGCATCTGAGGTTGAAGGAGAACTTGGTCCTTTCTCCGGGAGGAAATCACTTTGCAAGAGATGAAAAATTCCTCTTCCAAGAACGAAACTGCAGTGCCTGAGAAGAGAGGCCTCAGGAGGTACGGGAAGGGGGTGCCTTGGGGGAGGTGGGGAAGGGGGCCCTGAATGAGCAAGGGCCCCTGAGCAGCAAGGCCAGGGCTTCCTAGGGAGGGAGGTGAGACCTGGGTGGCTGTGGTTGGGGCCGTCAGGGTCCTGGGTCCTCTCTGCTTCTCTCATCCTCTCTGCCTGTCCTCTGTCTCTCCGGTTCTTGCCTCCTTCTGACTCTCTCATCACTTCCTCATCTCTCCATCTGTCCCTACCTTCCAGCCTTGCTCTGTCCCCATCTGCTCCCATGGGGTCTCAAGGGAAGATGCTGAGCAGAACAGCCTGAGCTCCCGAGGGCACACAGCTGGGCTCTGGGGAGCTGGGAAACTCTCAGTGGCCGAGGCCAGGATGGGTCTGGCCATTACCTGGCTGCCTGCTCCTCATGCTGCTGGCTGGGCAGGTGCCCACTACGGTCACTCCTTCAGGGAGAAAGTGGTCCAGCCACCTTTTCACATCAAGGAACCTGGTGTACTAGCTCCTACCTCCAGCAGGAGGTCCAAGAGGTGCACTCACCAGGGCTCCCTGCAAATGTGTCCCAGTGTCCCCAGCCCTGGCCAGCCTTGCCCTTCCTGTCACCCCTCCAGCCTCAGCCTGACCTGGAAGCTGTTTATTTCCTGACCATAGTCAGGGTGGCCACCATTGATATCAGGGCTGAAGGGGACCTCGAGGGATTCTTGGGGCCTTTTCTTTTGCCTTTGTAGGGGCCAAGGGCCAGCATCCTTGTAAGTCTCAGGAGAGTACGCAGCTAAAGTGGCATGCTTCTGTCAGCTGTGGGCATACTGGGGGCCCACTTGGCACAGGCATTGGTACCCTCCAGCCTGTGCTGGATTACTGAGGTGGGGACTTCCTGGGGCCCTGCAGCTAATGAGGGGCAGATATGGGGCCCAGGGCCAGACTGACCCCAGCCCCCATCCAGGGAGAGTGGGTGCTGTGATGACCCTGGGGGTGTGCAAGGAGAAACCTGAGATGCTGCATCTCCTCCTTCCTCTGGGAAGGGAGCCCCCATTTAGGGAGTCCAGGGTGCTGCTCTACACTGACCTATGCTTTCAACATGGAGTGGGCACAGGTAACCCAACCAGGTGGCTACCTTCAGTCAGGACTGCCAGAGGCAGTCCCTGCCTCTAGGCAGAAAGGTCCCCATCCTCATGGAACCCAGGCTCCAGCCCCCAGGCCGGGCCAACAGGGCCTCCTTGGCCATAGCAGGAACCATCCATCACTGCTCCATGAAGGATTATCTGTCCCTCCTTTTCCTGCCCCTCTTGCTATTGCAGTTGGTGGACAGTGTTTATCACCCACACACCAGTGCCAACCCCCCGTGTGTGCCGTCCCATGCTATGGCCCCTCAGTAGGTAGCAGGACATTTTCTTGGGCTATTTTCATGATTTTAATTTTCCATTCCCTATCTCCTCCCTTCCCCCTCATTACATTCTGGGCTTTTTTGGGCTCTGGAATGAACATACATTTTTCTGGTGATATTTTTTAATAAAAACCATCATTTACGATTATTTTTCCTCCGCACACGCTGTCAGCCTCCTCGTTTGATTTCTTATCAACACAGAAGCTTCTCTTCTGGTTTGTCCCCGACACAGAAGGGGTTGGTGCCCATGCTTGAGAATTTGCTCTGGAACCACAGGCCTCCTCCATCTCAGGACCCTCCCCGTCTCATCTTGGCCGGCCCTTCAAGAGCCCTTGGCCTTCTGTCCAGGTGGCCCCTGGTCTTCTGGGC
Organism: Xerus rutilus; assembly: GCA_028644305.1. NCBI lineage: Eukaryota > Metazoa > Chordata > Mammalia > Rodentia > Sciuridae > Xerus > Xerus rutilus. The sequence continues at coordinate 13,111,581 of CM053415.1, read as the reverse complement.
TTTCTGTTTCTGCCTTCAGGTGAGTCTCACCTGCCCACCTTGGCACACCCTACCTGCACAATCTGGGTCAGCCCCTTCATCTCCGAGCCTCAGTTTTATCATCTTTAAATAGAAACAAATTTAGCATTATAGATCTTCCATTCCCTCAGTGAATACTACCTGGAGGCCTAATATGTGCCAGAAATAGGGTTCACCTTTTGTCCCAGCGTAGAAACTGCTCCGGCATCCTGGAAAGGCGTGCCAAGAGGCCCAAGTGTCCTGGAACTCTCCAGAAGATGCTGGGCAAGGCTTGTTCTCCTTGATGACTCCTGTTGGACAAGGCCTGCAGCTCAAGGGTCGCCCCTTCCCCTGAAGGAAGGTCTATCCTGTGGGGACACAGGACAAGGACCCAGGAAACTCAGGGCTTGCAGAGTAGTCAGTCAGATGAGCAAGATGAGACTAGCTCAGATGTAACTATATCTACCTGCATGCCAGAGCTCGCCAACCCTTAATAGAATGGAACCCCAGGCTTCTTCCTGATTTTACTGTGTGACCTTGGGCAAGTCACTGACCCTCTCTGAGCCCTACTCTTTCCATTTCTGTTAAAGGAAAGGTGTAGGAACTGAGCAGCTCCATTCCTGTCTGCATATTTCCTTCCCGATCAGCCCTCAGGTGATGCTTGTTCTGAGCAGCTGCAGCCAGGCCCAGCTCCTTCATGGCTGCCTGACAGTCACCAGAAAGAGCCAGGCCCACTGGAAGCTCTTCCCTCAGCCTGCCATTCCCAGGTGTCTGGCCAGCTGGGCTCTGGAGCCCTCATCCAGGTCAGGGAGATCCCACCTGTCCTCCCACTCTGGCCCAGCCCTCGCTCATCCCTGGTCCTCAGCAAGCCTTGGAGAAGGGCCCTGATGGGTTGGCTGGACAGGCAGGCTCCAAAGCCCAAGGCCACTGCCAGGTGCTGGCCTTAAAGCTGGTCCAGGAGGGAGTGATCTGTCCTCCCTCATGGCCCAGCCTCTCCTGATCAGTGGTAGAAGAGGTTACCATGAATATTCATAATTTTTGCATGAATATTCACGACATTAATGATGCTACCCTCTCTATCCTCTTGCCCTTGGGCACCTCCATAGCTTGTTAGCTCCCCTGCACCCATATGTCTGTGTTGCCACTGTGTGAGCCAGCAAGGCAGCTCTGTCCAAGGAGACTCCCTGCCCTAGGTGGGATGATCCCTGGCCGAGGGCTCAGGAGGCCCAGGCTTTGGTCTCTGCTCTGACCATACTTCCTGTGAAAGGACCAGTCTTCCCTGACCTTGGTTTCCCTTCTGACCTCCATGATCCCTTTTGGTTTGGAGAGGGCTCACTTCAGGCAGCCTGATGCTCCAGGAACAAAGACATCTCTGATTCCACTTTCCAGGTGCTCCATTGTGCTGAGGACAAAGCGGGAAGCTTGGGTTCCCCAGGGGGTATGCCAGGCCAGACATCATGTTACGCAGGATGAGTAAACAGAGGAGGCTGAAGCCAGGTGTCCCTTCTGCACTCCTGGCCCATGGCCTGGGATAGCTCAGCCAATCATCCCCTGGGACAGACAAGGCCAAGGTGGGCCAGGAGCTCACAGGGTGGGGCAGGTGGGCTGCAGGTGCAGCAGAGAATAGATTCAGGGTGGGGAGCTCTGAGTCAAAGGGATGTTCACCTTTGGGGTCAGGGTGAGCCAGGACCTTGGTGCACGGGGGCTCCACTGCTCACGCCTGTGTGACCTTGGGCAGGGCCCTCAGCTCTGTGTCTCAGTGTCCCTCTCTGTGGATGCTCCCCCTGCTATGTTCAAGGCCTGTTGGGAGCGGCGGCCACCGCCCCAAGATGGCGCCCAGAGGATTGGTGACGCCGCTCTTGCTTCCTGTAAACAAGCCATTTGCGCATGCGCCCGTTGTTACCTGGCAAGAGGTCCTATGAGGGCCCTATGGCTGAGCAATACGTAGCCTAGAGTGATTGGCTGTGTGAATGTATAAATGATGGAGCTTTTCCTGCTTGGGGGTCCTTTTTCCTTTATCCTAAGAAGTGTCTAGACATCCATTAAAGTGCTGCAAGAAGAACCTGGTTGTGTCGTGTCTTCCTGCGGGCAGGGGACGCGGCAA
>CM053415.1:13001825-13108980 GCA_028644305.1 Xerus rutilus | reverse complement strand
GCAAGAGGTCCTATGAGGGCCCTATGGCTGAGCAATACGTAGCCTAGAGTGATTGGCTGTGTGAATGTATAAATGATGGAGCTTTTCCTGCTTGGGGGTCCTTTTTCCTTTATCCTAAGAAGTGTCTAGACATCCATTAAAGTGCTGCAAGAAGAACCTGGTTGTGTCGTGTCTTCCTGCGGGCAGGGGACGCGGCAAAGGCCCAGCTACCTCTTGGTGAATGTGGCTGCTCTGTGGTGGGGAAACCTGATCTGAGGACCCCAGCTTGGGGAGCAGGGATACAAACACAGAGCCAGAGGCCAAGACCTGCTGCTGCCCCCAGAACAGCTCAAGAGCATCCCTCTGCTAGATCCAGACCCCTCATTCCTCTTCTGCCCCCAGAAACGCAGAGTCTCAAGTCTCATCTTACTCATCTGACTTACTAGCTGGCAAGCCTTGGGCTTCCTGGGTCCTTGTCCTATGTCCCTACAGGATGGACTTTCCTTCAGGGGAAGGAGTGATGACCCTTGAGCTGTAGGCCTTGTCCAACAGGAGTCGTCAAGGAGAACAATCTCTGCCCAGCACCTTCTGGAGAGTTCCAGGACACTTGAGCCTCTTGGCATGCCTTTCCAGAAGGTCTTTCACATGCAGTGAACTCTGTGTGCTGGGAGCTTGGTCCACTGTGAACCTGGACTCCTGCCGGCATACTAGCAGACTGAATAAAGGCCTTGATAAGTCCTGACTTTTTGCCCTGTCTTCCCCAGCAGACAGTAACTCTCCTTGGGTGCTCAACTCTGACCTTGCCATTGTGGACATGGAATTTCAGATGGTTCAGTGCTTGTCCAAGGTCACCCAGAGAGTGAAGGGAGGAGCCAGGGCCAGGCCCATCTCATTCTGTGCTCAGACCCACCTTCCAGGATGGAGGACAAATGGAGGTCCCTTGCACTGTGGATTGTCTGCATCAGCTAAGCCAGCAGGAGCTTTGTGGCCGAGACCCAGCCTCCTCGGTGCAGTTTGCCTAAATGCGTTCAACCTCGTCTTCCCATGGGACCGGCACGGCTACTGCCAACATCTGTGGGGACAACAGCAGAGGAATGCCTAATGAGGGCTCGACGTGGCCCTGCCACGGAGCGGAGGCTGGGACAGATGGTCTATCATTACCCATTTTTATTAATTACTGGCTCCCCGTGCAGCGATTGGCTCCCAAGCTCAGTCTCATCGGACGTGCTGAGGTCCCAGCTATTCTGGAAGAGAAAAACGGTCATTCATGTACCACGACGTGCCTTCCCTCCCAGCTCCCTTTGAGGCCACAGGCATTTTTGGCTCGGTGAGGTCCCTGGAGGACCAGGCTAGGTTAGGAGAAAGAAACAGCTGGTGCTGCCTGAGGAAGCTGGGCAAAGGGGCTGGTGCGGGGACAGATGATCTATCCTGGGGGTCCTGAAGTTTCAGGGCCCCACAGACTTGGCTCCCAAGCTCAGCACCACCTCCAGCTCTCAGGGAGGCTGGGTCAGTCCTTCTCCCATCTCCAGGCTTCACATCCCCACCTGCAAATGTGGCAGCTCCTTCTCCAGTGCTCCCACGGCCAAAAGAGCTGCTGCCCCAAGCCCGCTGCCATGGATGGTGCCCAGACTGCAGGTGCAGCTGCTCCAAGTTCAGCTTGTGGCAGGTCCCCTGCAGTCTCTGCACACACACCTCCAGAAATGGTGTCCTGCCTGCCCTCCAGGAAGGCAATAGAACATGCTTTGGGGTGAGAGGGGCCCAGTGGGTGAGAGGGAGCGGGGAAGCTGCTCCTGCAGGACCAGGACACCCCAAGTTGTATCCAGGGCCTGAAGCCTGAGGGCCAAGAGACCTGGTTTCGTGTCCCCACCAGCCAGGACAGTGAGGGCCTGGCTTCAGCAGGTGGTCTGTTAGCCAGGGAAATAGAGGAGTACGAGGCACGAGACCGCCAGTCAATAAAAAGAGGCTTGGAGACTTTTTATATCAAGTGTGTCACATGGGACAGGCACTTTATAGGCTGCCCACTTGATGGCTTGTCATAAAGCAGGGTCCTGCTGGAGTCCCCAGTGCAGCAGTCTTGGGCTGGCTGTGCAAAGCCAGCTGGAGCCGGCCAGCTTCTGCAAAGGGAGCGCCCAGCACAGGACCATGTGGACCGCTTGGGCCCTGGCTTCACCCCAGCTGTGATCCCAGAGTCCATGGCATGGAGTCAGGAAGCCCTCACCTGTATCAGTCTGCTCCAATGTCAGCAAAGTGCCACAGACTGGGTGACTTAAACCACAGGACTTTACTGTCTCCCTGTCCTGCAGGCTGAAAGAGACCACAGTGGGCAGGGCTGGCTCCTGTGGCCGCCCGCCTTGGCTCCAGTGTCTTCACAGTGTCTTCCCTCTGTGTGTCTGTGTCCCGACCTCCTTTATAAGAACCCCAGCTGGATTGGACTAAGGCTACCCTAGTGACCTCGTTTCACCTTAATCCCCTCTCCGAAGGCCCTTCTCCGAGTACACTCACCTCCTGAGGAGCTGGGGATCCAGGTGTCAGCATGGGAATTTGTAGCTAAGCCCATCACCCCTTCCTCTCCCCAGGAAGTCCTCTTCCCCGGGCCACCCTAACCACCTGGGAAGGCCCTTCCCATCTCTTAGCCCCCTCGACCTTCAAGAACTGCAAGGACCTTCAGGAAGTGTCAAGGTCATTTCTATGCAAACTGCAGAAGGGCACAGCAGGAGCCTTGTGGGTGAGGAAAAGGAAGGGCGCCGCCCAGCCCGCTGAGCAAGTGCTGAGTGGGGCTGGCCAGGCTGAGGTGTGCCGGGCATCCCACTGGATGCTGATACCTGGGCTTGGACCCCAGCCCTGCCACTGACTGTTGCATGACCAGTGACAAATCCTTGGCTTCAGTTTTCTTATCTGGCAAGTGGGGGATAATCCTAAGCCCTATACCTGTTCTGGGCAGGGAAAGTGAATGACACAAGTCTCGTGCACCTGGTGGTGCTGTGTGGGCCTGAGAAGTGGGAGGGGTGGCTTTACGGAAGGGGCGGAGCCGGTGGGAGGGAGCCCGGGCCTTGGAGCAGACATCTGTGCTTAAGTCCATGAGCAGGGAGGGACTGTAGGGGCCTTGCCCAGCGGGGACATTTGAGATATCAGCCCCAGCAGAGTGATACAGGTGGTTGTGAGGCATGGACAGCAGGAAGGGCCTTTGCAGAGATAGCTTCAGATGCTAGCAAGGGGCCCACAAGGCTGCCCTGAGACAGGCTGAGAGCCAGCAGGGGTGCACCCTGTTGTCTGAGGAGGAAGGGGTGAAGGGGTGCTCATGTCCTGGTGGACATGCTGAGGTAAGGGCAGCAGCTGTCATGGGGAGCAGGAGTGAGCACCCTGACACTGGGGGGAATCAAGCACATCCTGGCACCCACTCAGGGAGGAGGCTGGAGAGTGAGAGAAGCAGAAAGGCCAGCACTGTGAAGCGGGGTGGGTTATTTTTGCCAAAGGCAATTGAAGGGCACAGAGCCTTAAAGAGAAGCAAAGAGGAGACAGCCCTCAGGGTGCAGGGATGGACCCCTCCACACATGGTAGCCGTCCCATCTCCTGATTTGTGCTTTCATGGAGGCCTGGGGGCTGGATGGTGTTGAAGCTCAGGTTGTAGCTATGGAGTCCACCCAAAAGCAGCTGCAGGGGAAGAGAATTTTCTGGAGCTGGTTCCTGGCAGGGCTGAGGTTTGCAGCTGTATATCCTGGTCCCAGAGCTGGAGCACTGCCCTGCAGGGCAGCTGTGCTGACCTCAGGGTGGCCCTCAGGGTCAGTGTGCCTGCAGCCAGGCTGATAGGGTGCTGTGCGTGTTGACCACCATTCTGACTCTTGCTCACAAGCCTCTGACCAGTGGGCTCACGGCAGACCTAGAAGGAGGGGAGGCGCTGGCTTCCCTCCCAGAGGAACATGGACCAAGTCTCCTGGCAGAGTGAAGCCTGGGGCCTTTTATTGAGAAGCAGTGAAGAGGCATCTAGAGAGGAAGGAGGAGGCAAAGGAGGTGGGTCCATTAGGCCGGCAAGGACAAGGGGGCATGTCAGGACCTTGGTTCCTTCTTCCCAAGGCCCCTGCTCCCAGACCCACCTGTCCACCCATCCTCCAGAGTGCTCAGCCCCAGTAAGGTAAGTGCAGTCCTGGGATTCCAGTGTGGAATGAAACAAGCCCCCGCAGGGTACGCTCCCCAGAGAACCCCACAAATATAGCCCAGTGAGTGGGATCACATATGCAAGCCTCAGTCAGCCCAGAACCTGAATCCAAGGACAAAGAACAGGGAGGAACCATTGAGGAGTGGGGGCCAGGCCTGGTGGGCATGCTGGAACACCCCTGGGGCACAGTGTCAGCCAAGGTGGTGGCAAGAGGCAAGGCCCATAGGGAACAGGAGGCTGCCCAGGAAGACGGCTTCTCCTGCAAGCAGATGTGGGATTTTGGAGATCTCCCTCAGCCACAGCATAAGGGAAGCTTGGTCGGTGTGGGCAAGAGTGGATGCCCAGAGGTTCTTCCATGCCCAGGGTCCAGGTGACTGATGCCTCAGGCACCCTGGATGTCCCCCCTTTCTTCCTGGAGCTTCAGCAGCTTCAGCTTCCAGGAGCTTCATGGCTAGATCTGTGTCTTGTGTCTCCAAGGGGTTTGGGGCCTCAGAGACCCACAGACCCCTGTTGGACACTGTAGTGTCCAATTCCCTAGGGAGGGGGCCCCACTGAAGGTAGGAAAGGTGTGCCCAGGGGTCTTGGGGTATGCAAGGACTGTGTCTGGAGAACATAAATTTCCAAATGCCAAATGTACTCTGAACATCTAAAGGGTGTTTTAGTTCTTGTCCTCAGTCCAGGCGAGCACAATGGCTCTGCAGCTGGGGGGAAGGCGGCAGATTAGGGACACATTCAGGGGCAAGATGGATGGACTTTGGGGCTCATTCATTGCCAAGGCTGAGATAGGAGCAAGCCAAGCTCTCAGAGAACAGAGGGATTTGGAGGAGAGGAAGAGGGAAGGTGGCATTGAGGGGCCCTTGTAGCCTCAGAGGACTGAAAAGGGGGCCTGGGCCCTGAGTGATAGGAGGGAAGATTGGGGAGTGTGAGACCCAGACAGGATTTTTCCTGAAACTTGGCTCTCAGAGCTTTTGCAGGCAACACAAATTTTCAACAGACAAGGCCCAAATCATATGCTGCCTCTGCCAGGAGGCCAGGAGAGGGCCCTGGTTGCCCAGGGTCAGCTCCGTCCCCTCAGCATGCACAGCACCCGCCTGCTGTGGACTCTCAGACCCCAACCTAGGAGATCCTGGGCAAAGGGTTGGAATCGCTGAGCCTCAACTCCCCTTATAAAATGGGACTAAAGAGTTAGAGCTTCAGGGCCGTGGAAGTAACCAGGCTGGGGGTTGTCATGGGCTCAGCAGAGTCCCTGAAAGGATATGTTGGTGTCCTAACCCCCTTGGAATGGGACCTTATCTGGAAACAGGGTTTTTAAAGGAGATCAGGGTAAAATGGCTTCACTGTTGTGGCCAACTTGACTGTCCTTAGGAAAGGGGGAAATTTAGACCCAGAAGAACATGTTCAGAGAAAGTGGAGCGACTAGTCTAGGAGCCACAGAACAGGGAAAGCCAGAGATCGCATGGGTGGTGGGGGAGGTGGAAGCCCCTCTCTAGAGCCATCAGAGGGAACATGGCCCTGATTTTGGCTTCAGGCTCCCAGGTTGTGAATGAATACATGTCTTGTTTTAAGCTACCCAGTGTGTGGCTCTGTGACTGTCACCCCAGGACACTGAAGCAGGGTTAGGTGTGGCTCGCCCGGGAAGTGCTCTGAGGCTATGAGCTCCTGGTGGTGACGCATCAGCCTCACCTGTACCTTCCCCGCTTCCTAGAGCCCCGTGCCTGGGCACAGAGGGACTCATGGCCCCTCCAGCCCCATGCACTACATGTAGTGCTGATAGATGGCAGTGGAGTACAAGAGGGTGCCCATGAGCAGGAGTGCTCACACACACACACACACACACACACACACACACACAGGCATGCATGCATGGGTATGTATGCAGACACACGTGTGAACACACGTGCAGGCATATAAGCATACATGCATTTTCATGTGTACATGCATTTGGATACAGGCTCAGATTAGCACCCTCCTGGAGAGACCCCACCAGACCCTGCCTTGCCTTTCCCTCCTGCCTCTTGGGGTCCGGGGCCTTTGCCCAGCGCTGGGCTGCAGTGAGCTAGACCTGCAGCAATCCATCCCGCTCAGCTCTGGGAAAGAACCAGAGGATTGGAAAATGAGGCCCACCTGGAGCCAGGGACTCCCGTGCATGGAGGCCGCTGGTCTGGGCGCACCTTTGGGGAAGAGCATGCCTGCAGCTCAGCTCCAAAGTGCCTACTGTGAGCACCTACTGTGTGCAGGAGTGACAATGATGATCAGACCAGTCTCAGGGGCTCAGGGCGAGAAGCCAAGGAAAGCTACCTCCCGCAGTTCTGCCATCATAAGGGGCAGGAAGGGTACACTGAGTTCAAGGCCACGTCCACAGGTGGCCACTGCCAGTGTGTCCACCCTGAGATCCCTGGAAGGACCCAGGGATCCATGGGCCATGTGGCTGAGCATCCTCCTCTACTCGCTCACTGCTCCTGGTCATCTGCCTCCAAGTGAAATGTCCTCATGGTTGATACTATTTTTTAAGAAATAAAATACCAGCTGAGCGCAGTGGTGCAAGCCTATAATCCCAACACTTAGGGAGGCTGAGACAGGAGAATGGCAAGTTCAAAGCCAGCTGCAGCAAGGGCGAGACGCTAAGCAACTCAGTGAGACCCTGTCTCTACATAAAACACAAAATAGGGCTGAGGGTGTGGCTCAGTGGTTGAGTGCCCCTGAGTTCAATCTCCAATACCAAAAAAGAAAAAGAAAAAGAAAGAAAATACCTCTGGGCACCATCCACTTTAAAAGCTTGCAAAATATTATTTTTTCATCTTCTCATTAAGCCCCATTTTAGTCAGAATCAAGCAGAATGAATCACAAGGGAACAGACCGGGGCTCTGGGCCATTTGACTTCAGTACTGAGGGAAGCACCCTCAACCTTCAAAACGCAAGAGTGAGAAGGAGGTGCCCACCTGGTCTCCCATCCTCTCCACCCAGTAGGGCCAGGCAAGGACTCCTGGCTCCTGGAACACCAGAGACAAAATGAGCCCATCACAGGGCTGGAATCTTGTCTACCCATCTGTCCTTCCCTCTCTTTCTTCCTCCCACCTTCACGCAACCAGCAAACATTGGTTGGACAGAAACGGTTCTCTGGGGCCTTCACAAGTGTTGGTGGTCACTGGTATCTGCAGTGTACGTACAGAGTGGTCGATGGATCGTTGGACAGCAGCTCAGAGAGAAATGTGACAGAGACGTACAGCAGACTGTCAATTGGGAGATGCAGGCGGCAGGTGTCTGAGTCTTCACTATAAAGTGATTCCAACTTTCTGTGTGTTTGAAAATTTTCAAAGTCAAGCCAGAGAAACAATTAGAAAAAAATCTGAGCTCTGCAGACAAACTGCTAGAAGGGGCCACAGTCCACTAACCAAGTGGCCTTGAATGAGTTTCTCAGTCCCCTAGTGCCTTGGTCTCTTCACTATGCTTAAGGATAACAATGGAACCAACCCCCATGGCTGGGATGAATAAATGCATGTAGAGTACATACAGCAGTGCCTGGCACACAGTAGGTACATAATAGATGTGTACTTTCTTCATGGTATTCCTCAGTCCTGAGTATCAGGGCTACTTATGTGCCTCAGCTACTCAGAGATGCTGAGGGACAAGCCAGAGTTTGCATTGCACATTGGGTTCAAGTGCAAGGATCCCAAAGAGTCAAAACAATCTTGAAAAAGAACAGAGTTGGAGGACTCATCCTTCCTGATGTCAAAACGTTGTGTGGTAATGGAGGCCATGTAGTACTGTTGTAAGGGTGGATATATACTTCAATGGAATAGAATTGGGGGCCCAGAAACAAACCCTTAGTCAACTTATTTTGGACAGGAATGCCAACACAATTCAACAGGGGAAATAATAGTCTTTCAGCAAACAGTGCTGGGACAATTGGATGTCTGTCTGCATAAGCATGACTTGGGACCCCTAACTCACACCATACACCAAAATTAACTCACAATAGAGCCGAGACCTAAATATCAGGGCTAAAATTATACAAATCTGAGGAGACAAACTAGGAGTAAATCTTCATATCAGGCAAAGCCTTCTGAGATGTGACAAGAGCACAAGAAACAGAAGAAAAAAAATTAGTTTTCATCAAAATTAGAACTTTCTGAGCTGCAAACAGTACCAATAAGAAAGTTTTTTTAAAAAAAAATAACCCACAGAAAGAGAAACTATTTGCAAGTTATATATTAATTAGGGACTTGTGTCCAGAATATATAAAGAACTTTGACAGCTCAATAATAAAAAGATAAATATGCTGATTTAAAAATGGGCAAAAAAAATCTGAATATTCATTTATCTAAAGAGGATATGCAAATGACCAAAATGCACATGAAAAGATGCTCAACATCGCTAGCCTTCGGGGAGATGCAAATCAAAACCATAATGAGATGTCACCTCACACCCACCAGGATGGCCATAATCAAAAATGACAAGATAACCAGTGTTGGCGAGGATGTGGAGAAGTTGAAAGCCCCATACACTCTGGTAGGTGTGTAAAACATTGTGTCTACCTTGGCAGGCGGTTTGTGAGTCCTTCAAAATGTCAAACAGAGAGGTCCATGTAACCCAATAGCTCCAGCGCTAGACGTATACCCATGAGAACTGGGAACATTGACCACACAAAAATGTCCATGAATGTTCATGACCGCACTGGTCATCTGTCTCCCAAAAGGGAACAACCCAAGTGCTTGTCAGTTGATGAATGGGTAATAAAATGTGGTATGACCATACAATTGAATATTATCTGGCAATAAAAAAGAACGAAGTACTGACACACAGCACACCATGTACAAACCTCAAAACCATTATGCTCAGGGAAATCAATGGGTCACAAAAGAACAGACTTCATCTAATTCCATTTATATGAAATGTCCAGAACCATCAAATCCATAGGGGTGGGGTGGTGGTGGGAAATGGGGAGTGCCTTATAATGCACGCAGGGTTTCCTTTTGGTGTGATAATATGTCCTAAAATGAGATAGTGGTGATGGTTCCATAATTCTGTGAATGTACAAAAGCCCACCAACTGTATACCTTAAAGGGATGAATTAGGTGGTATGTGCTTTATACCTAAGTAAAGCCATTTTTTAAAAGCCTTGGGTTCAAGCCCTGACTGCCCCGTAAGTTCCCCTAATCAAATCATGGTCACTCCATGAAATGCAGTCTTGTCACCTGTGGAGTGGGGATGGAAAGATTTGCTTCCCTGAGTTTCCGTAGGCAGGAGAAGAAATGACAGGAAACAATTTTTCATTTCCATTCTTGAATTCTATTCAAGTTTATTATAAGGGGAAACATCTGCATGTTGCCCAAAATTCAAACGGCATGCATGGGTACACCATGAATGTCAGTCTCATTTTCTGGGGTGATGGCCATATTCAATATTCTGATCCAGGCAGTGATTACAACAGATGTATACATTTGTCAAAACTCACAGAACTGTGTAAACAACTGTGTATAGAACTGTATAAGCCTTAAGAACTCTGCATTTCACTATCCACAAATAAATAACATTTTAAAAAGTGCCTCCCTCCCACCTAACTGCCATCCCCTGATGGGAAGCACCTTCTTTCTTGGGTGGCCCCCCAGAGATCAGTCTATGCACACACAGCAAAAAAAAAAAAAAAAAAAAAAAGTTCTTTCCTTATCCTCTTTTTGCACACAAGTGTAAAAAATGTACCAAACACATGGGTCTCCCCCTTAAATTTTCCCCTCAAGGACGATCTTGGAGATGGACTCAAATTAACTTGACTCTCTAGACCTGAATGGGCCATGACCTAGTCAAGCACCCCCTCCCCATCTAGGGGCATTTAGGGTGTTTCCAGCCCACTGCTGTTACAAGGAGTGCCTCAGCAAACAACCTTGTTCACTGTAACATGTCACTTTCCACGTTCCCAACCAGAATCTGAGGACACATTCCTAGAAGTAAATGCTGGCAGAAGGGGGTGGGGATTTGGAATTTCTAGATCCCAGAGTGTCCACGCTTCTGCCTGGATGTCATGAAACTTTCTAACCTTCACTCACCTGATGAGTAAAAAAATCACTTCAAAATAGCTTTAATTTGCATTTCTGTTAAGAGTGGACACTTTAAATTTTTTTTTCTTTTTCATTTTCTTTTTTTTTTTGGTGGTGCAAGGGATTGAACCCAGGGCCTTGTACATGCCAGGCAAGCACTCTACTAACTGAGCTATATCTCCAACCCCCACTTTAATTTTTAAACACCCTTTCTATTTCCTTTTTTTGTTTGTAACCTCTGCTCATTTTTGTCCTCTTGGCTATTTTTCTTATTGATTTGTAAGCGCTCTTTAGATATGAGGAAATTAGCTTTTTGCCTGGGATACAAATTGGACAGTGTTTCTTTTATGGCTTGGGGGATTTATGGGTGTTTATTGATGTCTCTGTGAAGTTCTGAGTACAGGATAAAATTGTCACCATTTTTCTCTGGATACCATTTTCTTAGGATGGCTGTAGGGTCTTCTCCATATTAATCCCAGTCACCTGTGTTCCTCCCCCTTCCATGAATGCCATCTGGCAACTGTCCTGCCTGGGTTATTTATTCCCAACCAGGCCATCTTTAGTGGACAAAGGACACAGGAGCCACCCATGGGGGTGCACAGATGTTATAGCCACTAGGTGGGTCCTCTTTTATTTGACAGTGTGTGTGGTCATCCCTCTGTCAGTTTTCAAGCCTGCACTCTGGTGGAAAATATTGATAATCTAACGTGGTGAGCACCTGGTAGAGCACCAGGGGGCACAGGCACAGTTGGGGTGCTTCTAACCAGTTGGAGGCCTAACCCTAAAGAGCACGTGGGTAGGCCAAGAGGTGGTGGTGATTTTCATTAAAAAAAAGAGGCTCTTATTGACCAGTTGGAGTCCTGACCTCCCTCCCAGTGGGATCTTTATAGGGTCAGTATAATTTTTTTTCTCTTTCACTAGTTTATAAAGACAAAAGATTGGGAGGCTGAGGCAGGAGGATTACAAGTTCAAAAGCCAGCTTCAGCAAAAGTGAGGCACTAAGCAACTCCGTGAGACCCTGTCTCTACACAAAACACAAAAATAGGGCTGGGGATGCGGCTCACTGGTCATGTGCCCCTGAATTCAATCCCTGGTACAAAAAAAGAAAAGAAGAAGAGAGAGAGATAAAATTTATTTATTTTTGGCTCATAGTTTTGGAAATTTTAGTCCATGATTGCTTGGTCCCGTTGCTTTGGGGTAGGAGCAGGAAAAAAGAGGAAGAGGAAGGGGCTGGTGTCTTGTAGTCTCCTTCAAAGGTATGCCCCCAAAGACTGCTCACTAGACCCTGCCTGGGCCAGCGGAATTCTGAATGAGGAGCTTGTGGGCATCAGAAAGGCAGACTGAGCTCTCAGAGCCCTGGAAGCTGCTTCACGCCCCGAGGAAGAGTGAGCCACTATACCTCCTCCCTGTCCATCTGGTTGGTCCAGGTCCTTTGCTGAGGCTGGGCCCTGCCCAGCAGACACCCTTGCAAAGGCCTGAGCAGGCGTGTGTGTGTAGATGTGTGTGCATGAATGTGAGTGCAAGCAGATAAGAAAATAAATACTAAGTACAGTGGTTTTGGAGTTGGGCCATCTGGATTTAAATTGTGACTTGGCCACTTACCAGTTTATGATGACCCTGGCACAGGCACCCTTCAACCCTTTGGTTTCACCATCTTGACATAGAGATCTTAACAGCATTCTGGGGCTGTTATAAGGCCTGGATGGATGGATGAAGCAGAAAGCACCTAGTGACCATTCAATTCGTGGGGCAGGTCTTAAAATTCCATGCCAGTGTGTGTGCATGTGTGTTAGCAAGGGTCCCGCATGGGCCCAGGATGCATGTGACTGGGGCATATCAGGCAGAGTACCAGCAGCAGCAGTTTAGGCAGGGCCTCTGTGTGGAGGCTCCTGTCCTTTCTGTCCAGGTGGCTGCCATTCCTCATAGGAGGATGGGCTGAGGGTGAGTCAGGGGTGCGTCCATCAGGGGGTGTGCATGCTGTAGGGATAATGGCCTTCACCACACATTGCCTTTGGGTAGTGAATCAGGTTGGTGGGGGGTGTTTCAGGAGGAGATAGAGCATTAGAGAGAGGAGAGAGAAAGAGAGACAGAGTGGGAGGGAGAGAACTGGGATGACAGAGACAGAGACAGAGGAGGAGGGAGAGAAGAGGAGGGGTGACTTGGGAGGAGAAAGAGACTTAGGGAGAGTGAGGCGACTTGGGGGAGGGAGAGATAAATGGGAGAGGGAGAGGAGAGAGAGACACACAGACACTTGGGGAGAGGGAGGAAGGGAGAGGGAAAGAGATAGGAGGAGGGAGAGAGATGGGGGAAGGGAGAGACAGAGAGGGAAGGAGAGAGAATGCCTCAGACAGACACTGAGAGAGGGAAGAACTGGAGAGAGTGCTGGGAAAAAGCTCAGAGGAAGACCTCCATCTGGACCTCCCTTCCAGCTCCGTTCTATGTTCTGCTAGGGGTCTGCCACCTCTCTCTCATTCCCAACCTGGGAATCTGAGGGAGTCTGAGTCTTTTGTGGGGGCAGCAGCCTAGCCAGCTAAGCCCAACAGGGTCTCTGTCTTCTCAGAGGAAACATCTCAAAGAGCCATAGAGGGAGTTAGGGGTGAAATACAGGAGCAGCCAGGATGTCCAGGCCAGTTCCCCTCCCTCAGGCGAGGACTTCTGGAGAGCCTAGTCAGCGGCCATTTGGGGAGGGGAAAGTGAGAAAAGGGCCGTGGGCCCATCCAGGCTACCGCAGGCCACAGAGGGGCAATTCCGCACAGCGAAGGACCTAGTCAGAGAGACCCCGAGGCCAGGCTCTGCGGCCTCCCAGGTCCCCTTTCCCTGGAGGTATGTGCTCCTGCTTATGAATAAGGATGGGACAGCCCGCAGGCAGTAGCTCTGTCCTTGATCATCACCCTTTGGGTACCGGCGTCCAGGAGAAAAGTGGTGGACCCTCTTCCACCCTGGTCCCGATTGGTGTCGCATTCCCCGTGTCTAGCAAGAATTAAGAAACTGGCGAGGCGTAGGGTCTGGTGCGTGGAGCTCCGGCAGTCCGGAGCCGCAGGCCGGACAGAGTTTATGGGCTGCGGAGCTTTCTCTGGATGGGCCCCTGGACTGGAGCTGTCACACGCCGATCCCTGGCCCTCTGGTACAGCTTCTGAAAGCTTCCTGCGCCACTCCCATGCCTGCCCCGGGACCCTCCAGGAGGGAAGCCCCAGGCGACACCTTCTCCCTGTCCCCGCCTCCCCCCTCCCCCGCAGCTTTCTGCCCTTTACAGAGTGCACTCCCGCGCACAGCCGGAGCCGCCGCCTCTCGATGCCTTTGCGGGGTTGTTCCTGGTAACCTGGCACCCGCTGCGAAGGGAGCGGCGTTCGTATGGTCATGTCAGAGATGCCGGCGGGGTCCCGGGTTCCGCAGCTTCGCACGCCGGGCTCGGGAAGCTGCGCGCAGGCGGTACCCCGCGAGGGCGCTCCTGAGCCTGATTTGGAATTTTTGCCCAACGCAAAAGCTGCCAGTTGAGGAAGGGGCGGTGGGGAGTGGGAGCCGCCCTGGGAGACTACGTGGCCGTGTGGAGAGTGCTCAGGAAGATCAGGAGGGTACCTCGGCTTAGAAACCGAGGGAGCGATTTCGGATCCTCCGGGAATCGGTGGCAAAAGAAATGGAGAGAGGATTGATGTGAGGGAAATCCGCTAAACCGAATCTTCCGGGAATCGGAAGGTGTCAGGCTGATCTCATGCGCCCCCTTCTCCCAGCTGAAAGGGAAGGGGTGAGGATCAGCGATCGTGGGGGGAGGGGTAGTGGGAATGGGGTCGCCGATCTTGAGGGAGAGCGAGTCCCTGAGGGCACTGGGCCCCAGAGGGCCTGACTACATTCTCTCCCCACCACCCCACCCTCAGGATGTGCCCGGCCCTCCCCACGCCACCGAACGCGCGCCCCTGAGGGCTGTGCATTGACACTCACGGACGCGCGCGCCCACACAGGGTCTGACTTCGGGTCAACTTCCACGCGGTTCCCGATGTGTGTGTGCACAATCGTGTCCGCAAGCGCGTGCACGTCCCCGCCTCACGTATCCACCTCCCATTGACACGAAGGGTCCCAACCCCTAGACATTCGGGGGCTTCGGCTCCACAGGGAAGCCTCGGGGCGGCTGATGGCCGGAGGCGGGGTTAGGGGGCCGCGGAGCAGGCGGCGAGGAGGGGGCTTGGGGGCCTCTAGGCTTCTCACGCCCTCCCCAGGGCTCGCTGCAACTTCCCCTCGGTGTCCCCCTCCGGACACCCCCCTCCGTCCACCGACGTGAGGACAGCGACACCCGCCGCCCGCCCCTCCGGCCATCCCCCGGCCCCCGCCCTCTCCTCCAGCCCTCCCCGCGCGGACTCCTACATTAAACCTTCCTCTCGCTCAGAAAGAATGTGCTACAACCTCGGCGCTGCCGGGGCCGCCGCCACCGCGCCCGAGCCGGAACGGGAGCCGGAGCCGCCCGGCCCATCGGCGCTGCCGGCGCCGCCGCTGCCCCGCCTGCACCGCCGGCCCTGGGCTCCAGGCGCGCGGTCCCAGCCGCCGCCCCGCGCTAGCCCCGCGCTTGACGCAGTGAGCGCCGCAGCCCGGCTCCAGCCGGCTCCTCTCGGCTCCCCGTCGCAGGCCGAGCCCAGCCGGGCGGGCTCCGGGAGGGGCGGGCAGGACGGGAGGGGGAGGAGGTCTGTCTGGAGCCAGCGAACCCCGAGGAGGAAGAGGAGGAGGAAGCAGGAGAAGCCGCCGCCGCCGCGCTCCGGGGACCAGGGCGCGCGCGCTGTGCTCGCCGGTGACCGTGCCTCAAGCCCCCAGCCCACACCCGGGTTCAGGTAGGAAGGGGCTTTGGGGAGGAGGCTGCCCCGGGGTAGGGGAAAGGGCCCACCGTGCCGCAGCTGCGGAGTCGACAGGTCCCTGCCTCTGGGGGGCGGGGAAAATGCTCTCCCGGTGGTAGCGGAGGCGGCGCGGGGTCCCCAGCGGCTCTCGCTGCCCTGGCTGTCCCTGCCACCGTGCCCTGCTCTGGGCGTCCGAGCGGGGGCCGAGTTACCCCGCCCGTGGGGCTGTGGATGCAGCGCGTTTAGTCCGCGGCTCGCGGGCGCCCCCCACCCACCCTCCAGGTTCGAAGGCAGGCGCACCTGAAGTTCTTGGTCGCTGTGCTCCCGGCACACAAACTTCCCTCCCTGACGCGGTGGTTCAAGAAGCCAGGGCTTGGGACCCCTCGGGCTAGGAGGTGCGGCAGGGACCCTGAAACTTTGCTGAGCGCTCTGAGAGCGAAAGGTGGGAGGAGTAGGGAGATAGGAAAGGGTGTGTTCTTGCTTTTGAGTGCACAGGGATAGCCGCGGCGCTCAAGTTGGCCCAGAGACTGTCTCCTCGCAATCTGAAATGGTCTCGTAATCGGAGGCGGAGAGGGAGTGGGCTGTGGGAGTCTAGCCTCCACGCTGCGGGCTTGGGGCTTCAGGGCTTCAGCGCTGCTAAAGCTCTGAGAAGGGTATTGCAGGACCCGCACCCCCACTCAACCCGGTTGCCGGGTTCTGCCGAGCTAGCTGGAAAGACCAGGCTCAGGGCTATTAATAGGCGCCAGTGCCTCGGTCCCAGTCATCCGCGCGGTGGACTTGTCTGCTGGTTGGGGCGAGACCCCAGCTAGAGTGACCCCTTTCAGCTCTCATGTCTCACGCTGTCCTTCCTTCTTTCCCACCCTCTGTTCTCCTCCCACTCTCTCCTCTCGTGTCTCGGAGTGTCGCCCCCTAACTTTTTCTCTTCCCAAACTGTACGTTTTGGAATGTGGCCACCGGTCAGGGGCCCGGACGGACTCGCGCTATCCGAGCACGGTTTCCAACCGAGTTCTCCGCTAGATGGGTGTGAGGCCCTGAGGCCAGCCTACCAGGGAGCGGGATCTCCGGTAACCAGTCTCGGGTCCTCCCACCCACCACCCAGGCGCAACACATTCACCTGCCCTACGGAGTCACAGCCAATCCGTCTAAGGGACCTGAGGGGTCGACGGGGGCAGCTGAGGGGGCTAAGGAGAGTAAAGGGGACCCAAGAAGCTACTGAAAGGATTTTGGGGGTGTAGCTACAGTTGCATGTGTAGGAAGGCGGCAAGTCTTAATGTCGCCCGGACCAGTGTAGCCTCCGCGCAGCCTGAGGGCCCAAGAAGGTTCCGATGCTTCCAGCCCGCCCTCCCCCCCTCAACACTCAGGTCAGAGCTCTAGTGGGTTCTAGGAATTGGGGGACAAGTAGTACGGGATACTTCTTTCGGTCTCGAGGTCTGCAGAGCCAAGTCCCCAAACAGCTCGGGGATCTTTGTCCCCAGGGCCGATAGCCGGCCCCGCCCCCCTTCCAGTTAACTCGCGGACCCTGACGCCCTCCAGCGCTCGCGTGCGGGCTCCAGCAATCTCCGCTTGGTAAACCAAGTGTCTAGTCCTTTCTGCTGCTCTGGGTCTAGGGGAGGAGCAGGGGGCGTGGAGCGAGGTGTTGGGTTCCTGACAGATGTCCTCCGGCGCCTCTGTAACAGAATTAATGACTTATACTCAGGCCTCCCATCCGCCCAAACGCGCGGCAATGGGGGAGGGGCGGCGCGGCGGGACTCCAGGGACTCCGTGGCAACCTCTGTCTGGGGTGGAAGCTCAGGATCCGACCCCCTGCCGATCGGCCCCACCTCCAATCCCGTATCCCCCACCTCCGCCCCAGGTTGGGCGCCCCCCTTCTGTGCAGATTCCCGGACCCTCCCGCCGGGACCCCTGCTCGCCCCTGCAGCTGACCTCTAGTGCCGCGCCCCTCATCTCTGATCCTGAGTGGCCACGTATTTGCCTGGGGGTCCGGCAGTACAGGTCAGGAGCACTCTGGGACCTCTGCCTCCCTTGTACTCGGCGGAAACCGGCTCGCAGCAGTCTCTGTGCCTGCTGCGTATTGGGGAGGGAGGTTGTGGTGTAGCTCAGGCCAGGCGCCCAGCACAGTCCCTGGCACACAGGCGATGCCCATCAAAAGCCCACATCCAAAAAGGAGTTGGGGCTTCTTCCAGACCCCCAACTGTGCTTTGCCAGCGCAGGCCTGGGGGACCCTGCCAGAACTGAGGAGCCCTCACTTCTCTCCGAGGTTTGCCTTTGGCTGGCTGATGGTGAGGCCGGGCCTCATGTCGCTCCTATTCATTCCCTTTGCAGGGCTGGCCAGTCCAGAGAACCTTGCAGGAGTGACCAGGGAGACTTTGGTGGATGTTGGCCTTTTCCCTAGGTGGAACCCGCAACTGGGGAGGCCTCTTAGACCTGGCAGGGAGGAAAGGATGCCCCCTTGCTTCCCACCCCAGGGTCCATGGGCCCAGATCTGGCACATCACAGGTTTTCAGTATCTATTTGGTAGATAAGCAAGGGCCTGTCCTTGGCCTGGGGCCTGGCTGTGACTGAAGTCCAGGTTCTGGGTAGCTGCAGGAGAAAGGCTGCAGTTCAGATGCCCCCAAAGGCTCTGTTGCCCTTCTCTCTGCCTCACTAACCCTGGGTATGATGTATTTCCATGACACAAAACCCCCAAGACTCACATATAACTGTGGGGGCACAATGGTTTTTGTCCAACACCGCCCCCCCTCCTTAGGAGCCCCACCCACCTGGCAGAAGGAGGGCCACAAAGCTCTAAATGCCTAAATTCCAGCCAGTGCTTGGAAGTCCTGGCAGGAAGAGGACAGGTCAAGGCCCACTCCCCCATTGAGGCGCCTGGCAAACTCTGCCTACCCAGGTCAGGTCGGGTCCTGCCGCCCCAGCCACCCCCGGGGCCAGGCTAGTCCATATAGGATTCACTGGTGCTGTGGGCGTTCATTCATATTCCCTCTCCGGTCCCCACACACGATAGGATTTATCTTGATTTGCTGCCTTTGAATTGAGTCAACTCTTTTGTATGCTCGGTGAATTGCCCAGCTGCTGGCGAGGAGCGAGAGCGTGCCGGGGGTACTGAGGCCGGGAATCAGAAGCGGGCGGGGGACGGGAAGCGGGGAGGAGGCCCCCCGCGAGGACCGCTGAGGGGATGGGAGCCTGCTGAGGCGCGGGTGGGGCGAACCGGACTTGTCCAGGGCCCTGTCTAGGCATGCGGGCAGGGTGAGCAGTCCGGAGAGCTCGGTCCTGAGGGTCCCCGGGCTCTGCCTCGGATGCGCTCCGTGGCCTGGCACAACACTTTGGAACTCCCCTGCCTCCGTTTCCCCTCCTGTAACACGCGGACTAGGGGGCTTCGGCTCACGCAGCTTGTGTCAGGCCAAGCGGGAGGAGTACTCGGGAGCCCTCCCTTCAAGTCATCCCAGAGGTTGGGGTGAGTGAGTGAAGGAAGGGGGCCAGGGCTGGGAGGGGGAGACAGCTCTCTCTGCTCCAGCCCTCTGGGATTTGGGCCCGACCCATGGGAGCACCAGGGTCCTGAGAATGTCTTGGCTTTGCTTTAAGTGGTGGGGGTCGTGCGTGGCTCGTTCAGGCAACAACTGCCCCCCTACACCATTTAGAGGCGGGTGGGAGGGACCGCGACGAAGCGTCCGCTGTGCTCCTAACACCCCCAGCTCGTCCGAGGAGCGCGAGCCCTGGCTCCGGCAGAGAGGAGCGCGGCGGCGAGCGGAGCGCGAGAGCGGAGGGCTTGGGGAGGCGGGGGAGCGAGCGGAGGGCGCGCTGCCGAGCCGGACTCCAGCCGCGGAAGGGGGGCGGAGGAGCGCGGGCGAGCGCGGGCGGGCGGGCGGCGGGGGAGGGCGGGCGAGCGAATCCCACCCCCCCCCCCGGCCGCGCGGCGAAGGGCGGGGCGCGCGCAGATCGATGGGCGAAGCTGGGGAGGAATTTCAATCCCGGGAGCGAAGTTAGAGCCTGAAGGACGGCGGCGGCGGCGGCAGCGGCGGGAGCGGCGGCGGGCGCAGCCCGGGAATGCTGGCGGGGCCGGGCAGGTAAGCGTGGAGCCCGCGTCGGAGCGCGATCTGGCGCGGAGCCGGGGGGTGTGGGACCCCGGCCCCTCCCAGGGCAGCGCGCAGGCCCCGTCACCTCCAGCCTCGGTGCAACCTCGCGCGTTCTGCGTGCGCCCCGGGCCCCGCGAGCGATCCCAGCGCAGCGAGCAAAGTTGGAAGAACTTGGCGGCCGAAGCGGCGCTGGCCCTGCCAGGCAGAGCCGACCAGGGTTGGGCTCCGGCTGTCGCCACGGAGTCACTACCGCAGCCTGCTCAATCTCCCCTCTCTTGGAGCTGCCCCTTCCCCAGCACTTCTCCCCGTCGCGTCCCCCTCCCCCGTTGGCCACCTCACCTGAGCCTGCTCCCCAATCCATTGCCACTTGCCCTCGACCCTCGGAGCCCCTGCCCTTCTCGGAAACAGTGGTGCTGCTCCTGAGTCCCTGACCCCATCCCGCCGACACCACCATCCCTGCCCCCCACCCCCACCCCCAGCCGTCGGTCAAGACCTGGAGAGCCGCCTCACTTAGCAGCTGGGACTGGCCCTGTTAGGCAAGGGGCCACATTCCGCAATGTGTAGCTGTGGGATGAAAGCCTGGCATGGGAGTGGGGGACTTTGCTTCCAACTTAGTGGATACTCACCTGGGACACGTCCTAATGGTCATTCCTCTCTGGGGCTGGGTGTGAGTGTGTGTGGGTGCTGCTGAACCTACTTCCTCCAGCCTGACTCTAGGGTCTCCACTTGATCTTCCTGTTTGTTGCTCAGGGTGGTGCCCTGGGACTCTGTCTGCAGTGGCCCCTCCAACACACACAAGGAAATGACAGCCTCTGAGATCAAAATTAGGCCCTTTCAGGCATCTACTGTTTGACCTTGGGTTAGGTGACATAGAGCCTCAGTTTCCACATCTGTAAGATGGGAACACAAGGAATATAATGATAATGCTTTTTTTGTGAAGACTTAGAGGTATGTGGGAGTCCAGGAGACCTTTCCTCCATGCTGGGAGCCTAGCCCAGGTACATACCTCCCAGCAAAGTCTCAGGTGAAGGGACCTGGTCTTCCCATATGTCCAGACAGAGGCAGTTGGCTATGTCTGCCGCTTGACCCCAGGGGTTGCAGGGGACTGTGCAGAGAGTTTCCAGGGGATCCTGGGCTCCTTGGGGACAGGAGCTGTAGATGGATGCAGATCTGGAAGCACAAAGGGTGAACTTCCCCACCTTGTATCTTGTGGAAACTGCCTCCTAGAGAGGCACCCTCCCAGCCTCTACCCAGCACTGAGAGGAAAGAGATTGAATGGGGTTTATGTCTCTTTAAAACCACAGATAACCTCCTTTTTTTCTGTCTTGCCAGCCCCCTGGCCTCCTCTTCCCCCATCCTTCCTGCTCTCATCTTTTAATTGACAAGCGTTGAGGAGACGGATTCATAAATCCCATTCCAGTTTGTCCCTCGTCACCAAACTCCAGATGGCCCAGAGCATTAGAGGGGGACCTCGTCTTTGAGGGGGTTTGAAGCCTGGCCAGGACCTCAGCACCTTGATCCCTTATGGTGGCCTGGGAGGTCTGAACCCCCTGTTGGGCAGAAGCCCTCAGGGTCTCCAAATCAGAAAGGCTGGTGTCCGTGCCCACTTCTCCATCTCTTCCAGGCTTCCAACAACCCCGGCCCTGGCAGCAGGGCTGCTTGCGAATCCTTCAGGATGATACAGCAGGCCAAGCGCAGGCAGGTCGTGACTCTGAGAAAGGCTGGGACGGGTACCTTAACCAGAGCCACACTCCCTGGCCTGACAGACCTGGAGTAGGGGCAGGGCTATGGGTGCCTAACCTGGGGCCAGAGAAGGGGAGGGAGGAAGAAGCCCCTTTCCCACTGCCCCCCCGTGGGCTCTATCTAGAAAACATCAATTTCCGAAGTGCCTTGTAAGTGGGGTCCCCACACCTGGGCTGGGGAGAGACTGATCCCCCATTTACTCCCCCAAGAAAGAGGTGACTAAGGTCCCCAGGAGAACTTATGACTGGAGCTCACAGTAGCCCCTCTTTTGAACCTTGGCTGTGGAATCATTGGCCCTAAATCCCTGGACCCTGAGTCTTTGGACCCTAGTCCAGGAGAGAAAAATTAGTGGGACCCAAATTACGACAGAGACTTGGATCAGTGGAGTACTCTCGGAGCTTCTGCCTGGGCCCCATGCCTGTGAATGTGTCTCTCCCCAGTGTCTATGCACCTGCACACACAAGCCCTAGATTTCAATACAATTCTCTAAACACTCAAGAAGACCTTTCTCCCATCTCCCTGGGTCATACCCTCTAGCTTGTAGTCCTCCCCCCACCCCAAGGGACACAGTTCCCATTGGTAGGGGACTTTATTTGTGAGTGTCTCCAAACTCGGATAGCGTAGCATCAGGAGAAATTTATGAGCCGACATGCATGGACCTGGGGTGTTCATATTTCTCCACAAAAACAAACAGGCAGACCCTGTAGGTGCCGGGGTGGGTGGCATATAAATATGTACAGAGGGAGGGCGGCAGGATGAGAAACGCTAGCGAGTGACAGGCAGGAGATAGATCTCCGGGGCCAGGTGACGGGCCCATAAATTTCCGGCCGTGAACCTGGAACGGATGGCGTTGCGGCGGACACTGGATCCATTCGTCATCTCCCCCACCTTGCCCTTCCCCTTTTGTTTTCTACCATGGATTCAGTTTCTTCCAATGGAGCTTCGGATGACAACTGGCCTTGGTTGGCTCTTTGTTGGGTGGCTGTTGGGGGAGTCACTGCAGGGATTTTGGTGTCATCTATCCCAAGGTACACAAGGGGAGACTGAGGCCATCATAGGGCAGGGTGTGGTCTAGGGTTGTGCAGTGAGTGAGGGCAGAGAGGTGGGGCAGGGGTCAGTTGTGTCCTGCTGTGTTGGTTCAGATCAGGAGTTTGAGCAGGGCAGGGGTCACCTTGGCTGCTGGGATACTTATTCCCCCCATGAAGTCCGTGCTTACCAGTGGCATCAGAGGGGATCAAGAAGTGGTGGCAGCTGCAGCCATGTGATGCCTTTCTGCAGCCCCCAACCATCCTCAGCTACTTCCCGGAGACTCTGTGAGCCCCTGTTGGTCTCCTAGCAGTGGTGGGCAGGGCAGGAGAGTCCCAGCCTGGGACTCTTGGACATCTGAGCTGCAAGAGCCACTGGGGGCCTACTGTGTGCTCTGCTAAGAGTCTGGGGCAACACCATGGTCCAGAGATGGGGAGGCAGCACACACTCACACACACATGCTCTTTCCTGGCGGAGCTCAGTATGTCCTGTTCCTTTTTCTAGAAGGGTCCAGTATTGCCCAAGGACAAAGGGCAAGTGAGTGGTGGAGTGGCTGCTTGCATTCAGGCCTTCTGGTGGCCAGGACAAGCCTTGTCTTCTCCCCTGGAGGCTGTCCCAGGGCAGGCTGTGCCTCGGTGTTGAGGAGCTGAACAAGACCAAGTGCAGCAGGAGCTCAGCAGGGCCTGCGGGGCCTTCTTAGGTAGGATCCAGAATGGTTGTGGCTCATCTGCCTGCTCCCTCTGTGCCCTGGGGGGTGAGCATGGGTGGGTGGGGAAACTGAGTCATGAGTGACCCAGAGTCTGAGCACTGAGCCGCTCCACAGAAGCCCTTGCTCTGCCCACTTGGCCATGACTCCTGGGGCTCTTTGGTCCTGGGGGACCCAAGTCTCAATGACTCAGCCTCCCTTCCTGCCCTGATGATGAGCCTTCTCTCCTCAGGCCTCCTGGCCCAGCTCTTCTTCAGGAATCCACTGCCCTGTGAACTGTCCCCATGTTCCTCTGCCCCAAGCCTGGTTGCCCTTAAGGTGCAGGCAGGAATCAGGGAGGGAGCTCTGCCAGCAGCTGGGGCTGGAGGGTGCTGGCCAGCCCGAGGACTAGACTGCAAACATCTGCTGCCCTGGGGTTTCTGCTGCAAGCAGCTCCCTCGACCAGTGCCGGAATGGTCTCTGGCAGCTGCAGGGAGAGCCTGGTAGAAGGATTTTGGGGGGCCGAAGCAGGAACATGGCCTTGCTTCTCTCTGCAATGCCTCAGCTCCCCCAAATCAGGCCGGGTTTGAGAGGGCTGGGTTGGCGAGCCACAGCCTGGCCAAGAAACACCTATCTACTCAGCCCACCAGCTCCTGGCTATTGAGCTGGTAGAGCCTCTGGCAATCCCTCCATTAGACAGATGGAGAAACTGAGGCCCAGTAGGACAGCAAGCCAGTGTCAGAGCAGGCAGAGTCGCCCAGGCTCAGCCCTGTGCCCAGACCACCTCTGCCCCATGCCTGACCTCCCCCCTCAACTCAGGGAGGGCCAGTGTCTTTTCAGACCCCTGGCTTACTGGTGGGGACCCTGCCCCTTGCTCAGGACTCTAAGCATGGAGGGGAGGGTGTACAACCCACAGGTCCACTGTGACTCAGCCCCTCCAGACCCCCAGCCGCAGCTCCCTTCAGCGCTGCTTCGTTAGAGGGCAGTGGGATGGGAAGCGTTTAAGGAGGGAGGTGAGTGCTTCTCACTAGCACGGGGATGGGGTGACAGGAGGTTTCAGGGCCTGCCCCATGTAGTGTGCACACCTGGCCAGCACTGCCCCCACCTTTGGAAGCAGTTGGATCCAGCCGGAATCCTGCCTAGGATGGGAACCCCAGGAGATGACTGACAGCCGGCAGGCTCCCTCATGTTTACCCACAGATCCGAGTTTTATTTTCAGCAGGATCAAACTCAGGCACCTCTTAGTCATTAACTTCTTCTAGTTTAATAAACACAGAGGCACAGGCAGCCACATGCCCACCCCACACGGCAAAGAGGATGGCTCCTGGCTGGCCTTGGGGCTCGGAACCCCATATGGACAGGGGCCATGGCCACCTGCCAGGGCTCTCTGGACCCTGCTTGAGCACACAGTGGGCACTGTCGAGTCCTCAGGGAACTCGTGATGAGGAAACCTCTGGACAGCATCAGCAACAGCTGTATGCCTTCTCAGTCCCTGTTGCTGGGGAAGGGCCTCAGCCAGTGTCCCAGATGTGCCCCAGCACAGGCACCTCCAAAGGCTTTCCTGGAAGCCTGAGGGACCTCAGGATGTGTGTCCCGATCCTGAACCATAGGCCACATCCTGTGCTGGGGCTCCCACCTGGGGCCCATCTGGGAAGCCAGAGCACTGACCGACAGGGGCACCCAACAGAGATGGCCCAGGAAGCTCCTTGCATGTGTCAGGAAAAGTGATGATTCCTGAGCACCTCAGGTGAAGTTGCCTGACCTCTGTGGGGTGGGGACCCTTATGCAGCATCAGGGCACTTTGGCTTCTGTCCAGTGGGACAAGGAACCTCTAACTTCTTGTTGGCTGTGGCTCCTCTCTGTGGAGAGAGGTCACCCTCACCCACTATTTATTGGTTCTCCCTGCGTGGAGTCGGTGCCAAAACCTTTGCCATCCCCTTGGGGACCTTTCTCGGGTGTGACAGCCCTGCAGAAGCCTCTGGGGGGGGGTGTGCCCAGCAGCAGGTCAAGGGTAGTTCAGTGGCTACTCTGCCTCTTGCCAGCCCTATGAGCTGGGAGCAGGTCCCCTGCCTTGGTCCTTCCATGTGTTAAATAGGACTAAGGCAGTGGCCATGCCCAGGGGGCCAGGGCCGAGAGCAGAGCCCACAGTGGGGTGCGGTGGTCCCTAAGACCACCCTAGGCAGGGAGACTCAGAGTGTGGAGCCTCTGATGCAAGTGTGGCCAGGGCCATCCCTTCCCCTCCCTGAGGCTTGGCGCCCGCCCTTTGGGCTGCGGGCTGAGGGTAGCTGAGAGGTGGAGTGCTTCCCCAGCACGCACAAGGCCCTGGGTTCAATCCCTGGCACTGAAGAGACACTGTCAACCCATGTTCTGGGAAGAACAAAGCTTCTCTGCGCTTGCGGAATTCCCTGCACTTCAGATTTTGCCCCAGGGGACCCTCACTCAGACCTGCAGCGCTGGTGTCCTGTGGCGGCGGAAGCGGGTTGAGGGGCAGGAGGAGACCTCTGCTGAGTGAGGAGGCAGGGAAACAGGATGCTGCTACAAGAAACAGCAGGTGCAGCGCTCTGAGGTGGCACCGCGCTGGGCATTTTGGAGGAGGAGCAAAGGCCAGTGTGGCCCAGCACAGGCTAGGAGTTCAGTTGAGAAGTCTCAGGGTCCAGGCTGCCAGGGTGTGGGAGTTCTTGGGAAGAGTGTTTTATTCTAGTTGCCCGGGGAAGCTTTGGGGTTTGCAGCAGCCGAGAGACCAGTGGACGTGTGTTTAAATGGTCCCTCTGGCTGTAGGTAAAGAAAGGATTTTAAGGCTATAAGTCTCCTTCAGGAGATTGCTGGTATCTGGGAGGGCATCTTAAACTGGGGCAACGAGGCTGGTGATGGGGGGACTGAGGGGTGTGAAACTTCTGTTTTGACATTGCTTAAAACACTGGAGCCGTGTTCCTGTGGAGAAAAATATTCTGTAAAGCAAAACCCATTTTCCCATTTATATCCATTAGGAGACGAGGGACGCAGCTCTAGAGAGTAGGATTGCATAAAGCAAATCCTGTTTCCCCTTTGACATTCGCTAACATTTCAGAGATTTATTTTTGGGGGAGACAAACCCCTTGGGATCCCTGGGGGTGCTAGTGAGGGCAGAGCTCAGGGCTCACTTCCCTGGGTACTGGCATCTCAGCTGCCTGTGAGGACATGACTCTTGGATCTTAGCTGCGAGTGGGTGTGGGTGTGGATCAGTGTCCATGTGAGTACGGGGCACGCACATGCATGTGCCCGGGTTCACAGTGTGTGGATGTGCATACCCTCCCTGGGCCCTTCTACCCTCAGAGACTGAAGCAGGTGGCGGATGCGGGTTCTGCATGGTGCTGATGGATGTGAGACCTTTCAGTCTGAGGACTTGGGTTCTGCAAAATGAACTTGGCTGCTTTTTTTTTCTTTGCAAATTCAGTCGAGCGGATGGAGGTTTAAGAGGAAGGTGCACATGGAGCTGCCTGGGCTCCTGATGGACCCTCACCTGTTGGGTCTGGGAGCTGCTCGCTCCTGCATCCTGGGGGGACTCCAGGATAAACTCTGGGCTCCCAGGCATTTGCCATCATCTGGGCTTATTTTGGTTCCCACCTTATGGTGTCCCCACAGAGCAAGAACAGGATGGATCTGAAAGATGTGCTTAGCCAGAGACAGCCTTTTAGAAAAACAACTCACCAGAAATCCAGGGCGGCCACCGGCCTAATCCACACAAGTCAGGGATCAAACGGGAGGCCCCTGAAACAGGCAGCCCCAGCACTGGGCAGCTGCCTGGAAACAGGAGAATGTGCATCCTTACAGCGCGGGTGGTCACGTCACACACACTCTGACATGTACCCACAGAGGCAAGCATACGCTGCGTGTCTGCTGGCACAGATGCACACACAAGCACAGTGTCACAGAGTCCTGGATCTCAGCCCACCACCCAGATGGGACCTGTGCTCCTATCCCACCCCGACCATCCAGCCACCTGCTGCCACAGACCCTCACTCCCACCCAGCCTGGGCCTATGGCAGGCCAGTGCCCCTGTGAATCTTCACACAGCTGAGGTAGGTGCTGTGTGCCCATTTCACAGATGGGGAGACAGTGGGAAAGTGACTTGGTCGAGGCCCATATCCACATGTGCCAGAACCCAGCTCTGCCAGTCTCTGAACCCCACTCCCAATTTATGGAAGAGAGTGCTTGAGCCTCAAGGGGAAGGGAAAACCAGGTAGCTGATACTGGCGAGTCTGCTCTGCACCAGGGACTGGCAGGCAAGAGCTGCTTGTCTGGGTGGTGGGTGACTGGTCAGTGGGCTCCAGGCTGCCTGGATGGTCCAGGCTCCAACTCCACATTGTCTCTCTCCATTCCAGCCCAGGGTTCTACATGCCCAGGATGCAGGCTGCACCCCCCCCCCAACCAGTCCCAGGAGTTGCTTTCAGCACCCCCACCATTCAGAGAGGCACCCTTGGCAGCCCCTTCCACTCCTGCCTGCACCCCATGGCTTCTCTATCCCTTCAAGGTCCAGTTCACCAGGGGCATCCTGCCCTGCCTGAGTAGCACCTGGCCCCCGCATGGGCACCAGGGTGACCCTGGTCTTTTCATGCCTGTCTTTGCAACTACGAGAATGAGTGGGCGAGGGAGTCAGTGTCACAGCACAGGACACAATACATCACAGTGAGGAGAGAGCCAGCATGGCAGGGGCTGTCGTGTGTGCGTGGACACAGCAGCAAGCCCCCTGAGCGCCAGGGACACCCAGGTGGGAGGTGCCACCCTGGTTCCCAGCAGTGCTTGTCCAGAGGAGCCGGCTTTGGTGAGGGCAGAGGAGGTGATGGCCCCAGCCTGTATCCCATCACCTCCTCTGGGTTCTGTGACCCTGAGTCTCCTGACTAGGGATAATGTCTTCCTTTGGGGGAGGTGGGCATTTGCTCAGCCAGGGTGCCCCCACCCCATCCCCAGCAGCCAGTGCATGCCTGCTGGTGAAGCAGGGTCGGGGGCACAGCCATCCCCTGGCCTGTGTCCATCATTCCTGGTTACTGCCCCACTCCTACCCTTCCCGCAGTGGCTCTGGACCCAGCCAGCTGGGCGAAGGCATTCATGGCAAGACTCCCGGGAAGAAAGAGGAATAGTCAAGGCCAAGGTGGGAGAGGACACTGAGGCCCAGGCTGGTGGCTTCCCCCTTGAGCTCCGGTGGGGAGCAGGCTCCCTGAGGAGCTCCACCTTCTGCCCGGTGAGACTGGAGAGGGTAGGCACAGCATGGATGCTGTGGTAGGCTGGTCGTGCTCACGACGAGGGCCCCCTCCCTCCACACTGACCACACTGCTTACCTGCCCTCTGTGACATCACTTCTGGGCTCTTCCCCAGGCTTGTGCTCAGGAGCGCCCTCCTTAGCTTGGTGCTCCCTTTGTCCCCCAACTCAGGAGCCCCAGTGTGACTCTGCAGGGGAGGGAACAGGCAGAGACTGAGGGCAGCACAGAACGTGCAGCACCTGAAGCAGGTGAGCTCCCACTGACGGACAGGACAGCTGGGAAGAGAGCCACAGGCAGGCGGCAGAGTGACGGCCCTGTCACAGCTGACACCCACATGATAGTCCACCCAGAGGGCCACACGCACCTTTCAGTGCACATGGAAACATAGAGGAATATTACAAGCTACTTTATGACAGCAGAGACAATTTAGATGGAGAGGACAAATTCCTAGAAAGACAAAAATCACCAAAATGGATTCGACAAGAAACAGAACATCTGAATAAAAATAGTTTCAAAAAGACCAACTGATTTTAAATCTTCCCACAAAGAAAAGCCCAAGTCCAGATGGCTTGAGTAGTAAATTCTGTCAAGTATGTCAAAAAAATATATCAATCCTTCAAAAACTTTTAGTAAAAGGGAAAATCGCCACATGTTCTATGAGATGAGTGTTTTCCCTGATACCAAAACCAGACAGAGATGTCACAGCAACAAAAACAGGACGTGTCTCAGGAACAAAGATGCAAAAATTCTTAACAAAATAGCAAAGCAAAGCCAGCAACACACAAATAGACCCCATGGCAAGATTTCTCCAGGAATGCAAGGTTGGTTTGGCACCTGAGCATCAACCCCTGTAACATACATGCTAAGAGACAGAAGGACAAAAGCCACACCATCACCAGAGAGATGCAGAAAAAGCATTTGACAGAATCCAACACCCACTGTGGAAAACTCAGAAGCCAGCCACAGAAGGGAGCTCCTTCCTCAATGTGATAAAGATTGAACCCACAGCTGACGTCATCATTTCCAACTCCCACCAGGAAGTCAGGACACAGGACAAGGGTGCTCCTTCCCTCTCTCAAGCGGTGGACACCCTCTGGGCCTGAGTTTGGGACTCCAGATACTATTCTTTGAATTGTATTGTCTTGCTGCTCCCGCTGGGCATCCTGGGCACATTCTGAACTGATCTGTGGCCCAGAGTGGTACTGGGATACCTTAGTTATAGGTATATCCAAGGAAGATCATGAAAGATACAGAATTCCAAGTTAGATTTTGGGGGTCCTTCTGCTTTGAGTGAAAACCATTGTGTGATTGGATGGCCTTAGGGGCTCGTGAAGTGATCTGGGTGTCGTTCTCTGTTGGAACAAGACCCTCGGTGGTTTTGAGAGGAAGGCTGCTCAGCTCACAAGCGTGGGTCTGGCATGGCATTTGCTCGTTCAGGCTATGCACTTCCCCTTTCTTCTAGCATTTCCCTAGGGTATAATTCATGCACCGCATGTCTTGAGCGTGCATGCCTATTATTATAAGTGTAGGATTCAGTAACTTTCATACATTTACAGTGTTGCACAACCAGGGCTACAAACCAGTTTTAGAGCACCTCTGTCACCTCAGAGGGGTCCCTCCTGTCTCTTTGCAGCCAGTTTCCCTTCCCAGCACTGATCTGCATCCTGTCTGTACAGAGTTACCTTTTCTGGCTATTTCATGTCAACCTAATACTACAGTATGTGCAGTGCTTCATGAAGTTCGTTCATGCGATGGCGTGTGTTTGTTTTATAACTGAGTGGTATCCCATCACATCACCACATCATGGACCATGGATGGACATTTGAATCGTTCTCAGCTTGGAGCCATTGTGAACCAAGCTGTGACATTGGTGCACAAGCCTCTGTGTAGACACGTCTTCATTTTGCCTGGGTAGATTCCTTGGAGTGGAATTGCTGCACTGTTTGGTAAGTTTATATTTAAATTCTTAACCAACTGCCAGATTGGCAGACTTCCGAATTGGCTGGACTGTTTTGCATGCTCATCAGCAAATGCACAAGGGCTGCTGCCCTCTGCACACTCATAGTACTTGCTGTTTGGGGTCTGTTTTTTTTTTTTTTTTTTTTTTTTAACAGAATCCAAATGGGTGCGCAGAGGTATCTCATGGTGGTTTCGATTTGCATTTTCCAGGTGACCCATGAGGCCAACCATCTTTTTCACTGTTCATCAGGCACTCATGTTTCTTCTTCAATAAAATATTCATTTAAATCTTTTGTCCATTTTTAATGGGTTGATCTTACTGGGTTTCAAAATTATGGTGAGAGTGCTCTACCTTTTTATGAATATAAGTTCTTTATCACAATTGTGATTTCTAGAGCCAGGTGCGGTGGCACATGCTTGTAATCCAACCGGCTCAGGAGGCTGAGGCAGGAGGATCTCAAGTTCAAAGCCAGGTTCGGCAACTTAGCAAGGCCCTAAGCAACTCAGTGAGACTCTCTCTCTAAATAAAATATAAAAAAGGGCTAGAGATGTGGCTCAGTGGTTAAGTGCCCTGCTTTTAATCCTTGGTACAAAATAAAATAAAACAAACAAAACTGTGATTTCTAAGCCTCTTGTCCCCTGTCTGTAGCTTGTCTTTCCTTTTCTTAATGGTATCTCTCTGGACCACACCTTTTGACTTAAAGTCCAATTTACCAATATTATTTTTTTTTATGGATCATGGTTTTGGTTTCTTGGCCTAATTCAAGGTCACAAAGATTTCCCTCCCTCTTCTTCCAGGAGTTTTATACTTTTAACTCTTATACTCAGATTTATTGACTGTTTTCAGTTAATGTCTGTGTATGGTATGTAAAGATCAAAATTCATTATTTTTTGTATACATTTTCTGAAAAATACTATCTTCTCTGCATTGAATTTTCTTGGGACCATGAATGTGAGCATTTATTTCTGGATTCTCACTT
This sequence comes from Xerus rutilus, assembly GCA_028644305.1. NCBI lineage: Eukaryota > Metazoa > Chordata > Mammalia > Rodentia > Sciuridae > Xerus > Xerus rutilus. The sequence continues at coordinate 13,078,296 of CM053415.1, read as the reverse complement.
CCATTTCTTTGATGTTGACGTCGCGTCTTAGGCCATTACCACACTGTCTTGAACACTGTAGCTTTGTGGTACATTTTGAAATCAGTAGTTGTAAATCCTTCAGATTTGCTTTTCTCTTCAAAACTGCTTTGGCTCTTCTAAGTCCTTTGCAATTCTGTGTAAATTTTGGGATCAGCTTGTCAATTTCTGCGGAAATGCCTGCTGAGATTTTGATGTGCTTGTGCTTAATTTATAGACCCATTTGGGAATTTTAAGTCTTCTAATCCACAAACATGGCATGTCTTCTCATTTATTTAGATCTTGAATTTCTCAATAGCAATTTGTTCACTGAATGTCTTTAGTTAAATTTATTCCTAAATATCTTGGTCTTTTAACTATACTACACATGGAGTTATTTTCTTAATTTCATTTTCAGATGGTTTGTTGACAGTACAGAAGAATAAAATTGAGTTTTATATATTGATCCTTTTTGTCCTACAACTTTGCCAATTCAATTATTAGGTAGTTAGTTCTAGACTTTTATCTGTTTTGCTTAGAATTTTGTACCTACAGGATAATGTCATTTGCAAGGAGGGCTTATATCTTCTTTTTCAAACTGTGTGCATTTTATTTCTTCTTCTTGCTGTGTAACACCAACTGGGGCCTCCAGAATAATGCTGATCAACAGAGGTGCTTTGTTCCCCCAGTCTTAGGGGAAAAGTGTTGGGTCCTTCCCTATTAAGGATGACATTAGCGTTGGGTTCCACCCTTATCACATTGAGGAAGGAGCTCCCTTCTGTGGCTGGCTTCTGAGTTTTCCACAGTGGGTGTTGGATTCTGTCAAATGCTTTTTCTGCATCTCTCTGGTGATGGTGTGGCTTTTGTCCTTCTGTCTCTTAGCATGTATGTTACAGGGGTTGATGCTCAGGTGCCAAACCAACCTTGCATTCCTGGAGAAATCCTGCCATGGGGTCTATTTGTGTGTTGCTGGCTTTGCTTTGCTATTTTGTTAAGAATTTTTGCATCTTTGTTCCTGAGACATGTCCTGTTTTTGTTGCTGTGACGTCTTTGTCTGGTTTTGGTATCAGGGAAAACACTCATCTCATAGAATATGTGGCGATTTTCCCTTTTACTAAAAATTTTTGAAGGATTGATATATTTTTTTGACATACTTGACAGAATTTACTACTCAAGCCATCTGGACTTGGGCTTTTCTTTGTGGGAAGATTTAAAATCAGTTGGTCTTTTTGAAACTATTTTTATTCAGATGTTCTGTTTCTTGTCGAATTCGTCTTGGTGATTTTTGTCTTTCTAGGAATTTGTCCACTCCATCAAATTGTCTCTGCTGTCATAAAGTAGCTCATAATATTCCTCTATGTTTCCATGTGCACTGAAAGGTGGATGTAGCCCTCTGGGTGGACTGTTGGTGAGTGTCAATTGGATAGAGTTGACGACGATTCTTCTGCACGCTTGCTGGTTCTTTCTAGTTCTTTCAGTTGTTGAGAGAGCAGTTTTGAAACCTCCAACTGTGTGGCTCAGTGGTCTATTTATTCTTTCCATTCTGTCAGATTTTGCTTTGTATATTTTGAGACTGTGTCTTTACGAGTATATTCATTTAGGATTGTTGAGGTATTGACATATTTATCATTATGAAATTATCTCTCTTTGTCTTTGGTAATATTTTTTGCCTTAAAGTACATTTTATTTGACATGCATGTACTTCTCCTGGCTCTGTTGTGGCTGTTGTTTGTTGTTTATTGTTTTTGTGGTGCTGGGGGTAGGACCTAGGGCCTCTGGTCCGGGCAAGTGCTCTGCCACTGAGCCACACCCGAACCTGGCCTCAGATGCCATCTGTGTCTTTTTCTAGATGTTTGCTTCTGACATATTTGTACACTTGAACTAAAACATGTCTCTTTAGACAGTATATATTTGGATCTCGTTCTTTTAATTACAGCCTGACAATCTCTGCCTTTTAAATGGGCTGTTCAGCCCATTCATTTTAATAATTTTATTTCATATGGTTGCCATTTACTTGGTTGTTTTTTATGTCTCATGTCATTTTCTCCTTTGCTGCCCTTTTTAAAAATTAGGTAAATATTTTTAGTGTGCCATTTTAATTCTGTTGTGCTAGTGAACTTTTCATTTCAGTTGTTGTTTTCAACTCCGAATTTTCCATTTTGAAAGGAGAAGACATTTGTTGAGGTTCTGTATTTTTACTCATTGTTATTCTTTCCTTCTTTAATCGGTTTTCTTCATTTCTTTGAACATATTTATGCTGGCTACTTTGTTTCTTTTTAAATTTTTCTTTTTAGTTGTCAATGGATTTTATTTTGTTTATTAATATGCGATGCTGAGAATCGAACCCAGGGCCTCACACATGCGAGGCAAGCGCTCTACCACTGAACCACAACCCCAGCCCTGTGCTGGCTACTTTGAAGCCTCTGTCTGCTCTGTTGGCATCTGGGGTGCTGGCAGTTTCCATTTGGTTTTTCCTTCTCAGTAAGGATCACCCTTTTCCTGTTTCTTTCCATGTCTTATAATTTTGTATTGAAAATGCACAGTTTGGCAATTTATGGTAGTGGCTTTGGATTCTGATTTTTTACCCCTGAGAGTCACCAGTATTGCTAGGTTTTCTTGTTTACTTGTTTATTTTGTCATTTACCTGGACTAAAGCTGTGAAACCATTTTCCATCAGGGACCACTGATGTCTGTGTTCTTCTTCCTTTATAATCCCTGCTTTTAATTTTTAAATTTGTTCTAATTAGTCATCCATGACAGTAGAATGCATTTTGACACATCATACATAAATAGAGCATAACTTCTCATTCTTCTGGTTGTACATGATGTGGAACCACACCAGTCACGTAGTCGTATATGTACATAGGGTAATAATTTTGATTCATTCTGCTATGCTCCCCCATACCCTCTCCCTTTCCATTACTCCCTTCTGCCTAATCCAAAGTACCTCTATTTTTCTCTATCCCCCTTATTATGAATTAGCATCCACATATCAGAGAAAACATTTGGCCTTTGAGTTTTTTTTTTTAAATTTTTTTAGTTGTAGACGGACACAATACCTTTATTTTGTTTTGTTTTTATTTGTTGCTGAGGATCAAACCCAGTGCCTCACACATGTGAGGCAAATGCTCTGTCACTGAGCCACAACCCTAACCCTGGCCTTTGGTTTTTGGGTGCTTGGCTTATTTCGCTTAGCGTAATATTCTCCAGATCCATCAGTTTACCTGCAAATCTGGCTCCCTGGGGACTGCTTATCTATGTGGCTTTGAGGTCAGTGACTGGCTGGAGGTTGGGTCAAATACCTGGAGCCTGCCAGATTCCTGCTCTCTGGGGACGGATCTGCAGATGGGTCTAGGAGCATATGCAAAGATCCACCAGGTTTCAAGGCTAATTTCCTGCCAGACCCTCCCGCGTCTCTCTGAGGGTTGGGGAAGGGTGAACTGCTTGGTCTCTACTCTGCTGGTGTACATGCACCGCCTGTCACTGGGCTCTGTGACTGTCATGTTTCATGACTCTCTGTCAAGTGTCTGACTACTCTACCGCTCGATTGCTGCCCTGCCAGGATCACAGTTGTATCCCTGCAGACTCGCTGGCCTTGCCCCTGTGCTTGCCACTGAGGCTGCTGCTCGTCACTGAGACACAGTGGCCGAGCGTGACTTCTGTGCCTCTGCTCCAAACCAAATCAACCCCTGGCAGAGAAGCTTCCAGCGTTCAGGGCCTGCCCTGCTTACATGACCGCAGGAACTGCTCTGGGGTGGGAGCAGAGGATGCAGGAGGCCGGAGCAGTTCCGAGTAAGAACAGTACAGATCCCGTCTTAGCCAAACTTCTGTCATTTCTCATAAAAAATATCTTTGCTCAATTTCTAGGATGATGAAATGATTATTTTTGAGAATTCTGATTAGTTTATAGCTGTGTTTCTGTAAAGAAGATTTGGCAATCTTTTACTACACTCTGCTGGAAGTCTCCCCTCCTCGATATGCTCTTTTTAAAACATTTTTATTTTATTTTTTTGGTATCAGGGAGTGAACCCAGGAATGCTTAACCACTGAGCCACATCCCTAGCCACCACCATGTTCCCCCCCTTTTCTTGAGAGAGTCTCACTAAGTTGCTTATGCTGGCCTCAAACTTGTGATCCTCCTGCCTTAGCCTCCGAGCTGCTGGGATTACAGGTGTGTGGCCACCATGCCCAGCAAAACAAAGCTTTTAAAAAAGTAACATTTGTACCTCCATGAAATATCACAAGGTGAAATCCATACAAGGACCACCTAGGTCAAGAAGTAAAATGTGGTGTGCATCTCAGAAATCCTCCATCCTGTGTCTTGTAATCCCCACTCCTTTTCCCTTCTCAAGGGGAAACATTATCCTGATTTTTAATCCTGCTTTTGGACTCCATGTGGGTGGAACCACAGTGGTACATGTTCTGTTGAGGCTGGCTGCTTTGTTCAGAATAGCATATCTAAGAGCCAAATGTTGTTGTAGTCTGTTTGTTTTCAGTGCTGTGTAGTATTTCACTTATCTATTCTACTATTGATGGCACTTGGTTATTTAGGTTTTCAGTGATTACGGATAGTGCTGCCATGAACATCTCTGTACCTACCTTTTGATGGACATGTGTGCTCACTTCTACTGGACAAGTACTTTGAGGGGATCATAGTAAGGTTATGTCCACTTTCAATTTTAGTAGATTTCACAGAGCAGTTTTTCAGAATGGTTGTACACTCCCACGGACACTAGATGGATGCTCTGCTTGTTCTGCATCTCTGCCAACTCTTTTTTTAAATATTTTTTTTGGTTGTTTATTTATATGCAGTGCTGAGAATTGAACCCAGTGCATCATACATGCTAAGCAAGTGCTCTACCACTGAGCCACAACCCCAGCCCCTCTGCCAACTCTTGATAGTTTCAGTTCTTTCCACTTTAACCCTACCAGTGAGGACTTTTTTTTATAATTTATTGGCCATTTGAATATCATCTTTTCAAAGTTTGTGTTCAAAACTCTTACCTCTTCTTCTGTTCAAGGTATTTCCCTGATACATTTGTAGGAATTCCTTCTTTCTCAATTCTTTCTGTCTTGATTACCTGCACTGCAGCTATCTTCACTCCCTGGTTTGCCTTTTCACTCTGCAGTCATGTCTTTTAATGAGAGGGTGCCCTTTGCTTGAAGGTACCCCACATTATCCTTCATGATGCTTTTTTGTTAGCTCATAAAGAAATATTTTACCCCTCACATTCTTTTTTTTTTTTTTTTTTTTGGTACTGGAGATTGAACTCAGATGCACTCAACCACATCCCCAGCCCTATTTTGTGTTTTATGTAGAGACAGGGTCTCACTGAGTTGCTGAGCGCCTCGCTTTTGCTGAGGCTGGCCTTGAACTCGCGATTCTCCTGTCTCAGCCTCCCAAAGTGCTGAGATTACAGGCTTGCGCCACCGCGCCCGGTTCCCCTCACATTCTTGAAGATACTCTTCCATGCGATTTTCTGGAAGCCTTGTTTTACACTTGATGTTGGAAACAACCCACTCGGAATTCATTTTCTATGGTATGAGGTAGAGATCAAGTTTTAGTTCTTCCCATCTCTATTGATCCCAGTTGGTGTTTTGCTTTTTAGATGAAAAGTGTTATCTATTTCTGATAGCATTATTTTATTTAAACTTTTTGAGATAATTGTACAGTTCCAACATAATAATACAGAGATTCCACATACCCATTATCCAGTTTCCCCCAGTGGTAGCATCTTCCAAATTATAGCATCATGTCACAACCAGGATGCTGACAGCAATCAATCCAGACACAGCAAGTCCCATCACGCAAAGATTTCTCTCATTGCTTTACTTATTTATTTATTTTCAGTGCTGGGCCTCAAGCATGCTGGACAAGCGCTCTACCACTGAGCTACATCCACCTAGTTCTTTTATGGCCACACCCACCTCTCTGACGCCAGCCTCCTCTCTGACCCCTGACCACCACTAATCTGTTCTTCATTTCTGTAATTTTGTCATTTCAAGTGTAACATATACATAGAATCATACAGTATGGAACTTTTGGGGATTAGATTTGCTTTTGCTCAGCAAAATTTCCTGGAGATTCATCCAAGTTGTTTGGCTTATCAATAGTTTCTTCTTCTGTTTTTAAATAATGGAATGGTGACATCCTTTTTTAACCTGGGCCTCTCTATATGCTCCACTGTATGAACATGTGTGTGGTCACCCTTGTGTGTGGTCACCCTTGTGTGTGTGCCTACAAGTGAGACTCAGAGAACAACAGATTACCAGCTCAGTCCTCAAAGCCATGGCTTGCTAATAAATGGTGCATGTATTTCTGGCTGTTTGGGACATTTGGGGACTGCAGACCTACCCTGTTCCCCTGGGATCTGCAAAGGCTCAGCTGGGCAGCCTCATCCTAGCTCAGCTGGATAGAACCCAGGTGCACCAGACACCCTCGAGAAGCTGTGGAGTTTGGTGGCAAGGACAAAGTGTACCTTATCCCTTTATTTTTATTCACTTTGTTGAATTCCCTAACCACATCGTGCATTACAATGCCCTGAGCCAGCCGGCTTCTCTGGTGTGGCCTGGCTTGAAGGCTCTGCAGTCATGTGCTCGTTACAGGTGGAGAAGGTCTTGGCCAGGTCCACACAGTCCTAAGGCAGGGCCAGTGTGGGAGAGCAGGGCAGGGGTCTGATCCCTTCACTTCTGAGGACTCCATGAGGCTCAGGAAGGATCAGAGCCAATGCGGTGACAGAATGAGTACCCCTTGAGCCATCTGAGCACCTGGCAACCTGGAAAGTGTACTAGGACAGGGGTTGGGGACCTGGGTTCCAGCCCTAGAACATTGCATTCTTGGCACATGTGTTTCACAAAGGCTTAAATGGGTGGGTAGGTGGATGGAGGTACAGATGGATGGGTGGGTAGGTGAATGTGTGGATGATTGGGTGGGTAAATGGATGGGTGGATGGACAGATGGATGAGTGGATGAACTGCATGGATGGGTGGGTGACTGAATGGAGGGATAAGTGGATAGTTGGGTGGAGGAATGGGTGCATGGATGAATGGATAGGTGAATGCATGGGTGCATGGATGGGATGGATGGATGGGTGGATGGGTGGATGGATGGGTGGATGGATAGGTAGACAAATGGTTGGGTGAATGAATGGTTGAATGGATGGTAGATGAATGGATGGGTGGGTGCACGGATGACATGGATGGATGGATTAGTGGGTGGGTAGATAAATGGGTAGATGGATGGATTAGTGGAGAAATGGGTGCATGGATGGGTGGATAGATGGATGCATGGGTGGATGGATGGATGAACAGACAGATGGACACGAGTGGATGGATGATATGTGAATAAATAAACATATTTCTGAATGATGTAGGATGTAGAATGAATGATGAATGTCGATGTCCCTACAGGGATTTGTGAATGACAATGTCAGTATGCATAGGGGTTTGGAAGAAAGCGAGTGTAGAATCCCCCAGATCAAGAGACTAACTAACATCACCAAACTGCATGTGGACATTTCAAAGCCTAGAGAAGTGGGGTCTGAACCAGGTCAGGTGCCCCATGGAGCTGACTGACCCCAGCAGACAGGAGGTCAGTTAGAGACCCCTTAGGGGATGCAGGGGTCTCTGTACTTGACTGCCACTGGCTGCTCTGCAGCTTAGTGGGCAACTCCTGGCAACAAAGAGTTATTGAGCACCTCCTATGTACTTAGCCCTGTACTAGACCCTGAGGAATTCAAGTTGGACAAGGTCCTGTGGTTTGTGACATTAGGGGACTTTCACGGCCCTTCAGTTTGCTCAGCTGTAGAATGGGGTAGAGGTCAACTCAGTGTCTCTAAAGGCTGGTTGGGCTGGGACTCCAGCCTCCTGGGCCTACTCCTGCCCTCAGTCCTTGTCCAGCCCCAGCTCCACATCCTGCATGTTGGCCACTGGGGCAGCTGTCCCCTTGGCCTGTGATGGGTGTGAGAAATGAAGGCCGAGTGCGCACCGCGTGGAGGATGGCTCCCTGAGGGGCTGTCTTGGCTCTGCACTCAGGATGTTACCGGCTGTGTCTAAAGGTTGGGCCAGGGAGCCCGGGAAATGTTTAACTTTGAGAAATGGTCCTTCACAGCTCATTAGGCCTCAGCAGCGTGGCCCGGCGCCTCCGGCAGCCTGGGGAAGAGGGAGATGCCAGGGCATGGAATCGCTGAGGTATTTAAAGGCCGATTCTGCATTCCTGACCAGCAGCGTCTGCCTGCCCAGCCCAACAGTACCAGGCTCTCTGTCAGGCTGGCGCACTGTGCCCACGAGCCCAGAGCTCAGGGCGGGCAGGGTGGCTGGTGGGCCGGAAGGGCTGGGTATTGGGACTCCTGTTGTCTCCTGAGTGCTGTGACCTGACCCTACGTTGGACCCTTCTGGAATCTGCCACTGGCTCTGTGACCTCAGACAAAGCCCTTTTTGACTCTGGGCCTCAGTTTCCACAATCGCATCTTGGTCTGTGTGCCAAGTGGCACTTCCGTTCTCGGAAGTGGAAGCTGGTTATAAACTGCCCCAAGGGGCAGCTGAGGGGCACTCCAGCAGCCTTGCTCAGGGAGGCAACTGCAGGGCCCAGGTTTCAGCCCAACTGTAGGCCCCTCAGGGGCCCAGTTAGCACCGTGAGTGGCTTCAGGGACTGGCCGGGCTGCTGTGTTGGCTCCCTTGGTCCTGGGTGTCTGCTTATCATCTGGGGGTGCTTCTGTCCCCTTAGCCTGGCAGGTGGGGTGAGGACAGGCAGAGGGGCTGGGAGCCAAGAGATGGACTGGAGGGGCACATCTGCGTGGAGCCAGGAAAAGCCAGCCAGGAAAAATCGGAGCTAATCATTAGAGGTGGCCGCTGCCACAGCTCTCCAAACACAGAAAATTTCATTACGTTAGCTTCTGGTCTTCGTCCTATATCAGCTGCAGAGTCGTGAGCAGCGGGCGGCTGGGGGCCAGTGACCTGCTGGCCTGCCGGACTACAGCTGCCTATGGCTGGGTGGGGGCTCAAGGGCAGGGCTGTTCCAGGAAGTTTTCTGATTCTTGGGGCCCTGTCCTCAATCCTTGCAGCTCCAGAACTTTCTGAGGGCTCTGTGACCTTGGACAAGTTACCTTCATTCTCTGAGCTTCTGTTTCCTTAATTGGAAACCAGAGGAGCTTCCTTAATTCCGACTGACCTCACAGAGTTGTGGAATTAAGGTGGAAGCCTGGGTGGCTTCCTTCCAAGGCCTTGTAAGGAACAGTGGTTCTGCCAGCCTTGTTGGTGGGGGGCTTTGTGGGTCCCAGTCCTGCTGTGCTGCCTGGGCTGTTACTCTCTGAGCCTCAGTTTTGTCATCTGTACAGTAGGCATGGGCTGGCCTCCCCGTTAACACGACTGCATGTTCAGCCTCACCTGGGCCGGCCCGTCCTGACTCTCCTTGGGGTTGGGGCCTCAGGAAATGACTGCCATGCTGCCTGTCCCTTAGTGGGCCGGTGCTGGCTCTGAGTATATGTGGTTTTCCCTTCCTCCTCATCTTCTTGTGTTCTGGGAGGCTCTGGGGGGTGGGGAGCCCAAGCCCTGGAGATGTTTATAGCTGTATGGTTCCATTCAGGAGAACTGGGGCGCATTCAGAGCCCAGGAGAGCTAGAAGGAACTGGGGCTGGCCTGGATGGAAACACAGGGCAGAGGCCTGTTAGGGCTCAGAATGTGCCAGCTCAAGCGGGCAGGTGTATGCAAATCCCGTGGCGTGCGCTTGGACGGCCTCCAGTGCTCTGATGGTGTGTTCCACATAAAGCACAAACTTGTGTAGGCGAGGGGACCCACACACAGTTGCAGGTCCTCACACGGATGCAGGCTCTGCACAGGCTCTGCACAGTCACAGATGTGCCTGTGTGCACAGTCGCGTCACACCCCGGTGGTGCCAAGGCCCACGGAAACGCACGGGGCTGCAGTCTACACCTGTGTATGGCCTCCATGCGTCCAGACAGCTGTGTGCACCCACACTGGCCCCTCCTGCTCGTCCCCATGGCAACCTAGCAGTGTCCTGGTGAGGCACAGAGCAGGTGTCTGGGAGACCTCAGTTGGTACAAGGAGCCACGTGATGGGCTCTCCAGAGTGGCTGGGCCGATCGGGGACCCTGGGCAGAGGTTCCAGGCTGGAGAAGCCTTCCAGAAGCCCCTGTCTGGCCGTGATTCGAGCAGGATGAGCAGCCCACCGCTGTCTGACCAGGCTACCTGCCAGTGTTCAGCATTGACTAGCCCTGGTGGGACAGACTAGCAGAAAGCCCTTAGTTTGTAGTTTTGATCCCACTTTCTGGGAAGGGAAACTGAGGCTTGACAAGCTGCTGCTGCCGTGAGCCCCCCGCCCAGGCAGACATAAGCCCTCGCCTTCCTTCTCCCGCCTCCATGGAGGAGGAAGAACCTGCCCCCAGCTTCAGCTCCAGCTCCCAGACTTGGGTAGAGGAGAAATGCCATCACCGCAGAACCAGTTGTTCCTTTCTGCCAGGTGGCTCCCTGTTTCCCTTTGCCATTTGGCTAATTGTCAAAGGCCTTTGCTGCAAGACCCAGGGCCCAGCTTCTCCTGTCTGCCTGTGAAGTCATCCGCTCACTTGGCAGGGTTCCCATGGCAACAGCAGTGACGTCACAAAGGGCTGGAGGAGGATGGCTGGAGGGAGGCTGGGGTGAGGCCGGGAGGGAATTCCTGGTTTCTCTTAAGCCTTCTAGAAAGATGAAACTCTGGCCACCAGTCACCCAGTAGGCATGGGCTGTGACACTAGAAATATGTCCTCAACCTTCCCTTTATTGCTCTGAGTTAGGAAATCCCTCCGTGAAGCTGTTAGCTCCCCTGGGACCCAGATCCCCTCCTGCCCAGATGCCAAGTCCCTTGCAGGAGCAAGGACATGAGCCATGAGCCTCAGATGCTGGGATTTCACCATCACGTGCCTGGCCGGCCCAACTGCTCCTGCCAAGGAGTGCCTGCCTGGCTTTGAGGGCTGCTGACGGCTCCTCACCAGACCATTAGCCATCACGCCACAGCTGCCCTTGGGGCATATGGGACCACACTGGAGCTTCTCTTTGGACTGGCTGAAGAATAGTCTCAGGAAAAAGAGACTATAGGACAGGGACCCCATCAGACCCTGACCCTGATATCCATAGCAGAAGCAGGACCACCAGGTGCCCCGGGCCCGCAGATAAACTCTACTCCCTGCAAAAATGGAAGCACAGACCAGTGCCTAGAAGGCACTTTACACTCATGCCCTTCCTCTCAGGTCCTCGATCCTTGCTGCTCCAGGAGACGCTACAGGCACTTGTCTTTGGGCAAGACTGTGGCCACGACAGCCTGTGGCGGGTCTGCAGCCGTGCTCTGGGACTGCCTGGCACTGCAAGGATCCTGCCATGGGAACCCTGTCCTCCTGCCCTCCCCTGACCTTCTCTCAAGCCCATCCGTGTCCCCCCGCCCACCTCAGTGCTGAGATGCCCCTGAGGGAGGAATCCCTCTGAAACACAGGGCAGGTGTGGATACAGGCCTGGGCTGCATCCTGCCGGAGGCAGAGAGCAACGCATCCTCCCCACCTATAGAACTAAGCCCGCTCTGGCTGAACAGCCTCAAGTTCATTCATTAGCAAACGTTCACTTGGCAAATACTGTTGGGACTCCCCTGTGACTGAGGGAGAAGGCAGTGCTGGGAAATGACCATGGGGCCATGCACCAGCCGAGACTGTGGCTCCTCTAGGTGGAGCAGGCTGGGGAGGCTTCTTGGAGGAGGTGACATTGAGGTGACTTACCCAGCTGGAGGCCCATGCCTAGTTGCCCCTTATGCACCCTGAGACCTTGGAGAAGCCATTGTCGTCCTAGACCTGGGCTTCCCAGCAGGGTCAGAGATGGCAAGGGGGGACACTGGAGAGAAGGAGGGGATGGGCAGGGCAGAGAGAGCCCTATACCCTCAGCAGGAGAGATGCCAAGTCAGGCTTCAGAAGCGGAGGCTCAAGCCCATGCTACCCCCATGGCTGAGACCTCTGTCTGCCCCTCCTCAGCACTGGCACTCAGTTCAGTCCTGTGATGGTTCTGACCCTGTGTCCCTCCAGGGGTGTCCAGGCTCTTAGAGGGGTGTGGGCAGGAGGGAGCCCTCACTGGGAGCACCAAGAAACCCCTTTCTTCTCTTAGCTTACTGCTCCTCACCAATCCAGGAGGGACAGACACCTGTGGGCTGACCCCACTGGCTCCATCCTAGAGTAGCCAGGGCAGGCCTGGGTGGCATGTGTTTGGGGCCTCTGTGCCTTGCTCTCATCCATCCACAGGGTTCAGCATGAGAGAATCACACACCAGGGGCACCTTTGCCAAAACCAGTTCCCATGTCCAGTATGATTTCAGACCTCAGGTGGTCCCTGCTTCTGGCCCCCTGCCCTCTTTCTGGGAATCCATCTCCCTCAGCACAGTCTGTCATGAACATGATCAGCCTTTGCCACATTCAGCAGGGACAGAGATGCAGAGTGGAACTCCCAAGCCACCGTCCTGCTGGGAGCAGGGTGGCAGCTTCCAGTCTGGGACAAGTGATTTTCTGTCCCTCAATTTCCTCCTCTGTGTGTTGGGTTCACTGACAAGCTCTGTGGACGCTGGGAGCTGGAGCATAGAGATAGGGAATAAGGTCTGGCGTAAGTTAGTGCTCCATAAACATGCTCACTGTCTTTGTCACCCTGTCATGGTAGGGCAGAATGGAGGCTGGCTCAGGAACTGCTGGAAGAGAGGAGAGAAACAGGTGCCCCTGCTGGATGGGGCTGGGGCTGGGGCTGCACTTCCTGCAAAAGCTGGCCTGGATGGTGCTGGAGGGAGGAGCAGGAGCCAGAGGATGCAGCGGGAGAATGTATCAGTGACTCTCCTTCCTGTCCCCAGGGAGGGCTCAAGCATGCCCCAGTGCCCCAGCGACAGTCAGAGTCTTGGGGATGTTTTGCATCTGTATAGATGTCTCTTATTTCGTGCCTGCATTTGAACATCTCACCAAATTTTGAGCCAATTAGAGTCGAAGGAAACCTCAGCCTTCATTTCAGGCAAACAAGCAAATTTCAAGCCTCATTTTCATATTTCTAATAAGCACTTATCAAATTTACAGCTCTTACCTACGATTCGTCAGGTTAATGCCTTTGGAATATCCCCGCCACCCTTCTGCAGCAATTTTCTTCTCCTGCCTTGCACGGCTCAGAGGGGAGCTCTCTCTGACTTGGCTAAGCAAATTAGCACATCAGCTTCCTGGTGGGGTGAGGAGCAATTCTTTGGGCTGCCATCGTGAGGAGGGGTGGGGTGAGGGGTCCTCAGGCATTGCTAGTTCCAGTGTAGTTTTCCCACAGCATCCAAAGCACTGTGCCACCCTGGGCCAAATGCTAATTAGCACCACGACTTTATATTGCCTGGCATTTAAAGATACAGACATGTATATGCATATTTTCTTTTTTAATTTCAAGAGCACTATATATACATATATATAGTATATGTGTTATATATAGTGTATGCGCTATATATATAGTATATGTGCTATATATAATATGTTTTTTCACTAAAGAAAATTAAGAAAATACTGAAAGGAAAAATGAACAGTGGCTTTTCCATTCAGAGGAACTTCAGAGCAATCTCTTTCTTGTCTTTTTTCTCCTTTAAAGATCAGTTTGTCTCAGGGTTTATATCACCCTTTAAGAAAAACTTTTTTTTAAAATTTTTTTAGTTGTAGATGGACACAATATCTTTATTTATTTTTATGTGGTGCTGAGGATCGAACCCAGTGCCTCACGCATGCGAGGCAAGCGCTCTACCACTGAGCTACGATCCTAGCCCCCAAGAAAAACTTTGAAAGAATTAAAATTGTGAATGTTTCTGCCTACAAAAATCATTCACAAATCCTAAGTGTATAACTTGGTGAATTTTTTCACAAGGGGTAACTAGGACTCAAATCTAAAAAAAGAACAAATCCAACCCCCTAAACTACTTCAGGTCCCTGCTCCTGACCTCTAATGGCATCGAGGAGCTTCCCTTGGTTTGGCATCTTGTGGAAATGGACCCAAACACGGGCTTATTGTCTGGCTCCTTCTGCACAGCTCACTGTGACGTTAATTCTCCCTGCAAGATGCAACAGAGCGGCTCCATCTTCATGGAAGGGTATGCAAGGACATCCCCCAGCTGACTCCACCTTCTCCACCAGGGGCATTCAGGTGGCTTATGGTCTGGCTACTGTGAATAGTGTCACTAAGAACCTCCTCATACCTGTGATTTGAGGATATGTGTTCATCTCCATCCAGGCTAGGAATAGACTTTAGGGCTTTAGGACATTCATTGATCTTAAAAATTTCCAAGTTGCAAAATATGCATTAATGTCCTCAAAGTGATTGTACAATATTTAATAAGAAGAGGGTGCCGTGGTGGATTTTGTCATTCTGCTGTTGAACACACTTTGGTGGTTAACAATTTTTTTTTCTCTTCTATATCATTTGGCCATAGACTCATTCTTTTCTCTCTTTGGGATTATTTCCTTATGATGCATTCTCAAGAGGAGGACATCTGGGTCAAGGGCATGTGCATCCACACATCCCTGTGCTCTTGTGGACTGTCAGGTGGAGCAGACAGTGTATCCAGTGGAGTGCACTGTGTGTGCAGAAGGGAAGGAATCATTCAGGACCTTTTGTGAAAGTGTGAGACCCCTGTTGAGGGGAGAGAGCAGCACCAGCCTGGGAGCCTGGGGCATTCTCTTCCCTGGCCACAGTTGTCTTTTGGTGTTCCTGGTCAGAGCAACCAGCCTCTCCAAACAACAATCTGACTGCCCGTTTCTGAACTCCACCTACATGTAATCATGTAATGTAATCATCATGTACATATTCTTTTCTAGCCTTGTTCTTTCTGTCAACTTGATCTGGGGGGATTTACCTGCCCACCATGAGAGGTGCCGCCTGTTTTCTTAGATTGTGGGCTGGTGCAGTCTGGGGCTGTGAGGAGCCCCCTCTGTTGCACATGCTGAGGTCTCTCTGAGGCTCCTTTCCCAGAAAACAAATCATGGTCTCAGATGTGTGCAGCCTCATGCCAAACTGTGTCCCAAAGCCACGGTCAAACCCTCGCCCTTGGGGGTCCCTGCAGCTCCACACTTTCTCCCCCTACCCCAGGACCAGAGTAGACCTCAGGTCTCCAACGGTAGGTGTGTTCCTGCATCTTATCCTTTTCATTTGAATTTCGCTCATGCATAATGCAGGTGAGCATCTTGGGTGGGGTCTCTTGGCCACTTGGATATTGGTGGAGCCTCTTCCAGAGCTCCCTTCATTGAATTACTATGGTGTCTGTATTCTCTTGATCAATTTGTAGGAGTTATTTCTAGATTTGGAATGAGGTACCATTGCCTCAGACTAGACAGAAGATAGCTATCTTCTAACATTTTGTGGCTCGTGTTTTTATTCAATCTATGACACTTTTTATTTATTGATTTAATTTTGGTACCGAGGATTGAACTCAGAGGCACTCGACCACTGAGCTACATCTCCAACCCTATTTTGTATTTTATTTAGAGACAGGATCTTACTGAGTTGCTTAGTGCCTTACTTTTGCTGAAGCTGGCTTTGAACTCTTGATCCTCCTGCTTCAGCCTGCTGAGCCACTGGGATTACAGGCGTGTGCCACCGTGCCCACTATCGCACATTTTTAAGAGCAGAAATACTTCATTTTTGTGTAGTGATATTTATCAATAAATTCTTGCAAGGATGGGAAGAAATTCTTCCCTGCTCCCACATCATCAATATATTTTTCCATATTATTTTTTAAAATGTACAGCTTTTTCTCATTCAGGTCTGTACTGGACCTGGATTGATTTGACACATGGTGTGAGGAAGGGGTTTGACTGCCTTTTCCCCATATAGTCATCCAACGTATTGAAAAGTCGCCCCTTTTCCTATTGATGTGTTGGATCTCATCTGTTACACCAAGGGCTAGGTGGCAGTTTCTGGGTTTTCTGTGTGGCCCAAGGGTTCACTCATCTAATCCTGTGCTAATTACCATGCCTTTATATCCAATTATAATTCCATGGTAGAATAAGACCATTGCCCTTTTTATTTAGGGTTCTTCTTGGCTCTTTACCCTTCCATATCAATTTTAGGATTGGTTTGTCAAGTTCCACAAAGAGTGAGTGAGAAAAAGAAAGACCACTGGGATTTTCATTAGGATAGAATGGACAGATTTTCATTAGGATAGGATTTTCATTGGGATAGATCAATTTGGAGAGTCTTGACTTTTTAAAGTCAATGTTCATTTTTTACTTATTGCAGATATATAATACGGTGTGAATTTGTATGTCTATTTTCCATCTAGAAAACTGACAAACCTCTTATTAATTATTATAACTTTTACCTTCTTTTTGAATTTTATGTACACAACCAGATCTGTGAATACCCAGAGTTTCATTCCTTTCTGAGTCTTAGAATTTCCATTTCTTTTTCTTGTCTTACTGTAATGGCTGAGACCACTAGTATGGTTTCAAATAGAAGTGCTCATAACAAGTGTCCTTGTTTTGTTCCTGATCTCAAAGGAAGAGTTTTAGTTTCAGTATTACGTGAGCTGGCTGCTGTAAGTGAGGTGCATTGATTTGTCTTGACAAATGACTTTGCAAAAGAACCGGCCGGGTGGCTTCATCACACCTCACCAGCACTGTGCTGCCCCAGGTGTTACCTTCAGTTTTGCCTTTTGTTTTTGCTGTTGTTGTTTAGGTCATTGTTTATTTGACAATAAACAATACAGTGATATCTCACTGTATTTTGTAAAAATCTGCAATCCCCCCATAAGATGAGAGGCTGAGGCTGTTCATCACTTGCACTCTGGGTCTGTGTCTGGACCCTTTTGGCAATGGCTGCTGGTGGTTCCCTAATCAGTTTGAATGGGTCCCCTACCTGCACATGGGTCCTAAAGACGATTATCCTTCCCCTGCCACCTTCCAACAAATGTTTCCCTTCTCTGCTGTATAGCTTTTCATTTTTGTTATTTTTCAGTGTTCCTACTTGTTTTTATTTGGTCAAATCTGCTTCTCTTTTCTTTTACCATTTATTCTATTCCTTCTGAGCCTGGAAAGCCTGTCTCTCTCCTGAGACCTGATAAGTATTGGATTCTGTTTTCATCTGGCTTTTTTAATGGCTTAATATTTCATATTTAACCGTTTACTCCATCTGGAATTGGTGAGGCCATGGGATGGGAAGTGAGGAGTTAATTGCCGCTTGTAGTTTACCAGGGGAAGGGGCCTCATTTGCACTTCCTGCCTCTAGGGTCTGGCTTCCTGCGTCTGTGCTGAGCGGGGAGAGATTAAAGGAAGGAGGGAGGTGGTGTCCTGTGCTGCCAGCTCTGGGGTTGTGGAGCCTAATTACCACTGGGACAGTCCCAGTTGCTGCTTTGCCTGAGCTTATCAAAAGCAAAGCACTCTTACCCCAGCTTGGTCACCTCCCTGGAACCCCAGGTGTCTCTTAGTGTTTGAGACTCAGTTTCTCATCTGTGCAGTGGGGGATCTAATGACACCTGTGCTGGGGAGGGCTGTCTCTGGAGCAGACTTGCTGAGGACGCATCCTGCAGAAAACAAGAGCCAGGAAGGCTCTGGACAAATCCAAGCTCTTCTGTGAGATCTTGGGCGAGTGACATCATTTCTCCGAGATTCAGTCTGAATTCTCCGAGATTCTGCATCTGAAAAGGGGATAATAGTACTGTCGTTCCCACTTCAAGGGGCTTGGGGATGGTTCAGCAAGACCCCTGAAATCGCATGGCACTGGGGGCCCTGCACTGTTGCTGTCTGGGAGGATCTTCCTTCAGAGATGGGGGCCTGCCTCCTGGCTCAGCTGTTCCTGGGTGTTGGACCTTGGACCAGTTGTGCTGGGGGCAGAGAACTGGCAGGCAGTGGCACCTGGGCTCAGCTTGCTCCTCAGCTCTGAGGGGGCTGTGTCTGTCCCTCCTTTCCCTAGACTAGGTGGTGAGGGGTCTCTTTGTCCCTGACCCAGGCAAAAGGATCAGTATCACCTGGAGATATCTGTAGTGCGTGCACACATACTTAGGCATGAGCACACGCACATACATACACACACACCCTCACACACCTGCATGAACACACCTGCACATTTGCAATCAGACCTTCTGTATACACATGGTCACACCTAGACACATCGACTCGGGCACAAACCATGGACACTGTCCGGTGTTCTGTCCAATAGGATCCAGTTCCTCGTCTTGGCCAGGTTAATTCCTGAGGATCTGCCCATGGCTTCCTTTCGCCTTCTTATCCCTGGGACATTATACTGTATTCAGGATCTGCCCAGCAGGTTATGGCACGGAGACCATCTGTGGCCAAGAGGACAGAGGGAGGAGTGGCCAGCGGGTCTCAGCCAGGTTCCTGGTGCTGTGGAGCCCCAGTGCACAGAGAAGGAAGGTGGATGGGGCTGGGGGACCTGCCCAAGGCCCCCAAGAAGAGCCATAGTGAGCCCAGGTGTGGGTCACCCTGGATGCCCAGGAAGCCCCCCCCACCGCAGCACAGATGGCTTGGGATTCTGGAGGTGACCTGGGGTGGGTGTAGGGGAGATTAGCTCACCAGCCCACCTCTCCCACCTAACTCATCCCCCTCATCCAAGCTCCCCCTGAAGATGTCTCTGAGTTGGAGAGCCCTCCACTGCCCCGCCCCTGGGCAGTCTGTGCCAGACCTGGGCATCGTCGCTGGCCGTCCACTGGTACACAGTGGAAAGCAAGCAGGACTTGGGTCAGAGCACCTCCTGTTAGCTGAAGACTCGCTGTGTGGCAGAGCCCTATCCTACAGGACTCAAGGCCAGCCCCAGGCCTGGTGGAGCTCTTGGAATGGCCGAGAGGGTGACATGGTAGCTGGGCTGCGAGCAGTGAGGAGCCAGCTGGGTAAATCTGGAACGGAGGCTTCCAGCGAGGGGGACAGCCAGTGCAAAGGCCCAAAGCTGGACTTGCTGGGCGAGGGGGAGGGATGCGTGGAGGAAGGACGTGGGTCTAAGGACTGAGCTTGGAGGAGGCAGAACCCAGCCCCAGGTGTGCAGGTCACGGGGTCAGCACCAGGCGAGGTGGGCAGGCCCGGGAGGTGGTGGGGACCCGGTCCTGGGCCGGGTGGCACAGCTGCGGGAGGCCGGACTGCTGGCATCAGCAGGCACCCCTCCTCCCACCTCGCTAAACAATCATCGCACAAAATATGCAAATGGTATAATTACTGTTATTTGTTTTGCTGATATAAGTGTTTGAAATGCAAATGTCAAGTTTGGGCGCTGTCGGTTTTCCCACCCCTCTTACCCGGACATTTGCAAGTCGATGAGTTGTTCCCCATCCTAGCAGGAGGAGGAGACTGGGGTGCCCCCACTTCCGAGGCCCAGGAGCCTCCCAGCGGCCTCCCTGCGCTGCTTCCGCCTCGCCTCACCTCCCGTGTGGCTGCCCAGGCCCCTCCCAGCTGCACACAGTGGGTGCCCGAGAAGAGAGGCCCTTGCTTCCTCCTCCCGCCTACCAGCTGTGCCATCTGGCCCCTAGGAGGAGTCTCAGTTTACCCCGTGTGCAGCGGGACCCACTGGTTCCTGGGACTCCTTGGCCCCATCTGGCCCATGGCAATTGAGTTGGTGGGATTGGGCCTTAGTTCTCATCTGCAAATTTCTTCATCTTTAATAGGCACTTAGAGTCCCCAGATGACCTTGGGGGGCCTGACGAGTCCCCAGATATTGTAGAGAAATCTGTGTGTGTTTTGTCTGCTACCACTGTAATTCCAGGTGCTCGGGAGGCTGAGGCAGGAGGATCTCAAGGTCAGCCTGGCAACTTAGCTAGACTCCGTCTCAAAAAACTAAAGGGGGCCAGAGAAATGGAAAAACTGAGCTCTGTTTATGCACTATGACTTGAAATGCATTTAAATAAAAATAAAAAAATAAAAATAAAAAAAAAACTAAAGGGGGGGGGCTGGGGTGGTGGCGCAGTGGTAGAGCGCTTGCCTAGCATGTGTAAGGCACTGGGTTCGATCCTCAGCACCACATATAAATAAATAAAAAATAAAGGTCCATCAACAACTAAAAAAAATATTTAAAAAAAATTAAAAAAAAAAATAAATAAAGGGGGCTGGGGATGTACCTCAGTGGTAGAGGGCCCCCAGGTTCAATCTCCAGGAACACACACCCAGCTGTGTTATTTCTAGAGTGTCCTGAGCTGTCACCTCTGCAGCACAGGTGGCCTCTGAGGCTCCCAGGCTTTGGTTCTGGACCAGATCAGGGGAAACCCAGGCAGGGGATGGGGCAGGTTTCTGGGGCTTTTCAGGGGCACACCAGCAGATGGTGTGGCTCAAAGGCCAGTCCTATCCTGGTGCCTACAGGTGCCACCTCATGCCCTGTGGCTGGCAGGGCCACTCCTTCCTCTCTGGTCCCAGCAGCTCTACCTCCTTTGAGTCTCAGTTCAAGCTGCTTTCAGGGGCTGCCTGGATCCATGCCAGATGTAGACTGGGCACTGCATCCATCCCAGCACAATTCCCAGGTCCTGGCAGCCGGTGTCCCAACAGCAGCTTGAACTGAGCTCCTCACGCCAGCACGTACCCGCGTCTATTATTGACGCAGGCCATTCAGATGCGTGGATTTCCAGTGATAACATGAGCACTGACTTAAAGCTGCCTTGAATCACCTGCCTGCCTATGGAGAGAGAGCTCAGCCCCAGAGACCCCCCAGCCTGCTGGCTCCGAGGGCCATGTATGGGCCTGAGCCTCGCCCTGGCCTGTGTAGCCTCCTGCTCAGGCCCCTGGGGCCCTGCTCTGAGGGTCCTGGCAGGATGCTGCCTGGGCCGAGGGACGTGTTGGATGCCCAGGCCCCATGTGGGGAGCAGCAGGTGTGAGTGTGTGCATGCGTGCTCTTGTGTGTGCCCACACGTGTGTGCGCGTGTGCTCACGGTATGTGGTGGTGCTGTTGGAGGGAGAGAAGCTCTGGGACAGAAGACTGACCTGTGGTTTGGGACGCTGGGACAGGAGAATCGCGAGTTCAAAGCCAGCCTCAGCAACGGCAAGGCGCTAAGCAACTCAGTGAGACCCTGTCTCTACATAAAACACAAAATAGTGGCTCAGTGGTCGAGTGCCCCTGAGTTCAATCCCTGATACCAAAAAAAAAAAAAAAGGAAGCCTGACCTGCACTCAGCACCCAGCTTTGGGCGTGAGCCACACAGAACTGGCACAGCCCAGGAGGGACCAGAGGCCCCAGACCTGCCCGGTGGCCTTGCCTCTACTCACACAGCTCTGGGGCGCAGAGATCAGTCTTGAACAGCTTCGCTGAAAATTCTGAGAGCTGAAAACCAGTGTCTGGGGTGGTGCCTTACACAGTCTCTGAACGCAATGTCATTGTAAAGTGGGGCTCTGCAGAGCCGCCTGGGTATACAACAGGCCTCCACGCGATCACATGCCAATCACATGCCTGCCCCTTCCCTGGGCTTCCCTGGCTGCTAGGCCCGGGGTCCAAGGCCCTGTGTCCAACTTCTGTTCCTGCAGTGCTGGAAGCTCAGGCAGCCCTGGGCTGATAGGGTGGCCCAGAGAGGGACCTGGAGCATGATGGGGAGGAAAGCAGACCTGGGCTAGGGACAGCAGGCCCTGGGCACTCCAGACAGGGGATCTGTGGACAGATCCCGCAGGGAGGAGGCACGTGGGCCTTGGTCCCCGGGCTCTGTCTCAGCCTGGAAGCCTCCTGCTGTTTTTATTTCAATTACCTTTTCCAAGACAGGTTTAGCCTCATTAGCATATTCAAATACAGTCCATTATTATTTGAATTAGCTGTTAAGTAATTAGCTCTAATTGATGAACATTCCCCCCACTTCCCCACATATTTTTTGGTTATTTACATCCGCTTCTAACCAACAATTTTAGGTAATTACATGCCAGTCACTCTTCTATTTGCACACACACGCACTTCCTCCCGCGACAGGTTCAACCTCGCCTGCCTTTCAACCTCGCTCTCCCCTGGGGGGCCAGGGTGGGCGTGGGCAGGTCTGGGCAGGTCTGGGCAGGTGACTCCCACCTGGGCCTCCTGAGGGCTGCGCCTGGGGCCACACCCACAGCCCCACTCACCCTGCATGGACCTGCAAAGCCTTTGTCCTGCAGATGCCACCTCCCCTGGTCACTTGCCCTCCCCCACCCTGTGGCACCTCCCACACAGCCCTTCAGTGCCTTCACAAAGGGCTCAGAGTGGTGGCATCATGCCTGGGGCGGGGCCTTGTCCACAGGTGGTCACCACATCCACGCTGTGTGACCCTGGGGAAAAGGATCCTTCTCCCCAGCCTCAGTGTCTTATTTGTGAAATGGGGAAAGAGTGCTCCCTCCCCGCGAGGGAGAGTGGGATGGGAGGCATGGGCAGCTGCCTGGGGAGGAGGCACTGAATGAGTGAACAGCCCCCAGGAGTCTCAGCTACTTACCCCAGGCTAGGCCTTGGTCTGAGACTTCGGGTTCCTCTCTGTTTCCTCCTGCCTTGCTGGATGGTCTGATGTCCTGGCAAGCAGCAGGTGCCCTGGGGTGGGGAGGGACCTTCTGGGACAGCAATGCTGGTGAGTGGGCCCAGGGTCATTGTTTAGCCAGCCTGGCCTCCATCTCATGGAAGTCAAGGGAATCAGGGGACACAGGGAGCCTTGAATGTCCCCACTAGTCTGCTCCCAGAGCTTCCAGGCTGCAGCCCAGAAGTGGACCCCACCCCACCCGAAGCCCTGGGCTGTAGCAGACTGGCTGCAGATGGAACTGGCATGGTGACCACCTGCTGTTCCATGCCCCGCAGCCCAGCTGCTACCTCAGACCAGCTGCCTGTGCCTCTGTCTTGAGGACACATGCCTCCAAGCGTCAACCCCTGGTGCAGCAGGAAGTCCCTTGCTCGGTTGTCATCAAGGCACAGCAGTAAAGTGCACACGGGACCAGCATCTGGTGGCTCTGAGGGCAGGACCTTCCATAGACTGAGACCTCGGTGGATGTGTAGCTTCAGTCCTTTCCTCTGTCTCTCTGCAGTTGGCTCTGCCTTGGCGACCATTGGCCCAGCTGTCCGTCCTTCTGTGTCCTGAGGCCAGGAGAAGATGCCCGTGACCCCTGCAAGAAGGAGACTACTGGCTTGTACTCCTCAGCTGTGCCAGGTGGCTGACGGGCCCTGACCCACAGGTAAGGGACATTCTTGTTCATCATGTGCTGGACAAGGGGCAGGGCTACCTCCTAAGGGTCTGTGAGGCAGGTGCTGGGCTGGTATAGTCCTGGAAGGAGACGAGGCTGAGCCAAATGTCCTTCAGGAAAAAGTGTTGCTCAGGGACTGAGTCCTGGTCAGAGGTGCTGTCCCAACAGATGGACAAGGGCAGAGGGACTGCCTCAGGACTGGGTAAGAGTGGCTGGGGGTGTCAGGGAGCTGGAAAGGGTCCAAGTAGGAGGTGGCCTTGCTCAGGGCCTGTCACAATCCCCCCTGAGAAGCCAGGACAGCCTGAAATTGATGTGCATTTGAGGTGTGGCTTGGGTGACAAGGTTTATGTTGGCTTTATCCTGAACCTAAGGCAGGTTCTTACATGGAACACTGCCTCCAGGAGGGACGGGGGCTGGGGCTGAAGCCCATGTCCAATGATAGGCCAGGTGCTTTTGACCCCAGTGGTGATGTGTCTTCTGGGAGGCTCACCTGCAAGTGGCAGGTGGCTGGGTGGGCTCATTTCCTGCACTCCCCACAGGCTGCAGCTGTGCCTCTTCACAGGCTGCAGATGTACCTCTTCATGCAACTGTACTTTTGAATTCCTCCTGGAGGTCCTTGCTCACTCAGTTCTGGGACTCAGATTGAGCTCAGATGCAGGTGTGTTAGCTCAGTGTGTGGTCCCGCAGAGCTGTGTTGTCATACCTCATGTGACCAGGAGGAGGTGCTGTTGGAAAGCAATGTAGTACTCTTTTTTTTTTTTTTTCCACTGGGGATTGAACCCAGGGTCTCTCTACCACTGCACCACATCCCACTCAGCCCTTTTTATTTTTTATCTTGAGACTAAGTTGCCCAAGCTGGTTTTGAACGTAAGATCCTCTTGCCTCAGCCTCCCGAGTTGCTGGGATTACAGGTGTGCGCCACTGTGCCCAGCCAACAACACTTTTGAAAGTTTGGGTTTGAAGCTCTGGGTTTTCTCAGTGGGCTGCTTGCCTCTGCATTCAGGACCGGAAGGTTTCTGCGTTTTGCATTTGTTTAAAGTGATCAAGGGCCCACTCAAGGTCAGTTTTAAAGGACGGTGAGAGGAAGGTACTTAGAACTCTGTGGGGCTCTCTCTCTTGTCACATGGGGAACAGAGGCATCTCGTATGCTCCTAGGCATCTTCCTAGGCATGGCTTTTCTGCTGTGGTGAGATGGCCGCCAGACTTCTCAGGAAGACAGGTTGGACTTGGCTCCAGGGAGGGTCCCCGTGGACTTCGCTCCCCTCGCTCCTATGGTTAGAGAAGTTACTCAGGGGCCTCACGGGACTTGGCAGGGTGGGCTCCATGAGCAGCCTTGGGCCATCTCCAGTAGGAGAGGCCCTCAGGGTCAGCCATGCCACTCTCATGTTACAAGTGGGGAAACTGAGGCCCAGAGAGAGTCCCAGTGATTCAGTGTGGGGATGGGTCTCTGTCTCTGGCTCCCAGTCTTTCTCCTACACAAGGGTACAGGGAGGGCAGAGTGAGCAAGCATCAGCCCTGGTGCAGGCCACCAGAGTGTCACCTGGTGGGAGACCTACCCCTGCCTCAGCCGCCTTTCCTTCCCTCCACACGTCAGCGGGGACCTCTAAGCTGAGCGCTCCTCCCAGGGAGGACAGGGTGGTGAGCTGGCTCTGGGAGCATGCTTCTGTTCCAAGGCACCCCAAGACCAAACTTGTGCCTGGTGACACCCTGGGAGTCCCTGATTTCCGTTGGGCTGGTGATCAAGGAGGCCTCTTGGAGGAGGTGACCACCCTCCGAGAGGAACCCATACAGGAAAAGAAAGCAGCTGTACATAGGCCGAGGGGCTGGGGAGAGAGAAGGTGGGAGTGTCACTCAGGGACCGGCTCTGAATAGGGCTAGAGGCACCATGAATCCACCAGGTCCCTTCAGTCACCTTCAGACTCCAATGCAGCGCCTGCTAGACCCAGGTCCAGGCAGAGGGCAGGTGTGGGGACTCCTCTGCAGTCCAGGCTCTCAGGCAGACACAGACAGCAGGCACTCAGCGCCCCCTGTGCCATGACAGAAGCGGGGGCAGCAGCTCAGGCCACACTGGTCCCCTGAAGTCCCCACAGCATCCAGATAAACCCCATGCCACAGTGGGATGTGGCTGTAGCAGGAGACAGGACTGGTGGAATGTGGAAGTCAAGGGGGTGGGCAGCTGGGAGCTGCTGACCTCAGGCCAGTGGCTGGCCTCAGGCGAGATGGCACAGGCCAGCGAGATCCCAGCTCTGCCTGGCAGCACCGGCCTACCAGCCCTGGGCGCACAGCAGTCACTTCCCCTCTCCCACGCCCGCCCATCCATCTTCGAGGGTCACTGCAGTCAGACTGACCCCCCTCTGCTGACTTGGATGCGGGACGCTGGGCACGTCACTTTCCACTTTCAGCTGCTCGGTCTGCACAGTGGGGCTGGCTTGCCTCTCCTGCGAGGTGAGCATCGGTGGAATCAGGAGCTGCCTGGATGAGCGGGTGCTTGGGAGCCTGCCGTGGGCAGTGCCTGCCCCGAGCCTGGGCCGGGCACCCAGCCAGAGGCCCGCTGCTTCCCTGCCTCCCTGACCGCGCAGCGCTCTGCCCGGCCGGCCGCGGGCCACGGGTGCTGTGCGCCTCCTGAGCCTGGCAGGTGGCAGACGCTGAATAAACGTTTGTTGAATAGATGGATGGGACGCTTCCCAGCCCAGTCACCTAGCAAGGCAGGTGGCGAAGCAGATGGCCCTCGTGGCTCCCGCGACGGGGTCTGATGGAGGCGCGTGGTTCTGCCAGGGCTTCCTTAGGAACTTGGGGGTAGGACGCGCTGTTTCCGGGATCCCATCTAGATGCCTCGCTTTGTCATCAGTGAGTAAAGTTTCTGGGCTTCTGTCTCTCCTCCCCCTCCTCCTGGCACTGCGGCCTCGCCCCTGGAAGCTGCTTTCATTGAAGCGATGACTAAGAGTCCGGAGGGATGCTTCTGCATTCCAGTGACCCCAGGGGACCTTAAGTGGATGTGGGATGCCGGCATGTCACTTTCCACTTCCAGCTGCTCAGTCTGCACAGTGGGGCTGGTTTGCCTCGGCCTGGTGTGTCCAGCACCAAGGACAGAGGGACAAGCCACAGCATGAGAAACAGACAGACAGACAGGAGGAGTTGGGGTGTGGGTGGAGGTGGAGCCGGACTCTGTGGGCCTTGGTCTCCTCTGAGAAACAGGGGTGACACCACCCTGTCAGAGAGGCTGCAGAGCTGCCACTATGAGCTGGAGCAGTGTCCTGCGACTTGCCCAAGGCCACCAGCAAAGGCTCCCATGTCTACCCTGCAGCAGGCCCGGCTCCCTCCCACCTCCCAGGATAGCTGTTTTTCTACCCAGGGTGACAGGGCTGTGGTTGGCCTGTTGAGCCTGCTGTCCAGAGATCAGCTGGCAGCTGCAGAGCAAATAGCCCAGGCTAATTAGCAAAAGGTCACACCAGCTCCTGGAGCCCCCGCTTTTGAAGTCTTGCCTCACACAGGCAGGCTGGAAGGACCCTGGGACTTTGAGTTAGTGGCTTGGTGGCCAGGACAGCTTCAACCCCTGCCCACAGCTCATTGCCTAATTGCCCAGCCCACAACTGTGACCCTGGGCCTTCTAGAAATTCTCCAGCCCCAAGAGAATCCATTTCCCTCTCCAGGCTGGACAAACCCCCTGGACAGCAGAGATGCAGCCCCCAGAATGCAACGGGGCTGGTTTTGACCTTCACCCACACACCCCTGTGCCCAGGGCAGACGGCCAGGCGTCTCCCACCCCACCTCCCTGCTAGAGCATCCCCTCACAGACCCCTCCTCCCTTCCGACAGGTTCCAACAGCGTCTCTCTAAATCAATCTATTTTTTAAAAAAACTTAAATACATTTATTTTAAAAGGAAGCTTTATAGCACTACGCAAATTGCAAACAAGGCTCCCTTGCCATAAATAGAATTCATAATCATAAAAATAAATTCAGTGGAAAGAAAACAATGTTATTAAATTCTAGTTGGATGCTATAGCCCTGGGGGAGGCTCAGAGCCCAAGGCCTGCTATTGCTTTATTAAAAAAAAAAGGGAGAGAGAGAGAGAGAACAGCATGTGTACAGAGGTGTTCAAGACTCACCAATCCCAATATGAGACTTTCTTTTTGATGTAATCAGGAACATTGAAAAGAATTAAACTGAGAGTAACTTTCTAATAAAATGACCCAGCATTATTTTATACTTCGTCAATGAGGGATTGAATTTGACTGTGTAAGACAGAAACCCAACCACTATGTAGTTGAACCCCATGAGGGGTGGTTTATTTTTCTCATATAAACAGGGTGACAGGGGAGTTAATACACAGCCTTGGAAAGTTGTCAATGATTTAGGTTCTTTGTGCCTTCCTGTTGTATCATTGATAGCATTTTTTCTCATGGTCTCAAGGCGGCTGCTGCACTCCAACCATTGCATCTGTACCTCAGATGAGAAAGAGGTGGAGGAGGGGAGAGGCAAAAGATAAAGGAGTACGCCAGGCCAGCTAAGTCTGTTCCTTGTTATCAGGAAGACAACAGAGAGCCTGGAGCCCATTCTCTTGCCTACTAGGTCTGCTCACCAAACAGTTGATCTGTTTGCTGCACAGCTGCTTGGTGTCCACTAAGTGCCTCCTGGTACGCACAGGGCCGTGCTGGTATTTATGAGACGAATCACGGCATCCAGGGCCTCCCTGCCCCTAGCCGCGCCCTTCCCTCCACTCCACACTGCCACAAGTCCCCACCCAGGGCAGCACCTGCTTAAGTCTCTTCATGACCCCTCCCTGCAGACCCAGGAGCAGGAGCGTCCAGGTCCTGGCGCTGCCCTCTGGGCTGCCTGCAGGACGCGCCTGGGCCCCTCCCTCCCCCGCCCGTCTCAGGTCTGTTGGTCTTTCCATTTCTTCCTAGCATTTAAGTCCGGGGTTCCTGTGACGTCATCAGCAGGGACAGTGCCTGTAGCAGCTGTGGCCTTGCCTCGGCCAGGGACCCTACAGGGGTGTCACTACCACAGACCTTGTCCTTCAGCCTGGGCTGGCTCCTCACACACTTGGCCCTGCCACTGGCCTCTGGCCCTCTTCTTAGCACCCAGGGCAGGGGACCCGTCTGAGGCCCAGGTCTAAGCAGCTAAGTAAGCCCACTAAGCTATGTAGGCTCACTGCTAAGCAGCTGTTCCATCTGAGGCAAGTTCCTCAACCTCTCTGTGCTTGTCTTCCAGTGGGCTGGGACTGGGGCAGCTCTGGAGGGATCTCCTTGATTAAGTGAGCGGGTGGCACCGGAGCCCCTTCTGTGCCTTTTTTTGGGCTCTGCTCCCGTCCCCCTGCCTGGCATCCTGCCTTGGCCTCCGTAGGTATCCAGGTTCCCTGCTGCTGGTCCCACAACGTGGTGGTCCAGCGTCAGGCCTGAGCTCCCTGGGCCTGGGGCACCACCTGCAGCGCCAGCACCTATGTGGGGAGGCCTGGATGATGCCTGCGGTCCTTGCCGGCCGGGAGCCTCGGTGCCCAGCCCTGGCGGCCCCTCTGCGCTGCCTGGGCTGTGTCTGCAGGTGTCCGCGGCCCCAGGCCCCGCCCCTGTGCACACGCATGCGTGCTCATGTCCACTCGACTCCGTGGCCTGCCCTCCCCCACAGCCCTGGTGACTCACAGGGAGCCCGGCCCCCAGCCCCACCTCGAATTGTGGATCGCAGCCAAAGTGGGTCAGGGAGCAGGGAGGGGCGGGAGGCCGCGGGTGATGGGGGAGGAGCGGGAAGGGCAGGCTGGGCGGGAGGGGTTGGGGAAGCCGGCAGGCTCCTAGACGAGCGGAGCGAGCCCAGGGCTCAGAGCCCATCCTGCTTCCTGCCAGGACACGCAGGAGGGTGGGCAGAAGGGGTACTGGGCATCCTGAACACCTACTTTGTGCAGGTGCCTCACCTGAGCTTGCCCAGCTCACCTGAGTGGCATGGTGTGGGCAGGGCACCAGGGGCAGAGGCCGGGGCCCAGCAAGGGCTCCCAGTGGCCCCCGCAAAGCCCTGGCACCAGCAAGCCCTGCTCCAGGACGCTTAGCTGACTCTGAGTCTCTGAGCCGCCTGAGAGGGTGGAGGAGGCCGCAGGCACCTGCTGGGGACCCACTGTGTGCTCCACCCAGAAGGTGTGGGAAGCTGGATGCTGAAGACCTGGCCCCCACGGCCTGCCACACCTGCCACTCAGAGCTCACAGGCAGAGCCAGCTTCCAGGAGGGGAGAGGAGGCTGGAGGGAAGGCTGGAGGGACGAGAGGAGGACTCCCCAGGGTGAGAAGTGGTGTGAATGGTTGGGTCTCCACATCACGAGAGCAGAACAGCCAGCCAGAGGGCCATGGTGGGAGGAGGAAAGACAGATCCTGCCAAGGCAAGCTTGGGGGCCTTGGGGGCCGTGTTCAGCTTCTTCCCTTCCCTTCCCCTGGATATCTCCAGGTCCTGCTGAGCCTCCTCCCTTGTAACATTTTCCCTTAAGTGAGAAGTTCCTATTAAGACAAGCTGTTGAAACAAAGTCCTCCAAAAACATGCTGGTTTAAATAAGATAGAATTTTGTTTCTCATTTACAAAAAAACCCAGAGTTCTGTGGTCCAGGGCTGGTAGGGTGACTGCTCCCGTCACCTGTAGCTTCTATGTCTGCAACCAAAGTGGCTGCTCCAGTTCCCCCCATCACATCCTCATCTCAAGTAGGCGAGGAGCGTGCATGCCTGTTCTCTTTAAGGAAGTGATTTGACCTTGGAACATGGCAGCTCCATTTACATCCCAGTGGCTGGGCTTTGCCCCTGGGTCATTGCCCAGCTGCAAGGGCAGCTGGAAGTACAGTGTCTTTAGGCAGACCTGGCTTGACCTTTGGGCTTTACATTTAAAGGAAGAAGAAATGAAAACGGTGACCAAAGAGAGGTCTTAGCTTCACATTCTTGAACATTTTGAGCCTTAGGACTTTGAGGGAGGCCCATCAGCAGGCCTGGCCAGCGGGTGGGGAATGGGGCTGGGTGCCCTGGGTGCACTCCAAGGCCTCTCCGCAGCCTGGCCTGCCCTTGGCAGTCAGGAAGTCAGAGAAAATAAGCAGCACATTGCAAATGGGGAGGACCCGGGAGGGAGGCAACTGTATGTATAATTCAGCGTCCAAAACCACACTCTGCTATGAGCAGAAGGAAGCAGCATTAGTGGTCCCACTGAACGGCAGAGGCCAGGAGGCGCTGTCACCTGAGACCATTCTGCCCATGCTCTGGCTGGGGCAGCTGAGGCCCAGGCCGCATTAAAGCTAATGAGAGAGCAGGGGGAGGACTCCCGAAAGGCCTCCTGCTGCTCTGTTGGCTGATCGCCTCCTCTCTCGCTGGCATGGACCTTGGCTCTTTTTTTTTTTCTTCTTTTGGTACCGGGAATGAACCCAGGGCCACTAACCACTGAGCAACATCCCCAGCCCCCTTTAAATATTTTATTTAGAAACAGGGTCTTGTTGAGTTTCATAAGACCCTGTTACTAAGCCTCAGTTGCTGAGGCTAGATTTGAACTCGCTATCCTCCTGCCTCAGCCTCCCGAGCCACTGGGATTACAGGTGTGCACCACTGTGCCCGGCCTTGGACCTCGGCTCTGATCGCTGTGGCCTCCACTGGCAGAGGGTCCCAGCTGCCGGCTCATCTTCTCCTGAGTACTCCCACTCTGGGGCCAGATTTTGGACATCCTGAGGATTGGTGCCTCTGCACAGGGTTCCTGAACACGGCCCCACCAGAGCCAGGTTCTGCCAGGGTCCTTCAGATACCCCCATCCATGAGGAGCCCGCCTCTCAGAGATCGCAGCTCTGCAGCCCCACGGCCCTATCTGTGCATGGCCCTTGGCCCCACGGTGTGGCCGGCAGGAAGAGCCGTTCTCCACCGACACTGACTCCAGGCTGTCACTCCAGATCTCTGGGGTCTTTTTGAAACCAAAGGCAGCAAGACTTGGCTTCAAGCACTGAGATCAGGCCAGGAGCCAGCACCGGAAAGAGGGCCTCCTCGCCTCTCCCAATCTCTGCTTTCTCAGCCCAGAAACGAGCCCTTGCCGGCAGCACCATGGCAGGGTCCCCTCTGCACCAACGCTAGTGGAGCTGCCTCAGGCAGATGCCCCTTTTTGAACCCCACCCCAGTCCTCCCGGTGTAGAAGAGAGGAGGCCAGGACCCTGTAACCAGGGCCCGTCTGGACAGAGCCTGGGGCCTGAGCATGGGAAGACCTGCTGGGAAGAGGAAGAGGAGACCGGATGGGGCTCTCCCCCGCCCCGCCACCTCGATTTCTCCAGAAGGTTTCCCAAAGGTCCCCTGCCTCTGTATGCCAAGAGGCTGCGCCACCTCCAGAGCAGTCAGTGAGGCTCCTGAGCGCCCCCAGGCCCAGCGGAGGACCCTGAGGCTTGAACCCTGGAGTGGGCTGGAAGCCCCGGTGGAGGGAGCAGTCTCTGCACAGCCCTGGTTGTAGGGGTCCAGGGGACCCTTTGCAGGCATCCTGACCGGACCTGAGCGCCTGCAGCGCCGTCGAGCTTCTTAGCTTCTTAAAGGCCTTCCTGTCCCCGGTCACTGGCCCTGAGCTCCGTCCTCCCCTTCCTGGGCTGGACGCCCCTGCACGCTGTCTCTACTTGGTCCCCCTGAGGTGCCATGGCCGCTCACTGTCCAATGTGGAGCGAGGGTGGAGGGGACCTGGCCCAGGGCGGGACCCCGCTGCCCTGCTCACTGCCCCGTCCCTGCTCTCCCCTGTTTCTCTATCTGTGAAATGGGGACGAGCACACGACTCTCTGCTGTGTCACAGTGGGACATGTGCCAGCATGCATGACATCAAACACATAGCCGGGCACGGTGGCCGTGCCTGTGACCCCAGCTTAGCAATTTAGATAGACTTTGTCTCAAAAAAAAAAAAAAAATCAAACAATGAAAAGGGCCAGGGATGCAGCTCGGTGGTAGAGCACCCCGGGGTTCAATCCCTGTACCCCCACTCAAAAAAAAACCTCCAGAATATGACATGTGCTAAGTTAGCTCATGTCACCAGGGCAGCTCAGCCTGTGAGGCAGCCGCTGGCTTTCCGACAGGCGGGTGGAGGATGGAGAGATTTAGCCACTTGCCCGAGGCCCTTGTCTGCTGAGTGGCAAATTGGGTCTGCCTGTCTGCAGGGCCCAGGCTGCTGACCCTCTCTCCAGTGCCCCTAGATGGATACGAGGGGGGCCCAGGTGTGGGGCCAGCGTCTTGGCCTCCCCCTGGCCACCTGCCCTGAACTGTACCTGGGGAGGCACACAGGGGTCACCAGGGAGAGGAATCAGCAGATCAGCCCCAACCTGGTTCTGCCTCAACCTTGCTGTGTGGCTCAGGGAAAGTCCCTCTCCCTCTCTGGGCCTAGCCTGTGGGTGCAAGAGGCTGACGGGGAGGTGACTCCCTGGGCATGCTGGGAGGCTCTCTGGCGAGGCGCAGTGGAAGCTGCTGATGGGGCCTCCTTCTCATGTGCTGACGTTTCCAGCTCCTCGTGGATGGTGAAGATGGGGCCAGCACAGGCCCCAGGGTGCACCTGCCACCTGCCGTGACTCCCATTCTGACCCTTGGGTATTTCCTGCTCAGGCTAGGGGACATGAGAGGGACAGGCTGCCCCACCCATCAGAAGCTGGCCATGGACCCTGCCTGAGACACACAGAAGCCCTGGGAAGGGAGGAGGCCTGAGCTCCAGCCTCGCTGCCCAGCCCTGGGATTCTGAGTGTCCTGTCCCCTGTCCCCACCTTCCCTCTGTGCAGTGGGGCTCTGCGTCACTCTGTCAAAGGCCCTGGGCTCCAGGAGTTGAAGCTCTGGAGCTGGTGTGTCCTGCCCTCTGTGGCTCCCAAGGACTGGGCAAGCTCAGCCCGACCATGGGCTGGGCCCAGCTGTGCTCCCAGCAGGGGGGACTGGCCTCCGTGAACACGGATGTCTGGGCCCACCCTAGACCTACTGGACCCCAGAGTCGGGTCTTGGAAGCCCCGTGCTTGAAAGCTTCTGGGAGAGTCTCCCAATTTAGGGGCCATGTTTTAGTTTTAGCCCCCGCCCCATGCTAAAGTGCCCCCTCTAGGTCCTGCTGTCCTCCCATACCTCCAGTGACAGGGCGCTCTGTCCCAAGCTGTAGCCCGATCCTCTTCAAAATCCTTTAACATGTGCTATAAAAGATTCACGACATCTCAAATATTTAAGGAATCCCTAATAAATATTTCACTAATTCTAAAATATTTAATATGATCAAAGGTATAAGGAATAATACAATGAATACCTGAACACTGACCCCTCCCGGGGCAAAACCGATCCCTGTACACTGGGAGCTCCCTGGGTACCGGCTCAGATCCCCTCCCCCTCCCCAACTTTCTTCAAGTTTTTTTTTTTGGTACCAGGGATTGAACTCAGGGACACTTAACCGCTGAGACACATCCCCAGTCCTTATTTTTTGGTGTGTATTTTTTATTTAGAGACAAAGTCTCACTGAGTTGCTTAGGGCCTCACTAAGATGCTGAGGCCGGCTTTGAACTCAAGATCCCCCTGCCTCAGCCTCCTACGATGCTGGGATTATAGGCATGCACCACTATACCTGGCTGCTTCAATTTTTTAATCGTGACAAAATACATATAGCGTAAACCTTAACATCTGAACCATTTTTAGGCATACAGTTCAGTAGTATTATGCTTATTCACATAGCTGTGAAAGATCTTGTTTTCATCTTGATCTCCCTCCTCTTTGTTCCTAAACTTTGTGATGATTATTCTTACACTTTTTTATGTTTTGAATAAATTTGTGTGAGATCCAACACAGTACAGCATTCACAAATCCAGAGGCTTTAAATTTGGGGACAGTTTGGCAGGGGTTTGGGTTGGCCTACCTTGCAACTGGACGGTGTATTCTTTTCCACTGCTGTATAGTACTTCACAGAGCATATGCTCCATGGTGCTTCAGTCTCTTGTCCTGAGGACATCTGTTGTCATGATAAGCTATGCTGCTATGTATGTACATCCTCAGATATCTCTCACAGCTCCTGCAGGGATATACCCAGGCTAGGATGGGGCTCATGAGCGTGTACATCTTAACTTTGCGAGGTGTTACTTGACTGTTGTGTGGTGGGTGTGCACTGGGCTATACTCACCAGAGAAGTCACTGTCCGCCCACAGCCTGGGCACTTCTGCACACTCATCCTGCAGACAGGCTCCGCACTCCCTCCCTCTCCTCATGAGCTGTCCTGTCCCCCACTGGGGGGATGTGCCTACCACTGGCGGGCCACGTGACCTAAGGTTATCCCTGGGGCTCTCTGCCAGGCTGCTTGGGCTTGACCCCCGGGCCCCTGCGGCACGCGGGACTGTGGCTAATTAACTGGCATTTCAGTGCCTTCATAACGCAGGAACCATGGCATTAGTGCCCAGGGTGATTATCATGTCAAATATTTGGTTACACGTGAAGCTCTCACAACAGTGTCTGGTGCACAGCGGGTGCAATGGCCTCTGTCCTCTCCCCGACGTCTGGGACCAAGCTCTTAAGGGGGCCGAGCAGGCTGAATGGAGCAGGCGCCACCTCCCTTGCTCTGCCTGGCACATCTCTCCAGCCCGCTGCGTCACCCTCTCAGGTGGCCCCGTCACCACTGACCCTGCCTTTGTCTTTCTCTTCCCTGTGGGTGACGTGGAGCAGCACCCTCCGTGGACCGCCATGTGCGCGGGTTCTGCCTGTGTGGCTTGGGTGGGTTTGAGCCACAGTCCAGCTGCAGGGGCCCGGGGGTCAAGCCCAAGGGAGTCTGGGGTTCTGACTTGCCCCGGCTCTCAGAGTGGGTGCAAACTGCTGCTCGCCGTGGGGAGCTGGTGGGGACGCAGCCCCCAGGCCCCCCAGGCCCCCCAGGGGCCTCTGTCTCTGGAACAGCTGGCACACGTACAGGGCTGGCCAGAGCCTTGCTGGAGGCTAGGTCCCCCAAGTGTCCACCTTTGCATGGGGCATCAGAGAGGACGGGTGTGTCCTGCCTGGGTCTTCTCACCCCTGCCACGACTTCTTATGGAGACTAAGGTCACAGGTCAAGATCCCCCCCATCTTTCAGCCAGCGCTTCATCCCTGGGGCACCGGGGTGAGGGAGACAGGCCTTTACTCTGGCCAGGGCGTCTCCCCAGGGCTGCCTAGGGCTGGTTTTCTCGTTGCTCTTTCCCAGGAGAGCGGCTAGAGGGGGCTGCATCTTAGTGGCCAGGGACCCTCCTAGGGATGGCCCCAGGCTGTCTCCCGGCCCCTGATGGGGCTTCTGTCCATTTCCCTGGACACTTGCTGACTCCACCCCTTTCCTGGGTTCCGCCCACCTGGAGGCTTAGCCTCCTCGGCCAGTCTGTCCCCCCGCCCCCGCTGGACACCTGAGCCCAGGAAGGGCCCCTCTCCACCTGTTCCAGGGAGGCCCTGAGAGGGCTGAGGTCCAGCCTGCCCTGGACTCCCTGGACCCTGGGCTGGCAGGAGGAGGCAGGGCCCTCTGCGGGCTCCCTGCTCTGCCTCTGCACCTCTGCCCTCCCGTACCCCTGCTTTGCACCCTTTCTGCCCCCAGTCTCCCCTGCACCCATCCCCCTGGCTGGAGCACCAGGCCCTGCGCAGGAGCCCCGGTCTGCCAGCCTCTTCCCCAAGGGGTTCCATGATACAAGGTGTGTCCTCTTCCAGATCAATCCATCCTGTGGCCTTTCAGCTGTAATTAGTGTTTGCCGTTATTAGAGTGAGTTTTTATAGACTCTGGGAGCCCAGGGGGACTCACGGGCTGGCCTGGGTGGGCAGGGGCAGCTGCCAGACTGCACCATGTCCTTCCCCAAGGACGCTGCTGCTCCCCTGGTCCTGTGGCACCTGCTGGTCTTTGCTCACACCCACCTTTTCTCCCAGCCCCCAGCCCCTCTGTCACCAAGGAGAACCCAGGTGGCTTGCAGGGCTCTCACGTGCACTGTGCAAATGCCCGCTTTCCTGAGACCCCTCGATGGACCTGCAGGGCAACATCACTGTTCCCCTTTCCAGGACAAGGAAGCAGAGACCGAGAAAGAGCGAGTGCTCTGCTGGCACCAGGATGCGGTACAAGGTCTGTCCCCACCCACAGGTCCAGTGGGACATGCTGTGCTGGCCACAGTGAGCCCCTGTGTCCACAGCTGCCTGGTGTCTCATGCTCACATGCCATCAGTGACCATCAATGGCCCCACTTGTCAGAAAAATAAACTGAGTGTCGGGCGTGGTGGTGCATGCCTATAATCCCAGCGGCTTGGGAGGCTGAGGCAGGAGGATCATGAGTTCAAGGCCAGCCTCAGCAAGTTGGCAAGTCCCTGAGAAACAGCAAGATTCTGTCTCAAAATAAAATACAAAAAAAGGGCTGAGAATGTGGCTCAGTGGTTGAGCACTCCTGGGTTTAATCCTCAGTACCACCCCCGCCCCCGTGAAAAAACTGAAGTTCAGAGTTTAGAAAGTTCCACAAAATCCCCCAGCCGGTAGGCAGTGCCAGGAGGCCAGCAAGGTCCAACGCCCCAGTCTCAGGCTCCTGCCCTGTGAGGTGGG
The DNA here is from genome assembly GCA_028644305.1 of Xerus rutilus. Classification (NCBI taxonomy): domain Eukaryota; kingdom Metazoa; phylum Chordata; class Mammalia; order Rodentia; family Sciuridae; genus Xerus; species Xerus rutilus. The sequence continues at coordinate 13,041,692 of CM053415.1, read as the reverse complement.
CGCTGGACAACTGTCCCTGACCCCAAACCCAGAGCCCTCTGCGCTCATGGGTCCTCCCTGTGATTCTCAGGCAGGGCCACTTCAGACAGATGGGGAAGGGGCCTTTGGGGGAGCAGGCGTCACCAGCTGCCCCTCTCACTTAGTGCTTGCTGACATGGACCTGCTACTCACACTTGCCGTTCTAGGCTGGCCTTTGCGAGGCAGGTGCCCAGGGGCTTCTGTGACATCTGCTCTGCTCAGTCCAGGCTTCTTCACTCCCAAGCCAGCGCCCAGGCCCAGGTCCTCTTTATAGATGACACCGCATCTGGAGATGTCCCCACCCTGGGGCCACAGCATCTCACAACGTGATGTTGGGAAGCCAATTCGGTCCAGGAGGCCATTAGTGGACACAGTGCTGCCTCCGCCAGGGCTGGTCAAGACAGTCCCCAGGCAGAGGGTCCAAGGTGGTAGAGACTGACCCCAGCTCTGGCGGAGGAGGGCGGGGGAAGGAGAGGCAAGATGGCATTTTTTGATGAACAGCAGGAGATGAAGTTGAAGCCACTGTTCAGGAATCAGATCGGCTGGGCAGCCCTGCCTCGGGCCTCTCCACTGCCCATACTGCTCTCAGGATGGATGTCCTGTGGGGGCTGGGGCGGGGTCTTTTCCTCATTTTGCATTTTCTATTGCAATGTCCCCAACATCTATTGCAATATCCATCAGTCCCCGCGTGGATGACCTGGAACACATCGGCAGGCCCTAGGTGGGGGCATCAAGGACAGTCTCCAGGCCTATCCTCCATGGCCCTCAGCTGCCCCTACTGGGTAGCCCTGTTCTCCAGGATGGCAGCTCAAAATCCACCAAGTAAGATGCCTTCTGAGCCATTGCGGGTGTTCCCAGAGGAGATGGCTTTGCCCTACCGTGAGCGAACCCTGAATCACAAAAACCCAGAAGGCATGAAGGACAAATTGGGTGACCTCCCACTGTGGAGGATGACCATTCATTGACAAAGTGGCTCACAGTGCTGCCTACCTGGCTTTGTGGAGCTCACCATTGTGAATGGGCCTCATGCCCCTGGAGCCCGGGGGTCCCCAACCAAAGCATCGCTTGGATGAGCTGGTGGCCACTGTCTGGATGCGAGAGTGACTCTGGCCCCCAAAGACGTCCAGGAAATGAAACCCCACAGCAATCTTACCTGCAAATATTGAATCAAAAGTCCTCAACAAGACACAAGCAAATCCAATTCTGCAGAATATTAAGAGAGATAATCTGCCATGATTATGTAGGATTTATACAAAGAATTCAAAGATGGCTTAATATTAGAGGAATCTATTAATATAATACATGGTATCAGCAGGTCATCCAGAATGTCGCATTGATAAATGACAAAAGGTATTTGACAAAATCCAATGCCAAGTTCTGACTTTAAAGTAACTGCTAAAAATAGACCTAGAAAGGTACTTTTTTTATCACGTTAAAGAATCTGTCTCAGTGTAACAGCCAGTCTCATTCTACATGATGACATTTTTAATGATTCTCATTCAAAAACTTCGATTAAAAAAGCAGTGCTTTTCTTATTGTCCAGAAACGCAGGACAAAGCAATAAGACACGAAACAGGATTAAACTGCATGTCTCTAGGAAAGAATTGCAATTATTTGCAGCCAGTATGCTTTGAGGCCCTAGAGATCCCAGAGAACCGACAGAGGAAATAATTTAATATGAGAATTTAATATGAAGGTGCCAGGTTGGATATAAAACAAACATGATACAAATCAATAATTTTCATTTGTACTAAGAACAACTAGTTGGAACGCATAATAAAATCAACAGTCCCCACTCACAATGGCAACAATAAAAGAACAACCAAAACCCCCCCCAAGGAATTCTCCGGAATAAATTTACAAGAAAAATTTAGGATCATTATGAAGAACTCTATAAAGTTTTCCTGAGAGACCTAAGAGAAAGCAAGAAGTCCGCAGTGTGCTATGCTGGCATCTTGCCTGAAAATTATTCTGGAATTAATTTGCAGGTTCAATGCCATCCCATCAGCAACCGGGTGGCCAGTTTTGAAAAGCGAGAGAAAAATTGTTCTAAAGTTTCCTTTGGAAGAACATTCAAGCTAAACAATCAAAGAAAACAGGTAAAGGGAGGACAGAGGGTCTTACCAGGTGATTATAGTCTCCGTGATGGAAATGTCCCTTTCAGGGAGGGAGGTGGGGGAGGGGCTGCCCCAGGAAAGCTCAGCGTCACTGCGTGTCACTGCATGTCACTGGCAGCCCTGCTGTGCAGGGCTTGTGAAGCCATCTGCTTGCTCTGGGCCTGAGAAGGGAATACCAGAAGGGAATACCATTCCTCTTGCCACCAGCTTCCAGTCTAGAAGACTCGAGATGAAGAAAGGAATCAGATCTTTGCAGTCTTAACTGGTCACAGCTGGGCTTTGTGGGAACCAAGGGCCGCCCAGCCCCAGCCTGCTGTCCAAGCACAGACCAGCATTCAGCAGAGACTGGGTGGGTGGTAGGATGAGTTGACATTCCAGGCACCTGAGACAGCATCTTTGAGAAAACACTAGAAACCCAGGTGGAGCGTCCTTACACATGGGAGGGTGAGAGACGCGAGGACCATCGTCAAGGCGTCTACGAGGTGTGGACTCTCTTGAGAGCACTGGGGAGCCGTGGAGGGAGGAGGGAGAGGTTGGAGCCTCACAAATCAACCAAAGGGAATTGATTATTCAATAGATGGTGTCAGGACAATTTGTTGCCTGCTTGGGGGAGGGGAGGAAATCAATTTTGATCCTTCTTTACACCAGAGAAATACATTCCAGGTGGATTGAATGTTAAATGTGAGAATTCAGACTGTAAAGGCGCTGGCAGCTACGCGGGTGTCTGGTCTCAGGGCGGCTCGGAGACCCCCAGGCTGCCTGCCAGCGGAAGGATTGTCTGTGGCAGACAGGGACAGTGAGGGTCCTGAGGCCCAGAGCTGCCCTTCCTGCAGAAGCCTCTCTCCTGAGTGGCATCTGAGGCCTTTCGAGTGGGGACAGGGTGAGAGGTCACTTTGGGAAAAGACCATGTGACATGCACTTTAGTTTTCACAGCTCAGGGGACCCGGGTGGGGCTCCTTGTAGATGAGTCCTTGGTGCAGAGCTCCTGACGGGTGGCTGTGGGGGGACTTGATGTGGCATATGAGAAGGCTGGTGGCCAAGGAGCCTCCTGGAGGGATGGGGCATCTCCGGTGCCAGTGTCTCAGACCCTGGCTGTGGGAGTCATGGATACTGTCACAGCTAGACATTCAGGATCCCTGGGCAGGAGGTGCTGTGTCCTAGAAACCCCGGAGAGGGGACCAAGCTCTCGGCAGCCATCAGGAGCATTTCCAGACTTTGGTTGCTGAGGGACAGTGACTGTTGCTGCCTGGCCTGGTCCTCCTCGTCCTCCTGGGGCTCCATTTCCACCCTGCGTGGGAAGTTCATCCCAGGGCACTAACAGGTGCCAGCTTCACTGCTGATGCCCCTCAGGCCAGCCCCGGGTGGTGCCCCAGGTGCTATTTTATCTCCCTTATTGATGTAACATGTGAGGGCTAATTGCTCATTCATAACCCCTGCTCAAAACCGCACCCACGATCTTTAGCACAATTCACAGCAGCCCTGAAGTGTGCACTGATTGAAGTCACGGAGACGGTGGTGTAGGGCAGGACGGTGGTGTGTGAGGGGTCCCTCCTCTCCCCGTGAGGGGCTTGCAAACAGTCACTGCATCTGTGTGCCTGGCCTGGGCTGGGGGGATAGACCCAGGAAGCTGGACTCAGGTTCTTCAATGGGCTCATCCACCTCTTACTATGAGATCCTGCTGTCCTGCCAGGCTGGGGTCAGAGCTCAGAACTGGGACAAAATCCTCAAGCTCAGGATAATCAGAAAGGGCTTCCCAGAATTCAGGGGCTCTTGGAGGTCAGAGTACTACTAGGAAGAGAATAGCAGATCTCCGTCTTCAGTCTCAGACCAGCCATCCCTCAAAACAACTGGAGAGATTCAGGTCAGACTAAAGATAGAACTTCCTGGCTGCCAGGGTTAGAAGGGTGTGGTGGGACAGTGCCAGGTATGCATTGGACACCTAGACCCATGCTTGGCTTAAGTGTTTTCCAATGGCAAGGGGTGCACCTGTGTTCCTGGAGAGGGTCACATGCCATCCCTTGTCTCCAGGGGAGACGGTAACATGCCTTCTCTCATCTCCAGGGGCCAGCCAGGCACCCTCCTCCCCGCCGCCCTGCCAGCGCCTGAGCGGGGAGCCATTGCAAAGTGATTTCTCCCTCCAACGGTGCCATACATCATGTTTTTTAATTTAAAAAGATGCCCGGTGGAAGCTCAACAGACCATTAAATGTTTGGGTCCCTAATTAACTTCCAAGCAGCCTGGAGCTGCCGGACCTGCAGGGAGGAGGGGTGGAGGGAGCCTTCCTGGTGAGGAGCGGGGACCAGGGCTGCAAGGGACTTGGGGATGCTCACACCACAGCACAGGCCCAGCTTGGTCTCAGGCTCCAAGCTCCCTCTGGGGATGCAGGGCAAGGCAGGAATCTCCATTTCTAGCAGGTTGCCTGGTGGGCTCTGTGGCTGGCCTTCCTCTGAGCCTTTGTTTCCTTGCCTGTCTATGCGGGTGACCCGTATCTGTCTCTCTGGAACTCTGTGGGCTTAGGTATCCAGTAAGCACTCAGTACGTGCAGACCATGTAGGAAACGAGGCTCCCTCTGTTTACACCCTTGAGTGTTCCTGCTCTGAGCAGGTGGGGCAGGCCCTGAGGTTTGCAGAGGTCATGGGACGCCTCTTCAAGCATCCATGGAGACTTTCTCTGGTGACCCAAGTCTTACAGGAGAGTGTGTTGCGAGTAGTGGTCCCTTCAACCTTCCCCCAGCCTCCTAGAGGACAAGGTCAGGGCCAACTGAGGTCCAGTGCATGTCCGATGTGACCCTGTGGCCAAGTCCTAGGAGCCAGACCTGCTGATTCAGCGCTCCTGGATGCTGGGCAGGCCTGACCCAGAGCCAAGCCCCAGGGACAACAGGGGAGCAAGAAGGTCAGTCTTTGGAGGGTGTGAGGAAGCCCCCAGATCAGGGAGAGCCCTCCTGGGGCCTCTCCATGTGGGCAGCTGGGATGGCAGCCATGCTGCTCCAGAGGGCGGCTCCATCTACCCATGCTCCCTTCCTCCACGGCCCAGGGCCAAGGGGCAACTGGAGATGTTGGAGATGAATGCCCACAGAGAACACCTGTGCCAGGCAACTGCCGAAGCCTTAAGTAATTGGCCATGTACCCCGACCAAAACCCTGGGAGGGAAAGGCCATAATGGTCTCCATTTGATAGATAGGCTCAGAGAGGGTGAGTGAATTGTCCAAGGTCACACAGCCAGAGCATGGCAAAGCCAACATTCACGCTCTGGCCTGAGATGGTCCTGTGCCTCTTAACGCAGCAGGGGTCCGGCCGGCCCCCACCTGCTCTTGACTCACCCAGGTTGGTGCAGCCTGAGGCCACTGCTGCCCTGACATGCCCATCACACCCCCGTGGGCTCTGCGGCAGAGCCCAGGGAGACCGTTCTGGCGAGAGCCACGCTGCAGAGGCAGGCAAGCATTAGCAGTAAACATGATCTATCGGCAAAACATTGGAACGGTGAAAAGTTATCAATCTATAACTTTCCGCCCATCTCCCCACCTCCCCATGCCTGGCCCTTGGCCCACGTCTTCCCTGGAGGTGGAAAGAAAGTCCATCAGCAAATGCCCGGTCTAGCCCTGGCCCCAGCCCCAGACCAGCCCAGCGCCGGCCTCGCGTCTGGCTAAATGATCGAGGAGAGGAACGATATTTTTAGACAGATGTGCTCTGTCCCAGCACGGCGGCTGCGATTATGCAAATCCGGTCATAAGAAGTTTAAAAGCCCGGAAACACCATATTTCTTTATTTCATTAGCGGCGACAGGCCACAGAGTTGATGTGACAGAGGGAACTTGGTGCTAGCCTTATGCACTGTCCCCATTGTCCCCTGGTTGACAGAGGTACTCTCAGCATGGGCATAGTGTGGGTGAGCATGTGTGGCCGGGAGGCGTTGGTGTGAGTCTGTGTCAGGCACACGTGTGTGAAGGTGTATTTGTGTATGCACATGTTGCGGGGAGGTGGGTCAGGAGGCATCAAAGGGCACTGGACAGACAGACTTGGTCCTGGACTTCTCATCACAGAGTCCCCAGAGATACCTGGTTCAGTGATTTGGGGCAGGAACCTGGGGCCTGGGGGTAGGAATTGGGGGAGATCCTCTGCTTCTGGGGCCGCTGCCCATTCTCCCTGTAGCCCCCGGCTGGAGGGGAACAGCCTGTCCACCATGCAACACAGATGGCCTGGGGACAAGATGGGATCAAAGTTCAGGCTCCTCTCCTGGCACTTAAGGCCCTTCTGCCTGGCTCCAGTGTCCCTGCAGCAGGGTGTCCCGCACACCACTACCCGCACCCTGGACACCCCACAGTCCCCGGAGAGAGGCCTTCTGGAGTTCAGCTGCCTGCCTCCTGCTCCCCGTCTGGCACCCTCCTGCCTGGGATGCCCTCACCCCTCTTCCCTGCTTAACAGACTCCTGCTCAGTTGCCAGCACCTCCTGCGATCCTGCCAGGCCTCCCCAAATGAGCCCAGGCCTCCTCTTTCCTGTTGGCTTCGCCTTCCTGGCCCATGAGTCTTTCAGGGGCCGCGTTGTTCCTGGTTTTTGTTTTGTTTGTTTTAATTGGCACTAGGGATTGAATCCAGGGCCACTCTACCACGGAGCGACATCTCCAGTCCTCTGTATTTTTTTTTAATTTTGAGACAGGGTCTCCCTAAGTTGCTCAGAGTCTCACTAAGTTGCTGAGGCTGGCCTTGAATTTGCGATCTTGCCTCAGCCTCCTGTAGCTGGGATTACAGGTGCGCGCCACCACACCCGGCAGCCCCACTGTTCCTAAACGTTGTGCCTGGCCACCCATCTGCGGTGGAAAATGTCAAATGTGGTTAGAGTGTAACCAAGGGGCTGTTCTGCTGCCCAGCCTCATCAGCAAGGCAGGTGCGGTCTGACTGGCTTGGGCCCCACATGCCAGGGGCGTCCGTGTGGTATTGAGTGTTTCCTGCCGTCTGTGGTGAGCTGGCTCTACTCTAGGAGCGTACCATGTCCCCACCACCCACTCAGGTGAGGGTGCTTTAGGGAAGTCAGATTTGTTTCCTTCCCAGGGTCTTTTAAACGTTCCCGCCATGTGCAAGATTCTAACTGGTCAGTTGTCCCCCCGGGGATGTGGCATCTTTTACAGTCTCCACCCAGGATAGGCAGCCCTGCCCCTCGGCTCCCAGCTCTAGTGGGAACACCTGTGGTGACGGGGGGGGGGGGGGGGGGGGGAGCAGTGTTTCTCCTTCCCAGGACTATTTGGACAGAGCTCCTCTCTAGGTCCCCTGGAGCATCCCTTTCTGGAGGGCCCAGCGATGGTTCCCACCCCAGCCCCCCATCCTCCGGGCTGAGTCTGGCCTCCAAAACCTGACCTCAGGGTTCCGCCTCTGCCCCAGGTCAGCACAGCATTTGCAGAGTGGGGAGTGTCAGCATTGTAACCACAAGGAACAAGGCCACCTGGGGAGCATTAGGGGAGGATTCTGAGGACAACTGGGCTCCAAGGACAGCCAGAGGACCCAGCAGTGGGGACAGGAGTGGCCGATCTGAAGCTTGGAGCAGACGGGTACCTGGGCCAAGTGCTGCCCAGGGCTGAGCAAGATAAAGATGGGAGCGTGCCCTTTGAACATGGCAGGAGGAGGTGGCCAGCAACCCTGATGGGAATGGGCTCCAGAGCTGCAGGGGGTCGGGTAGACGCTGGACAGGAAGGGCTGAGGAAAGACGAAGTGAGGAGACAGGGCGGAACCTGCTGGCCTCTCTTTCAGGAAAATTTGCTGTTAAGGGGAAGGGAGCAGGGTAAGGGTGGAGGTTCAAGCTCAGTCAGTTGTTTTGACAGAAGGTTCTAGAACTATGCAGTCCAACACCGCAGCTACTGGCCACATTTCTGGTGCTTGTAGCCACATGTGGCCAGTGGTGGCTCAGCTGGACAGCACACACGGAGCTTCTGCGTGTGACACGTGGCACAGGGGAATGCCTGTCTGGGACAGGGTGCCGCAGAGGGAAGACGGCGTCACGGGGACCCGAGGTGGCACCCTCCACGTCTCCTGAAGCCTGAGGCATGGAGGAGACAGTGCAGCAGGTGGAAGGAAAGGACCACCCACCCCTCCAGGAGCTGCAGTCACCACGGCCCAGGGGGACCTGTGGGACCCTCAGTCTGGAGTGGCAGGCAGGCTGAGGGGAGCAGGGCTGTGGCCTGGCCCTGCACGGGCTGCGCACCCACCCCCGGCCAGCCAGGCCTGGCACTCTACCATAGCAACGGCAGTTTGATGAGTGAGAACCTGAGCCCAGAGGGAAGGGACAGGAGGGGTCAGTGAGGGGTGCCCAAGGCAAGGGAGGCGTCGGGCAAATGAGGGAATCACAGAGCCTGTGAGGGAGCAAGGGGGCCTGGCCAGACGAGGGTCTGTTCAGAACCTGCCCAGGCCACCTGGCCTGTCCCTGCGGCAGCTGTTCTTGGTGTAAGGATGTGGATTCCGTCCTCAGGGCCCCCAGACCCGTGGAGGGGGGCATGCTTTCCTGGGTCTCCGGGGTGGAGACGTCAGGCCTACGAGGTAGCCGCTCAGCTGGCCCCCTCCCTCCAGTCCCTGACACGGGGAGCCTCAGAGCTGATTCACCGTGTGACCTCGGACAGGTCCTTCTTTTGTGGCCTCAGTTTCCCCCTCTATAAAATGAGGTGTAGAAGAACTTTGGGGTCTTTTCAAGGCTGAGGTTGTGGGGCCATAGAAGGACAAAGGCCAAGCTTCTGGCCACATGGGGGCACAGCCACCAGATTCACGCCCTAGCCCAGCACATCTGTGCCTGGGAGGTTTGGTGACAAGTCCAGGTGGGGCAGGTGCACAAGCTGGCAAAAGCCAGGCATGGTGGTGCACGCCTATAATCCCAGCAACTCGGGAGTCTGAGGGAGAAGATTGTAAGTTCAAAGCCAGCCTCAGCACTTAACAAGGCCCTAAGCAACTAAGCAAGACCCTGTCTCAAAATAAAAAATTTAAACAATGTGTGTGTGAGGGAGGGTGGAAGGCCAGGATGTGGCTCAGTGGTTAAGCACCTTGGGTTCAATCCCCAGCACCAAAAAAAAAAAAAAAAACTAGCAAAAGCTGGAAACCAGGCTGCCTCCCCCATCACACAAGCCATCCGAGCCTGCTGGAGGAGGCCGCGGGGCGGGGAGGAAGGGGAGACTCTCAGTGGCTTGAATAGACACACAGACTCTTACACTGCCACATGGAGGCCAGAGGGGTAGGACGGGGAGTCCCTAGCAGGGGCTGCTGCAACTCCTGGTCATGTTCCAACCTGTGTGTAGGTGGATGTGTGGATGTGGACCCGCATGTAGGAAGGTGCCCTTGTGCAAACATGCACCTGGCCGACACTCACGTGTGCAGGCCCACAGGCGTGAACCCCTGTGCCTGCAGCCCGGCCCCCAGAGCCCTCGTTGCGGGAGGCGCGCGGCACCTGTGATAGGGCTCTTCAGACCCTGTAATCCTCCTTAGCTTGACTTTGGGTTATTTTGAGAAAGAGATTAAGGTGATTACGATGCATTGCTGGGGCGCCACATTTCCTAGTTGGGCCTGCAGCAGCGCTGAGCACCCCCTTCTGGAAGCCTGGGGGCAGTCCTGTGCTTTCCCAGCCCCTACCCGACACCCTCTACCTCTGCTGGGCCCTCGGGAGGCCCAGGCGACACAGACCACAGGTTGGCACAGGTTCCTGGGCATCATGGGTGGACGGAGCCTGGTGGGGAGGGAGGTGGTGCCCTCAGGGTGCAGGCCACAGGTACCCTGTGCTGTGCAATGCTGGAGACGACAGTGGTGACAGAGATGAGCCCTCAGTCCTTCCTGAACGACACTAAGCTCCCCTGCGACCGGGTTTTACATCATCAGCCTTGTGCAGGCTTCCCTTGCAGGATCCCTGGCTTGGGGAGCCATACCCAAGCAGACTCCATCCTGCTGAGCCATTCCTGACCTCAGGCGTCCAGGTTTGGCTGGGCCCGGACTTGAGGTCAGCTCCTTGGCCTGCCAGGACCTCTCTGCAGCCCCCAGCCCCTCTGATCTCTCCCCGTCTTTAGATCAGAAATAGCCTCTTCCCAGGAGCTAGATCAAAATTGTTCTTTATGAAGTTTCCAAAGAGGGGAAAATCCATTTCACATCATTATATTTTTTTCTCCTAATTTGAACCGCCTCAGTGCGGGCTAGTTGCAGACGTCAATATCGGTGAAATACACTCGGCTGGCTGCCCGCCAGGCCAGAGAACAGTGACAGAGGCCGGCTGTAAATCCAAATATTAACAAGCAAATACAAACTCATTTCTCCCTCCTGCAGGGAAAACATGAGGGGGCAGAGAGGTGTGTCCTGCTGGGTGGGTGGCAGGGTCCCCCACACCTCGGGTACTCTCAGCCCTGCCCGGCTCCCTGTGGGGCTCCCCACTCCCTGCAGCCTCGCTCACCCTCAGCTGTGGCAGGCACTGGGTGAGGGATGAGGCACCTGAGCTGGTGGGCTGCAGGGCAGGGGGCCGGGGCCTTGCCCAGCCACAGGGTGAGGGTGGAGGGAGATGGCTCTGGCCCTGGAACTGCAGAGTTGTCCTTCCCAAGCCTGGGAGGGCCTGCAGAATGCAGGGACTTCTTGGCAGAGCGGGCTCCCCTCCCTTCCAGAACTTGTTGCCAGATCCCACCAATGTGGGGTGGGGAGAGGGCACAGCTGTGGGATGATGGCTTCAAAGGCCTCCTAGCTCATTCATTTGGGGAAACTGAGGCTCAGAGAGGGCACAACTGGCCAGAGGCTCAGACCAAGCCCTGGTAGTCCTGAGTCCGTGGCTGGGCCAGGCACCTCCCCACCAGCCTCTGAAGGGGCCAAGCTCTGGAAGGATCCTCTGTCTCAGGCTCCGGACATCTACAGGATGCTCAGGGCCCTACGGGCAGTGCTGAGGGTGCGGTGGCTGGGCCCTCTGGCAGCAGAAGGAGCATCAGAGCCCAGCAAGGTCATTCACACGTGTATATGTCCCCACTGGAGCAGGCCTTCACATGCTGGCCAGGTGACTCTGGACCCACCTCTGGTCATCAGTTTCCTCACGTGCTCAGGCTTATGCTTAGTGTGGAATGGGCTGTGGCTCTTGCTTCCACGCAGTCACAGTCCCTTGGAGCCCAGCCACACAGGTGGCATCACATCCGCTTTGCAAATGAGGAGGCTGAGGCCGAGGCCGGAGGAGCCCGAGTCTTCCTCTGCCATCCTGGCCTCCCCCACACTCTGAGGAAGCTTCCAGCCCCATTTTCCAGCAGAGGCTCAGGATGCTCTCCCAAGCCAGAACTCAGGCCACATTTGTGCAAGGGGCCTTGGAGGGGGCCTGCATGACCTTCTCTCTTCTCTTTTGTCTTGCAGCAGGGACGTCTACGGAGCAGAGGCACCAGGTGGAGCTGCCAGGATACGCAGGCCCATGGGGAAGGAGGCTGTGGCCACCGCAGACCTGGGGACGACCACGAGGGGCGACGGCCCGTGACGGACGTGTCCCCCCTCTCCGGCACTTGCGCCCTGTGGCCATGCAGCTCGGGACAGGACACGGCTGAGAGTGCAGGCAGCTCCCTGTCCCACCCCCTCTCCCTCTGGGAGCTGCCGCCCAGCCCCCCACCCGATCCCCTTGGGTAGGCTGAGCAGGGTCTCCCGCGAGGGTCCTGATGGCTGGGCGCGGGTGGGGTGTGCTGTGGGTGTGTGTGGCGGCTGCCACCCTGCTGCACGCGGGAGGGCTGGCCCACGGCGACTGCTGGCTAATCGAGGGTGACAAGGGGTTCGTGTGGCTGGCCATCTGCAGCCAGAACCAGCCTCCCTACGAGGCCATCCCGCAGCAGATCAACAACACCATCGTGGACCTGCGGCTCAACGAGAACCGCATCCGCAGCGTGCAGTACGCCTCGCTGAGCCGCTTCGGCAACCTCACGTACCTCAACCTCACCAAGAACGAGATCGGCTACATCGAGGACGGCGCCTTCTCGGGCCAGTTCAACCTGCAGGTGCTGCAGCTCGGCTACAACCGGCTGCGCAACCTCACGGAGGGCATGCTGCGTGGCCTGAGCAAGCTGGAGTACCTGTACCTGCAGGCCAACCTCATTGAGGTGGTCATGGCCAGCGCCTTCTGGGAATGTCCCAACATCGTCAACATCGACCTGTCCATGAACCGCATCCAGCAGCTGAGCAGCGGTACCTTCGTGGGCCTGGCCAAGCTGTCGGTGTGCGAGCTGTACAGCAACCCCTTCTACTGCTCCTGCGAGCTGCTGGGCTTCCTGCGCTGGCTGGCGGCTTTCACCAACGCCACGCAGACCTATGACCGCATGCAGTGCGAGTCGCCGCCCGTCTACTCCGGCTACTACCTGCTGGGCCAGGGCCGCCAGGGTCAGCGCAGCATCCTCAGCAAGCTTCAGTCTGTCTGTACTGAGGATTCTTATGGGGCGGCCGCCGAGGCCATCGGGCCCCGCCTGGTGCCAGGTCGCTCACAGCTGGGGCGCTCGCCGCCACCGCCACCGCCACCAGAGCCCAGCGATGCGCCCTGTGCCTATGACGAATGCTTCTCTGGCGACGGCACCACCCCGCTGGTGGCCACCCTGGCCACCCAGGCCGAGGCCCGTCCCCTCATTAAGGTCAAGCAGCTGACCCAGAACTCGGCCACCATCACTGTTCAGCTGCCCAGTCCTTTCAACCGCATGTACACACTGGAGCACTACAACAACAGCAAGCCCTCCACCGTGTCCAAGCTGACCCAGGCCCAGGAGGAGATCCGCCTGACTAACCTGTACACGCTCACCAACTACACCTACTGCGTGGTGTCCACCAGCTCCGGGACGCAGCACAACCACACATGCCTCACCATCTGCCTGCCCAAGCCGCCCAGCCCGCCCGGGCCCGTGCCCAGCCCCTCCACGGCCACCCACTACATCATGACCATTCTGGGCTGCCTCTTCGGCATGGTGCTGGTGCTGGGGGCTGTGTATTACTGCCTGCGCAGGCGGAGGCGCCAGGAGGAAAAGCACAAGAAGGTGGCCGCGGCGGCTGCGGCCGGCAGCCTGAAGAAGACCATCATCGAGCTCAAGTACGGGCCGGAGATGGAGGCGCCTGGCCTGGCTCCGCTGTCCCAAGGCCCGCTGCTGGGCCCCGAGGCCGTGACCCGCATCCCGTACCTGCCCGCGGCCACCGGCGAGGTGGAGCAGTACAAGCTGGTGGACAGCGGGGAGACGCCCAAGGTCAGCAAGGGCAACTACATCGAGGTGCGCACAGGGGAGCCACCTGAGCGCAGGGACTGCGAGCTGGGCCGGCCGGGCCCGGACAGCCAGAGCTCAGTGGCCGAGATCTCCACCATTGCCAAGGAGGTGGACAAAGTCAACCAGATCATCAACAACTGCATCGACGCACTCAAGTCCGAGTCCACCGCCTTCCAGGGCGTCAAGTCAGGGGCTGTGTCCACAGCCGAGCCGCAGCTGGTGCTGCTGTCCGAGCCGATGGCCGGCAAGCACAGCTTCCTGTCGCCTGTGTACAAGGACACCTTCAGCCACGGCCTGCAGCGGCACCACAGTGTGGAGGCGGCCCCGGGGCCCCCGCGGGCCAGCACCTCCTCCAGTGGCGGCTCCACGCGCAGCCCCCGGGCCTTCCGGGCCGAGGCCCCGGGTGTGCACAAGGCTGCCCCCGAGGCCAAGTACATAGAGAAGGGCTCACCAGCAGCCGACACCATCCTCACTGTGACGCCCGCAGCCGCCGTGCTGCGGGCCGAGGCCGAGAAGAGCCGCCAGTACGGCGAGCACCGGCACTCCTACCCTGGCTCCCACCCAGCCGAGCCACCTGCGCCGCCCCCGCCCCCGCCAGCCCACGAGGGCCTGGGTGGACGCAAGGCGTCCATCCTGGAACCCCTGACCCGGCCGCGGCCTCGCGACCTGGCCTACTCGCAGCTGTCCCCGCAGTACCACAACCTGAGCTACTCCTCCAGCCCCGAGTACACCTGCAGGGCCACCCAGAGCATCTGGGAGCGCTTCAGACTGAGCCGCCGGCGGCACAAGGACGAGGAGGAGTTCATGGCCGCTGGCCATGCCCTGCGCAAGAAGGTCCAGTTCGCCAAAGACGAGGATCTGCATGACATCCTGGACTACTGGAAGGGCGTGTCTGCCCAGCACAAGTCCTGAGCCCTCGGTCAGGCACCCCGTGCCTCGCCAGCCCTCCCCGAAACTCGTGATGCCCACTGGACCAAAAAGGATACAAGATCCACCGCAGCTATTTGTAACTCAGAGACTCTCACCAGGAAACCCAAGGCACGCGCACAATGGGAAGGCCACCTCAGAGCTGGGCCCTGCGGACCGCGGGGAGGGGCTGTCAGCCAGGACAAGCACCTGTCCTGAGGCAAAGCACCTGTGCTGAGGGGTGCTCGCCAGCCGACCAAGAGAGCAGCGCGCCCGCGCACACACACACATGCACAGACGCATGCACAGACACACGTGCACACATGCACAGACACACGCACACACATGCAGACACACACAGACGCACTCACACACACACATGCACAGACACGCACACACATGCACAGACACACACAGATGCACTCACACACATGCACACACTCACACATGCACAGACACACGCACACACATACAAGACACACACGCACACACATGCACAGACACACACGCGCACACACATGCACAGACACACACAGATGCACTCACACACACACATGCACAGACACAGATGCACTCACACACATGCACTCACACACACACACACACACATGCACAGATGCACACACATGCACACCAGGGACTTCAGAAAACTGTGTCTTAGGGGTGGGTGTGGGTTTTTTTTCATTCTCTTTCCTCTTTTGATTCTTCTCTGCCTTTTTCCTTTTCCTCTCTTTCTCTTTCTTTTCTTCTTTTTTTAAAAAAATAATAAAAGTGAAATTCTTTACAAGATAAAACCCCCATCGTGGGGGGCGTGGCCAACATGGTCGCCTCACACCCCCTCTCAGGACCTCCCAGTCTGTGGTCTCCTGTGGACTCTCTCTTCTGTCCATCTCTTCGTTGCCACCTCCGGAAGCCACCGCAGGAGGACAGAGCAGCTGCAGGCGAAGCAACCTCCAGGACCATCCTGAAGCTGCGAACTGGGGAGGTGGAGGCCGTGTCTGCGGACGGGCCGGGTGGGGGAGGGGCTCGGCTGGGAAGCACTGTGCACCCGCAGCCGGTCCCTGGTGTGCACTCGAGTCGTTCCATTGTACAGAAAAATATTTCTATATTTGCAATGTTTGCTGTAAAATGAGAAAGAACAACAACAACAACAAAACTATGTCTACTAAAAAAAAATATCTGCAAAGGAAAAAACCCAAATACCTGTTTGTACTGGGTTTTTACTTGGGTTTCAGGGGAAGATTGGGGGTTTCTTTGATGTCCAGTTGGGGCTGGCCTTGGGGTGGAGTGGCAGCTGGAGTGAGTGACCACAGGGTGGAGGCTACAGGCAGGAGCCCTGGGTTGCTGGGCAGCCCAGGCCTGGTGGAGCACAGTCCAGCAGCTTTGGACGCACGAGCCAGCGTGAGCAGGCAAGAAGGAGCCGAGTGCTCCGAGGCGGCAGTGGGGTGACAGGGCCAGGGCCCAGGGCGGGCACCTAGGCTGCCCCAGGGCCCGTGTGCCTGGCTGTGCCCATGCAGCTGAGGGGGCGTAAGCCGGCCTGGGCTTGCATGAGTGAGTGTATGCTTGAGACGGGTGGGGGATGCGTCCGTGTGGGGCCCTGCGACGGCCAAAGCCCCAGCCGCCGGGAGACCCCATCCTGCACTCTGGAGCCAGCCCTCAGTGGCAGGGCCCTGCCATGCCCTTCTCCCCACTCACCCACACCTCTGCCTCCAGGCAGCCGGTCCTGGTGCCGCCTCTGCTCAGCAAATGAGTGGCCTGAGCTATTCAGAACCTTCAGAGGAGAGGGGAGAAAGTCCCTCCTTGAGGCTAGCTCCAGTGCTTCCTGCTGCCAAGATCAGCTAGCCTTCATCCTGCCCGCGGAGCTGAGCAAGACATGAGGCCCAGCCTCGGTTTCCAGCCCTGAGTCCACCTGCATCAGCATCCCCTGCACCCACCACAGGGAAACCCCAGCCCCAGCCCTGGGTTCTCTGTGAGGGGAGGGGCATCTCACTCTGTCCTCACCCTCCTTCAAGGCCCAGGGGGACTCTCTTGCCTGAAGCTAAGTGGTCAGGTGCCACATCTCCCAACCGCTGTTCCCTGTCTGGCTGAGAGACCCCTCCCCTGCTCTTCCTAAGGGCCCTGCACAGGGCACCCACCCCAACCCCACCCCATCCAGAGCAAACTGTTCCCCATCTGAGCTTCTGACAAAGGCCCAGTAAGACAGGAGGCTGGGCTGGACCTATGTCCAGGAGGCACCAGGCCCCTGAGGACTCGAGGGCAGAGCCATAGTGGTAGAGGCAGGTTTAGGGACTTTGGCAAAACATCCAGCCTGATGCAGGGAGTGGGGAGGTAGGGAGGGCTGGGGCTGGGAGCAGCCTCTGCTTGCAAACCCTCAATGACAGGAGCCCCCCACTCTTGTAGCTGTTTCCAGCTTTAGGGACCTTCCCTAGACTGAGTAGAAACCCCACACAGCCACAGGGGCCATCTCTGGCTCCTAAGGAAAACAGCTGCAGACAGGGCCACGCTCCCTGCCTCCAGTCAGCACGCAGGCCCACCTGGCTTGGTCCCTAGTGTTGAGATGTCTCAGGGGCCTCCAACCTGGGTAGGCTTGACAGGCACTCTGACACTGAGTTCTTTTAAGATGAGCCATTCCCTAGGACATCGCATGTCCTGGGCTTCTCCATTTGACCTCACAGGCCTCTGCGGAGACTTCCACCTCTGTGGCCCCTCCCCCAGCTCTGTGGGGCTCTGCATCCTCCTAAAGCATCTCTAGAGAATGGTGCAGGAGCCCAGAACCTGTTAATGGGCTAAAGATGATGAGGCCACTCCCAGGGGAGTGAGGTCAAGAGCAGGGAAGGATCAAGGAATTGTAGGTAGAGGCCCAGAGAGGGGCTTGTCTTGTCCAAGGTCACACAGCCACTCAGTGACAGTCCTGGTCATGGGACAGAAGAAAGTGGCCAGGCTCTTTTGCTGTAGAGATAAAATGCACTATTTATAGGGGACTGGGGAGAAAGACACAGAATAGAGGTGACGGCAGCTGGCCAGGTAGGGCAGGCGTGTGAAGGGATGACATGGAGAGCTGCCATCCAGCAAGGGACCAAGGGGAGAGTCAGTGCCTGGGTGAGGAAGAGGAGGCAAGCAGCAGGAGAATGTCCAGCCAGCGGCTCAGCCTCCCAGGAGTGCCGAGGCCGGCGGCCAGCTCTGCTCTGAGGGCATGCCTGGTGCCCGGTCACCGTGCCCTTGCTTGAAGGAGGTCAGAGGTGCTGATGAGGTGTCCAGGAGTGCACGCACACATTCATTAAGCACCTACTACGTGCCTGACTGTGTAGGGCACAGGAGGGGTGTCTCACCCAGCCCCGGGGGCCACAGGCTGGCACAGGGTGGGGTGGGGTGGAGAATGGGACACCTGGGAGGCCAAGCAGGAGGCCAAGGCCCAGGTCCTCTCTGTTTCCAGGGCAAGCTGCAGGGCACGAAAACAAAACCTGAGACGAGATTCCTGAGGTTTTAACCATTCATTCAGCATGCAATAACAGAGCCCCTACTGTGTACCAGCTATGCTAGAGACAGCAGTGAAACCCACGCCCTGACCACGAGAGTGCTTGTTGGTCCCAGACAGAAAGAGGTGACACTCAAACAGAATAAACCAAAGGGTTTGTCTGCAAAGGGCCATTTCCCAGAGAGGATGCAGGGACCATGGCATGTGGCAGCCGTGCTGACGGTACGCTGGGACAAGGGGAGGAACGAGCTTCCAGCAGGCACAGAAGGAGAGAGGCCCCAGGGGCCCCTTGCTCCCCTCTCTCCTGCCTCCCCAGCTACCAACCTCCACCTGTGGGGCCCCTGCTGGCTGAATGGCCAGGAAACCAGGAGGTGGGGAGCCCAGCCACGCAGGGCAGAGAGCAGGCCCAGCAGAGCAGTGCCGGAGAGGTGGAGGTGGTGGAGAGGCCCAGCACCCCACCTGGGAAGAGGCAGGGCCTCCCAGACAACGGTGTGCAAAGGCGAGGCACCAAGGGAGCCGTCACCCACGCAGGGGACAGGGATGCTTCTCGGGGGAGGAGATTGCTCACAGACTTGACAGACAAGCAGGAGCCCACAGAGCAGAGATGGGAGCTGGGAAGCAGGGATGGGGCTTGCACCAGAGGGGACCATAGGGACAGGGGCGGGGTGTGCAGCCTGCCCCCTCTGCCTGGGACGACAGGTGCAGCTGAAGGCCAGAAACGGGGCACGTGGGGAGGTGGGCGTGGCCAGGCACCAGGCCTGCTTTGCAAGTGTGAAGAAATTAGAGTTGGGCTTTGGACAGTAGAGTGCCAGTGACGGCATTTTAAAGAATAATAACTTTTATTGATTTTCCTTATCTCCAAAGTAATCCTTTTATTACATAAACTTTAGAAGTAGTCAAACATGAAGAAGAAAATAGAAACTACTCAGTCTCTCCACCCTGAGACAACCATGGCAGTAGGTTGGCATGTGTCCTCGGAGTGCCTCTCTAAAAATGCAGCAGGTTCAAAGACCATGGTGGCCACCCGATTTCTGTAGCCACGTGCCTTACGCAGGACCCTCTGCTCCCCTTGGTGGGCAGTGGGGTGTGGTGAACGAAGATGGGAGAGATGATGCACGTTTGCAAGCCCCTGCGCAGAAGCGAGTGCCCACAGGGCTGGACAGGAGTGTGGCCTTGGACAGCACCGTGGACAGCTCCTCCTCCCCAACAAGAGAGCAGCACTGGAGCCACTCTGGGCCTGACCCTCTCCAGTGCCCTTCACTCTATTGTCTTGCTTTTTTTTTTTTTTTTTTTGGTACCAGAGATTGAACCCAGGCGCACTTAACCACTGAGCCACATCCCCAACCCTTTTATTTTTTAATTTTGAGACAGGGTCTCACTAAGTTGCTTAGGGCCTTGCTAAGTTGCTGAGGTTGGCCTCAAACTTGTGATCCTCCTGCCTCAGCCTCCCAAGCTGCTGGAATTACAGGCATGGGCCACCATGCCTGGCTTGTCTTGCTTTTTGTTCCACTTTCTGGGAAGATATTTTTTTTTTAATTTGAAACATAAAGTTACAGAAAATACCTCAGCTTCCCCCAGGGATAACCTCTTACATAAGCATAGTGCCGTATCAAAACCAAGAAGCTGGTTGGCACAGGGTAGCATTCTGTTTGCTGGGCTACCAGTTTCCACTAGCTTTTCTAGGCACCTGTGTGTGTGTGTGTGTGTGTGTGTGTGTGTGCGCGTGTGCATGTGTGTGTTTGCTTGTGTGTTCCTTTGCAAATTTCTCTCACGAACATATATAACCACCACCACAGTTAAGATACAGAGTGGATGGTGGACCCATCACCACACAGATCTCAGCTGCCCTTGGCACTGCCCATTGACCATCACCCACCCCCTCCCAATCAACCTCAAATCTCATTTCTCTGTTCTGTTATGAAAAGTTATCATACAGCAGTAACTGTCGGGCTTCCCCCACCAAGCAGAAGGCCCTGGGGACCCAGGGGAGCCATTGCATGTATCAGTAGTTTTTTTTCCCCTTTTTATTGCCAAATAGCTGCACGCTGGGAGGGCTGGAGCAGTTCATTTTACCACTGAAAGATGCCTACCTGTTTCCAGGTTGGGGCGACTTCAGATAGAGCTGCAAGAAAATCCATGTGCAGGTTTTTGGGTGAACTTAGAATTTCATTCCTCTGGGCTTGAATTCTCGGGAGGGCAATTACTGGACTGTTTTTAATTTCAGTATCTGCATGTTCACTGCTAGGATATAGAAATGGGAAAGACTTTTATGTGTTAATCCTGTAGCTTTGACCTTGCTCCATTAACTTATGAGTAATGTCTCTTTTTGTACCTGATAATTTCCTTTGCTCTGAAGTTTATATTGCCTGGTATTAATATATCCATGCCTGCCTTTTAAAAATATTAATGGTTACAGGGTTATATTTTATAATTCTTTTACTTTCAACCTGCCTATGAAATAAGTTTCCTGTAGGTCACATATAATTGGGAAAGAGGGCCAGGCGTGGTGATGGGTGCACACTTGTAATCCCAGTGGCTCAGGAGGCTGAGGCAGGAGGATCACAAGTTCAAAGTCAGCCTCAGCAACATAGCAAGGCTCTAAGCAACTTTGTCTCTAGAAAAACATAAAAAAGGGCTGGGGATGTGGCTCAGTGGTTAAGCCCCCTAGGTTCAATCCCCAGTACCAAAAAATTAATAATAATTGGGAAAATTGATTTTTTATTTTTATTTATGTATTTATTTATTTATTTTTGGTGCCAGAGATTAAATCCAGAGGCACTTAACCCCTGAGCCACATCCCCATCTCTTTTTATTTTAAATTTTGAGACAGGATCTTGCTAAGTTGCTTAGGAACTGTCTAAGTTGCTGAGGCTGGCCTCAAACTTGCAATCCTCCTACCTCAGCCTCTTGAGCTGTGTTTTTTTATTTTTTAAGTCCACTCTGTTAATCTCTGTCTTTTATTTTTTTATTTTTTTTATTTTTTTAATTTTTTTGTAGATGGACACAATGTCTTTATTTTATTGCTCTGTATGTGGTGCTGAGGATCGAACCCTGGGCCTCACACTGAGGATCGAACCCAGGGCCTCACGCATGCGAGGCAAGCGCTCTACCGCTGAGCCACAATCCCAGCCCCAATCTCTGTCTTTTAATTAACATATCTAGACTTTTAAATTTTAAAGTAATTATTGATGTGTTAGGGCTTAAGGCCAACATTTATCTTTTATTCTCTTCATTTCTTTTTCCTGTTTCCCTTTTCTTGCCTTCTTTCCTTGAACATTTTTCACAATTCAGTTGTCACTGATATATAATGCTTTGAGTTTATCTCACTGTTGGCTTTTGACGGCAGCTGTAGCTATCGTAACACACGTAACAGTGTCTACTGATGTCTCACCGCAAATGAAGTCTTGGTCCACTGAGGTCCTCACACTCCTCTGTTTAAAATAAATTATCTTAAGGATTTCCCCTATGAACATTGAGCCTCATATCAGATGATGGTTATAATTTCTGCTTCAGCCATCAACAAAATTGTTAATGTAATTTTGGGGAAGAGGATATTCATTATATCTACGCCCAGTTTTAAGCATTCTATTGTCTTTCCAGAGGCAGGCCTCCTTCTGTTACAATTTTCTTGGTTTGAAGAACTCCCCTTGGCAATTACTTAAAGGTGAGTTTGCTGGTGATAAATTCTCTCTTTTTCAAATATTTTTAGTTGTAGATGGACATAATACCTTTATTTTATTTATATGTGGTGCTGAGGATTGAACCCAGCCCCTCACACATGCTAGGCAAGCGCTCTACCCCTGAGCCTCAACCCCAGCCCAATAAATTCTTTTAAAGAATTTAAGGATAATTCTTCCTTCCAAGATGGAGGTTTCCTTCATCTGAGAATGTCTTTATTCCCCTCGTGTTCCTGAAGGGTAATTTTGCTTAACACAGAATTCAGGGTTGAAAATGCTTACTTGGTCTTCTATGGATTCAGATGAAAAATCTGCTGTTATTCGAATTGTTATTCCCCTGTAAGTAACGTTATTTTTCTCTGACTGTTCCCACTATTATTCCTTTGTCTTTCGTTTTCAGAAATTCAATTATTTGGTTTTTTGTTTGTTTTTTTTTTTTTGGTACTGAGGAAGCAGTTTAATTGTGATATGTTTTCACATGAGTTTTTTTTTTTTTTTGAAATTTGGAGTTTGCCCAATTTCTTGAATCTGCAGATTTATGCATTAATTTTCATGAAATTTAGAAATTGCTTAGACATTTAAAATTTTTAGCCATTTTCAGCCCTACACTCTTTGTCCTCTCCTTCTGAGACTCTGTTGACACAAACGTTAGATCTTTTGTTATTGTTTCATGGATCTCTAAGGAGCCATCTCTACATCTATCTTTCCTCTGGTATTCGGATTGAGTAATTTTTATAATCCACCTTTAATTTTGCTGATTCTTTCTTTTATTGTTTTCAATTCACTATTCAGCTTGCTCAGTGAGTTTTTAATTTTTGGCTATTGTATTTTTCAGTTTTTATAATTTTCATCCGATTCTTTTTTATATCCTATTTCTTACTTGATATTTTCTATTTTTTTGATTTGTTTCCAGAGTGTTCATAATTGCTTGTTGAAGCATTCTTGATGATTGCTGCTCTGAAATGTCTCAGATGGTTCCAACATCTGAGTCTTCTCAGTGTCGGTTTCTATTGGTTGTCTTTTCTCATGCAAGTTGGGATTTGGGGGGTTTTTTAAGATGATGAGTGATTCTTTTATATCTGTATAATTTATGTTCTTTGAAAGTTTTTCTTTTTTTAGTATGCAAAAAACCAGTAATAGTCATAATCCTTAGTGACTGGGATCGTATAGAATTGGCCAATCAAAAAAATTATAGCCCACCTGGCAAAAATGTCAACTGTAAACAATCAGGCCGTCTGTACCAGTTCATATATCCTAACTGGTAGCACTGGAGAAAAGCTTTTTAACTCTCTGAAAATATTTGTTATAATTTTGATTATAATTTTAAATGAGTTCTTTTCCTGTTTGGTTTAGTTTTTGCCATTTGGCACACTGCTCAGCTGTTTGGTGTGTCTTGTCTCCATTTATATTTGGGAGGGATGGCTCAGCAAACTCATTGGGCTCTTTTGTGCCCAGGCGGGATTTGCTGATTTGGGGGCCATGCAGATGATCCAGCAGGGGTGTTTTTGATGGAGACATAACTGCATAACTGTCGGTTTTGCCCCTCCCCACTACCTTCTCCAGATCTGTCTTGGCCTCTTCCAATGGTCCAGGTGGCTTACCTGATGGGTAGTTTAGACCCTCATCCCAGAGAGGTGAGCCCCATCAGAATGCTTTAAAAGCCTCATGCTGCCAACTGTGCCATTTACATTAAAACTGGGCATGGCAGTGCTGAGGTGTCCCTGTGTCACCCGAGTGCCTGCATACTCCTCCTGTCTCCACAGTACCCCAGCAACCCCACTTCCTATTGCCGATCACTGTAAATGACTCTTGCTAATATGGTGACAGCTTTCTTTGTCTCCTTCTATCTAGGTAAAAGACATCCAAACTAAACAGGTGGCAGCCCTAGTTTAAATTTACTGGGATCCTTACGTGTCCCTGTGGGGAAGCTCTTGCCTCTGGGAGCAGGGATCTTTGTCCCATGGAGACTTACATTGTGAGGACAGAAAGTGAATGCTCCCTAGCGTATGTCACTAGCTGTGATAGGCAGTGGGTCACCCCTGTCCTCCCCTGGTTCTCTTCCATCTTCTGTATTCAGGTACATGCTACACCCTGAGGGACATCCCTATTCTTAGTGTGTGGGCGCCAAGTGGGTCCCTCTGTTACATCTTCACAAGATGTCCAGCCACTCTCTCATTCCACCGCTCTCTTAGGCAGGCGGTGCTGGGCAGTGTGGTATGTGGCAGGACCAGTGGATGCCCTGGCCGTGGGTCCACTGGCACACCTCCCTGCATGCAAAGCGAGGTTCCGTGGGCTTCCACGTTGGTGAGTCAGACACCCTGTGAGCCCTGGGACTCGGTGCTGGTGAGTCACTGGGAGAAAGCCATCTAGACCCCAAATATGGATCAGCCCTGGTCCAGAGGAGTCCAGGGTGTAAGCAGCCCAGTGTAACTAGCTGGCCACCAAGTTGGTTGGTCTGACATGGTCCCTGCCAATGGTCTGCAGAAGCTCAGTTAGCATGATAAAGGGGCCTCCTTCCCTGTCACCAGAGCCTGCTGTGCCAGCATGAGTGACTGAGGATACAGCTGGTGTCCACTGGCCGAGCTGTCCCTTCCTCGTCTGCATCAGAGGCTCTGGTGGGTGCTGACACGTGACACAGACACGTTGGCCTGCCCTCATCTGTCCATCTGTGCCTCTTCCAAAAATTTGTATCCCTAGTCTTCCAACCTCATTCCCATCAAATGTCATTTGCCACCGTGTGGAGTCCGAGTCCACCTTATGCTCAGCATGTGTGAGCCCTGCCCCGAGCGTCCCCTCAGCACTGTCTCTTGGTCAACTCCACATTGAGCCATCTCAGCTCACAGACCCACTCAGGCGGATCCTAGACGGGCTGCTGCTGGGCTCACTGGGTATCTCATCACTGGTTCCTGGTGGCAGCTCTTTCTATAGTAGAGCCACCACCTCCCACAGGGAGGAGCTTGGTCTACCAGGCACGACCCACCCCGGCAGCTGCCTTTTGAAACTGGCATGTCATTCTCTGGCCAGGCAGACAGCGTCCTGCACAGCGAGCTCACCAGCCACAGGTGCCTCTAAGCTTTCAGCTCTGCCCAGGGGCAGGACTTGTCGACATCCTGGAGCTGCACAGTCCTCACAACTCCGCGGGCAGCTTTTCATGCCGTGTGCCAGTGAGTTTCGCATTGCTGTGACTAAAATACCTGACAAGAACAAGGTGGAGGATGAAAGGTTTATGCTGACTCATGGTTTCAGAGGTTCAGTGCATAGTGGGTCAGCTCCACTGCTCAGGGCCTGAGGTGAGGCCAAACATCACGGCAGAAGGTGCGGCGGAAGAAAGCTCCGGAGGTCATGGCGAAGCTGAGAGAGAGAGAGAGAGAGAGAGAGAGAATGAACATGCATGCACAAGGAGCAGGGACAAAATATAAACTCCAAAGGCCTCCGTAACTTACTTCCTCCAGTCACCCCCCACCTGCCTGTGGTTATCACCCAGTTGGTCCATTCATATTATTAATCCATACTGGGAAGTGGTATTGGCCAAGTTATATTGCCATATCGTGTGCATGTACAAAACTGTAACAACAAATCCCATCATTATGTGTGACTATAATGAACCAATAAAAAATGTGGAAAAAATGAATTATTAATCCATCAAATGGATCAATTCACTGATCAGGTTATAGCTCTCTCATGATCTGATCATCTCGCCTCCTGCATGAAGACAGGAGCTTGAGGGGCCACCTCATATCCAAACCATAACCCCCTGTGACAGAGGTGTCACCTGTTCTCCCCACGGCTCAGGGCTGCCGAGGCTTGTGCCTCCTTCCTGCCTGGCAGCAGAAGCAGCAGGTGCCATCAGTATGTCTCCAGGCAGGGAACGTCCCGGCAGCACCTGCGCTGTGGCACGGCCACCCTGAATCTCTGTAGGAGTCCCTGCCGCTCCTTGCTTCTCAGGTCAATTGATGTCGAGGTATTCTGCGGGGTGCCTGGGCCACCAAGTCCCTCCTGACCACCCTGTGATGAGAACAGGTTAAGGTCCCCCCTGGGGTGAGACTGTGAGAGTGTGGTCGTCCATCTGAGGGGAAGTGAATGGCTTCTAACCTTCCTCCCTGCTGGGATTCAGAGACCAATGGTCCAGCAACTGCAAGGCGCTGAGCAACTCAGTGAGACCCTGTCTCTACATAAAACACAAAACAGGGCTGGGGACGTGGCTCTGTAGTCGAGTGCCCCTGAGTTCAATCCCCAGTACCAAAAAAACCCCCCCAAAACCCAGTGGTCTGTGTTCTGCGAGGCAGAGGCTGTTGGTCTGTGCAGTAGAGACAGGCCACACAGCAGTGCCAATGGGGACTCCATCGCACTAGGTTGTCATTTGCCACAGCCCAGCTGGTCTTATGACTGGTGAATCCCATGAGAGATTCACAGGCTCAGCTGCCCCTGCATCTGTGAGTCTTTGGGGACGGTAGCAGCTCCCTGCTCCAACAATGGCATGGCCTTTTTGATTGGTGTCTTGGTTACGGGATCCTATTGCTGCTTCCTCAGTAACACTCACGCCCCTGTCAAGGACCATCCAGTTACTGAGAATGTCCATCCCAGGGACATGAGGGGGATGACTCATTGGATCCATGAGGGGACAAACCTGGACCAGCATTAGGGACTGAGCTGGGTCTCTCCAAATTCACCTATTGAAGGCCCGGCCTGCAGCACCTCAGAATGTGACTGTATTTGGAAACAGAATGTTTAATCAGCTTTTGGTTACTGTGACCAAAAGACCTGACAAGAAAGATGCAGAGGAGGAACAGTTTATTTTGGCTCAGAGCTTCAGAGCTTCAGGCCGCAGTTGGCAAACTCCATGACTCTGGGCCTGAGGTGCAGCAGAGCATCGTGGCAGAAGGGCGCGGTGACAAAGAAACAGAGCTCCGCTCACCAGGGACAAAACATAAACCCCAAAGACATGCCCCCAGCGTCCCACCTCCTCCAGCCACACTCTACCTGCCAGGAGGTACCACCCAGTTAATCCATATTGGTGGATTAATTAACATTCCTGCATTATCTGGTGTGTCTTGTCCTCTCAGGTATTTGGACATGAGACTTTGAGGGACACCTCATATCCAAACCATAATACTGAGACAGCCGGTTGCCTGTGACGAGTCCTGCTTCCTCACATGCTGAAGTAGAACATTAGAGAAGCTCACGGAGGCAAGCACTTAAGCAGGGTGTATTTAAACAGGGGTAACACAGACTTCTCCCAGGAGGGAGAAGGGGGCCATAGCTGGT
This sequence comes from Xerus rutilus, assembly GCA_028644305.1. Lineage (NCBI taxonomy): Eukaryota > Metazoa > Chordata > Mammalia > Rodentia > Sciuridae > Xerus > Xerus rutilus. Next base: position 13,015,035 of record CM053415.1, on the reverse strand, counting down.
ATCCTGGTATCCCCCAAAGGTACACGTGTTTTACCTTTTTTTAAGTCCTAGGCTTCCTTTGTTCCCCTGCTCTCGTCCCCTTCTCTCTCCTTCCTGCCTACTTGACTAGGTCCAGGAGATGCTCGGCGGGATGGCCGAAAAGGTGAAGAGCACATGGACAGGGGGCAGGGCCCGGGGGAGGTGATATGAGCAGGAAGAGGTGTGATTAACTACTCCCTGCAGGGAGAGAGAATCCCTGGGACAGGTCATCTTGAGCAACAGGTCGGAGCAGGGACAGGTTATCCTGATAAAGGTGGAGGAAAGGCTCTGAAGACATTCGCATTTCAATATCTCTCCAACCTTCCAGACTCAAATCGGCCTCCTTAATCCGATCTGATCGATTTACCCATCTACACTGTCCAATTCTGGTCTCAACACAGGGCCTTTTTTTTTTTTCTTTCTGGTACTGGGAAGTGAACACTGGCCCCCATGCATGCTAGGCAAACACTCTATCCCTGAGCTACACTCAAATCCTTTCTGTTGGTGGTACTGGGGGTTGAACCCAGGGACATATACAACAGAGCCACATCCCCAGCCCTTATCATTTCTTATTTTGAGACAGAGTCTCACTAACTCGCTGAGGCTAGCCTTGAACTTGCTTCAGCCCCCTGAGTTTCTGGGATTACAGGTGTGCAGCACTGGGCCCGGCTGCAGACAAGGCCATAAAAGAAGTAATTAAGGTAGCATGAAGGGCTTGGGGTGTGGCTCAGTGGTAGAGCACTTACCTAGCAGGCACAGGTAACATGAGGTCACTGGGGTGGACCCCGATCCAATGTGACTGAGGTTCTGAAAAAATCGACACAGACACAGAAGGATGACCCTGTGAGGACACAGGGAGAAGATGGTGTCTACAAGCCATGGAGGGCGGCCTCAGGAGGGACCTGCCCATTGGCTCCTTGACCTGGGACTCCAGCTGCAGGACACGAGGAAGAAATTTCTGTCATCGCCAAGTCTGTGGTGCTTGTTATGGAGCCTGAGCAAATGAGTACAGTCAAGACTCCATTTAGGCCTGGCCTTGATGTACCACATGGACAGGGAGGCCAGGAGGTCCTGTGGCTGCAGGCAGTTGATGTTGGGTTAGACTCCATTCAAAGTCTCTTGAAAGATCGTGTTCCCACAGTGAACTATTTCCCAGGAAATTGTCCATGGGCACCTCTGCAGACTGTCAGGGGAAATAACTGCTACATAACTTGCTTTGGCATAACAGGGTCCTGTCTCTTCTCACTTGGATCTGAGAACTGGCTCTGGTCTGGCATCTGGTCCAAGGATCACTACTTTTCCTCCAGACAGGTGACACTAATTTACTTATTAATTAGCCATAAGAAGTGATACCCCAGTGGATGCGCACCCTTCCCACCCTGAAGATCAACATGCCCTATGGGCCAGGCTCCCTGGCTTAAAGGCTTCCACATGGTCTCTGAATTTCCAAAATCCCACCATCCCATTTGGCTCCAGGGACTTGGCTTCCTAACTCTATCCCCTACCCAGGGCCCTGGCTCACGGCACAGTGCTGCTGAGCTCCCCTGGGGTGGGGGTCCCTCTGCAGGACAGGGTTGCAGCCCTGGCTCCTGGAGCAGACTCCTGACTTCCCACTGCAGCAAGCCCACTGCAGAGGACTTCAAAACCTCTGCCACGCTGGCATACCAAATCTGGCATTTATTTAAGTGGGTTGTTGTTTTCTTCTAAGTACCATGCCTGCACTTGAGCTCAGCCCTCAGATTCCTGCCTGGGTGTTGGGTCCTTGGGACATGTGAATGTCGTGTGCAAAGGCTTCAGTCCATTCTGCATCCCACACCCCACAGGCCAGTGCCCTGGAGATGCCCAGGTGTCTCTCCTGGGCCCTGCAAGTGGGCAGCAGGCAGATCCCGGGCTCCCCTGGGGTGTGGTCCGTTCCTCACCTTAGCAGACAGCCCCCTATACACATAGGCCTTGACCCTTGTTACTGGCCAGGAGAGGCAGCAGCCCCCCTGTACCCCCACCACACACACACACACACACACACACAAACACACACACACTACTAAATCCTCACCTACGCTCTCATCTGCTCTGGGACCCAAAGATCTTGCCCATTGATCTGCTGTCTGCTCCTCTCCAGATCCACGCCATTCTGAGTTAGCTTTGCCAGTGATGCATTTAACATCTGATAGGGTGAGCCGATCAGAGATCATTATTCTTTTATATTTTCAATTTTTTTTGGCTGTTCTCACCCATACATTCTTCCAGATGAACATTAGAATCACTGTATCACATTCCAGAAGTCTTGCTGGGCTTTTGTATGGGATTGCTTTGAATTTATAGACAAACTAGGAAGAAAATTACATCTTTACAATATTAGGTCTTCCAGTGCAGCAACATCGTAACTCTTTCCTTTTATTCAAAGTCTTTTTTTTATATGCCCCGGGGGTGGAAAACGCTCCTTTCTTTTTCCCTGTGTGCTGTGCATGCGCACACCCCTGCCAAGTGCCATCTGCCCGGAGACCATTTCCCTTGCCTTTTCTCTGGTCTGAAGGTTTCTCCTTCTTGGGAAAGATGCACTGCCCATGTCCAAAGGAGCCAGCCCCACCAGAGGGCGGACATAGTCCTACCCCTGAGCAGGAAAATAAATGAAAACCCAACGTCCCCTGGCCACAGTGATTGGTCCACGCATAATCCAGGCAAGATCCAAGTCCCTTCATGAAGTTTGACATGTAGACCAGGGAGAGAAAGAACCTCGCTTCCTCTGGGATTATCATCTGAATGAACAAGTCGGCTCTGGGAGTCAGCTGGAAACTGGGACCCCCGCTAGGAACAAGGGGCAACCGTGCTTCTGGGCCTTGGCTCACTGCAGGTCAGCACCTCCAGCAGGTTTGGTGGGAGCCACCCCCAACCAGTATCAGCTTCCCATCAACAGGGTCAGGGTGCCCTGCTCGTGCTCTCTTTTTGGTGGTGGTGAGGAGTTCCAGGGATTGAACTCAGGGGCACTTGACCACTGAGCCACATCCCCAGCCCTATTTTGTGTTTTATTTAGAGACAAGGTCTCATTGAGTTGCTTTGTGCCTCGCTCTTGCTGAGGCTGGCTTTGAACTCGCTATCCTCTTGCCTCAGCCTCCCGAGCTGCTGGGATTACAGGCATGCGCCACCGCGCCCGGCGTGTTGGTGTTCTCTTGAATGGCTGCAATAACTCGTCTCAGGGCAAAATGCTGGAGTTGGGCACGCCTGGAGCCACGTGATACCCCCACTCTGCAAGTGACCAATAAAAGGAGGTCCCTCTTTCATTCAGCGGGCCGGCCAGACCTCTTGCTGGGGCTGCACCTCCCTTCTCAAGTGGGCTCCCCGATAAAGTCTCTGCCTGTATTTTTGTACTCACGTGACTTCGCTTCTTTGGCATCATCCAAAGTTCCCCATGTCCATCATCAGCTCTGCCTGAGAAAAAGCACAACAGAAATGAGTGACAGGCCCTGAGCAGTCACTCCAGGCCAGGCACTGTCCCTCCAAGCTTCATGAGACTTGTCTCCCTCTCCTCACAATGACACCACTGGGCAGACCAGGGTGACAGCCACACATTGAACACCTGGTGGGACCCCATCATTGCCCTCTCTGTGGACATCCACACTGGCGTGTGTGCAGCCTCTCAGCTCTGAGGCCAGAAGCATTGTACAGCTGAGGAAACCGAGGCACAGAGAAGGATAGGAATTTGCTGGGGATCTCACAGCTGGCCGGTGGTGGGGCCCGGAGTGCCTCCTAAGTCTGGAAAGTATCTGGGAGTGGTTGCTTCAGATGACAGCCCCTACCATGGGCTGGCTGCGGTGGCAGCGTGTGGAGGGGCAAAGGGCCCCATCTCCAGCTGGAGGGCAGCTGTCCTTGCCCTGTGGCTGCAGCTGGGATCGCCCCTCACGGCTATTGGGACACAGCATCTGCCTACAGAGCCTGACGCACTCAGAGTTGAGCTTCCCTATGACCCTCCATAGAAAAGTCACGACTAGAGCAGACGGCGGGAAGAGCCCCGTGGACTGGTCCCGGGCAGGGGCAGCAGGGCTGCAGGGAGAGCTAGCAAGTGCAGGGCAGGTCACCCCATGAGCCAGGCTGTGCTCTGCTCTGGGGAGGGACCGCCCTGCCCTGCAGGCCCCAGCACCCACTCCCCCGCTCCCAGGGCTCCCAACCAGACACCTCTGGGCAACAGCCCAGGGCGAGGAGCAAGAGTGCGAAGGCTTATCACTGGGAACAGAAAAGTTGAAAGAAGATCCAGGACCCGACACGCCTTCTTCAAGGTACTCGAAATTGCCAAGAATTATGGGTCCCCAGGAGTCCTCGAGGACACTGGGTGTCTCACTCCTTGACGGAGCTTCAGGGGGCTGAATTGAGGGTGGGGCGTGCCGGAGAGTGGGGCTGTCTGTCTGGCCCGTCTCCTGCCTTTCAATTCCCACGCAGATCTTCCCAAGTGTGTCAGGGGGGCACATGTCCCAGGGTTGGCCAACCGGAACATTCCATGCCAATCTCTAACAACTCCATCCTCTGAAATGCAACGGATAATCAAAATGATCTGAAGGGAAATGCAGCTGTAGACATTTTCTTTTGTGGAACTTTATGTGATTTTACCAGTAAAAAAACACGTGAATTTTTTAAAACCGAAATTATCTTCCAAGGTGCCATTTGGGCAACTTCTTTATTATCTTGATTCATTCTTCAGTTTTAAAAGAAAACTTAATAATCATGAATAAATTTCATGTTAAAAAATATTTAGGCACATCTAGTAACATACTTTTATTTTACTAGATAAAAATTAAATACTAAAATACTATAAATAAAATATATTTTTTATTTTATTAGATAAAAATAAAATGCTAGCTGTATTTTTTATTTGGCTTGTGTTTACTAAACCGTAATAGTATACTTTGCAGTTCACACTCTGTCGGTTTTAGATTTTATTTTATTTAAAATTTTTATTATTCTTAGTTTTTGGTACCAGGGATTGAGCCCAGGGGTGCTTAACCACTGAGTCACATGACCAGCCCTTTTTATTTTTTAATTTAGAGACAAGGTTTTGCTAAGTTGCTTAGGACCTTGCTAAGTTGTTGAGGCTGGCTTTGAACTTGCAATCCTCCTGCCTCAGCCTCCTGAGCTGCTGAAAAGTTTTAAATTTTAAACACAAATAAAATCTCCAAGTCATACCAGAGAATGAAGTTTCTTTGCTTTTACCTGGACCGTGCATGGTGGACAGAATAATGGTGTTCACAAAGGTGTCCTCGCTGCCCCCCAATCCTGGGAATGTGTTACCTTGTAGGACTCTGAAGATGTGGGGGGTGACCTGGATCAGCCAGGAGAGGTCTCCTCCAGCTCTCTGACCACAGCTGGGAAAGCATCTTGAAGGATTCTGCGATCACACTGGGCCTCCTTGGCTAATCCATCCTTGGCTCCTGAGTCCCTTCCCATCCCGAGTCCTGGGGCTGTGTGTGGTGCTCTCAGGCTTGTGCCTGCAGGTGGAACTGCTAGTCCAAATTTCCTCCTGATGCCCATTGGAAGGGCCTTCAGAGCAGCATGGCCATGTCTGCTTGCATCTGTGCAGGAGCGTGTCTGCTGGCTGTGGTCTTGCTGAGACTTGGCATGGCCCCACGTGATCACATCTGTCAGTGGCATGCGCAGATGGGTGCCCTCTGAGGTTCACACCTGCATTCCCTGAGTGCCAACAGGATGGAGCATTCTTGGCTGTTGGTATCTCCTTCTGTGAGAAGCTGTCCCATGCCCTTTGTCTGTTTTCCTGCCATTTATTTTCTTCTGGATTTTCACAGGTCTTCATTTGGGATTCGAATCCTTGGTTGCGTGAAGGTCATACATCTTCCATGTATGACCTTCGTTTTGCCTTCTTGGCATTGGCTTTTTGGTGACTAGGCATACTTATTGTTGTTTTTAACATATTCTTTGTTGTGTGTGTCTGTAGTGTTATGGTGCACTTTTTGTGCCTTGTGCTTTTACCTCATTTTTGTGCCTTGGTTTCTGTTTTTGGTATGAGGTCATTATTGAATGCCATTGTGTTTGTCAGCTTTCCATTACTGTAACAAAATACCTGAGAAGACCCACTTAAAAAGAAGGAAGGCTTATGTGGGATCATGATTTTGAAGATTTCAGACCATGGGCAGTTGCTCTGTGGCTTTGGGCCTGTAGTGAGGCAGCACATCAGGATGGGAGCACATAGTGGAGCAAAACTTACTTCATGGCAGCTGGGAGGTGAGGCAGGGAGAGAAGGGACTGGGGTCCCAGCATCTCTTTTGAGGACATCCCCCCAGTGACTTAAACCTCCTTCTAAGCTCTGCCTCTTAAAGTGTCCACCACCTCCAAATAGTGCCAAGCTGGAGTCTAAACCTTCAAGACATTGGGGGACATTTCAAATCCCACCCATAACACCATCTGGCCCTCACCCTACAGGGATCACACCTGTGCCAGGACCTGGCTGTGTCACAGATGCTTATTCCCTTTGCATTTCAGACCACACAGCATGTGTGCACGACCACATGCATGCTGCCCCCTGACCTGGGTAACATCTAGCCCACCCTCGCCAATGCCAATCTTGATCACCTAGGAGGCGGGATCTGCTTTTTTTTTTTTAATGTTTTTTTGGTTGTCAATGGACCTTTATTTTATTTATTTATAGGTCGTGCTGAGAATCAAACCCAGTGCCTCACACATGCTAGGCAAGCGCTCTACCACTGAGCTACAACCCCAGCCCCAGAATCTGCTCCTTCAAGAGCAGGGTCGTTCCAGACCCTCTGCTCTTTAGGCCCTAGAATCTGTCAAGTTTCAAGAAGATTCTGGGTGTGCTGCTAGAGGTTCACTCGACAGTGTGGCTGAGGCTTTGGGCTAAGGGAATTTTCTCATGTTTCACTTTGCTAAGCATTTTTATTATGGATAGATGTGTGTTACTTTTTTTAAAAAATGCTTTTCCTTCACCTATTGAGTTGGCCAAAGCTTTTTCTCCTTTATTCTGTTTCGATGGAGAAATGCATAAATACGTTTCTTGATGTTAAATTACCCCTTTCATCTAGGGCTCAACTTGATTGGGACACAAAGGGTTCTATATATACTGATATTGTCTTATCATTTTATGACCCAATTATATATATAAAGGACCTTAGGACCCAATGCACATATCTACATCCACGTGCTATTGGATGGCTGAAATGGTTTTAGAACTTTGCCTATATAATTATTAGAGAGATTGCTATTAATTTTCCTTTCTCTTGCTGTCTTTGTCTGTTTGGGCAAACAGATTTTCTAATTCGTCATGGAATTAGTAGAGAGAGTTTTCTTTTGTTCTCTTTTGTGGGGACTTTGAATAAGATTGGAATTGTCTCTGCCTGGAATGTTTTGCTAGCACTTGCCCGTAAAACAAGCTGAGACTAGTTTTTATATTGTGGGAAGAGTTCTAAAATATTGATTCAATTGTGTTGTTGTGATAGTATGATTCAGGTTGTTCCCTTTGAATCTGGTTTGGGAATTTTCCTAGGGGTCTGTTCCTTTCATCTCTACTTCCACATTTATTTACAAAAAGGTGTTTGTAATCTTCTCGTATTAATTTTTTGTCTAAGCGCGACTGCTGTCTGCAGTAATGCCATCCCCCCTTCAAACCTAAAGCTCATTTCTGTTTTCTGAACTTCTCCCTAACTGATCAGCCTTGCTGGAGATTTGTCAACTAGATCTGTCTTTTTAAAAAACTAGCTTTATCTGTGTGGTTCTTTTTTTTTTTTTTTTTTTTTTTTTTTAAATATTTTTTTAGTTGTAGATGGACACAATGTCTTTATTTTATTGCTTTGTATGTGGTGCTGAGGATCGAACCCAGGGCCTCACGCATGCGAGGCAAGCGCTCTACCGCTGAGCCACAATCCCAGCCCCATCTGTGTGGTTCTTCCCAGTTATATCTTGACTTCACTTTCCATGTCATTAATTTTGGGTTTATCTTTATTATCCTCTCCCCATTTTCTTTATATTTCCTTTGCTATTCTTTTTCTAACTTTTTAGGCAAAGTACTTTTAAATTTTTATTTTTTCTTTGAATATGTGTATTTATGATTATAAGCACCCTCTGATCACCATCTAGTATTATATCCATCATCATTTCAGAGTATTTTCATTTTTGTTTAGTTTTAAGTATTTTAAAATTTCCAGTCCGACTTTCTTTTCCCCATGAGTAATTAGAAATATGCTTTTAAATGTCTGGATTTATCAAGACTTTTGGGTTTGAGGGCTTCTTTGGATTCTTACTGGTTTCCAGTCCACATGTGTCATGATTAGAGAACGCTGGTGCTTGTCTCCCTTGTCTGCTGAGACCTGATTTAGCGACTAATATGTCATTGATTTCATGCATACTTGGCAGTTAAGTAGCAAGCATGCCTCCAATTATTGCACGCAGAATTCTGTAAATATCTTGTAGATCAAGCGTGTTCCTTTGTTGTTCAAATCTTCTAAATCCTGACTGATTCTTATCTGCTTGTTCCGTCAATGACTGAGGGAGGCGTGTTGCAATCTCCCAATGTGCTGGCGGATGTATCAATTTTCTCTTGTAGTAATTTCTTCTGCAAATTGTTTTCTTTATAAAATTAAAGTTATGCTAACAGGTACACCCATGTTCGGAATTATTACATGCTTCTATTCAATCGAACATGCCGTTATATCGTGACCCTCTTTATCCCTAGGAAGGTTTTTGCATTTTGATTAGAATATTCTTGTCCTTCTTTTCATGTTCAACCTATCCCTGCGCTGAAGTCTGAGATGCGTCTCTTTTAAGCAGTGTGGAGCTGGGCCCTGGATGTGTGTCTGATGCCTTCCAGCTGGAAGGTCACGTGTGCCGTGAATGTTGACGGCTTTTGATTTACTTCCTCCACCTCATTTCATGCTGCCTGTCACACTTTTCCTGTAGTTTTTGATCTCCTTTCTTTGTACTCCATGACTTGATTGAGAGTTGGGTCCCCCCCGCCCTGCCTCATGCCTTTTTTCTTCCTTAAGGTACTGGCTTGCTCATTAAATATGTATTTGTTCAGGGGTTATTCTTGAAAATGAATACGTGGTGTCAAAAAATAATAAAATTAATGAATGTTTTTGACCCTTCTCCAGAAAAAAAACATTGAAGAACCTTCAGCCGGAATCATTGCCCTAAAGCTGGTATGCGGTCCCGTCTTGAGTGCTGGCCTGCCTGCTGAGTTCTCCTGGGCTCTGCTGAGTTCTCCTGTGTTTTACTGAGCTCTTCTGAGTTCTCCTGGGCTCTGCTGAATTCTGCTGAGCTTAGTTCTGCTCTATTCTGGGCACTGCTGTGTTCTACCGTGTTTTGAAGCACACCAAGCACTTTCTCACCGTGGTCTGGATGTCTGTACATCCAGGTGGATCTATATTTGGGGGTTTGCTGCTTTCTTTACCAGCCGTACCTTCTAGTGTCTCAGGCCATCTAGAGTCATGTTTTTTTCTCATTTTTATACAACAAAGATGTTTTTCTGGGATATGCAATTATACAACTTGAACAGCTCCTTTCCATCAGTACTTTGAAGATCATTTCCCATGGCTTTTTGCTTTCCTTCTTCTTTTCCTGGTGGGATGTCACTCTTCAGTCCATCTGATGTGACAGACAGTGCCATGTCTTCTCTGGTGCTGGATCCTGGTGGCTCACCTGTTTCCTAGGAGTGCTCTTTGATTCCTGCTGCTCCTGGCTGTCTCCCATGGAGCGCTGGCAGGACCCAGCTGCCTCCAGTTCTGCTGCCACATTTCTTTCCAGCCCTCAATCTAGCAGGGCTAGAGTCTGAGGCAGTCTGGTCACTGTTCTCTGCTGGCTGCTCACATCCATGAGCACACTCTCTGGGGATCCCATGGGGCAGTCACGTATAGAGCTGGCCAACTGAATTCCACCATGCAGCCACCCAGAGCTGCCTCAAATCTGCACATCCTCATCTGGGCCCACACCAACCCATGTTGGGTGTCTTGCAGAGCTGGCTGCTTTGTGAGCTGGCCCTCCACCAGCATCCCCTGTAGTGAGAGGTCTATGCCATGCACATACGGGTACTGAGACATGCACAGCAGAGCCCTGCCAGCAGAGCTGGAGGACTCCCCCTAACCCCGATGCCTGATTCCTTCCCTGTGTCATTATGCTTGGTTGACCTGTGCTTCCTACAGCAGACACCATGGGTGCCAGCCTTGCCCCCACTGTTCTTCTGAGAACAATTTTAGGCCTACATCTCAGAGGGCCGACTGCTTCTCCAATGACGGAGGACCAACTCTCACTCAGGGAACCCAGAGGCCCCTCTACCATCCAGTGGCTGTCACCTCACCTGCCCCCATGAGGCCTGAGTCCTTCTCAGGCTGTGGCTGCGTCCCTCCATTCTCATTCCATTCTCTTCTCCTAGTTTAATAGTGTTTATGTTTGATGTGAAAATTTCTGTTTACTGATTGAATCTAGATTGGGACTGGAAAAATAAGAGCAAATGAAACCCAAAGCAAGCACTAAGAAGGAAGCTATTAGAAAAGAGCAGAAATAGTGAATTCAAAGAGAGGAACAATAGAAGAAAAATCAATGAAATAGAAAGCTAATTGTTTGCATATATCATTAAAATTAATAAGTATTTATCTAGACAAAAGAGAAAGAGGATCAAGAAGAGGAGAAGTGGGGCTGGGATTGTAGCTCAGCGGTAGAGCGCTTGCCTCGCATGCGTGAGACCCTGGGTTCGATCCTCAGCACCACATACAAAGCAATAAAATAAAGATATTATAAAAAAAAAAAAAAAAAAAAAAAAAAAAAAAAAAAGAAGAGGAGAAGTAAGAGGAGAAAAAGGAGGAGAAATAAATTGCCAATATCATGACTAAAGCAGGGAACATCACTACAATCCCTACAGACTTCTATGAGAATATTGCAAACAATTTTGTGCTCATAAATTCTGCAACTTAGAAGAATCTATTACTTGAAAGCTACATACATACTATAAAATCTCATTAAAAATTAAAAATAAACATAAACTGGTGGTTCTATATATATCTAAACATTAAACTCACACTTTAAAACGTTATGAACATAAAACTCCAGAGCCAGATGGTCTCATTGGCAAATTCTACCACACATTTAAGGAAGAAATAATACCAATTTTACACAAACTCTTGCAAAAGCAGAAGAGGAGGGAATCCTTCACACTCATTTTATGATGCCAGCGTCACCCTGATCCCAAATCTAGATCAAGACATTACAAGAAAACTTCAGAACGGTATACCTCATTAACATAGACTTGAAAATCCTTCTCCAAAAACTAGAACATCAACTCCAATGATGTTTAAAAAGAATAGTACATCATAACCAAGTGGAATTTATCCCAGGAATGAAAGGTTGGTTCCACATTTTTAAAAAAATCAATCAGTGTGATTTATTTGTCACAGAGCAAAGTAGAAAAATCATATGATGACCTCAATAGATGCAGAAAAGGCACCACAATTGTTCATAATTAGAACTCCCTGGAAATGACAAATGTAACACAAAGTTCTTAGTCAATAAAGAGTATCAAAATAACTTAGAGATAACATCATATAAATAGAGAAATACTGAATAGTTGCCTTTTTTAAAAAAATATTTATTTTTTAGTTGTAGGTGGACAGAATATTTTTATTTTATTTTTATGTGGTGCTGAAGATCAGCACACTACCACTGCGCCATAACCCCAGCCCTGAATGCTTGTCCTTTTTCTAAACAAAATAAAAACACCCACAATTACCACTTCTACATACCATGGTGCAGTAGATTCCAGTCAATGCAGCAGGACGAGGAAAAGAAAAAACTGTCATGAAAATCAGATGGGGGGGCGGTTCCAAGATGGCGGCCAGTCTCTCCCGAGCCGGAGATTGAAGTGTGGAAACACCGTCTCCCAGCCAGCTTCTGGACATCATCCTACAGCTGCCCCCGCAGGAATTTCACTTGCGCATGTAAGCAAGGCCACCAGGCAGCTGCCAATGCCACAAGCAGTGTGACTTCCCCAGCAAGCGGCGGCGGAGCTCAGCTCGGGCGGCTCGGAGCCCCAGCCCAGGGCTCGCTGGGCGGGACCTGCTTCTACACGGGGTACCTGGCTCCAGCGCCCACCCAACCACTCAGGGCCCCTTGCTCCCGTGGACACACAGCCTCAGCCGCTAGCCACTGGGGAGCCCAAATTCAGGGCAAGAGTCGCTCCAGAGACCCCAGCAGAGGCAGCCCCACCCAAGGGCGGCCTGGGCCCGCCGCACTTCCGCTCCAGAGTTCCGGTGCACCGGCAGGAGCCGCAGAGGGCCCACATCCGCCCGCAGGAAATTCCACAATTGTCCAGCCAAAGGGAGACCAGGGTCTGCTACCTCTAGCCACTGGGGAGCCCAAATTCAGGGCAAGAGTCACTCCAGAGACACCAGCACGAGGTAGCCCCATCCAAGGGCAGCCTGGGTCAGCCCCAGTTCCACTCCAGAGTTCCTGGGGTCCGGCAGGAGCTGCAGAGGGCCCAGACCTACCCTCAGGAAACTCCATGGGTGTCCAACTAAGGGTTGACCAGAGTCTGATTGCTACCAGCCACAGAGGAAGGCACACCCAGGGTAAGAGTGGCCTCCAGAGACCCCAGCATGAAGGGGCCCCACTCTAGTGTGCTCTAGGCCCGCCTCAGTTCCGCTCCAGAGTTCCTGTGGTCAGGTGAGACAGAAGGCTCCAAACCACCCTTAGGGAATGCCAGGGTGCCCAGTTGAAGGCGGACCAGAGCCTGCTAGCCTCTAACCCCAGAGGAGCTCATACTCACTGTAAGGGTCACACACAGACTCTCCAGCTTGTGACTCTGCCTAAGTGAGACCTGAGCCTGCCTTTAGTTCCACTCCAGAGTTCCTGTTCACCAGCAGGAGTGCAAGAGAGGGGCAAAACAGCCCTCAGGGGCCGCCTCAGGAGCCCAGCCAAAGCCACTTCCACTACCCTCTAGAGGTACGTCCACTACTTCCGCCACCAACTTTAGTGACAGTAGTGCCCATCTGGGGACACTGGGAGAACAGAAGTAGCTCCAAGGTGAGACACAGGTAATCTGGAGTGTCAATACAAGATTATAGGATAGAAGCTGCAATACCTCAGATTGATATTTCAAGAAAGGAAGATACACAATCAACATGAAAAAACAAGGGAAGAAAGTGCCCCAAATAAACCTGGATACCACTGTAACAGAATCCATTGACAACAC
>CM053415.1:12835979-13001325 GCA_028644305.1 Xerus rutilus | reverse complement strand
AATTCACAATAGCTAAACTGTGGAACCAACCTAGATGCCCTTTGATAGATAAATGGATAGAGAAACTGTGGTATATATGCACAATGGAATATTACTCAACAATAAGAGAGAATAAAATTATGGCATTTGCAGGTAAATGGATGGAGTTGGAGAATATCATGCTAAGTGAAGTAAGCCAATCTCAGAAAACCAAATGCCGAATGTACTCGTTGATAAGTGGATGCTGATCCATAATGTGGGGAAGGACATGGGAACAATGGAGGAACTCTGTTCACAGGGGTGTAAGAGGGGAGGGGGCATGGGGACAGCAAAGGTAGTGAAATATGATGGTCACAATAACCCTAACTTTATGTATGACTGCATATATGTTGTGATTCTATACAACTTACAACTAGAGAATTGATATGTTATCCTCTATCTATGTACAATGAATCAATTAACATGTAAGCCTAAATAAAACAAAAAAAATAAAAAATCAGATTTGGGAAAGTAAATTTCTTTTATTTGCTGGCAACATGATTATGAGCATGATAAATCTGAATCAACAAACTAGCTGCATAATATATACTGGATTGTAATAAGTACACAGTTACAAAAATTAGAAAATGAAGTTAAGAAAATCGTATGAGACCACAGAAAAAGAATCAAACTACTGTGAATAAGCCTAATGAAAAATTTGTAAGATCTTCATATTAAAGACTATGAAGGGGGTGGGGATTGTGGCTCAGTGGTATAGCGCTTGCCTTGCATGCGCAAGGCACTGGGTTCAATCCTCAGCACCACATAAAAATAAATAAAAGATATTGTGTCCATCTACAACTTGAAAAAATGTTAAAAAAAAGACTATTGAATATTGCTGAGAAACATAAAAGGAAATGCTGAATAAGTGGAGAGATATACTATTTTCATGGATTGGAATACTTAACATGTTTAGATGTTAATTCCCCCCAAATTGATCTATAGATTCAATGTAATACTTGTTAACATCCCAGTAGAGATAATCTTGAAGGAGATTATTGGGTGATTTAGTTTATTACCATATTTTAAGACTTAATACAAAGCAAGTGTGTAATTAGTGATAATTGGAACCGACACAGAGTCTAGAAATAGACCAATATGTGCATAGCACCCTGGTTTGTGGCAAAGGCACAACTGTGATCCAGAGGGAAAAGACGGTTTGTTCAACCAGTGGCCCCAGAAGATCTGGATGGGGAAAAGTAAATTTTGACCTCATACCAACATTTAATTGATATGAGGTGAATTGTGTATCTAAACATAAAAAACTAAACTATAAAACCTCTAGAATGAAGTGTAAAGAATATCTCATGAGTTTGGGCTAAACAAAAATATTTGAAACAGTGTACAAAAAGCACTAACCATTAAGAGGAGATGAATTTGGCTTCATTAAAATGAGAATAATTGTTCATCAAAAGTCATTCCTGCTGAGCATGGTGAAGCATGCCTGTAATCCCAGTGGCTTGAGAGGCTGAGGCAGGAGGATTGTGAGTTCAAAGCCAGCCCCAGCAATGGCAAGGCACTAAGCAACTCAGTGAGACTGTCCCTAAATAAAATACAAAATAGGACTAGGGATGTGGTTCAGTGGTTGAGTACCCCTGAGTTCAATCCCTGATACCCACCCCCTCTAAAAAAGATATTCCTAAGAAAACAAATAGACAAGCCCCTAATCTGGGAAAAGTTATTTATAATACACATACCTGGCAAATAATTCACATGCAGAATATATAAAGAGCTCCTACTAATTGATGAGAAAAAGAGAAACAACCAAATTTAAAAGTGGGGAAAAAGATGACTTCTGGTTTCTGGTCCAGTATGTGAGGAGCTTGGACATCCCCTTGCACCCTAACCCCTAGGAGAGCAATCCACAGCTCTCCTAGCTCCATAGGAAAGTGAGGTCACAGGGCAAACCCCACTCCCAAATTGGAGGGACAGACAAACCCCACTCACAACTTGGCTGAGCAGGAGTCTCTGTGGGGCCTGTGGCAGAGTGGGAGAGACTACACTGCCCTGAATGAATTTCTGGAGGCCTGGGGGACAGGACGAGGAGTGCCACTCCTAGGCCTTTGGGGGTTTTGCCTCCAGAAGCTTGAACAGGTTCTCAGGGTGAATGCTCATGGTGAAGGAAAGAGGAGACATTTTGAACCAGAGGCCTCTGTTCTTACCCAGGTCTGAGCTTAGGAGAAACTGGTAAGCCAGAGACCACTTGCTGGGGCCTGTCAGAGCCTGACTGATCCGGGGAGTGATGGACGGAATAGAGAATGTCCATAGGGCCAGCACACATATGAAGAGGGAATCTACGGCTTCACTTACCAGCAAAACAAAAAATTAAAACCCGAAGATTAAACTGCATGTTCATCAGACAGGCTGAAATGGGAAGAAAGAGGCCCCAAGCTCTCTTGGGGGTATGGAAGCACCAGAGCACTATGGACGGGAGGGATGTCACCTTGCCCACTCCAGAGGGCTGCCAAGCCCGGGCCACAGGCATCTGTTGGCCCAGCAGTTCCACTCCTAGGTGATGGTCACATATATCCACCCCACAGAGATGCTCACATACATTCACTCAAGACACCTCAAGAATGGAAAGGCCCAAGTAGCCACTAGCAGCAGAGTGGACAAGCTGTCAACTACTCACGCAGTGGAACCTTGTGTGGTAACCACCATGAGCAGAAATCACTTAGCAACAGCATGGCTGAATATGTCACTAATAGAATGCTGAGCACACGCCAGCCACCAGTGAAGACATACCACATGATTCCATTTCTATAAAGTCTAAGACATGCAAACTCCATGGTGTGAGGGCCATCCTGTAGTGTCCAGAAGGGGGCACAAGATGGTTTCGGAGGTTCTGATGATGTTTCGTGTCGGATGCTAAGGAACTAGAAAATTCACTTAGCTGTACCTTCATGAGCTGCTTTCCTTTATTCATATTTGTTATACTCTGGTAAAACTTTACAGGATATAACTCTTAGGAAAATAGAAATGGACAGGAACTTTCTTTTCCTAACAAAAAAGTTCACCCATAATCTATAATAATAAGATGTTACGTGTATACTCTTCACAAACAACAGCACTGCAAAGAACTGGCTGCCCCTTGTGGCCCCGTCGAGTCACTGGTCACCACCCCAGGGTAACCACTATCCCTTTATGTTGGAGCTAGGTAATTAAGATAGTTTGGCACCAAGACTGGGACAGACAGTGACCAAGGAGAAAGAATGAAAGCCAGGCTCAGACCTGCTCACACGTGCAAGCCTGATTTATAGCAGTACAAGACCACGCGGGAGAGGAGACTGTTTAATGGATGCTGCTGAGACAATTCCTTATTCATGTGGAAAAAATGAAATTGAATTTCTGTCTCACATCATAAATAAAAGTCACTTGAGAACGACCATGTAGGAGATTATCTTTATGTCCTCACTGTGCTGTGAAGACATGCTTAAACAAGGCACAGGGTGCCAACTGTAAAATAAAAGATTGATAAATTTCACTGTGTTAACACTGAAAATTTTGCTCACCAAAAATAACATCAAGAGGGTAACAAAGCACATCATGGAATGGAGGTGACTTTCCACAGCAGCAGAGGATTAGTATCACAGTATATAAAGAACCCCCACAAACCAGTAGAAAAACAGATAGAAGGAACCAGCAGAGGAAATATAAATGGCAAATATACATGTGAAAAGATATTCAGCTCCTTTGGTATTTGGGGAAAAGATATTCAAGTTGCCATTTGATACCCACCAGACTGGTGGACCTGAGGGGGCTGACAGTGTGGTGCTGGTGATATGTATCACATTCTTGTACCTTGTTGGTGGGGATGTAAAGTGGTCTAGGTACTTTGGAAAACAATTTGACTTTGTCAGTAAGCTGAACATTTGTAGGCACTATTGAGATAAGTGTGCTCTCAGGGAGAGAGAGACACCCCTACGAGAGGGAGACCTCAGAGCTGGACTAGAGATGCTGTCATTTAGTTAGATGAATAAAAGCTCCAGTGTATTTTTGTACCAGATCAACTAGAACAAAAACATCAATTTAAATGTCATCAGATTCAAAGACCTATACACTGTGTCCACAACTGATTTATGGCTAGTTTGCCTAACCATGAAGAAACATTCTGAACCCCAAATATCCAACGATTTATGTGGGATTTGATTTTCACTAAGCCCTGCCCGGGGACCTGCACTTCTCTTCCCAGGAAAATCCTATATCTAGTCAGAGAGCTCAACCCTGAGTGGTCACTTATCTTTTCTGAGAGACAAGGGGTACCTGCACCCTGCCTTTGGGGTCATGTATCTTCACTGTCCTTTAATAAATCTTGGCTTGCTCCTTGCTTTTGACACAACCTGAAATTCTTTTCAGCAGTGTTAGGGACTCCCCAGGGCCACGTTGAGGTTCCACAGCCCCCTTGGAGGGACCTCCTTAGACCCCATCCAGGGACATGACCCAGCAATTATTCTCCTAGTTAAATCTGAGAGAAGTTTCATACATGAGCCCAAGGAGCCATGTACCGGAATATTCACAGCACCCTGTTTTCAGTAGCAAAAAACTGGAACAGCCCAAATGTCCATTTGATGGATGAATGGATAAATACATTTTTGGTATATTTATACAATGGAATTTTCCACAGTAGTGGAACTACAATCCACAAACTGTATGGATAAATCCTAGAACATTGACTGAGGGAAGGTTATATTGCATGAGATTACTTAGAGTCAACTCAAAAGCTGGTAAAACGGGCATTGTTTAGTATTTTTGCGTGTGTGGCAGATATGAAAATATTAGAGGAACCACAGCACAGAACTTGGGGTGATGGCTGCCTCTGGGGTGGGGAAGGAGCCGGCTGTTGGGAAGGTGAGGTGGTGTTGGCCCCGCCATCATGCCCATGCCACACACCCGGCTGGGGAGCGCATCTCCGGCCTGAGTGTCGTGATCGACTGATTGATCATGCCTGGTGCACACACCTCCTCCTTCAAGAATGACCATGGGCCGGGTGTGGCACATGCCTGTAATCCCAGCGGCTCAGGAGGCTGAGACAGCAGGATCGCGAGTTCAAAGCCAGCCTCAGCAATTTAGCAAGGCGCTAAGCGACTCAGTGAGACCCTGTCTCTAAATAAAATACAAAATAGGGCTGGGGATGTGGCTCAGTGGTGGAGTGGCCCTGAGTTCAATCTATGGTACCAAAAAAAAAAATGACCATGGTGGTCATCAGCTTAATAAACAGGCTTGCGGAAGTATTTAGACTCCGTTCTGCTGAGCATGACCTCCGTGCTGCCCACCAGGACCTGTGGAGCCCCACAGGAGCCCCGCTTTGATCTCTCGCTTCCGTCTCCTGCACAGCGTCTTGAGGAAGGTCCTGAAGCCAGCTCGTTTTCGCGCACCGGTGTGACTTCCCAGGTGCGGGAGCCTTTGGCTGGCTCTGGTGCAGGGCATCCAGTGTCTGGGCTCATGGCCTCCCCCTGTCAGCACAGGGGTGCTGTGCCCTGTGGCCGCCTGGCACTCCATTCAGAAGGGCGAGGTCTGAGACCAGCCTCGGTGTCAAGTGTCCCTGAAACCGCGGCCCTTCTGTTTGTGCTCATCCTTCTTGGACTCTGGGACATGGTCAGGTGCCCCATTCTCTGGCCTGTGGCATCCTCTCGTGTTTTTCTCTCCTTCCCGTCCTCTGGGGTGCTGGGGGTCTTCCGTGTCCCCACACCCATAGCTCCCCTCGCACTACTTGCCTTCCGCAGTGGTGTTTCCATTGACTCTTGCTTTTAGTTCCTAACGTCCTTCTCTGGTGTCCCCACCTCATTGTCTTCCTCTCTTTGGTGACCTGAGGTTTCTTCTGGCTGCTCATGCTCAGCTGCAAGGGAGCCTTCAGGAGCCCCTTGCTGAGTGGAATAAAGACACCAGGACTGGTGGCTGGTGGAATCCTGGGGAGGACAGCCTCTGGATGATGTGTTTAGAAGACACTCATGTCCCCTGGAGTCCTTGTTTGGGGTGAAGATGGTGCTCACAGTAGCAGAGAGCAGAGCAGCCAGGGGTACCCGCGCTAACTAGGGCCAGTGTCCTATGGAAGAAAGCCCACGGAGGGGGGCTCCGCCGTCCCCAACACTGGCCTCTCGTCTCTTGGGGATCATCTATCCCTCAGGGGCTCTTCCGTATTGACAGAATCGCTCACCCCTATTTGTGCTTCATCTAATGATCAAGTCACTAATCTTCCAGATCTATCAAGCATATTCCCCTAACTGTTCACAGTGGCACAATTAATGAATCCCAATTAAAGAATGCACCAATAAAGTTTCCCAGATATTTAGATGTTGCTTACAAACTTTAATCAAATGCTTCCATTTAATTAAAATCATAAGCTAAATATACCAGAGTTGCTTATATTACTTCAAACACTTTTGCAAATAGGTAAAGTCCACATGCTACGGGCTGACCCATGTCCACCCCAAGCCCACCCAGTGAAGCCTTGACCCAAGGTTCCTGTCTGGAGACGGGTTAAGTGCAGGTTTGGGCATGGTGCCCAAGGGGATGGGGTGGCAGCCTGGCAGGAGGAAAGGGCTCTCTCGATCCTCCCTCCCTTCCTCCCCAGACACCCGAGGACTGCCCAGGCTCCAAAACTGTGAGCCACAAATTTCTGTTTGTATTTTGCCCTAGACTAATTTTGACTCAGCACACAAATCATCACAAGGTCTTAAAAACAGTGTGAGAGGTTGGGGCTTGGGGACAGTGTAGCAGTGGGCACATGACTGTAGGCTTTTGGCAAAATGAGCAGGACCATGCACCACAAAGGGTGAGACGCGCTGCCTAGAAATCGTCCCTCCATAAAAACGAAAGAAGGGCCGGAGCTCGCTTGCCCTGAGACCAGCTACGAAACGCTGGTTCCCAAGTCTGCCCGGGGTTCTTTGATATCTGCTGTTCTCATCCCACCCCGAGGTACCTTCTTTGGTGACCACACGCTCACAGGAACAGAAGGGAAAGACGAATCCCCGGCAGGCTGCAGGCAGGCTCTGGCCTCTGTGCAGTGCCCGCCCCAGGGGAGCACAGTGTGACCTCTGTAGGATTGTGAGCTCCTGGGCACGCAGGCAGGGAAGCCCTCTATTCCACATGAGCAGTCTGGCTCAGGGCTTGGTGACTTCCTCAGGGCAGCATTGCTGAGATGTGGCCTCATCTGCTGCACAGGCTCTATGGCCTACAATTGCTGTATTGACCTGGACTGTGGGCAGGATGGGAAGTGATGGAGAGTGACCAACACTTTGTCAGAGTCGGCACAGCCTCAGCAGCATCGTCCCGAGGCAGAGGGAGATGGCGTCCAGGGTGGATGCTCCTTTTGGGAAGCTGGCTTATCCACCTGCTGGGCAGGTCCAGCACTGTCCATTCTTTCCCAATGTGCATAGAGGTCAGCCCCCCGCCCACTGCACACAGACTCAGCTCCCTAGAGGCACCAAGTGCCTGTGGGGAGAGTGCGACACTGAGTGCGAAAACCCACTAACGCAGAGGCGACCCGTCCTCCCCGTCTGCACATCATATTTGGGGTGTGATCATTTACCCAGACCCCTCAGTATGATTACGGGTCTGTGGCTTGTCACAGTCTGAAGTTGTTCCAATTCATGTTATTTAGCTATTATCTGTTATTTGGGAGCTGACATGGTCACGCCCCGGGCAGAGCTTCCTGGTCCCCTTGGCACTCAACATGATGCCCTCGCCACAAACCTCATGCTGGCTGGGGTCATCGTGCGCTCCTTGTCTGGGACATCATGGTGCCACGAGTTCTCTGAGGCGGGATCTGGGTGGAGCAGGGTGGGCAGCACAAGTTCTCATGGGGACAGATTGCTGCTGCTGCTCTTGGGCCACAATGTGACTTGAACGTCACTAAGCCCACATTGTGCACCGATATGAAAGCGTCCAGAATAGCTACCAACAATTAATTCTTTAAATCACAAACCCTATTTCTTGCTGTTTAGATTTCCTGCCTACCTTGCCGACCACCTGGCCGTCCGCCAAGCCTGTTTCCCATCTGCAACAGGAAGGCACCCTGGGGTGTTCTCAGGTAACCTGGCTACAGCGCAGGAGCCTCAGCACATCACCTGTGCTGGGATTTCCCCAGCAGGGTTTGCATGCAGGGTGGCTGGAGGCTCCGGAGGCCTGCGGCAGCACCGGCAGTAATTGCTGAAAAATAATGAATAAAAAGGGAAACACTAATTTCCCAACAAAAGGATCGATGGCACTTGCAGTGGAGCACCTGCCCCCACTGAGGCAGCACTTGTGAGGAGACTGAGTGATGGGGAAGATAGCGAGTTACGATTCCAGTAAAAACAGCAGTAATTCAAAGCAGCACCCGCAGTATTAGCCCAGTGCCTTGAAAATCGTTTGCATCTTCATAAACGTGTACATATATTATCTGTATCAATACATGTGCACGTCGATCTACTTACATATAAAATATGTGCATGTTTGCACATTTCTCTTAAATGTACATATACATATTTTACTGTACACGTGTAAAATATGTGCGCATACTGTGTCTGTGTGCACTGTCAAAAAACCAAAGTTGTGTCAACTGACCTCACACACTTGGTCGTTTTTGAGAGACTCACGAGGCTCCCCTCTGCAGAGAGGGTTGGCCTGGAGGACAGAGAGGCTGGAGAAGCAGAAAGGAGGAACAGAAGTGCTTTCCAGTTCCTTTCCTTTAGGGCCAAGGCAGAGGGGTGCCCACATCCTGCAGCTCAAGTTGACCAGGCCTGGCAGGACAGGTCACTGTGAATCTCCTGTGTTTTGGGAAACTGGCCCAGTTCAAAGTTGTTTCATTAGGTGGCATCTGGTGCTAGTGACTCCATTCTGGGCCTCCCATAAATTTTTAAAAATAGTATATATGTTGTACGTATAACAACATATGTATATACGGTATTTGTAACCATGTGTATACATGTTTTATATTTACCTCCATGTATATCTTGTATCTGTAACTATGTGTATATAAATGCTGTATGTGCAATTCTATATAGTGTACATAATTACATGCATGATATATTTCAAGTGTATACGTGTCTATGATTATGTGTATGAATGTATCTATAACTGTGTGTTTGTGTACACGACTGTGTGTACATGTGACCTTGTGTGAATGCATGTTGCATGTGTCGCTCTTGGGATGGTAGGGAGATGCCATGCTGGACCTCATGCCAAATGTCCATGTGACTGGTGGCCAGAACCGTGACATGCTGGGGCTCTGAGCACAAGTGGGGTTGCCCTCTGGGGTCACAGCTGAATGGGCGGGGGGAGTCCTGACAGCACAGTGCCCGTGATGGCGAAGAGCCTGCCCGAGACCCACGTGAGAGCTGCAGGCTTGGGGTGGACACGTGCACACACAATGCGTTCATGTGAGCGTGCATAGCAAACACACAAGGTAAAGTGCATGCACACACAGAAAGTTCCAGAAGACTAGACATCCAAAGTGTGCAGAGGTGATCTCTGAGTGGTGGGGTCAAAGGTGCTCCTTTCGTCTTGAGACTTTCCTACATGTTCTAAACCCTTACAAGGACCGAGTGTCAGTATGAAGCAAAGATGTCCCAGCGTATGTTTGTTTAAGTAAAAATTACCAGGACTTCCTCCTGTCTGGACTGCCCCGGAGCCAGCGTGAAGGTTCTTGGCTTTGGGAGCATGGCTGCGGGGCCAGGAGAGACCCAGGCTCAGGAAGGGGGCTCCTCCACTCGCATCCAGTGCCACAGAAATACCAGGGAGGTGTGGCCAGAGGGGCGTGTCCAGTCTCTGTCCTGGGCCACACTTGAGCCTCCGGGTCTCTGGCCAGCCCAGAAAGGGTTAAGATGCTCCTCCAATGCAAATTAGATTTAATTAATCCCTTTCATCAGCTGCAAATATACCTTCTGAACCCTATTAAAAACATGAATATGCAAATTAGACCTTTTTTAATTCTCATTTCAAGGACTTGGTGTTGGGGTTTGATTAGTGAATTCCGTTAACAGCTTGTAAACCTGGTGCAACATTTAATTTCCATTTTAAGTTGAAGAAGAAAACCCCAAAGGTCTGGGGGTGCTGCTGCTGGAGCTAATTGTGGGCTACTCTGCAGAGGCTGCAGGCTGGGGTGCCCTCCACACCCTTGCAGGTCCTGCTCTCAGTCCACTTCCCAGATGGGGAGACTGAGGCTCAGAGGGAGACTTCCCCCCTGCCACTTGGCAGGCTGGGCTGAGCCAGCACTGAGCTGAAGCTCCTGACATCCAGGCCAAGGCGCACTTGGTTGGTGGACCCTGGCTCATCGGAGAGGAGGGTCCCCTGAGGAGCAGAGGGGGCTCAGGCACTCAGTTCTGCTTCCCAGGTCCTAGTGCCTGTCTAGGTGGCCCTCTCACTCTAGGAGGGAGCTAGGTATGACTTTATCACCGCCACACAGGTGACTGGCAGGGACAGACACCTCTGAGTTTTGTTTCCTCTTTAGTTGAGTAGGTGGTCAACACAAGCACAAAGCACAGATTCACCCGACGACGTTGGGACAGCTGGATGCGCCAGGACTGCTGGTGCTGGAGTCTGCGGCACACACACAGACTTTCTTGCCTTCAGGGGTGGACACTCCAGAGCCACGGGGCACTTGAATGTGGCCAGTCCACCCTGAGGTGAACAGAAAGTGGAAAGACCAATTTCCAAGACTCAATGAAAAAGATTGTAAATGTCTAATATTTTATATTGATCACATGTTGAAATAAAATTTTGACATAATGGGTTATATAAAATGTATTTATTATAGTTAATTTCACTGATTTACTTTATAATGTGGCTACTAAAAAGTTCCAAATTCCATATGTGGTTCCCATGATATTTCCCCAGGTGAGAAGATTCAAAACTGATGAAAATACATTACTACATGTAGTAAAATACATACGAAACATATGTAGAAGTAAATTACGCATCGAATGAAATGTCAGGTATAGGAAGAATGGGGCCAGCTGGGGCGGGAGGCAGGACCACGTTGTGAGGGCCGGTGTCTGGCCACCATACAGGACCCCTCAATGGTGCAGCTTAAACAAGATGCTTATTCTCCAAGTCTTGGAGGCTGGAGGCCTGGGGCCAGGCGTGGACAGGGCTGACTTCTCCTAAAGCCTCTCTTCTTGACACACAGATGCCATGGTCTCCCTGTGTCCTCATGTGGTCATCCCTCCGTACATCTGTGTCCTCATCTCTTTGTATAAGGACCCCAGTCAGATTAGACTAGGGCACCTTAGTGACCTCGGTTGCCCTAATTATCTCCTTAAAGGCCTGTCTCCAAATAGTCACATCTGAGGTGTGGGGGACTTCCATGCGTGAACTTGGAGGGTATGGCAGAGCCCATCAGAGAGGGCTAGCCTGGCGAGGACATGGGTGAAGGGTCTCCAAAAAGGAAGGCAGTACAGGGACCAAGCTGGGGATGGCACTGGTGTGCTCACAGCCTGTGGAGGAGTCCAGTCCTCAGGAGCAGCAATGGCTAAAAACCAACCAGCTAGACCACCATCTGTCCCCCTTAGAAAGGTCCCAGTACATGGTGCAGGGCAGTGAGTGGTGTCAGGTCCACAAGAAGGTTCTCGAGCAAGACGTTTGCCAATTTGATCCTGGAACTTAGCTTTCATTTGCTTGCTTTAAAATACTGCCACATGAATGGTTCAGAAGTATGGAGTGGCTGGAAGGTGCTGGAGGTTTTATTGTAACAGAGACTCTGGTGTTGAGACATGGTTCTCAATGAGACTTCAGGGTTTGGGATGCACGAGAAAAGCCAATGCCATAGATGGGCGATGATTTCATGGCAAATTTCCAAGAGATATTGTTAACTGAGAAAAACCAAGCAGCAGAAACGAACGGTTATTTTAAAAACCACATACACAATCAAAAGAAACACACCCAGATCTTTGCACGTCTGTGTGTTCCACGTGCAAATCCACCCACAAGGCAGAGAACTGGGATGGGGCCAGAGGAGGGGGCTTTTTTTTTCACTCTACATTTCTCCTGTACTGTTGGAAGTTTGTTTTGTTTTAATGTTAAAATGCACTACAATTATGTAAAGATAAAGAAAAGCGAGAAAAGAAACAAAAACTACAACAGATGGGAGGCTGGGCTCGCTGCTGCTCCCATCATCTCTGGCTCTCACTGTGTGAGTTTAGGTGAGGCCATCTCCCTTTATGGGCCTGAAGCAGAAATTTAAGCAGTGCGTCCTGATGGTGCAAGCATGCATGAACCCACGTGTGCGGGTCACTCATATCTATGCACAGACACATTCTGCTCACAAGGCACACGTGCACATTCTACCATGTGCCAATGTACATATGTGAACACTCATGCACTCACATGATTGCAGGGCACACACGAACAATCACACATGCATGTTCCCGTGAGCACAGCCACACATTTACACGCATGTGTATTCTTGCTTGCATATGCATACACGTTCCTGTGTGCATGCATGTATACACCAGTCGCGTGTACACAGGCATGGCACCACGTGGACACTTGTGTGTACATACATGTAAACACATTCCTTGGGGTGTGGCCCTACCAAGCCCCTGGTCCTTAAGGGAAAATGGGTCAAGGGTGACTTGGAAGCTGGAGTTGACATAAGTTGAATCTACAGCCGGGACTGCTGGGTTGGGGTCCAGGCCTGACACAGCTGTGTGTGACTGTGGCGGTCCCTGCCTTTCTACCCTGGTCCTTGAGCCCTGATGAGACTCGACTTGCAGTGTGATGGGGGTGGGGACAACTCGTCCATGGGAAGGAGCTCTGTGAATTGGTAAGCTTTGATCAGGTGAGCACACCTAAACAGGGTCCTCACACCTGGTCTACTGAAGCAGATTCTGACAGTGACGGTTGGGGGCTGTGCCTGTAAACCCGCCTTTTTGAACAGATCTGCTGGGGTCCCAAAGTGCACTCTGAGGAGCAGAAGCTGGAAAAAGTCTAGCAATTCACTTCCTCACTCTGCGCTATGCGGAGAGGACAGGAGCAGTAAGTAGCCTGAGCAGCTGGCCTGGCTGTCCCGGGTTGGGCACAGTGGGAGGCTGGCAGGGCCACACTGGGTGGGCAGCCAGGGTCCCCAGGAGGACCCAGCAGGCGGCGCTGTCCTCCTGGCCCGGGGGAGCGGAGGAGCCCTGGACTCAGCAAATCCTGTTACATCCTGGCAATTACAGTTTATCGCTGCGGCACTAATCCCTTAAAATTAGTCATTAGCAGCTTAAGAACCATTTAGCGTTGGCACCTACTAAGGAGCTGGAGGAAGCCAGGCATCTGCCAGACCCAGAACCTTCCCTGGCCTGGGTGCCGGGGGCTGGGCAGGGACGGCGCCTGCACGTACCCACCGCTCACTACTTCCTTTCCTTCCCACCTGGCAGGTACATGAAGAGGGGGGAACTCTAGTGGCAGGTGGATTGGTTCAGCCTGAGGCACATGACCTTGGCTCTCCTGGCCTGCCCAAACATACCCCAGGGCTGGGGCTGCTCTGTCCCTTCTGCCTCTGCCCAGGAAAACCACGTGATCGAGCAGCTGTTGGCAGAGGGCCTGGGTGGGGACTCCCAGGGCAGGGGGAGATGAGCAGGGCAGGGCCAGTCCCTGGACTCAGAGACCTCTGGCTGGGAGGAGGGTGGGGAGACTGAGGCAGGAAGGAGAGCCAGGTTGGGAGTCTCATGAGGTCGTACTTGGGGAAGGGGCCCTGTGGGCTGTTAGCTGTCCAGGGTCCACTGATTCTATATAAGCTGGGGTGGGAGGTGTGGGCAGGTGGCCCAGGCCAGCCAGCTGGAAGGTTGGGGCAGGGACTCTGACTCTTAAAGTGACAGTGACTAGGGGACAGTTGGTGGAGTCCTATGGCTGTGTCTGTGGGTTCCTGACATGAGGCTACATGTCTGGTGAAGAGTCCTAACAGGGCTATGGTTCCCTCAGGCTTCTGAGCCCAAGTCCTCGGCTTCTACCCAATTCAGCAAATTCCATTCTTGCCCTGGTTGGTTGAGATTTGGCTCTGTCCTTGACTCCAAGGACATCAGCTTGGAGGTCCTGACTGATTTGTTCCCTGGAACATGACATGCACGTGTGCATACCAGCACATACGTGAAAACACACACACACAAGCCCTGCAATAGTTCCTGGGCCAATGATTTTGTGTCAGGTTCTGATCTGAGCTTTTTTTTTTTTTTTTTTGGTACCAGGGATTGAACTCAGGGGCACTCGACCACTGAGCCACATCCCCAGCCCTATTTTGTGTTTTATGTAGAGACAGGGTCTCACTGAGTTGCTTAGCGCCTTACTGTTGCTGAGGCTGGCTTTGAACTGGCGATTCTCCTGTCTCAGCCTCCCAAATGCTGGGATTACAGGTGTGCATCATGGCGCCCGGCTTGATCTGAGCATTTTATCACTGCTGGTGGCCCCAGCCTCAGCTGATCCACTCAAAGTGCACAGGTCCAGGCCTGGGGGTGGGAGAGCTGGACCTGCTCCTGGCCTGGCCCTCTGCCCAGTGTCCCCACAGGACATGGGGCCCAAGGACGTTATGGAGCCCCCCCCCCCATGGTGGCTCTGGGGCTCCTAAATAGACAGACAGCAGGTCAGCAGAGCTGGAGTCTGTGACTCGCCCAGGGTGGGACAGAGAACACCCTGTTCCTCAGCATCCTGGGAACCTGGAACAAAGCAGAGCATACAGCAGGTGCTCAATAACTATCCAAATGAAGAACAGTGAATGACTCCACTGGAGCCAGCCCCAAAGGCGCCAGCAAGGGGTTTTCATTTTCAATTCCAAGCCCTGAGCAGGGTTGCCCGTGGCCCTGGGCAGGCGTGGCTCAGGGCTGAAGGCTGCTGCCTCTGCTGCCCTCACTGCCACCATCTGTCCATAGGACCATGCTGTGGCAGCACAGCAGGGGACTCTCTCATAGTCCCCAAGCCCGTGGTTGGCTGGCTTGGGTGCCGTCAGCCTAGCCAAGCCTGATCTGGCTCCCGTGTGACAGGCTGGTCTATACGAGCATCTTCTAATCCCTCTGTCCCAGAACCCTGGCCACACAGGATCTTCTGCCAGGCTCATGGACAAGAGGAAGGCTTGGAGCTACAGGGACAGATGCCCTGCCAGCCAAAGAGACAGGGCTGGCCAGAGCCTGCAAGAGGGAGTGGTTGCCAGTGCTCAGTAGGAGAGGAGGGAGGTGGGGGCAGGGCGGCCTCGGCCTGGGCTCTGGCCAACCCTGAGGGCTTGCTTGTTGTGTGCAAGAACACACTAATCACCTCCCAGGGAGGGACTGTCCTGGCCTACAGGCGAGGAGGAAGACTTAGAGAGGGGGAGACAGTTCCACAGGTCACAAATCCATAGGTAGCAGAGCTGGGACCAGGCCTGGGGGTGCCTGGCTCTAGGGCCTCACTCTCGCCACCTCAACCACCCCTCCCCTGCCACAGCTAGGCTTCACATCCCACCAATGCTTGTGACCCCAGGCTCCAGAAAGACAGGCCACAGGTGCATACGACAGCAGGTACTGCTGACAAAGCCCTCCTCCAGGGCACGCTGCTGGCCAGTGCTGCTGCCCACCTTCTGATGCCTGCTGGGCACCGTTTCTCTGTCCAGGGGAACAGGGCAGTGGACGTGGACCTCACAGCTGGGGCCTCAGATGCACAGCCAGGTGTTGGGTAGATGGAGGAGAAACTTTATTTCACGAGGTGATGAATTGGGTTCCTGGCCTCAGGCCAACAGCCAGGCTCCAGGACAAAAGGGACTTTGAGCAGCACAGCATCGAGGTCGGGTAGCTGGTATGAGGACATTTGAGGAGAGGGCACAGATGTGCCACAGGGCAGAGCCCTCAGGCCTGACTCCAGAGCAGGATGCAGTGGCAGGAGGGAGACGGGGACCCAGGGCAGACACTGTCCTCTCCTGGCAGGTGCTGTGACAGAGGGGGCAGGGCAGGGCCAGCACATTCATGGGCTACGTCACCGCGGCAGGCCAGGGGTGGGAGGCAGAGCTGGAAGCAGGGCAGGCTTGACACCACGATGCTGCCCCACCCGATCCAGGGGCTCAGGGACGCCATGCAGCTGGCCAGCGCTGGCTGCAGGTTGCAGGCTAGGCTGCAGTCTGGCGGCTGAAGAGGTCGAGGGTGAGGGAGCTGAGGAAGGCGGGGATGCTGTCCTGGCGGAGCAGGTGAAGCTCGATGAGCTCCGGCACGGAGCGTGAGAACTCTGTCTCCAGCAGCTGCATCTTGGAGCCCGAGGGTCCTGTGGCCTGCATGCAGGAGAGATGGGGCAGTCAGTGGTGGTCAGCAGGCAGGTCTGTCCTCCCTCCCACACACCCCTCCAATAAAGGAGAGGACAGGGAGGGGACACGGCCTTCAGGTACAGAGGTGGAGCTCGGGTCAGGCAGGTGGGCCACAGGCTGCTGTCGCCAGCAGCTCTCCTCAGTCTGTGCAGCTGGGGCCAGAGAGGGACCCTCCTGCCTGTCCTGTACCCAGAGAGGCCTGGTTCAAGGTCACCAGCAAAGAGGGCTGAAATTTATACCAAGAAGGCCAGTCTTTGGGCTCCCCTGGGCATGGAAGGCAGGGTCTGTCATCTGGACAGACAGCAGGGTGGCTGGGGGCTGTCTTTGCAGCCAGCCATCAGGCTCCAATCTCACCTCTGGCTGGCTGGGTGGCTTCATCCACAGAAAGGAGTGGTGGCTCCTGCCCAACCCAGGGCTGATGTGTGGGCACAATGCCCAGGAAGCCCAGGTTCCCTACCCCCCAGTTTAGAAGGAAAACCAGACCCAAAGGCTGGGGTTTTGTGGTGATAGGGTGTCTAAGGGTGCACAGGGGGCAGGGGACCTGAAGTCCTGTTTCCTCAACCCATGGAAAGCCCTAAAACTCTTCCAGACTGCAGGGCTCTGTGGCCTTCAGTGAGTGGTTCCCTACCTAGCCTGGTTTCCCGGAGTGTGAGCCTGGGACCTGGAGTCTCCCTCTAGCTGCCTGGGAGGCGGGAAGGGAGGGATGCTAAGCAGTCTGGGAGGACTCAATGGAAGTTGGTCCTGGTCTGGAACCCAGACCGATCCTTTCTACTGCTTCTTCACATATATGTCACTTATAACCAGGGGGAGCCTCCAGACAGGACAGATGCTCCAAATGCTGAGCTACAGTGGGGATAAGGGCAGGACCTCTCTGGCACAAAGTGGGAGACGGAGCCCGAGGGAGCTCGGGCCTTCCCATATTACTGGCACCGTCCTGGGACGCAGGCTGGGGTGGAGGTGCAGGCCGGCTGGGGCACCTGGGCTGGGTAGAGTGGACAGAGGCCCCAAGCTGGCAAGGGGCTCCAGTGCACCTAGGCACTTTGAAGAGGGACTGGCAGTGCCTACTACCCCTGCTTCCACCATACCGTGTCCTGGGGCCTCACCTATCAACACACCCAGGCCCACACTGGCCTGGCTGAGTAAGGGCCACCTGTGTCAGAGTCGTGCAGAGCTCTTACCACTCAGCCAGAGACAAATGGCCCAATTAAGAATGGGGTGAAGGGTGAGTGGACATTCATCTCCCAGCAAGACGCATTAAGTGACCAATAAGCAGATGCAAAGCACTGATCCCGATGGAGACGTATGTCAGGGCACGGTGAGCTCCCTCCACACCCATTAGGGCGGCCACAGTAAAAAAGACAAACATGTGCTGAGGACAGGGAGAAACCGGAAGCTTCTGCATTGCTAGTAGGAATATCAATGACTCAGGAACCACAGAAGTCTGGGGATCCCTCTGAGTGGCCATGCCACCAGCAAAATCCACGCCAGGCATATGCCCAGGGAACTGGACATGCGCCCACACTAAGATGCTGCATCCAAGTCCACAGCAACATAACAGCCAAAATGTAGAGGCCACTGGCTGGCAAAGGGACAAGTGTGGTGTGTCCACCAAGAGACCACTGTGCTGCCATAGCAGGGAACGGAGCATGACGTGAGCCATGTGAGAGCGGCCTGGGAAACATGCCAGGCCAGACCCGGACCACGTGTGTCCCACTCAGGCCGAGGATGAAGGTGCAGGTGCGAGGTGGGGTTAGGCTAGGTTAGAGTGGGGCGCAGGGGTGGGGTGCCTGCCGGGCACTTGGCTCCGTGGTGGGGAGATGGAAATGCTCTGGGAGTTGGCTGGTGATGGCTGGGCACCATGAAGACGCTGGAGAGAATCAAATGTGCACTGCAGTGCGTGAAGTGCGTGGTACCTGGATGTCTCCGTAACACGTTTCTTTTAAAAAGTTCCCTTCTTCCTTGCAGCCCCACAACGCCCCTTCCCGGGAGCTGCACAGGAAGGTGGCTGCCCCGTGGGTCCTGGCAGCTCCTCCTTGAGGACCTACACCTGTCAGCTAACTCCTCACCCAGGAGAGGGGACCTGGGGGGCCGTGGGCAGTGCCTTCCTCCATGTTCACCTGGACGTGACTGTCTGGGTGGTCTGGCTTTGCCCCCAACCCTGTGTGCCCTTCACAGGCTGCGCCCAGCCCCTAGCTGCTCTGTGCCCCCTGCGTCCTGCCGCCCCCTCAGCTGCCTGTCTAGCTCATTACCTGCACTTTCCTGCTTTCTCACCTGGGCCGACCCCCAGCCCTCCTCCTGTTCCTGCGCCCTGTTAATACATTTAGCCTTGTCATAGTTCAACTCAAACCATTTTTAAACAAAAATAAGAGAAACCACTCTGACCTTTTACCAAGAAAATCCTTTCATTTCTGCCTTCTGCTCTTGATGCTGAATGTTTTCCCCTAAATGTCAGCGGGGCTGACTCTCGGGCAGCTGTCAGGGAAGCAGGGAGCTGCAGGGCTGGGTGCGGGCAGGAGCAGGTCAGGAAGGAGAGTCCCCCATCCAGTACCCTAATGTAGCAATGTCCTCTGGGTGCCACGCCTTCCCTAGCCCCTCCCCAGGTCCTGGTCATTCTGCATTTGAAACAGCTGTTTCACAACTGCAGCTCTGAGGATGGGCAAGAGCTAGAAGCCCACGAGGTGCCCCCAGCTCTGCTGGCTCGTGGAAAGCTTCCTTGTGTGGGCTGGGCATGGGTCCTGGCAGCCCCTTTCCAGCTTTCTTGGGAGAAGGAGGCCACTTCAGACAGCCCTGCCCTCCAAGTCAGCAGAGGGGGCAGGAGCCATCTGTGCCATCCTCAGCAAAAATCCCAAATAAAGTCAGAACCACACATGTAAAACACCAGCCCCTGACAAGCCACGGCCATCTGCAGGCCCTAAGGGGCCACCACCATCCATGGCTGCCCCCGGGCTCTCTGCTTTCCCAACTTTGCTTCCCCAGCTGCACCCGTCCTGCCTCACACTGGCAGGGGGCCACCTCCTCACTCAGATGCGCCTGGGCAGCCACTACGTCTTATCAGAATGTGCAGATTGAATTATGCCCTGCCGATCAATCTCTGCTCAGCTTCTGCCATGTTCAAATACCACCCGGTCCCCAGGTGCCTTGTAAATCACCATAATTAGGGGCTGTTCACTTAAAATTAGAGCGCAATTTTTTAAAAAGCAAATTGCCCAGTAAGACATGTTGGCTGTGTCTAGAAATATTTATGGGCTGCCCGTGTGCTGCCTCTCTTTTCTCTCCCTTCTCCCCCCTCAGTGTACGGAGGACAAGCAACCCTGTGGCCAGCAGGTACTTGGGGGAGACCTGGGCAACCAGCCTTAATGAAGACGCTTCACTGCCCAGCAGGAGACTGACTTGCATGGCCTGGCCTTGGGCAGACCTGCCCCCAAGACCTCCAGCCTAGAGCCTGGAAGGCCAAGGTCTGGCTGCCACAGTGCAGGTAGAGGGGCACAGGAGGGCTTGCTAGGTTCTAGTCTCACCACCCCATGTCCGGTGGTGTTCCCACTGGTGTATACAATAGGTGCTTTATAGTGTTCCTTTGGCAAAGGGGCACCCTGCAGGAAAATGGATGGGGCTGATGGAGACCCTCAGAGAGCAGAGGCGAGACATCCCCTACATCTTCCACCTCTGCCCACTGCAGGTGGGAGGGCAGAGGCGAGAGCAAGGCCAAGCTCCCATTAAGGGCAAGGGTACCTTCTACAGAGGACATGAGTACAAGTCCATAAATGAAGCAACTTCATGGAGGGGGAGGCTAGAGACTAAACCCACTGGCCCGCGTGGGCCCTGAATCCTGACTCAAACAAGCAACATGGAAATAACATACCCACTACATTATAAAACACTCAGGAAAGGTAAATCCTAGCACTTCAAGGTGGTGGGGAATTATTTTTGTATAGGTGATGGCAGTACAGTGATTAGGTCAGCAGAAAGTCCCCATGGCTTCTTGAGGTGGCTGACTCCAGGGAAGAGCAGGAGATCCCAGTCCGGCTGGGGTGTCTTGTGTGGATGTACAGATGTACAGGTGTGCTCAAAAAGGGGAGGATGCACAGAAAGGTGAGGAACCAGAGCTGGTAAGAGAGAAAACAGGAAATCCTTAAACACAGGAAGATTAAAGAACCCACTTTCAGAGCCCAAAGGCCAAAGAGGAAGTCTCAGAGGAAGTGAAACACACACAGAAGAGCATGAAAATTAAAATGCAATGCAGCGAAGGCAAGTGGGATGCACCCCAGGCAGCGCTCGGGGGAGACCTAGACCTAAATGCTCATAGGAAACACCTTGAATCGGAGAGTGAGGCCCCGCTGAGAGAAACGGGAAGGGTGGGGGAGAGAAGAGCAAAACAAACCCAGGCATCACAGGAGCAGGAAATACCAGAACCAAGAGCTGGTCCCTGGAAGGAGCAATAAGATGGGCAAAGCTCCTGCAAGAGTGGACAGAGGGACGACCAGCTCTGGAAGCCCGCAGCAGACCTGACGCTGCTCGAGGAAAACCAAAAACCTGCAGGTCCACAGATTTGGCAGGTTGGAGGAATGAACCAATTCCCTGAAAAACCACAAACTACCCAAACAGCCAGGGTGAAAGAGATAACCTGACCAGTTCTATAACCATACACACACAAAAACTGATTTGTAATTAAAAAGCTCGTCAAAAGCCCTTTCCAGTCCCAGATGGCTTCACCAGAGAATTTTACTTGAACATTTAGCTAAGAATAAATATTAATTTCCATAACCTCTTCCAGAAAACAAGAGAGAAAACATGTCTTTTCTCACTAACGCAGTGCCCAAACTGGCAAAGATGGCGTATGCACACACGCGTGCACACACACACTCACACACATATACACACTCTTGCATACACATACATATATATGCAAGCATACATGAATATACACACACAAACACATACATGCACACAGATGTACATAAACACACACACGCAGAGAAAGCAGACCAGTATCACTCATGAGCAAAACTCCTCAGCAAAGGCAATTCAGCAATACATACAAAGGGATGCTATACTTTGACCAAATACAATTTATTTTAGGTATGCAAGGCTAGTTCAATATATGAAAATCAACCAATGCAATCCACTATATCATTAGGCTAAAGAAAAATCATGTGATACCATCAATCAACAGAGAAAATGCTTTTGATAAAACCCAGCAACATTCATGACTAAACGAGAAGTGGAGTAGGGATTGAGGGGACTCCCTCAACTTGATAAAATCCTCTACAAATAACCTGAAGCTGACTCCTTACTTCATAGCGAGAGGCTGACTGTGCTCCAAGGTCAGGAGTCAGGTGAGGTGTCTGTTCCAGCTGTCCATACTCAGCACCATGCTGGAAGTCCCAGCCAGGGCACCAGGTAAGAAGAGGAAATAGGAAGCACGTGGACTGGAAAGGAAGAAATAAAGCTGATTCTACTTGCAAATGACATGATTATCTCTGTAGAGAAAATACTACAGAAAAACTCTTGGGACCTATTAGTAGTAAGGTTGCAGGAGACAAGATCAGTACACAAGGATCAATCACATCGCTATAAAGCAATATCAAAGGAGTGAAAAGAGAAATAAGAACAATCCTATTCACAAAAACCTACATGTCTGCATGCTGAAGTTACAAAAGGCCAATGAAAGAAACCAAATGAATATTTAAATAGAGAAGTGTTTACAAATTGGAAGACTCAATGTAGAAGATATATCAATTTTTCCCAAAATTGATCTGTAGATTCACTGTAATTCCTAATAAAATCTAAGTTTTCTCATAGATATAGACAATGCTATTCTAAAATCTACATGGAAAGGGAAAGGTCTCGGGAGAGCCAAGCAATTCTGAATAGAAGACTGAAGTGGAGGGATTGTCCTTCCCAACATGGAAGCAAACAGCACTGAGCAGCCACCACATAGGACAGATGTGGGGCAATGGTGGAGGGACAGACTCTCAGATCAGTGGGACAGAACAGAGGAACTTAAGAGAGGCCACACAAGCATGTCCAGGATGCAAAAGACTCAGTGGAGGAGGGATGGTCCTTTCACAAAAAGCGCTGGAGCAATTGGACATCCATAGTTAAAAAATAAATAAATAAAAAAGAATTTTGACTTAAAGTTAACTCCACATGTATCATGAAATTAAATGTAAAACATAAAACTAAAAAAAGAAAATTTTCAGGATCTAAGACTAGGCAAAGTGGTCTTAGACTTGACACCAAAAACACAATCCATAAAATAAACTCAACCTGGATAAACAGGACCTTACCCACACTGACACCTTGCATTGTAAAGACCCTATAAGAGGGTGAAGTCAAGGTAGATGAGAGGAAGTGTTCGCAGGTGACATACCTGACCTAGTACTAGCATTCCCCACCACCTCTCCCTCCAGCATAAGGCCATGAGCATTCCAGCACCTGGGCCAGGCCTGGCACACAGGTGGCTCAGTGAGCGAGCTGCATCAGCACAGCTGGCCACAGGCTCAGGCCTGCTTCTGTGTGGGATTCTCGGAGGACAGTCTGCACTCTCTCTGCCTGCTCAAAGGGTAGGACCTCATCTGTCTGCTTTCTACTCGATTCCCAGGACAGGCCTCACTGAGTTAGAATAGGGGCCACTATGTCAGAAGGCCATTGTGAGGATGGGCAACACAGGCCCTCAGCCCCACTTGTGCACCCTCAGACACATTCCTGCTCACTACTCCTACTGGCTTTCCTGAGAAGGTCACCCTGGTTCCAGACGAGAAGCTGCAGGATGGATTCAGGGACAGGCACATGGTGTCTGCATGAAAATTCCATGTTCAGGCTTGCAGGCGCCCTGTGCCTAACTGGACCATGGTCCAGGGGTACATGTGCCCACAGCCCAATCACTCTCATCTTTAAGGCCTGTGAGCCTGAGGATCCTGGCCTAGGAAGTAGAGGGGTTTTTGTGTAGGAAGGCGGGTCTGGGGGACAAGACCCACTCCAGGAGGAAGCAAATGCCAGAGGAAGGGGCTGTACTTGGCCACTGTTCCTTAGCTAGGGGGCCAAGACTCACCTCCAGCCTCCAGCCCAGCCTATCCCACTCTGCTTCCTAGCATAGGCATCAGAGGTGGCCATCAGGACACTATGGTGGCTGCCATTTCTACCCTGGCCCATCAGTATGCATGGCATGTTGGCTACAAGAGCCCCAGAGACCCTCTGCTGTCTTGGGACCCTCTTCAAGAACTACAGCCTGGCTGACCCTTCCTTCCCACTGGTCACCAGGACATGTGTCCCCTGCCTGCTTTGCCCAGTCACTGACTGCCCCCATCCTGAGGCCAAGGCCATGTGGCTCCTCAGGCGGGGCTATAGCAGGCCCAGGGACATGCCCAGTGGAATTTTCATGCTACTGGCTTGTCTCTACCAGTGGCGTCCTCAGGGTGGGGGACATGCCAGGCTCATGGAAGGCCCTGGTAGGTGCTGCACATGAGGGAATGGGCAGAGGGACATGGCAACAACAGGGTCAGGATGACCCAGGCAAAACTGGGAACAAATATCCAGCATGAAGTTCAAAGAGTGGAAATGAAAAGGAGGCATGTCCATCACAGGGAGAAAGCTGGTCCAGCACCCTGCTGAACCATGCCAAGGAAAGCATCCAAACACAGCACGTGCTAATTATACCCACATTATGGGAATTTACAGCCCTGGCCAGGATTGACCTTTCCCTCAAGAGCCGTGTGCATGGAGGGCAAGGCCAGGCACCCCAGCACTCGCAGATGAATCTCAAACCTGCAATTATTATTATTACCCTCCTCTATTTGTGCAGTGCACCGCTGTCCACATGGGCCCTCCATTTTAGAGCTGCTTGCGGCTGTTTCTGCAGTTACGGAAGGGGGACAAGGGAGAAGGGCACCAGCAGGTGCATGGCAGGGTGGCCAGAGCCTGGCGGTCATTTATGGTGGACATCAGAGTCAGAGGACTCAGAGGCCCAGGTCTTCTCCCAGGTCCCAGTGGGTGGAGAGGCCACAACTCCAGGGGACCTATTAGAGGTGGGAGTGGTGAGAAGGAAGAGACGGTTCCTGAGGGTCGGCTAGAACAGCAGGCATCCAGAACTCAGGGAGGACACAGGGAAGGGCTGCAGATCCTGAGGGCCTGGACTTCCTCAGTCCAGCACCAGAGTTTAGGGGGAACCTGGACTTGTGATCACTCTGTTCTTGGGGCCTAAGATGTCTCATCAGTAAAAGGGGAAGGACTAAATCACCCCTTCCAGCTTCCATGCCCAGTGAGGAAGCGAGCAGAAGAAAATGTGAGCAGGCCTCCACACCTGCTTATCCCCACTCCAATAGGATGCATGGTCACTGGGGGTAATTTCTTGAGAAGCTGCCATACTTGGGTTTGCAGCATCACCCAATGTGAGATGTGGATGAGGCAGGGAAGATTCAGATTGCCTGGGCTCAAACTTCCCTCTTATATGCTGTGTGACCCTGGACACATCACTTGTCCTCTCTGAGCTGGAGTTTCTTCAACATTTAATGGGAACAAATGCCTATTGCCCTCCCTGGAGCACTGTGGGCAACTCAGACAATACAACTTATGTCCAATGTTTGGCAGGTTCCCAGCCAAGACAGGCAATAGGGACAGATTCACATGCCATCTGAAATAGCCAAAAAAATAAAAATAAGACATAAGATACGAAACAGTCTTCAAGTCACTGGACCTGAAGTGACAAAGGGCAGAACCCAGTGGCCTCCCTGGATTGAGGGGATAGGGTTGAGTCTGGGTGGCCGAGGTGGCCAGAGAATGAAAGCAAGTGTGTCAAGAGCAGAGAGGACCATCCAGAGCGTCCCTGTGAGTGCTGTTCAGAGAACCATCAGTGCACGAGTGTAATAAAGCTTCCTGAGACCAGGAAAAACCCAAAAATACTAAAGAGAAACTCTGGCCCCAAACAGGATTTAAGGCTGACATAGGGCTGAAAACGGTGCCCATCTCCCCTATCACATCAAAAACCTGACAGCTCATGTGGCTTGGCTTAGGGAA
Organism: Xerus rutilus; assembly: GCA_028644305.1. Lineage (NCBI taxonomy): Eukaryota > Metazoa > Chordata > Mammalia > Rodentia > Sciuridae > Xerus > Xerus rutilus. The sequence goes on along the minus strand of CM053415.1, from coordinate 12,976,079 downwards.
ACCCCAAGAAGGGTCTCACTTCAGTCAAAGGGCAAAATAAGCCTTAGCCACTCACAAATCTTAAACAGAGAACCAGCAGGATCAAATTGTCCAAGTAACAACTGCATTCCTGAGCAAGGCTCAAAGATTTATAGGGATACAAAAATGTCTAGCACGAAAAGGTGCAGCCCATGATCCAAGAGTCCCAGAGTCAGGAAAGTGGCTCATAGTGAAAGCCACTCGACTGCAATCAACCCAGAGTAGACAGCAAGGTTCCAACTGGCAGATGACTGAGCCAGGGCACTCCATCCCATGTGTCCAAAAGGTTACAGAGAAAGTCGAAAGCAAACAAAAGCCAGTTGCCTAGAGATGAGGGTGACAGGTATGAGATGACAAGCACAGTGGGTGCGGTCAAGGGCAGGTCAGACACTGTGCGAAAAGGCTAGTGAACCCCAAGACACAGCAAGAGAAGCCATCCAAAATGAAACAGAGAAAGAAAAGCTCATCGGTGGGCAGTGGGACCACAACACATGGTGTCCAAAGGACAGTCCAGAGATAGCTCCCAATGGCCCTGCCTCAGGTGTCACACCTGGTGTCAGCCTCCCTACTCTCTGTTCAGTGTGACCTACTTCTGATGACCTTGCTCTCACTCTGGCTCTCGGAGCTCTGAGGCAGCCAGGGGCCATGCTGTGCATTGTTGTATGACAAGGAACTGAAGGTGGCCCCCAGCCAACAGCCACCAAGAATGTGAAGCTATCAGTCCAATGGCCCAAGATAACAGAATCCTACTGAGAGACACATGAGAGCTGGAGCTGCTCCTGCCCTGCAGTTGCCTAAGATGACTGCAGCCTGGGAGACCCTGAGCAGGGCCACACTGAGTTTGGCCTAATCTGTTACTTAGTGATACATAACCAATACAGGTGACGGACAAAATTCTTGAGAAAATAATGATCCCAAACTTTTGAGATGCAAGAACAAGTATAAACTGAGAGATCCAAGAAATTCAATGAACCTCAAGCACCAAAAGTAAGTGAAGAAAATTACATCAAAATACATCATAATCAAATTGCTCAAAACCAGGAATAAACATAAAACCTTAAAAATGGGAAAAAAGAGAAACCTTCTCTACCAAGGAACAAAGACAAGGATGACAGCAGATTTCTTGCCAAAAACAATGAAAGTAATGAGTCAGTGGAATAGCAACTCTGAAGAACCAAAAGGAAAAATCATCAACCAAGAACTCTACACCAGAGAAAATGGCTTTCAAGAGATAAAGGTATCTGCAGACATGCAAGAGCTGGAGGAGCTCATCATCAGCTAACTCATACTACAAGAGACGTTAAAGGAAGTCCTCTGGACAGAAGGAAAATGAAGATGAAATATGAGCAACACAAAAGAGGAAGACATCTCCCTCCCTCAGTGAGTGACGAATCCTGCTGCATGTGCAGATCTATAAAAAATTTTTAAATTATTATTTAAGTTTCTTTGAAAGATAAGTGACTAAATAAAATAAAATAAAGCAATAGTTGGGCATGATGGCACATGCCCTGTAATCCCAGCACTTTGGGAGGCTGAGACAGGAGAATTGTGAGTTCAAAGGCAGCCTCAGCAAAAGCGAGGTGCTAAGCAACTCAGTGAGGCCCTGTCTCTAAACAAAATACAAAATAGGGCTGGGGATGTGGCTGAGTGGTTGAGAACCCCTGAGTTCAATCCTTGGTACCAAAAAAAAAAAAAAAAAGGAATGTATTGTGGGGCCTTAATAGACATGCTGGCAAAATGCAAAACAGGAAGACTAAGGCAGGGAGGAGAAAGCTGAGGGCACAGACTGTGGTATTCTTATTCTGTTCTCATGGAGGTGGCATGTCATTTGAAGGTTGATTGTGATAAGTTAAAGATATACACCACAAACCTAAATCAACCTGTAAGACAGCAAGATAAAGAAATATTCAATAAATCTAATCAAGATAAAGGGGGTAAAGAGGAACTAGGAGTGGGACAAAAAAAACAAATAAGATTATAGATTGAAATAATCAAAGCAGTGAAAAACTTAAATATAAATGGTATATAAACACCTCAGTAAAAAGGCAGAGATTGGGGCTGAGGTTATGGCGCAGTGGTAGCGTGCTCGCCTAGCACGCATGAGGAACTGGGTTCGATCCTCAGCACCACATAAAAATAAAGATATTCTTTCCACCTACATCTAAAAAATAAATATAAAAAAAAAAAGGCAGAGATTGTCAGATTGAATACAAATCAAGATTCAACTATAGGAGCTGAGGTTGTGGCTCAGCGGTAGTGTGCTCGCCTAGCACGTGTGAGGCACTGGGTTCGATCCTCAGAACCATATAAAAATAAAATAAAGATATTCTGTCCACCTACAACTAAAAAAATAAATAAATATTAAAAAAGATTCAACTATAAACTGCTTGTAAGAACTGTATTTTAAATATCAAGAGTAAAATAAAAAGGTAAAAATAAATATGGCATTATATAAGAAGCCAAAAGCTGGATGAGCTTTGCTAATATCAGACAAAGTAGATTTTGGAGCAAAGAATAATACTAGGGATAAGTCATTTCATAATGATGAAGGAATCAATGTACACATGAAGCAGAACCTGATAGTAATGAAGAAGCAACAGACAAGTCCACGGCCACGATCATAGATGCTGACGCCCTTCTCTCAATAGCTGACAGCCCAGGAAGACAGAAAATCAGCAAGGATGTAAGAAGACTGAAAAACACTATCAGAAATGCCACTTTATTGACATGGACAGCACATTTCAGCAGATACACATTCTCTCCAAGAACACAGAGCACTTGCCAAGGTGATGATATTCTGGATCTTAAAACAAAGTTCAATAAATCTGAAGACTGATATCAAAGTATGTTGCATGACCATGATGTAATTAAATTAGAAATCAATAACAAGAATATCTAGACATTTTCAAACTATTAACTATTAACTAAATAACTTACTTCTAAATAATCAATGGGTCAAAGAAGTCATCAAAAGGGAAATACTAAAAAGAGGATAAAAGTAAAAAGTCAGAATTTGGAGGATGCCACTACAGCAGGAATTAGGGAGAATCCGAGAGCACCAAATGTCTATGTCAGAAAAGAAAACATCTCAAATCAGTGATTTCAGCTTCCTCTTGGAGAAACTAGAATAAGAAAGCAAATTAGACCCAATGCAACAGAAGACAGGAAGCAGAGAGTAAAGCAGAATCAGTGGAGAGGAAACAGGAAGCAGGGAAACGCATGAACAAAGCTGCTGCTTTAGATCAACACAAGTGATGAACCCCGGGCTTGCCTGACCGGTCACTAACGTCAGCATCAGGGAGGTGGCCAGACACCCACAGACATTAAAAAGGAAAATCATGAACAACTAATGCCAATAAACGTATGCCTTCAATAAAAAGGACACACTCCTTGAAAGACATAAACCACTTTCACTCACCAAAAAAGATGGAAACCCTGAACAATCATATGCCTATTAAAGAAATAAATTTTCAGATAAAAACTTCTCATGAGGAAACTCCAAGGCTGGATGGCTTTACTGGTGGATGAAGAAGAGAATAAGACCAATTCCATATAAGCTGTTCAAGAAAACTGAAGAGGAGGAACATTTTCTGGCACATTCTATGAGACTAGCAGCCCTGCAATGATACCCAGATCAGAAGACATTACAGGAAAAAAAAACTGTAAGACAATCCTCAGGAATATGCCAAACTTCTAAACAGAATAGTTAGCAACTCAAGTCCAATAACATATAAAAAGGATAATGTGGGCTGGGGTTGTGGCTCAGTGGTAGAGCACTTGCCTCACACAATGAGATAATGCACCAAGATCCAGTGGGGTTTATTCAAGAATACCAGGGTGCTTTACCACCAGAAACTCAAAGTAACTCAACACATTAACAAAGTGAAAGAAAAGCCATATGATCATCCCAATAAATGCAGAGAAACTCAATGCACATTTCTCAAAAACACTCTCAGCTGATAGGGTTAGAAGACAGTCAACCCCTCCAGGCTGGCAGAGGGTACATGTGGACGACAGCGTCTCCTTCAGATTGGAAACAGGATGATGTTTGGCCACGCACCATTTCTACACAACAGTGTTCCGGCAGTTCTAGCTAGTGACACAAAGTGAGAAAAAGAAAACACAATCATCCAGCTTGGCTAGGGAGGAGTACAATTGCCTTTACTCATAGACACCACTGCCTAGCAGAAAATCCAATTAAATACACTAGGAAGCGACTGGAACTAATACACGAGGTTAGCAAGGTTGCAAAATACAAAGGTCAATATAAAAGCAAGCTGTTTTTATATATTAACAACTAACAAAATTAAAAGTAAAAACCAAAGCCTTTTATAATAACATCAAAATATGAAATATTTAAGGATAAACCAAAGAAAGATGTGGAACACCTGCACACTGAAAATGAGAAGCCATTGCTGGGAGAAAGTGCTCAGAGGTTGGGAGATTCTTCATTGAGATGTCAATTCTCCCCAAAATGATCTATAGAGTCAATGCAATCCTAATCAAAATCCTAGCAGGCTTTTGTTTCTACAGAAAACAAAAGAATTTGTTTTCAATTTCTAGAAATTGAAAAGCTGAGTCTCAGTTCATATAGAAATTCAAAACTTAGAATCCCCAAACAACTCTTGAGAAGAACAAAGCTGGTGGGGCTGGGGTCATGGCGCAGTGGTAGCGTGCTCGCCTAGCACGCGGGAGACACTGGGTTCGATCCTCAGCACCACATAAAAATAAAATAAAAGATATTGTGTCCACCTACAACTAAAAAATAAATATTAAAAAAAAAAAAAGAACAAAGCTGGAGGGCTAATGCTGCTAGAAGCCAGTACAGTAACAAAGAGGACATGGAACTGACACAGAGATAAACAGAGACAATAGGTAATCTAGTGAAGAGAGATGGTCTTCAATCAATGACACTGGAGCCACTGAACACTCGTGAGTCAATATACCAGGAGACAAACTCAATGCTTATCTTGTATCACATACAAAAATCAACTCAGAGACTATAAAATTTCTGGAAGAAAAAAATGGTCCTTTGTGGTCGTGGGTCAGGTGAAGATTTCTTAGATATTACACCAAAAGTATACTCAAGACAAGGGTAGACTTGTAAATTAGACTTAATCAAAATTTAAAACTTCAAAAGCATCTTCAAAAGACACTGTAAGAGAACGAAAGAACAAGCCAGAGATCACAAGAAAACACTACAATATGTGTAGCTGATAAGGAATTTGTATCTAGAATATATGAAGAACCCTCAATACTCATAAGCAAAACACATAATCCAATAAAGTAATAAGCAAAAGATGTGAACAGGAACTTCACCAAAGGATGGTGATAAGCACAAACAGGTAGGTGCTCAATGTCATTAGTCATTAGGGAAATGCAAACTAAAACAGTAATAAGATGCTACTGCTCTCTCCTTAGAATGGTTTAAATGGAGAAGACTGATCATATCAAATGCTGGTAAGGAGGCAGAACAGTGGCACTCAAACTGTTGATGGGACAGTAAAATGACACAGTCACTTGGGAAACAGGTGGGCAATCTCTTGACAAGTTAAACATGCACCCACCATATGATCCAGCCACTGCAATCCTACATACACGTTCAGCCAAGAGAAATATATGTCTGTATGAAGACCGGCATGTGAATGCTCATTGCACTTTACCTGCAAGAGCCCAAACCTGGAATCATCCAATGTCTTTCAAGAGCTGGATGGAGAAGCAAACTGTGGCATATCTGTACAATGGGTATTGCGGAGAAATACAATACACTGTCCATAGTGATGACAGCACAGATGGATCTCAAACTATGAGTGGAGTACACACTGCATGATTTCATCTACATAAAACTCTAGAAAATGCAAACCAACCTATGCTGACTGCAGACACGGAAGACCAGTGGTTGCTGGCGATGAGGTAGGCAGGAATGGGTGGGGGACCACTACCTCAATTTGGTCATGGTCTCATAGGTGCACACGGTGCATCAAACTGCACCCACAGAGCTGCTTACAGAACAAAGAAGCCATGCAGAAGGTGCACCCTCCCTCAGCACTGGGGTTGCGTTGGGGCAGGTCTGGCTGTCATAGGCCAACACAGGGGGGTGAGGCAGGCTCCTGCTCTGTCCCCAGGGGTCCCTCTGACACAGTGGCTCCCTTTTGGATTCCTGAGCTTCTTAAGGTGAATCTTGGCCATACTGGGAAGCCCATTCTTCACCTTGTTGGAGTATGGTCCCTCTCCAGGACAGAAGCCATGGCTCTAACAGCCAGAATGCCATGCCAGGCCTGCTTGACGCTCTGCATTTGAATTTCAAGAGTCTAACCTGTCATCTCCCTCTCCCAACTAAGGCAGACATAATCAAACCATGAGACAGTGAGTGGGGCCTGGAGAGGGTTGGTGCTCCGTCACTGCTATGGGAATGTACAACGGTGTGGTGGCGTGGGAACCAGTAGGCAATTCCTCAGAAGAGTTCATCATAAAATTAGCACGTAACTCAGCAATTCCACTTCTAGGCATCAAAACAAACGGAAACCTCACACACACAAACCTCACGCATACTTATAAGAGTCAAAAAATGGAAGCAAAACCAACGCCCATCAACTGATGAATGGGGAAATAAAATGTGCTCTGCCCACACAACAGAACGTTGCCTGTCAGGAAAAGGCAAGCACTGTCACACTGCACTGTGGGGAGACATTGAAAACACTGTGCTCAGCAAAAAGCCAGACACAAAGCCCACACACTCTATGGTTCCATTTCTTTGAAATGTCCAGAACAGAGTGGTTGCCAACGGCCAGAGGCTGGAGGGGCTGGGAGGTGATGGCCAAGGGTGCAGGATGTCCTTCTGGCATGATGAGAACGTTTCGGAATGGGGCATGGTGAAGGATGCACAACTCAATCAATGAGATCTCACCAAGACTGTTCAATGAAAAAGGCCCAACCTGTGACCACAGGGCAAAGGTCTTGCTGTCCTTCATCCCTTGGGAGAAGTAGTGGCACTAGAAAGTCAGGCCAAATGCCCAAGGCACAGGCACCCCTGTGGGGCTGGACACTGGGCAGCCCAGCCAATCAGCTTGCCTGTCACCACATAGCCATCCTCTGAGAACAGATGTCTCATCTCCACAGAACAGACTCATCTCCACTCAGTTGGCTTCCTTCCTAGGGACCTGACACTTGTCACTCGGCTACATAAGCCACAGTGGGAGGCCATACAGGTGTCCCATGTGGCGAAAGGTTACGGGACATTCATTCTAATCTCCCTGTTCTGTGGTGGGGAACCTGAGGCCCAGAGGGCCTGGGTGCTGAGGGTCTGGCTTCATTGACAGGGCAGGCTGGGAGGGGGTTGTCTCCCTCATTTGGCTCCATGTTGCTTCCCTCCACTGCTGGGTGTCGCCATTGTGTGTGAGGTCCCACACTAGACTTGGGCACAAGATGGCACACCTCAGGGAGTGGACCACCCAGGGGGAGGAACAAAGAGACACTAGCCAGGTGAGGGCAGCACACTTTGGGCCAGGTGGTGGTTGTGGATGAGCAGAACGGTCCATGGACATCTCTGGGTTCTGTTGTGGCCTTTCATGGGCTACAGGGGAGATGTGGCCAAAGAGGCTCCAGTAGTCTCACAGGGGTGGCTGCACTTCATGGGTGGTAGGGGTGGCTCTGGTGTTCCTGGTGGGCAAGTGGAACTTGTAGGACAGCCTGGCTGCCCATCTGCTGCCCACGCTGCTAGAGTGTGCCACTGCCATTCCCAAAGTCACATATTGCTAGTTCTGGGTTAAAAATATCCCTGCGAAAGACATGACTTTCAGAGGTGACTCCGCAGAGCTGGTGGGGCGAGGACGTCCTCGGCTTCGCCTCTCACTGCCTGAAATGGCTGCGTCTGACGCGTGGCAGAGGAGGCCCATTGGGCTGGGCCATGCGGATTCTCAGGAAAACAAACGGAAGCTATTTGCAGCTGCTGGTGCCTGGCAGAGGACTTGTCTGTTTCACACTAGTTCAGACACCAGAGGCCTCTGTCCTGACGTCTCGTGTAGGGTGGCGGTGGTGGAGATGCTGGGCAGCACCCCCCCCACCCCCGCAAGAGACACTGTCACCACTCAGGTCACAGAATCTGCCTCTCTCTTATCTCTTTCCAGCCAACTGCTCTGAAGACTGCTTGACTTCTGGCCAGAAACCTGCTGCCCTAGCAGTTCCCTGAGGAGTGGTCCAGAACAGACGAGACTGTTGGGAGGGCCCCCCAGTGCAAAGGCGACTCAACTCCAGAAGCCACTTCGCTCTGCTTGCGTCCTCCAGCATACACGAGATCACAGCAGGATGGAGAGGTCTGTAGGGGATTCCAAGGTGGTTGTCCCTGGCAGCCAAGAGGGGCAGACACTGTCTCTATCCCAGGCAGGACTCTCTGACACCAGCCATACCGCCCCGGCTGAGGGCTCTGGTCTCATGTCCCTTGTGGCTGGACATTCTCACGGCCCCTGGCTGCCCTTGCATCTGCGCTGCCTGCCTGTCTGGCTAGCCGCTCACCCAGCATCAGCTACAAAGTGGTTCATTCCTCATCTTTGCAGGACTGAGAATCTGATCATGAAAGAGAATTTTCTTTCTTCTTTTTTAATTAGTACTTGGTAATATCACCAAGCTGTGAGTTTATGGCTTTGTAGATCTTGTGTTTCTGACACTAATTACTCACAAAGGCTTTCAGAGCTGCATTTCAACTCTGCAACTGCCCTGCCGGTAATTAAGCAGGAGAGGAAGCGGCAGCAGATCCCACGTTTCACACATGCCCTTCCCACCTGGCTTCCAGCTTCCGTTTGGCTGGAGGCTGGTGGAAACCCAGCAGCTTGGGGCTTCAGCCCAGGGGCCTGAGGTGAACCTGCTCCAGCCTTGCAGCCCCAGCTGCTCTGTGATCCACTCTGTATGACAAGACTCCTGGCAGCTGGAAAGGAAGCCAGTGTTCTGCAGGGAGGCCTCACGGCACTGGGTTCCTGCTGCCTGTCACCCCAGCCTGTTCCACTGCCAGCTCAGTTCCTTCTACAGCCATTGGGAAGGAACCATGTCCCCTGCACAGGACAGGCACTCAGAGCCCCTTTAGGCTCCTCTCCAGTGAAGTCTCTCAGTCGTGTGTCAACATTCACTGAGCACCTATGTGCAGCTGTGTGTCCCTGCCTCAGACCTCCCTGTGCCCTTCGCTCGCCTGGCTCCCTACAAGGTGGTCAAGACTCAAGACCCTGCTGATCTGTGTCCTGGGGGGCAGGGCAGGGCCTCTGGGTGAAAGGGCAGGCGGGTACGTGTGTGGGCCTCTTTTCCACCTTCGCCTTCCTGTCACTCAGTACACACACTGACTCAGGGCTTCCTCCTTGGTTTGAGGAGGGCTCAGCAGTCGCTAACGGAGAGTCCAAGATGCCAGGGGGAAGACAACCTTTGTGAAAAATGCAAGCCCAGGGCTCAGCTCCAGCATGGTTTCTCTGGCAGTCTGCATCCAGTGGTTAATAAAAAACAGCACTCAGACTCCCCAAGTGTGTGAAGCCTCTCAGGGACCCTCCCAAAGGGTGAGGGTGAGGAGGAGGATCTGGTCATATTCTACCATGTCCACCCATGAGTCTTTGATGACAGTTTCCAGATCTTTGCAATGAGGGTCTGGATACTTCCAGATGTCATGTTGATGGCTAGCTGGCTCTGCTTGAGCCACAGAAGGATGATGCCTTTCTGGTCTCTTCTCTATCTTCCCAGGCCTTAGAGGATCTTTGGTGATAGATCAACTAATGGTTAAGTCTTGTCCATCTTGTCAGAGACTCTGGCAAAGTGGACCCAAGTGACCTCCACAGCGTAAGGCACAGCCTGAGGTTGACGGGAAGGTGTCCAGGTGGGGTGGCAGACTGCAATGTCACCCAGCACCTCCCCATGCTTCTGTGGTTCCATGAGTGAGCAGGTTTTATCGGCTGGCCCACCTCTGCCTGTGCTAGGGCTGCCTTAAATACAATTGGTTAGTCACAGTTTAATGTTCTTTATTGCAATGCTATTTTGAGATGCAATTAAAACATCTCATTGCCAAAGTGCATGGTTCCTACTGGGACTTCTTTTTCTTCCTAATATGAAGGAGTCAAAAACAAAGATCAGGGAGGAGGCCTGGGCTCCAGACTCATTTCTGAAATGGCAGGCTTTGTCCTGGCCCAGTCTCCCTGGAGAAAGTCAAGGAGGCAATGTTAAGAAGTGGCCACCAGAGGAGAAGCTAAATGGATTCCACCAAGCAGGTGTGGCCTCATGACACCCACTGACTCCCACGGACCTCAGCAGGCCAAACCTCTCGCCAGTCTTCAGCCTTTGAACTTCTGCCAGTCTCAGCCATGGCGATTTTGTGTGGCCACAGTGAAGGGGAACACCTGGGAAGTCTGGTTTCCTTGAGGGGACCAGCGCATGTCACTGAAGCAAACAGGATGCTAGGAGAGTGGCCAGCAAGTCGGCCGCTGGAATGTCATGCACATCAGCGCAATTTCACCACAATTAAAAGGCAATTAAAAAAGTCAGCAATTTCAGATGTGTCTTGGCTGTGGTCACTGCCCCTACTCAATTCACATTCTGTCACAAGCTACATGAATTGCAGTGGCCAGGCCAGTACTGTCAGAGCTCCCCAAGGACAAAGCAAGTGTAAACACTTCTCCACAGCCTGACTTTCCCCTCTGTGACTGGTGAGGAGAAGCCTACAGTTGACACAGAGTGTGGGGACCTTGTGCTCATGTAAATACTCCCACTGGACAGGTCGGATCAGGTGGGATCTCTCACGGGCAGGCCACCAGGGAAAGACTCCAGTGTGTGCTCACAGCAGACCCTGAGATGAGTGGTCCTAGGATGCCACATGCTGACCCCTCCCAACTTTTTCCTGGAGGCAGAGGTGCTAGGCTGGCCCAGTGGGGTTCAGTTCATGCTGACACTGCAGAGGTGCCATGTCTGGCCCCACAGACCATCTCTGTTCCTGGAAGGGGAGGTTAGGAGCACAGGCTTGATCTCAGATGGTGTGGGCTGAGTCCTGTGTGTTGTGGGCATGTCATTCCACCTCTTGAGACCATCTTCTGTACACGCAGCTAGAAAGTCTGTCTCACAGTGCTGCTACCAGGACTAGGGGGGATGGCATGTGCTTAGCCAATGAGCAGGCAGAGAGCCACAGTCATGGTACCACCAAGAGTGTGTGCAGGATGACAGAGGGTGGGGACACCCAGGGCTCAGCCACTTGCATTGGGCACAGGGCTGCATAGCTAAGTTGCCTTGAGGTTTCCTAGGCGAGTGGGTAAGCATGCCTGTAGGGAGAGAGTAGGGCAGAGGCCTCTTCCTCCTCCTTCCTGGGGAGGCTCATGTCCTGTGTGCTGGCCAGGATGCGGACAGGAGGCCCCACTATTCTCAGCCCCTCGCAGCTTTTCTGATGCTGAGGCAGGGCCTCATGCTCCGAAATGAGACTTGACTGCACACGAGCAGTGCACAGAATGTTAAAGCGGAAGCAGCCACGGCTCTGACCTTGGCCAGTTATGGGCCCTCGCCATCTCCCTCAGCTGGCTTGAAACCAAATCGCACACGTAGCTCTCTGGTTCAGGGAAGGAGTATGCCGTCTGGGAGATGGATGAGCTCCAGGCTGCCTCTGGCTCTCTGTCCTCGAGTTCCTGGGCACTCAGGGGTCAGGAAACGATCCTGGGCAATGAGATATCCTCCACGTCCGAGAAGTCCCCACCACCTCTGGCAGCCCGGCTTCCAGTCAGGGCTGGGAGATGGCAGAGGGTGCTGGCCACTGAGGAGCTGTAATGATGCTCAGTGTCACTGCTGCCATGGGCTGTGGCTGGAATTCTAGTGTTCAGGGTGGAGGGGCCTGCTCCATCCCTTTCTAGACTAGAGGGCACCTGCAATTTCAGGAACCTCCTCATCCTCAGGTTGACCCTCTGCCCCCCTTCCTCATGGTGCTTACACTCTACTTCAGGCAGAAAGCCACTCCCAAGGCTGGAGCCCTGGACACTGCTGGTGACACCCCCTCCCTGTGGATCTCATGGCCATCCCTCTCTCTAGCTGTGCAAAGACAGGCAACATTCCAGCCAGGGCAGAGGCTGAGAGGCGTCAGTGGGGACTCAGGGGGCCATAAACTGCCACCAGAATGGGCAGTCTCAAAGCCAGCAGGGGAGGAGCGCCTACAGCCCAGGGTCCCCATAAGATCCCTAGATGCCTTCCAGAACTGAAGAGCTATGTGAATCATGGGGCTGCTCTGGAACTGAGGGGGACCAGCCATCAATGAAGGTGATGCGAGACCAGGGAGCTCCTGCTTGTCTTTGAAGGGTCATGGGAACTAAAAGCTCTTCCCTAACAAGGAGCCTACTGCAGGAGAGGTGACTGGGCTCCACCTGGGCTGCTAGTGGGGCCTCCAGAAGGCACGCTGTGTGTACCCCCACAGGTCGAGTAGCTGCTCGCCCTCAAGACAGCCAGGGGGGAAGTGCTTCACTCTTTAAAAAAGACTTGCCTGATGCAATTTGCGTGTGCAAGATGTGTGAAGTGCATTTTCCATTTCATCAGCACCCTCAGCCTGTGTGGAGCTGCTGTTTGCTTTCAGACCCGTTTCATGGGGTTCAAAATTATATTATGGGATTTTCTTCATCTTGCAATGGGGGATTTCATGTCCTGCTGATAGCGCTGTATTTTTATTGACCACATTCATTTAAAAAAGAAATTATAAAACATATTCTGCAATTTATTTGCTCCTTGGCCCCAAGAATAGAATACTAATCATCTCACATCCGGCAGGTATCTTCCTGTGATTTGATTTCGGAAATGGTTTGTTAAAGGACTCTAACATTCCTATCTGTCCTGGGAAAGGCAACTGCCCCCTCATTTAGAGTTTTTGAAGAGCACATATCTTTTCCAAGTTAAATCTGTCATTTTCCATTTAGTAAGCACCAATTTTCTTTCCTGACACATTGGAATGTGCTGGAATGGCCAGGGCTGTCTGACTCACATAGTGGCAGACCAGGCACCAGGTGGCCAGTAAAGGTCTGGGGCCTGGACAGTGGGTGGCTAAGGATGATCCTTCAGCACAGGTGGGTTAAGAAGCTGTAGGAGTCCAACACAGCCACCACAGAGGAGCCACCTGTCCCCACAACCCAGCTCTGAGCAGTGGCACATGAAGTTCTACAGGAGGTTCCTCTGGATGCCTTGAACTCTGAATGCCTGTGGCTTCCTCCAGCAGCCCTATCAACCTGTGCCCCCAAAGTGCTGGATGGCACATAACCATGGAAGTCCCTCTAGCTATGGGCTCTGGGCAGGTCACTGGACCCTTGGAACCTCATTCTGGAAAGTGAGGGGCAGCAGAGACCAGTTGTATCTCTTCTGTATCCCGGGTGCACAGCATATACTCAACCAAGCTACTTCCATGAACCAGCACTTGCCTCCAATGCCCAAGCCTATGCCCTGTATTGCTCAGGTCTAGATCTGCCCCCAGAGTCAAGTTGGCCCCCATGCCCTCTTGTGCTTTTCCTCTCGCCCAGGCAGTAGTACGTTCATCAGGATGAATAGCTCTGCCGACACTGACTGCCCCAAGGCCTGACTACAAGGGTTTAAAAGTCAACTGTGGGGCTCATGTAGGAATAGCTGCTCACAGTGACCAGACTGGGCTGGAAGTTCTGTCTGGGGATGGTGGGCTGGGGCTGGGTTCTGGCTTTCTGCAGAAACCAGCAACAGAGGAGGGGCGGTTCCCGAGCCAGACATGTTATACTCAAACCTAGCATTACCCTCACGACCAGGTCAGTGCATGGACTGTATCCTGCCCTCTCCACCTCCCAGGATGTTCCTCATGACTGCTGCAGCCTGAGCAGGGGTCAGGGACTGAGCATGTCAGATACTGATGAGCAAGTGCTCGATGGTGGACCCATCAGCACTGCTGCTGGCCAGAGGCTGGAGACTTGCCTCGGCCAACAGAGGTGTCCTAGTGTGTGTGGTCAGTAGCTGGCCAGACATGCAGTGGACAAAGCTGTGGATGCACACAGGTACAAATAGCCCGGGGACATCAGGCTGGTGGCCTGTGGCTGAACCTCAAACCTCATTCTGAGTGTTTTGTCTGGTCTAGAGTGTTGTTTAAAAATTTGAACAAGGGGCTGAGGTTATAGCTCAGTGGTGTGTAAGGCACTGGGTTCAATCCTTAGCACTGCATATAAATAAATAAAGACCCACGGGCAAAATAAATAAATAAACAAATAAGTAAAAAAATTTAAAATTGAACCAGTGCTCTAAAATCAGGAGATTTAACACAGTAACTGGGGTTTCTAGCTAATTTGGGACACTGGAAGTGCTGGGCCACATGTCCCCAGGGCAGCAATGAACACAGCTAAGCAGGACCTCAGCCCCCTGGATCCTGGGCTGAGGCTGGCACTATTTACTGCGCTTTTGTGCTCTTCCCCGGTGGAGAACAATGTCCTTGTGCTGCAGGTGCCACAGGAACACAAGATGGGGCAGATGGGCACGTGAGAGGGGACAGATGGGGGAGTCCAAGATGGACAGACTGGGGTGTGCAGGTCAGGGGAAGGGAGGTGTGAAAGCCACCATGTGGCTGGCCTCCTGTACTGTCCTCAGGCTTAGTGTCCTGAAACAGGCCTTGCCTTTGCAACAGGAAGCCCAGGACCCAGTCCTGGGGGTCACCTGGGACTATGTCTGCTTGGTCCACATGGGGTAGTATTGGGGTCAGAGAAGGGGGAAAACAGCACTTCATTCTCAGTTTCCTGGCATGAGCCCAGGGGCCTTGGAGGTGACCTCACTGTCCACAGCATCCCAGGGGACACCATATTCCCACAGCAGCAGCAGGTCACTCACAGGAGTGCTGCCTGTCAGGAGCAAATGGGCAGAAAAATACAGCCTGAGGTCCTGACGTGCTAGCTATGCCTCAATGGGACAGTCAACTGTGCACATTTGTTGTCATATGGAAATAATACTCGACAGACAATTTGTTGCTCTAGAAAAACATAAAGATGGAGGCAGGGATCTTCCAGCGCCCACTCATGCAGAATCATACCAGTGCGACAGCAGCAGCGGCAGCTCTCGCCTCCTCCGGCCTTGTGCACATGCCCGTGCACTCTCCCTTGCATAAATTAGTAACTAGGGTGCATCCTGAGAAACACAGGTGACTTTGGTGTTATGCGAGCACCTGCATATGTTCATGCAAGACAGCAATGCCACCAGGCCACAAAATCTTAAGAGGTCAGTGTCTTACAAGCTGCCTGTGACTGATGGGACCATCAGGTGAGACTAGATATATATGTGACATGAGAGAGCTGACTCCATGCAGAATCCCATTTCCTTTGAGAAGCAGCACTTGAGAAGTGCTGTTCTATGTAGAACTACATAGTCATCTAGATGGGGATATGCCGCATTCGCCTATTTACCCTCTGGTGTGGCTCACCTGTGCTTTCAGCTTTCAGTTCTGTTTTTTTTAATTTTTTTTTTTGCACTAGGGATTGAACCCCGGGTGCTTAACCACTGCATTGCACCCCTAGCCCTTTGTGATTTTGAGACAGGGTCTTACTAGGTTGCTTAGGGCCTTGATAAGTTGCTAAGGCTGGCCTCCAACTTGGAATCCTCCTGCCTCAGCGTCTTGAGCTGCTGGGATTACAGGCATGCACCACAATGCCCAGCACCTTCCAGTTCTTTATTCTCACATCACAGTTCTGCATTCCTTCAGAGATGCTTTGCTCTACAAAGTGCTATCTGCCCTGATGCTGGGCCCTGAGGCAGAGAAGCTGGGAGGCAGGCAGGAGCTGGGCTGGGAGAGTAGGCGCTATGACCTTGCTGATCTTTGCCGGCTGGGCACTTCCTCAGCCCATGTTGTATGGAGGGACCTGACAAATCCAGGCTCTGTTTGGAAGCTGTTGCACCACGGGCAGGACTCCTAAGATGATGTCTCCATCTGGTTTGAGTGGGGTCTAGACCAAGAGCAGCTAAAGGGATCTGCAGGGCATAAACAGGAGAGAAGGTTCAACCTCAGGGTGTCTGCCAGTGTTGGGGGAGCTGGAGGTGTCCTGTGTCCTGGAAGCCAGTGCTTGGCCATGGGCACCTCAAGGTGGCTGAGAGAAAGCATATTTAATAGAACAAGAGCCCACACAGGAGCTGCTCTATCTAGATGAATGAGGAAGGTTAGACAGAAGGCCGCCTCTCCACGGAATGAGCAACCCCATTTGATTAGGAAAATATTGGTTAATTTTCTAGTGCAGCGTGTGACCTTAAGAGGGAAAATCCAATTTCCAGAACAACTCTGCTAGGCGTTCTCGCTCTTGCCTCCCATTTGCCTGAATCTGAGCAGTTGTCGACAAGCCGCGGCCAGGGTAGGGCCTCCCCTGGGCTCCCCAATGGGCCTCCCATTGGGTTCCCGAACTGGATCAGCCATGAGTCATGCCTGGACAATCTGCTTTGGACACCCCCTGGGACAGTTTTGCTCTGAGGCACTGACTGTCTTCCAGGAGCCTTCCTGCTCTGTGCTAGGCTGCAGCTGCCCTGGGCCTGGCCCTGGGTAGTCACGAAAATTCACGGCGATTGCTGGCATCCATGAAGGTGCTTGTGTGGGGTATGGCACCCCACCTGATCTAACAGTCACTGTGGGTGCTTCTTGCTTGACACAGAGGAAGTGCCTGGGCTCAGAGGCAAAGCATCAAGGACCCTGGACTCTGCCCTTGGGCACCCACCCCTCTGGCAGCCTGGCCCAGGAAGGGTCTGCAGTGGCCACTGCACTCTCCTTTCCCTGGATGAGCCCAAATGCCTGCAGAGCTAGAGAGAGGCTTGGGGAGGCATCTGTGTAGCTCAGCTTGCTCCCTAGGTCTGTGTGCAGAATTGCCCAGCTCCTCCAAGATGCAAATGTGAACACAGCAGAACCTTCCTGGGCTAGGAAGAGTGGCCTGGGCCTGAGTCAGACTTTGGCTGACCTGACTCAAGGGAGATGGGCTCCAGGCCTGGTAGTATCACTATACTGCCCATGCTCAACCACGGGCTGGCCCTCTCTGCCACAGGTGACAGTGACATTGATAAGAGCTAACAATTATGTGTGCTACTAGCACCAGGCCCTGTACTGAGGGCTTTCCAGATGTATTAACTTGTTCACTCCCTGACAAGGAGTGATGGGAATGCCCACAGGGCCTGGGAGACTGGGTCCCACCTGTGTGGGCAGAGAACTTCAGACACATCTAGCCTCGAGCTTCTGAGACCCCACCTCATACCAGTGATGAAGAGGACAGGAGTGAGCCCACTGTGCACATGCACCAGCTCCCACAGATTTCCAACTAGCAGAGATAAGGGCTCACAGCAAGTGGAGACCAACACCCATGGAACGTCAGAGAAGATTAGAGTCCATTGGGGTCCCACCTGGCCATACGGGGTGGAGGCAGTGAGGGTGCCTGAATCTTCAGCCTGTCATGGCCTGGCTGGTGGCCCTGCTGGAGGCAGCTCAGATGCACAGGGCTCGCTGCCCCAGGGAGCACGCCCCAACATCATACTGGTGAGGAGAGCATAGGCTGGGCCTGGGGTCTCTCATACGTACAAGACGTTAATGCCAGTGCCTGTCACATAGTAAGCTGCCACAGTCAGATCTGCTAGCCAGCATTAGAGAAGAGATCTGCTCCTTGTGCTCCAGGACAACACAGCTTATCTGAAAATTTGAAGGAAATGGTTCCAAATGACCAATCTGAACGGTCCCAAGAAAAAGAAAACTTGAGTAGATCCATTAGCAGAAACACAAGAGGGTGCGAATCTACGCTAGATGACACCCTATGCCAGATGGCATCTGTCTTTTCAGGAGGTGGCATTTCTGAAATTACTGACCCTATTCTACATTCTCCACATCCTAGAAAGAGCCAATACATCCTGATGCTGCATTCTGCCCATGACATCAGAGTAGAGAGGACAGAACAGAGCTGATGGGCGGCTGGGCTTCCTGGAACCGGGATGCGAGGATGGGCAAGGAAGTTGGAGGGGCTTCAGTTGCTCAGGGCAGAGACAGGCTATGGGGCAGGCAGACAGGGTCAGAGGCCACCTTCAATGGTGTCCAAGCAGAGTGTGGGTATCGCCACATCTGGGCATAGAAAACTGCCCGGTCAGTTATATGGAAGGTGATGTCAAGTCCGTGTTCACAGGACTGGACCCTGTCATTTGTCTGCCAGTTTCCATGGTGTCCCGGTCATGGGTTGGGTCTGGGCTGGATGCTGACGGAAACTTAATGATACATCATATGCTGTTTAGATGCTGGCAAATGAGCGGGAAGAAGGCCCCAATGGAGGCTGCCTCCAGCTGCATGTGCCCCGAGGGGAGGCCCTTGCGGATGCTACCCATACCATATGGAGGGGGTCCCTTGAGCTGAGGGAGGCAGTTCACTGAGCGCCCACTCTTACCTCAACAAGTTGCCCTGGGGCCAGCACCAGGCAGCAGAGACTACTGAGACCACTGGACAGGGAGGGTCTCAATTCTTTGCTTGGACCCTGCCACCATTTGACTCAGAACTGTGACAGCTGGTTGGGGGAACCTTGGGAGCTGCAATGGCCCCTTGGGTGCCCAGCTCATTGGATCTGGCACTGGACAGTCCACTTTTAGGCCCTCAAGCCTGTGATCTGGTGATTCTCAGATGTGGGGGCAGCAGAGCAGGCCTCTCCCACCCTGGCTGAGAGCCGACATTTGAGAGAGTTCTGGGGGACACAATGTGATTTAAAAGTTAATTAAAATGAGTGATATAAAATATAACAGCCCCAGGTGTTTATTTCCAAAGAGCATTTGGAAGGAAAAGGGGGTAAAAATCTAATAAAAAGCTTTGTGAGGTATTGCATTAGGAAGTAATCATGTTGCTAAATCACCAGCGTCTGCAGCAGGCTTCCTAATGACTCCTGCTCCTGTTCCCTGGCCCCTGCACCCAGCAAGCACACACGCCCTGGCTGGTGCACAGGCTGCCTGCTCCCAGGGAGGCCCCTGGAGTGAACACAAGGCAGAAACGAGAACTGGAGGCCTGAGGATGAGAGTGCAGAGCCCACAGGGAAGGGCGTCCCTGAGGCCACAGCCCCCCCGCCCAGCTACAAGTGCTGGCCTGCCTCATTCCTTCACTGGATGCATACTTTCAATACTGACCATGCTCCAGACCCTAGCATGAGGCAACAGGGCTCCCAAGGAAGAAGCCCTTGGGCCAAGCCGCAAGGATGTGTGGAGGTAGAGCAGGAGGTAGTGGGGAGCCTCATTCAGAGGGACACCTTCTTCTAAGGGTGGCAGGTGTGGCCTGTCCTAATGGGAGCTCACTGTGGGCAATAGCTTTGCCAGGACAGGCCTAGTGAAAGGGTTCTGTACATACGCAGCTGCCCCCTCCACCTCCTGGAAGGTTGGAAGGCAGAAAGCCTGGTAGGCAGGACACACGACAGTTGCTTGTATTCACCCAGCAAACTCAGGCATTCTGGAGATGACACGGTAGAGATGGAATGCAGGTGGGACATTCCCACATCCCATATACAACTGTGAGCTACTTTTGAGGCTTGACTCTGCCCTTGCCCTGCCATATGCCCTGATGGACCAGATATAGGCTGCATCCCTGCCTGCAGACATGTGCCCTCTCCCTAGGCTCCCTCTCCTGGCACCCTGCAGGGAGGCCCTGCTGCTCAGGTCTGCTGGGACAAATAGGGATCCTCTCTCCTTGACCTCCCTCTCACCTAGGCCAGTGACAGAGAACAGATGGCTGAGGGCACAAGTGAAGTGTCCACCTGTGACTTGGCCCTGGGTGGCCAGCATGGCTAGATAGCCAAGGACCGGGGCTGCCTGACAGAACTCAGCTCAGCCCCTTTATCAGAGCCCCCAGGAAGCTCTGCCAGGAACTGGCCCAAAGTCCATCCTTTGGCAATTTATCAGGTTAATAAATGGCTTTTCTTGCCAGCAGCTCCTTGCCCTGATTCTGAAGCAGTGAGCTGAGGCGCCTCTCACGATTAATATCACTCACTGTGAAGTGTAATTACCAGCTCCATCATGGCGCCAGGCACATTTATCCACTCAATTCACTCGCCAGTGGAGGCCATATCAGTCACAAGTGGGCTGCCAGCAGAGGGGCTGCACACCACCCCTGCCCAGGCAGCTGGCTCCCTGCCTTGCCCGTGGTGGCTTCCATGTGATAGCATCTTAGTCTCTTTAGCTAAGTAAAACACCATGCACTGGGCAGCTTGTAGGTGACAGAAATTCCTCTCGCAGTTCTGAGGGTTGGAGGTCTGAGACCATGGCACTAGAAGACAGGTGTGTGGGAAGGCTCTCTTCCTACCACATGGCCATTTTCTCAATATCCGCATGGGTTAGGATGGGGAGACAGCTCACGAGTCCCTTTGTAAAGGCCCTAATCCTACCCCCAAGGGCTCCACCCCATGACATCATCACTTCCCACAGGCCCCACCTCCTAACACCTTCACACTGGGGAGCAGGCTTGAACAAGAACCATGGTGGTGGATTCACGTGGGGGGGAGCCATAAGCTTTAGACCACACCCTGCCCTTGGTCCCCCAAATCCATGTCCTTTCCACTATTCCATCCTCACAGTCCTGAAGTTCAACTCCTTCCAGCACCAACTCAGAACAAGTCCAGAGTCTCACCTAAATATGTTCTAAACCAGAGATGAGCGAGTCTCAAGACAGTTTTATCCAGAGGCAAGGCCCCCTCCAGCATAAAACCAGGCAAGTGACATGCTTCTGAAGTGTAATGGCAGCACAGGCATGGATGCATACCTCATTCCACAAAGAAGAAATGGGGAACAAAGAGCAGTGGTCCCCAGCAAGTCTAGAATCAATGGGGCCAGTCCCGCCAGACCTCATGGCTCAAAAACTGTCCTCTCTGATTGGAGGCTGTCCTCTGAGCTCACTGGGGTGGGGGTTCTGCTTCCTAGGCCCATGGGAGCCCAGCTCCTTGGCTCCAGGCAGTGGCCATCTAGCTACTGAGAGCAGGAGGCAGAGTAGCCCTGATGGTTTCCGAGCCTTGTATAGGCCCGAGCACCTGCCTTCAGGAGCTGCACACGTTCATACCAACCAGCTCCTTGCCCCATTCTGTCAAGTCCAAGAAATCCAACTTTCTTCATCCTCCAGCTCCTTCCTTCTGGCCCCAGGCAGGTTCCCACTGGGGTCCACACAGAGCTCCCACCCAGGCTGCACCCGGCCACACCCTCAGTGTCCTCTTGTACAGTCTGTCATCTTTAACGATAGTGAAAGCTTGAGAATTTCCCATCTTTACCGTCTGCTTCCTTTGTGCTGGCCGATTCTGTCTGATCTGTTCCCTCTGCTCCTGTTCCCATACCCAGGAGGAGTCAAGCTACACCATCATACTCTGCTCAAGGTTCTACTTCTCACAAAACCCCAGGGTACAAACATGACTTGGCCAAGGCTTTGCATGTCACCAGCACTCCTCATTTCTGGCTGAGACCTCAGCAGGGTGGTTCAGGATGCTTGTTCAGGATTACAGGGGTATTCTCAAGATGCTGGGGACTTCTCTAGTATACCTGCTTTCTCCTGCCTTCACCGGAATTGCATTCAGAGGTCCACTCAGGTACTATGTGCGTTTCCTAGATGTGTCTCAGCTCTCTAGCCACTGCATGGCCCAGGTCCAGAGCCACCTCCATCTTCCAGGTGTTTGTTATACCTACACCCTACTTCTTGATACCAATTTCCCATCTTGGTCCCTTTGGGTTGCTGTAACAGAACACCTCACACCGAACAGCTTCCTCACCATCACCTGGGAACTGAGATTTCAACATGTGAATCCCGGTACACAGGTGTCCATCCATGGGCAGGTCCCAGCCCTGCTGCTTCCCACAGCCCTCTACAGGGACCTCCATGCCTAATGGAGTGTATATCTACTGTCAGGTGCTAAAGGGTGGTTCCCCTGTGGGCTGTCCTGGCTGGCGGATATTGGCTATAGCAGGCTGAGTGAACTTCATGGCCCAGAAGTCCTAGTGCCTCCGTGTCATTGGGAAACAGTGATTGCCTTCAAATGCAACTTCTAGAAGGAGGGTAGCAGGCCAGGGGGTGTGAAGATGGGGAGAGGTGGGAGATGGTGGCTCTGACTGGGAGTGATGGTGGGGACACGGAAGGAAGGGACCTTTTGTTTCAGTCCTAACTGGAGGTGTGTCAGTCCCACCTCTGCCCAGTCTTGTCTCCAACTGGTCTTCCTTCACTACTGTGTGATGTCTGCCATGTTGCTTGACTTTTTTGAGCCTCCCGCCTTCTGCTGGGGGCTGCTGTGGAGGCAGGTGGGGCCAATGTCCATGGTGGGTGGTTTGGGTGATCAGCCACAGTTGTACTGCAGACACACGTCACACAGGATGCCCAGAGAATAACCAACCAGTCCCCATAACCCCGCCTGGTACAGGACACCCTACCTCCAGTAGCCCCTGCCTCAGGCTTCATCCCAGCCCTGGCCCAGGCTGAAGGGCCACAGAGCATGGAGGGGACAGCACCTCCCACAGAGCGCCCTCCCTGTGGGGGTGGATGGGGGTGAGGGAGGAACGGGCACCCTGCACACAGTGCATTGCCACGCACACAGCACAACCCGGCCATCTGTCGGCTAATTTGTTAATTATTGAGCAGATAATTCATCATCTCGGTCTGCTTGCTGTCTGTTTATTACCCACCGTCTGCATCGACAGTTCCATGTGAACAGAGATAAGCGTCATTAATAAAGAAAAGTTCAGGAGAGGATTTTGGTGGCTCCTGCCCAAGTCCACCAAGTTTCCTCAACAAGCACTAAAGGGAGGAAAGCACAGGCCTTGCTCCAGACAAGCTGAGCCTTGCCCTGCAGTCACAGCCACAGTGGACCCTATGTACCCTCAGATTTGACATACCAGGTGGTCCTGGTGTTGCTCAAATTCAGACCATGGCAGCTGGAGGGAACTCAAGACCCCTATTCCCTTCACCCTGAAGGTGAAGGACCATGGGACCCCTGTCTCCCTCTCTAGAGTCCCAAGACCTGGCACAGGATGGCCTTTGGGATGAGCAGAAGATGGCGTGTTGGTATGGTGGCTCGCTGTTTCCTTCTGGTCACCAGCAGTCCCATCTCCCAGGCTCTGCTGGTCATATCACTGCCACCCCTACACATGCACATGCAGCCTCTAGCAAGTATGTCACTGACACCCTCCCAGCAAGCCGTGGAGAAGAGAAACCGCATCAGACACAGCTGGGTTTTCCTCTTGGCACCCTGGACCATGTCCAGTGCTTCTATTCAGCAGCAGCTGAGGAGGGACCTGCCCCAATTCTTCCCTGAGCTATTCCATCAATAGCCATGTGGGGAGGTGCAGCCATCTCCCACACAGATGGGGTGAAGCTCAAATTTCCTGACACTTAGCTAAGTGTCCCAGTCCCACAGGTGCCCTCTGTGGCAGCTCAGGATGGCCAGGCACTGCACTGTTGTGTCCTTGAGGGGCCTCAGGGGTCACTTGTCTCTCACAGGTCCATGACCTTAGACAGGCCTCCGCCATCACAGATGCCACTGATCATGGGCTCCAGGACTTTTCATGCTGAGTTTTTCCTCACAGAGGAGCAGGACATCCTCTGGCTACTGTATGGCATGTTTCCACCTCAGGGTGGCTGAGAAGAGGCACAGGTGGCCTGTGCCTGTGGTCTAGATGGCCTAGGACACTGCCCAGGAAGGCACAGGCGGCATGCACCTATGGCCAGACTGGCCCAGGACTCTGTTGGGAAGAGGCACAGATGCCTGGCACCCATGGCTGAGCTGGCCTGGAAAGAGGAGGAGGGAGGCAGGCCAAGCAGCCAGGGAAGAGGCTGGGGGCACCAGAGAGAGAAGGCATGGGTGACAGCCAGGGATTGCTGAAGCTCTGAGCAGGTCCAGACCAGGGTGTCAGTGAGCTCCTTCCTCCTGGGACTCTGTGCCTCCCAGCCAGTCCAGTCTTTTGCCTCTACTGGGTCCAGGAAGGCAGACAGAGCAGGGACCTCTGGCCTAGAGGACAGGAAGGCTCTTGTCCCCACCACCAGTCCTGGGGGAGGGCCTGTCCTTTGGGACAAAGGGGCCACAGGTGTTTCACTGGGCTCCAGCCACAGCCCACATGGGAGCCGGCTGCCCTGGGGAGCCCAGGCTCTCTTCCTTGCATACATTAATCCTGACAGGGTAAACAACACTGTTTTGAAAAATGCACGTTTCTGTGTGATTGCTTTTTTTTTAATTGGTTGGTTTAACATTTGAAATTTGATTTAATTTCAACTTACTTTTCCTCAGCACGGGGTCAGGCTGTGAGTGGGGAAATCATTACTGGAGCGCCATTATTAGTGGCAAGCGTGGGTCCCAGAGCATGCACATGGTCCCCTGGTGCCAGAGCTGCCCTGCCACAGCCCAGGGACAGGTACAGGGATATAGTCCCCACAGGTGCGCTCTTTGGTTCCAGGTTCCAGGCTCCAGGGGATGGGGGAGCTGCATCCAAGGCCAAACCTTAAAGCCCTTCTTGTCCCACACCGGACCTAACAAGGGGCGCTGGCCCACAGGGACAGATGGTTAGGTTTTGCTCGGCTCAGCTGTGCACTGGCTAGAGCACCTGTAGTCCCTCTTTCTGGGAAATCATTTCCTGCCCGAAGGTAGCAGCCAAGATGCCAAGGGGCTGAGGGAACCGTGTGAGGTGGGGCCTGCTGAGTGCAGTGCCCATGGAGGGGGCTTCCCTGTGGGGCATGGATTTCTCCAAGGCTGCTACATCCCCGCTCCAACTGCCCCAGGCCTGCCCTGCACTGCTATGCTGCCCCAGAGCACACAGCCCTCGGACTCATGCCTGCTGTCAGCGCAGGTCAACTGTATGTGATGGGGAAGCCATGCTCTGCCTTGGTTTCCTCCTTTGTACACTGGCATAGACGGCACAGTCACTCCAAGGAGACAGCAGGGTACATGTGACAGGCTTCCCTAGGTCTCTCTGCTTTTGTCCCCAGCTCAGAGCCTGTTCCTAGAAGGATGGGCCCAGTGCTGAAGTCTGCAGCCTGTTGTGTGGTGCCCCTCCTTGTCTCGGCACCAGGCCAGGCCTGAAGTTCCCCTGGGCTCCTGCTCGCCCTCTTGAGCTGCCTTGGGCACCAGGATGCCCACCTCATCCTGCCAGCACAGCTCCAAGGGGCAGAGCAGATGCTGAGTCCTGTGGATATTGTGGTCAAATGATCACTGGGGACCATGGACAAGGACAGGGTGGCATGGGCACGCATTGCCAAATAAACTGTGAGGCCAGCCCTGCCACAGCGGCAAAGGGGCTGGATGGAAAGCAGGGTCTCAGGGCAGCAGGCTCCCAGGGGGGAAGGAAAGGCTGAGTGTAGAATCTCAGTGCACAGGCAAGGGTGAGGACAGCCCTGGTCTGGGGAAAAGCTGTGGGCACAGGTATGGGTCTGGGCCCAACATCTGCTCCAGTGGCTGTGGGGCTAAGAACCTGATTCCTCCAAGCCCAGAGGGCAGAGCACCTGCAGCCCTGGGGCTTGCTCCATGCACTTCCACCCATGAAGACCAAGACTCACGGTGCAGAGGGTCCAGGACAGTAAGATCCAGGTGCACAGTGCCATTCAGACTTGGGGCCCAGGAGTGCCTCTCCCAGGAGATCCTCCCTTCCCAACTCATACTGAGCACCTTCCTGGGAAACTAGGGAGACTTAGTCCCTGTCCCGGAAGAGCCAACATGCAAGCAAACACCAGCAAGTAAGAGGCTAGGGCCACCAGCACAGGGAGCTGTCTAGACAGATTCCTAAGCCTCTACTTGCCTCCTCCCAGGCCCCTCAGCTAAGGAGGATGCTAACGCAGGGTGCCTGGGAGACTGGGGCTCAGGGTGTGGAGACTGCAGAACTAACCAGGCACTTAGTCGGCAGCTACCTACCTCCTGCTGGAACCTCCCTAGGGATTACACCTTACTCCGTGCAGCCCCAAGGAAGACAAACTACAAGGAATCACATCTCAGGTGACTGGTAAAGGACTCCTAAGTTAACATTGCTCATGGCAGGGCAGACTGCCCCTGAGGCAGAGCGTGTCCTCTCTGGAGCTTCAAAGAGCAGGCTACAGGGCGTTTCGGTATTCCTGCACTGGGCCCCCACCCTAAGGCTCAAGGGCTTGATATTCTTCTTTGAGGAAGAATATTTTGAGGACTTTGCATAATGTTGGCAGCAGCCCTAGCCCTCTCCAAATGAGGGAGGAGCAAGGCGAGATCCAGGGCACCCTCCAAGGCTCAGGGGACTCAGGAGCCCCTTCTCTCTCTCTGAACCAAAGGGCATGGACCACCCTCCACCAGACCTCAGGTTCTCTTGAGATCTGAGACAAGCTGTGAAAATGCAGTGAAGTACATTCACATGATGGTATGTAAAGGCCGGGGTGGGGGGCGGTTCATGGACCTACCCAAGCCAGTAAAAAGACCCCTCGAACGCAGTGGAAAAATTTAGCACAAACCAGGCATAGCTCCCACAGTCCCAATGCAGTGCCAGGAAGAGAGAGACAGCGTAGTGTGTGCCAATGGGAAGCACTGTTCATGAGGAGTCAGAGTACAGCGGAGGGCTACAGTCAACTGCATCTACTTAACACACACAGGTATGGCGTGTGACATGCACACACTTGCACAAGCCCAGAGTATTTAAAAAAAATTTTTTTTAGTTGTAGATATACACGATACCCGTTTTATTTTTATTTATTTCTTATGTGGTGCTGAGGATCGAAACCAGTGCCAGGCAAGCGCTCTACCGTTGAGCCATAACCCCAGCCCCAGCCCAGAGTATTTTTGGAAAGTTTAGGAAATAAGTAGCCATGGTTGCCTGCGGAAACTGGGGATTTTCCAAGTACACAATTTTGCATTTTTTAATAAGTGCAAACATGCACTGTTCCAAAAATTTAATTAAAATAAAACAAAAATATAAAGCACTCCTAAACAGTGGTTACTGGGGTGCTTCTGCAATGACATCCAATGACCTAGAGGGAAACATGTCTTCTAAACCATTCCATCTGCCAGTAACTGCCAGACCAAACCAGGGCCACCCAGCCCTGCGCTTTCCTGTTGTACACACTTGCCATCTCCCCTCATCCCTGAAGCCCCAGCTCAGCACCCACACACCCCAGGCTACACGGACATTCGGCTGGCCCACGCTTGGCCCTCCTGTTCTGCCACTGACAGTCTACAGCTGCAGTTTCCACTGGGGCTTTTCTGAGGGCAGAGGGACTCCCAGGGACCCCTCACAAAGGGCTCTGGTGGAGGGAGAAGCTGATGCCTTGTGAGGCAGCCTTCCTCAAGGGAGCCACTTGGAGTGGTCCACGCGTGCTGCTGGCCAGGAGTTGTGTGGGCCACTTGATAGTATATAAAGTATCACCAGGGCCTGGATGAGGGGCTGGGGTCAACGCTGGACACAGCACCAACAGCAGAGGGCAGGAGGGAAGCAGCACTGCAGATGGAGGGCTGGGGAACATGGGAGGCGAATACCCAAGCCCCACCCCCACTGCTGCCTAACACCCTGTTCTGGCCACACTGGCTTTCCGAAACCTCCTGGAACTTTCTGGAATGGTTTCCCCAGGTTCTACACAATTGGCTCCCTCCCATCTGTCAGACTTCAGTGCTCCCATGACTTCTCACACCAGGTCCCGCATGTCTGCACATGAGGCAGTCTATATGCTTGCCAGGCCCTTGGCACAGCAGCAACCTTGGCTTTTGTGTGCTTGTCTCGGAGCACCACAAGGGGAAGTCATGTGAGGGAGGCCACACAAGGGACAATACGGGGGATATTGTGGGGACATCGTGTGGAGGATGTCATGCTGGAGTACATTTCAGGATGGATGCCCACCTCTGAGCTACTCCAGGCCTCCTGAAGCCCCTGCCTCCACCATGGGGGCTGGCTCTCTGGGGCCATGTGCCCCCAGGCTATCAACACCCACAACTAACAAAGAGCTGCATCCTGGGAAGAGAGGAGTAGCTAAAGCTGCAAGTGGCACAGATGTGCTACCAGGTCAATGGAGTCCTGCACACTCAGTGCCAACTGCCACCGTGGGGACCTGCAGGCCTGAAGCTCATCTCCTGGGAGAAGCACCGTCCCATGTGCCACCCCAAGGAAGATGGCTTGAGTATGCTGCTAAAACATGAATTTCAGAGCCTGGGGGCTGCTGAGGCCAAGTGGAGTCCTAGTGGATATATGTCAGGTCCGGTGTGTCTTCCCTGAGGTAGGCTGGTGCAAGTGGCACTCCTTGCACTGTTTTTAGGCATTTCCTCTCCATCAGGAGCTGCCTCTTGGCCCCCACTGTGAAGAGGACTGCCTAGTTTGTCACAACTGTGCACGGCCACTGTGCCGGGCAGTGGTGCAGGACGAGCCCAGGAGGCCAGGGCTGAAAGCACCAACTAGTCAACAATGACAGGCCTGAGATATGTAGCATCGTGGCCTGGCAGGCTGCTCCCCAGGGTCCTTGCTCAACAGGGAGCCATAGGGGTGGAGCTACATTTTGAGGCCTGAGAGAGCTGGGTCACTGCCCCTCTGAGCCTTGGTCTCAGCTGTAAAATGGGACAAGAGTATCTGCCATGACTTCAGCAGAGGGTCCAGTAAGCTGCAATGGTACCCAGAAGTTGGCTGGTTGTCACCAAGTATGTCTGTCTGTAGGATTCAGTGACAATGGCGGGGGAGGGGCAAGGAAGAAGCCTCTCTCAGGAGAAGTGGAGGGGCCACTGCTGTGGATTTGTCTCTGGTGGGGCTTGACCACGGGAGCAGCAGCCCAGTGCTGGTGCCATCAGGAAACCTCGCTGATGCTCCTCCTCCCCAGCACCTGCTTTGAAAGATACGATACTCTGCATGAGCCACATGAAGTGAAAACTCATTTGTCTTCCTGTTTTGCTAAACTGAAAAGAAAACAGCCTAAGAAATTCCTGTTTGTCTGCAGTGACCAAGTAGCTCTTCTGGCCCCCCACAGGGAGCCAGACATCCTAAGTGGTCAGCAACGGCCTCACAGAAAGGACTTTGGAGGGACATTGAGAGGGGCATTTGAGATATGGAAAATGGCTTGTGGAGCACAGCTGGCCTCAGGTGGGCACGAACCTGTCAGGGAGGAACTGGGGTTGGAATGATGCTGTAGGCAACAGGTGAGGCAGGAGTGGCCCCTCTTGCACGAGGCCCTACGTGTAGGCCAGGGGCTGCTGCTTCCCAGGGCCTGCTGGACAGGCCACCTCGTGAGCACAAGGTGGGCAGGAGGCTGGCGAGCACGGAGCAGCAAAGCTGCTGGGCTGAAAGCAGCACAGGTGAGGCGGGCACTGGGCTCTGTTCTCCCTGCGGAGGCCTGGCCAGAGGCTCTGCTGCTCTGAACCTGAACTTCCTCAGCTGCCGGTGGGGCTAAGGAGATCAAATCAGACAGGGTTGGGATGTGCTGCCACACGGGAGAGTTCCTGACTACTCCCTGTCCATTGGCTCAGGCAGTGGCCTGCCTCCTACCCACCTGGAATCAAGTGAGGAAGCCAAGTACATGCCTGCAGACTCTGGATCCACCCACACCAAAGTCCTCCACCTCTAAGGTCTCTAGACTTTGTGAAGCCCCAGTCAGTGCTGGCTGTGACTGGCCACCACACCAGCTCCATGCACACGACCTGGACAGCAGCTGAATATCTGGTGTCTCCCTAAGGGCAGGCCTCAGCCCTGGCCCCTGACATTGGGGCTGGGTTGTTCTCTGCTTGGGGAAGTAGTGGATCTCTGGTGTTCCATTGGGAGTGCGGCAGCAGCCTTGCCCCTATCCACTAGAAGCTGTCAGCCTTGCCCCACCTGTGACAACAGAAATATCTTCAGACACTGCCAAGTGTCCCTTGGAAGGCAGAAGGATTCCTAGTTGAAAACCACTGCCCCAGAGGGAATTAAGGCTCAGGACATAGTACCCTCTTGTCCCTGTGTCCTATATGCCCCTAGGTGCCTGGCAGGGACTGGGAGCACAAGCCTGAAGATCTATTCCCAGAACACTGGCTATGCAGCAGGACAAAGCTGGGATGCATCTGCTTTGCTTCTCCCTCTATGTGTGAGTTTCTAGACTTTTCCAAGTGTCAGAATCTTTGTACAATGAAATGAACCAGAGCTGCTAGTCTGGGCTTTGTTAAACACCGAAGTGCTGGCCTAGGCCAGTTCACAAGCCAAGTCAGCTGGCAGCTCTGCCCACAGGCTATTAGTCACTTAGTGTTTTTCTTTAAGCCAACTACCCTTATTAATGTAAAGTTTCATGTAAAAGGAAGCATTACATCACTACTGTAAAACAAAGCAAGCATTGCTTGCTATAGAGAGTAACTATGAAAATAAATTCAATGGAAATAAAACAAAACTAACCCTCCTCCACTGGCCTGAGATGGGCTCTGAGCCCAAGGCTCTCCCAGCAGAGGCTGAGACCAGGCAGGTGCCAGACAGCAGAGTCCTAGGAGATATGATCAGGCCTCAAGCAGTGTGGGGGCACTGGCCACAGACGGTCCTGCAGAGGGCCTGGTGGCGAGGAGACCACACTCCTCCCTCCCCTCCATGAGAAGGGAGACCAGCCCTGAGACCAGCCAGCTTGACAGGTACCCAGATCTAAGACCAGGGACAGGGGAGGCCCTGGCATGGCTAATCAGACCAGGTGTGAGGGAGGAAAGAACAGGAGCTGGTATCTAGTTAAAAACCAGTCAAGGGTCCACAGAGAGCCCATTATAGACCAGCAAAAGCAAAGGTGGCCAGCAGCAATGCGAGCCCTTGCCTCGGTATTGGGTGGCTGCAGGCAGGCCTAGGGCAGCTGTACAGCTACCACTGGACCATGAGAGACAGCCTCATGGTCAAGGCAGGCCTCTGAGGAGGGTAGTGAGCGAGCAGTCCTGAGGAGGGTCTGTAACAAGCCCCCCAAATGGTGGTCTGCCAGGCCCCC
This sequence comes from Xerus rutilus, assembly GCA_028644305.1. Taxonomy (NCBI): domain Eukaryota; kingdom Metazoa; phylum Chordata; class Mammalia; order Rodentia; family Sciuridae; genus Xerus; species Xerus rutilus. Next base: position 12,945,235 of record CM053415.1, on the reverse strand, counting down.
TCACCCCCATGGGAAGCTCAAGGGCACAGAGGTGATAAACTGCACTCTTTGAGCAGTGTTTCTGTGCCACACTTACCACAGCCAGCTGTACAGGGAGAAGATTCAGGTGCAAGCAGATGCTGCCTCCCTGGGGCCATGCCCCTGCTGCCTCTATAGCCCCACTGGGCAGGGTCCCAGCCCTCTTGAAAGCCCTAGGAGCTGCACATTCCACTGGCTACTGTAGGTACCTGGGGGCCAGGGAAGAGACCTAAGGGGAACCCAAGGGAGAAACTGGTAAGGAGGCCCCTGAGCAGGAGGTGGGGCCAGCTAGAGGGAGCTCTGGTGGAGTCCAGGAGCCAGATGTTCTCCCTGGAAGGAGGGCCCCAGGGCTAGGGCTAGAGGATCATCAGCAGGGAGTCCTTTTCTGAGAACAAAGGAGAGGCTCTTGTCCAGCACCAGCCCTGGCCCCAGCAGGGCAGGTCTGGACCCCTTTTCTGGGTGGGGTCTGGGGGCCTATCTTACCAGAGCTCCAAGGAACCTGAAGATCAAAGACCTGGCCATTCCCTTTGATTGAGCCCAGCTCAGAACAGGATGTGTCATTATCCAAATTGCTTCTGGCTTCTGAACACCCCCCTGCTGGCAGTCTTTAAAGGGTGAATTTGAAACATTCCCAAGACACCAGCAGCCCAGCAATTTGTCAGAAATGTTTCTTGGACCATCCAAATGAGTCAACTGGAGGATTGACTCCTTGAGCATTTAGGGTGGACAGCACCTCTGGTGCCTGGGGTCCACTTTGCCCACCAAGCCCACAGGTCTGGTGTCCCCACCTCATGCCCACCTATGGTATTATCATCGTCCAAATAATGATGGGGTGGGAGAGTCCTGCTGAGGTCCACCCTGTATGGTGCAGGTGACCCAAACAAGCATTCCTGGGACTCCTGGGAACCACAAGGTGTCCTCTTATCCCCACAGTCAGAGCTGACCTTGCAGGGCAGAAACTAGGGCCTCAGGGCACCTTACCCACTCCCCTTCCCTTCCGTCTCTTTAGAAGAAATTGCTTTAATATTATTTACAAGAGTGGCGCATCAGAAGCCAGAGGGAAGACGAGTCTTTTTATGACCAGGGAGGAATGGAAACCTGAGGATGGGATATTCAATATTAATACCAACATCTCGGCGTGGAATCTGGTCTTCTTGGTAACTGGAGGCTGTTCACGCAAGCTCCCCTGAGGGATGCCTTCCACAAACTTGGATGTGAACTAATTAAGTTTGCACAGTTAATCAGGACTGGCTGCCTTGGAGACTCAGAACGCACAGACCCAGAGACAGGCCCTCGTGAGCTATGAAGCGATTGCTCTCTTTATCTCTTGGAAGCCTCCTGCCTGCAGGCTGGTGCTGCCCAGGCGCAACCACCCCCCTACCCCTTGCCAAGGCCCCTCCCACTTCCAGTCAAGGCCCAGGCTCATGGCAGGGCCTGGTGCTCTTGCAAGGCAACCAGTCCATGGGCTTGGCAGCTCCACTGTCAGATAACGGCTCTAGTGCCCCACTAAACCTTTAGAGGGTCTGTGGTTCAGCCCACCTGTGTGTTGAGCACCATCCCAGGTGGACTAATCTAGGCAGACAGTGCCAGACACATGAATGGTCTCTTCTTGTGATATGGGAAGGTGTGTCTGGCTTGGGAATCCAGCTGGTTATGGGGGTTTTCTAAGCTAAGCTCTTGGGGAAGCCAGGGGGTGCCATGCCCGACATGGACAGTGGCTGAGGACTGCGAATGGTGCCCAGGGTGAAAGGGCAAGTGCCCAGGTACATGCTGGGAGCCAGGGGCCCAGGGCAGAAGGGCAGACACCTGAGCCCAAGTGCAGCAGTCCCTGGGGCTCCCATCCTCCAAGACAAGGCTGAGCAGTGGATGGGTCCTTTTAGGGCCTGCACTTGAAATCTTAAGTGGTTCTGTAAAGCTCTGACAAGCACCTGCTGCTGGCTGAGCCTGTGCCATGTCTGCCAACTAACAGAGAGCTGAGGGAGAGACGGGCAAAGGGCAGCGGATGACTTGCTGTGAGAAGCAGCCGGGCTTGTCCCATGGGTTGACGGGGAGCCCATGGGCCTTTAGTCAGGGTACATCATGATCTCCCTCAGTAAGGCTGCCACAAGCAGGCAAGAAGAAGCAGGGCAAGCTGTGCCATCAAGAGTAATAGGTGCGAGTTGAAGTAGAGCTGAGGACAACGACATGCTGAGAAGACACTGGGCCCAGGTGCTAAGCACTCACCAAGGCCGGCATGTGCTGGCCAGTTGTGCAATCTCACCACACCCTCCTAAACCTTCACTTGCCAGAAGAGGAAACAAAGCTGAAGAGGTGGGAGGTCATCAGTGGCAATGTGACATGTACTAGAACTGACTGCCTTTGACATCTGGGCTCCTGAACAGAGTTGGTCAGCCCAGCTCTAGGTGGCTCAGTGATGGCAGGTGGAAGGTGGGGACTGAGGCAGACCACAATACTTGAAGCTCGAGACCCTGGGAGGTTTAGCCAACCAGGGTGGGAAGGGGGAGACTGAGGCGGCAGAGGCCTGCAGGCTGTCAGGGCAGTAGTGCTGCTGATAGCACAGTGTCATGAAGGGCCCTCTCTGGCTGCTGGCATCACTAGGCCTTGTGCCAGGGACACACAATGCTGCTGGCTCCAAGCACAGGGGAGTGTGGGAGCTTAGAACGGCAGTTTCTGCTGCAGGAGATGCAGAAGGGAGTGGCTCCTGTCACCGAACATGGGAGGTGGGGCCTGTGCCTGAGGCCCTGGGGGAGGCAGCAAGCAGGGGCATTCTGCTCCGTGAGGCTTTGGGGGCAGCTCCAGCATCCTGGACAGACCCTGGGAACCTGTCCACTAGGTTTTTCAGCAGAGAGCAAAGTGGCAGCTTGTCCCCTGTGGTGCTCAGTGAACAGGGCTGAAGTTGGAGCTCAGGCTATGCAATGCCATCCTCCCAGCGCACCTCAGAGGGCCCCTGATTGTAATTCTACCTGCTGCTCCAGTCCGATTCTCATTCTGGGCACCTCAGCTGCTGAGGCTTTCCAGAGGCAGAAGTCGAAGGGCTGCAAGGCCATTGTTCCTCTCCCTCTGACCAAGGATCCTTTCCCCAGGATGGCTGGGAAGGGGACGTGAAGGGCAGCCTTCATCAAAGGGACCAGGCAGGGCTAGCATGGTGGGCCCAGCTATCAGCTCTGGACACTAACTGGACCTGAGCTTGTTTGAATGACTTATTAAAAATAGATTACAATGCATTTAAGAGAGTCTCTGCACAGATAAGAATCACATAATTAAAACATCGTCCTTGCTCGCTTCTCCCCTACCTCTTGTAATAAGGAGCGACACGAGGCTCTAAGAAACCCCGTGGCTCATCCTTCATGGGGCTGGCACTTCCGCTGCACCCACTCCAAACACAGCAGGAGGGAGGCTGGATGTTCCATTTCCTGATTCATAGGCGTTTGGTCACTGCGCTCCAAGACTCAGGGCGGTACCTGGCTGTGCCCCACAATGCAGCCCACTTTGGTATATGTATGGGGGCCACCCATACCTTGGCACATGTGCCACACAGTGGCACCAAGGAGATAGATGATTTACCTGAAAAGACCACACAGCAGCAAAACTGAAACCCAAACTCCATCTTCTGACAGCCTAAGGTGGTTAGAGCCTTCTGGATTGGTGTGGAATCACCTCAGATATTTAGTTGCTCCCTCACCAACTCCTGGTTACTGGGGGCAGCCAGGCTTTGTTGGCTTCTGGCACCATACAGTAACCTGCCACAAGCTGTGTCCCCATGGGACAGGACTTCCAAGCCTCATGCTGGTGGGCACACTGCATGTTTGTCCTTCATCAGTCAATGCTGAGGGAAGCACTTCAGCAAGGCCTCCTTCCCATCTGGAATCCCCCACTGATAATCCATGTGTAGGAAGTGCTCAGGGCCTCCTCCAGGCTCAGCGGGGAGCAATGGACAAGAACATGTGACCTGGAGCTGCCAATGCAGCTGTCGGGGAGGGCCTAGCATTTCTCAGCACCTTGGACCATCTTTCTCTTATTAGGTTGGAGCATCTGAGATGGACCTAGAGGTCAGCAGTACGTGCACCCACAGGAGCCACTGCCCTTGGCCAGAGGTGAATGGTCCTACATTGGGAAGCTGCAGAGCACTGGGGAGCTGGCTGGAGTCCAAGGAGCTGGGATGCTCAACACAGAGGTGAACTCAGGAGCAAGGAGAGCAAAGACCACGCTCCACACAGACCTGAGTGCCAACTGGACAGGACCCGAAGAACAACGCAGTGTGAGCAAGGAGCCCTGCACGTGTGCACACACGCCACCTCGATCTCATGCCATCTGACCCAACCATGCCCTTAGGGGCTCAGATATTTTCTTTCTGACCACTGAGCCTCTCCTGTGCCCACTGCCAAGTCATTATGATCACCTGACAGGGTCTGCTTAGCCCAAGTGTCTCCACAGGTCCATCTTTTCTCTCTGGAGATCTTTATGGTCCTTGAAATGATGTACATGAATAGACACATGTTAGGAACTATTAGGAAGTGTTTCTGGGTCTCTATCTGCGGCCCCTGTGGCACAAGGACAGGGCTACCTTAAGGGGGGACTGGTTAGTCCCACTGACAGGTCTTCAGCCCCCGTGAAGTGGACTCTTCCTGAGATACAGGATCCCTCATCAGAGGTGCTTCCTCTGCAGGGTGAGCCAGGGCTCATCTCAGGCCTGTGCTTGTAGAAATAATGCACAAAGGCACTGGCTGCCAGGCTGGCAAGAGCACAGCTCCGCTAGCATTTTATGCCGGAACTGAAGTAGGAGGCGTTAAGTTAGCTCTTGCTCTGCAGAGTTCTCATAATCTCTGTGACTTGGGAGCCATCCAGCATCCCCGATGCACTGGGGATTTCCTATACCCTCTGTGGTGGCGCCAGTGGGCAGGTGACATGGCTGCTTAGTACGGTCACCTTGCTCTAAGATGTCCTTTCTGCAGATCAGGCGGCTCCCTGGCCTGCCCAGAGGGATGCACCAAGGCCTAACAGGCCTTGGCCACAGGCCCCTGGCAGTGTGACCTCTGGCACAGGGGCCTAGCAGTGTGGCCCCCAGCACACCCTACAATCCACGTGTAGGACACAGGGTCTCTTCCCAACTTTACAAGGAAGCTGAGTGTTGGAGGTAGGCAGCGGGCTGACTTGGTACTTTCCAAATGCTCTTACTGGGGTGTCCTCCCTAGACCCCATTAAATGCAGCACATCTGGAATGGGGCCCAAGTAACAAGCTCTAGATTCATGGGCCACACATGGAAAACCCTTAAGAAAAGAATGAATGATGTGGTTCTAAAGTCTACCTTACCCACTGCTGAGGATCATGGGAAGAAGTCCATCAGGCTAGCTTATGGGTAACAGACACCCAGCCATCATCCAGCGTGTGACCTCACACACCCAAGCCTCCTTACACAGACTGCCCCACACCCTCATAGCACCCTGGTTGTGCCACCTGCCACCCGCCCTCAGCAGGCACAGCATTCTCCTCTGCATGTACTTCTTGCCCTTCTATCACTTGCTCCTCAGGCTCCCAAGGGCAGAAGACACATCCAGAGTCCCTTAACTCCTAGGTAATTCCCAACCCAGGACTGGGCTTGCACAGTTGTCCAAAAGAGCACCGTCCACATACAACTGAGGGCACCCAGTGGGTTTCAAACAACCTCCCCTCCTCTCTAGTGTTCATCATCACGGGGACTTTAAAAAAGCAACAACAACAGAAAAATGTGACAAGACTAAATGTAATCATGCTGTAACCTGGTTGTGCCATTAATCTCCCAGCACCAATGGGTAATTTAATTAGAGTGAGTTTGTAATGAGTTACAATCACCAATTAGCACCATCACTGCTAACACGAGCTGAGGGGAGCTGGGAAGACCACGGTCCATCTTGGTAATTATAAGAGTCATCTCTGCAAATCACCAGGTCCCTATGTGACCTTGCTGGGCTCTTCTTGCAGTATGTGATGCCAACAAACCCAAACTAGGCTCCATCAAGGTGTCCCCAGTGGGCTGGAGACATTCAGGTTGAGCTGTGGGAGCTGGGGGCCCGCCCAGAAAGGGCCAAGGTGGCCTTGCTGAGGGACAGGGCTCCAGAGCAACCCAGGAAAGAGCCAGGTGACCAGCGGGTGTCTGAGTGGAAAACCAGCAGTCACTAAGCCAAGATGGGGCCCTTTACCTCCTTCTCTGGCTCCTCTGCCACCTGGCAGTGCTGTGGCAGACTCAAAGCCCACATTTGGCTGATGAAGCATTAGACGCCAAACCTGGTGCAGGCCTGACCTTGGGCCGACAGCTGGGGAATAGTGACGGATGCCACATGCCACTCTGCGAGCAGAAGGGGATGTGCAGGTGGGCAGCTCATGGCTACATTGTGTACATCTGGTCTAGGGAGGCCTGGTTTGTCCCAGTATTTAGGGAAATGGCATTTGCAGATCACACTTAGGGTGCAATGTTCCTTGGAGTCACAGCCCTAACTTGTACACTTGGGACCTCCAAATGAAGCTGGTGGTGACTGAGCAAGGCCCAGCCCAGCAGGCAGTAGGGCAGGCCTTGTGGACAAGAGGGAAAATAGGGTGAGAAAGTCCTTTGTAAATTGCCAAGAAGAAGAGGAAGAGTAGGGATTCTCTGTATCAGAGAGTGCCATTCTGACAAGCACTGCCATGAATCCAGGTATCCAGCATGCACTGCTCTTGGACAGCTCTGAGAGTACTTCCCTACTCTCTGGGACCCAGAGATGCTGCACACCCTAACCACTACCCTGTCACTGTCCCCACTGGAGAGCTGTGCTCTGGGAAGCTGGTGGTGCTGGGGCTTTGTGGCAGAGGGCCAGGCCTTGCAGTGTGAACAGCAACCAGTGTTCAAGTTTCATGGCTCGCAATGACTGCTGGCCGGTGTCAGGGTGAACCACCTTGCTGTGCTGGCAGGCATGATCACACCTTTGATGGTTCCTTCAGCAGCTGTAGGCAGAAGCTGTCATTGCAGGCAGAATGCTGAACAAATGGGCTCTGCCTGCCTCATGTATTCTGGTTACAGACACTGACTCTCGCTGGGTCAGGACCCAGGTGAGTCCCCCCTATCATTTCTGATCAGAGGGATGGCATGTTTCCAACGCCTTCAGCTGGGCAGAATGTCTGTGAGCGTGTTCTTCCTAGCCATCATGAAGCTGATGGGGCAGAGCATTCTTCCTGGCTCTGGCCACAGACAAGAGGCCATTAACCTCAGGGCAGGAACCTGGATCTCTTGAGCTCCAGCCTTCTGCAGGAGAGGGAAGTGCCCAGTGTGGGCTCTGATGCTCTGCTGGCCCTAGCACCCACAGATGAGTGCCCATGGGTGAAAGGGGCTGGGGACAAGGAAACCACAGGTGGGAAAGACAGCTGCTTCATGTAGCCCAGGAGGATCTGGGGTGCAAGAGAGGTGGCTTCCTCCAGAGTTCTCAGGATGGCATTTGTTCCTGATGCCAGAGAGACTATAGAGTGGTCATGATCCTGAAGCTGGAGAGAGAGGGAAGCTTGGCAGGGCAGGAATGTGTACCAGAGATGAAGTATTACTTTGGCAAGGAGGAGTATGTGGTACGTGTTCGGGGACACAGGTGTGGGTTGGGCTGGGCAGGGCTAAGTAGTGTGGGCAAGGCCACCTGGAGTCTTCCTCAAGGACAAGAAGCCAAGATGCTCTTCTTGGGCAGCTGACCTCTGCAACCTCCTTCATCTGGCCTGGGGACTGGGCCTCTATCCTCCCTACCAAGGTCGTGCCTCAGAGACTTCTTCCTTTTAAAGCTAATGAATAGCCAGGTACATTGGTGCACAGCTGTAACACCTATAATCCCAGCGGCTCAGGAGGGTGAGGCAGGAGGATGGTGAGTTCAAAGCCAGCCTCAGCAACTTAGCAAGGCCCTAAGTAACCTAGTGAGACCCTGCCTCTAAATAAAATATAAAAAGGGCTGGGGATGTGACTCAGTGGTTAAGGGGCCCTGGGTTCAATCCCAGTACCAAACAAATAAACAAACAAACAAACAAAACCCAACTAACAAATGCTGCAAACCTCACCCCTGGGAGACACAGCGACACAGCCTCAGAGCAGGCCCTGCTCCAGCAGGGAAGGTACATATGGGGAGCAGGCAAGGCCCCTTCTAGTGCTGAGCATGAGTGGACACCAAGAAAGTCAGCTCAGTGCTGGACAAGGTTTGGGGGACACGTGGTGGGGTCATGTTCAGGACCTGGTCAGGCTCTTCTGATGTCCCACATGAGGGCTGTGCCTAGGAGACAGTGTGTCATTGAAGTGACTGATGAAGGAAAACAGAAGGCCACATTCTGCCCACAGGGCCTCTGGATAGCTAGCCCCGTGGAGGTAGAGACTGGGACAGCTGGGACATGGGGGAGTCCTGCCCTGGGGCTGGTGGAGGGAGAGGTCAAGGGATGTACCCAAGACGCCAACACTCAGCAATACAGACTCTCCACATGGAGTGAGAATGGAGTCTGGAGGAGGAGACCATGGCAGCCATTGGGGAGCCACTGGTGCATGCTGGACGTCAATGCAGAGCAGCTGTCACAGCAGGAAGACAGTGAGATGTGGTGTCCTTGTGATGCTCTTCCTGGGGGAGGGGCATATACCTGCAGATAATAGTGCCATCATGCAGCAAGGACCAGGACACTGTGCAGAGTACAGAGGAGCTGTTCTGGCCTGGAAGGTCAAGGACAAATCATGGGAGGAGGCTCCAGGCTGCCTGTTGATCCTGACTATCCTACAGTGTTCTGCACAGCACGAGGCTGAGTACGGGTCCCTTAAAAATTAAAAAGGATATTGAGCTGCTCACACCGATCAGCACTACCCAGAGACAGGCATTTCTTCATCGATTGCCTGGTGGGTTTAGGAATTGACCTAGGAAGGGAAAAACATCTCGCAACACAGCACCTGCTCTCAGTTCAATTGGGGCCTCGTGCAGATCAGCATGGCCCAGGCCTCCTGCCTGGCACTCGAAGCACTTGGCAATCAGAAGGAGTGGGGGCAGGTGGTGGGGCAGGCGGGGGAGGGCAGGGGTGGGAACAATGATAGGTCCAGCCATCAAGAATAAAGCCCTAAGGGCTGGGATTGTGGCTCAGCGGTAGAGCGCTTGCCTTGCATGCGTGAGGCCCTGGGTTCGATCCTCAGCACCACATACAGAGCAATAAAATAAAGACATTGTGTCCATCTACAACTAAGAAAAAATTAAAAAAAAAAAAAAAAAAGAATAAAGCCCTGGCTGCCTGTGCCCCAACAACTCAGGGCAGGATGTACTCCAAGACAAGGCTAAACCCAAGGAGGCCTGGACTTCCCTCTCCTCTGCAGAGCAGGCTGAGCAGGATAACCAGGACAAGGTCCTCAGCACCCAGTGCTCCAGGCCTAGTCCTGCTCCAGTCAGAGGCTGATAAGTAACTACCCTGCAACCCTAGAAACCCTAGAGGAGCCATGACCCGTGGCCCTGTGGCCCCTGCTGTATGGGGGGGAACCTTCTTCTGCCTGCACTGCAGGCCTGCTGCCCATTGAGGCCAGTGGAGCACTGACTCAGGAACTGGCTGAAGCTGCCCAGCTCACAGGGAAGCAGGAGTGGGGGGACCAAGAAGCCCCTCTGTCTTGGCCCAGAAATACTTCTAGGAACCACCCAGGGAAGGAGGATGGCACTCGCTTTGTGGGCAAGTCTGAACTGTGGACTCTGCATCCTCTGCTGGCTGCTTGCCAATGTCCTGCTGTTCTGAACCTTCCAGCTGATGAACAGTGAGGAAAGGAACATGTGGGTACAGAGCAGGTGGCTTACACGGGCTACAGGAGGTGGAGGGGCAGCATGGCAAGGTTTCCAAGCAAAGAAGAGCATGTCATTCTAGGAAAAGCCCCAGTAGGTACAACATGATCCCATTTATGTACAATTACATGCACTCCTTATACAGACAGCTATACATATAGGCTCATGTGTCCACTGAGCTGAATGAGCAAGGCGTACATGCTGCCTCTGTTAAGAGCTGAATGGTACCCTCCAATTCAGATGCTAAGCCCTGTCTCCCAATGAGACTACATTCAAAAGAGGACATTTAAGGAAGTAAATCAGGTTAAATGAGGTCATTTTGGTTAGGCCTCGATCCAATAGGCCTGGAGCCCTTACCAGAAGAGAACGTGTGTGTAATGTAAAGAAGAAAAAAAAATGGAAGAAAGGTCTGGGGTCACAGCTCAGTAGTAGAGTATTTGACTTGGGTTCCATCTATGGCAGAAGGAAGGAAGGGAAGGAGGGAGGGAATGAGGAAGGAAGTAAGGGAAGGAGAGAAGGAAGAAATAAAAGAAAGGAAGAAGAGAAAGAAAAGACAAGACAAGACAGACAAGCAAGGTGAATCTCATGTGAGGTGAATCTCACATGCCTCTTGCCCAATGACCTGGTGCCCTGGGGGCACATCACAAGCACATGATTCTCTCACTGACTGGAGGAGACAGATCTGCAGAGGATGGAGCTGAGCAGAGAAGAGCTTCCAATAACCTGGAAAGTACCCCTCTCAGGCTGCCTAGGAAAGCTTTCCACGTACAGGGTGCAACTCCACCAGGCTGAACAAAACACAACCTGGCAGCTGTTATGACAGTTCCCAGAGATCACCAGACCTGGGGGACATCTGATTTCTGACCAGCTGCAGTAGAGCATTCTCCAAGATCACTCAGGGCATTTATAGGAGGGTCATGTCTTAGTAGCGGGGCTAAAGTAGCCCTATAATAAATGGAAATCTAGACAAGTCAGGAGAAAGGTTGCGAACAAGTCTTGACAGGATCAAGCTAACCCATAAGTCATTTAATTGCCTGCCAGGAAAAACCAATGCTTTTCAAAGGAAGATGACAAAATTCAGACCCTCAACAACACAATCTTCCCAATGTCCATTATATAGAAAGAATCATTAAATGATGCAAAAAAATGAAAACATGATCTGTAACTAAGATAAAAATCAGTCAACAGAAATAGGCCCAGGAGTGATGGAATTAGAGAAGACTTTTAAACAGCAATTACAAATGTGTTCACAGGCTTAAAATACAACCATGGTTCCAAGTTTGGTAGATAGGCTCCAAGGAGGCCCTGACTCCTGGAGCTCTTGTGCTAGGGCAGTCTCCTTCCACATGGTAGCAGGATTGGACTGTGTGATCAATAGACAATAGCAGAAGTTATGGCTGGCACTTATAAAAGGCCTACATATTGGGCTGGTACTCTCTATCATCACACACTCCCTCTGGGAAGCCGGCAGCCATGTTCTCAGGATGCCAGGCAGCTCCAGGGAGAGGGCCACAGCAGAAGGGGTGGGGGTTGGGTGAGCAGCAAAGCTTCCTGCCAAGAGCCTCTCAGGGAACCTGAAAGCAGGTGATGAGGACCTTGTCATGTGGCATAAGACCAACCTGGGCTGACAGCCAGGAGGCAACCTCAGGAGACCCCAAGCCAGAACCATGGTAAGTCACCCTGAATCCAACTTCAAACTCCTTTCTTGGTTTAGGTTGCTGAATTTTGGAGTAATTTGTTACAAAGCAACAGATTACTAAAATAAGGGGGAAGGTGAAGATATCTGAAAAAGAGCCAAACAGATATGAAAAACAGTGTTTGAAATAAAACAGTATTTGAAATGAAAAATCCCTGGGTGAGATTAATAGATTAGACTCTAAAAGAAAAAGTCAGTAGATTTAGGATAGCAACAGAAATTATCCAAACTAAAGCACACAAAAATGGGGGAAAGAGGAACAGTGCCTCAGTGACCAAAAGGATAATACCATGTGATCAAAAAAATGTAAAATCAAATCCCATAAAAAAGTGGAGGCACTGAGGAAAAATATTTAAAAAATGAATGCTAAAATATTCTAAATTTTATTAATTATAAACTCACATCTCCAAGGAGCTTAATGAACCACAGACAATATAAACACAAAGAAAATCTTAAAAATCAGCCACAGGAAGAAAGACATTATGTATAAGAGACAAAGATGAGATTGCTAGCAGACTTCTTGTTAGAATCCAGGCAAGCCAGAAAATGAGACAAACATCATTAAGATGCTAAGAGAGAGAGAGAGAAAAAAAGACTGTCAGCATGAAATTCTACATCCAGTAAAAAATGAAGATGGATTAAAGATATTTTCAGGCAAAGAAAGGCTGAGAAAATGTGTCAGTGCCGACCTACAACCTAAGCAATGTTAAAGAAGTTTTTCCTACAGAAGAAAAATTGTACCAGATGGAAATTTTGATCAACACAAAGTAAGTGCCAGAAATAGTCAATTATATGTATACATTTAAAAGCCATTTTTGAATCATTTAAATTCAAAGATAATGGATTCTCTGAAGTAAAATATAATAAAAGTCACACAAAAAAGTCAAGAAAAAACTGGAAAAGTTCAGTTGCTATTTTTTTAAATGTCAAGTAGTATATTATCTGAAGGAAGATTGTGATGTTAATCACACATTTTGTAAACCTAAAGCAGGGGTCGGCAAACTATGGCCCATGAGCCACCTCTGGCCCATTGCAGGCCTTGATAACAGTCTCACTAGAGCACTGTCAATACCATCTATTTATGTGAGCCTATGGCTGCACCAGGAAGGGGTGATCTGAGCTACAGGTGGACTCAATGTCCTTCGGTGACCCCAACCACAGGCCTGGTCTCCTTCTAAGGGCTGGCACTGCTCCAGAGCCTCTGCTGGCAGCTTCCCCACAAGTGTCTCCAACCCCTACAGGGAAGTTCTAGGAGTGGGTTTGGGTTTGAAGCTACAAGGGCCAGGGCCTGGGCAGGAGGATTCACCTTGCCCCACCTGAGGCTCACTTCCTATCACCACCCTGACTGCCATCCCTTTCTTAAAAGATCCCAGACATTTGCTACTTTCAGGATGAAGAGCCAACCCCAGTCGTGGCCACTCCAAGCCTGCCTTGGGCTGTGCTTCTCCTGAAGCCCTGGAACTCAGCTCAGGGCCTTGCCTCAGTTCTGAAGGTGCTGGCCTCCTTGACCACAGCGCCCCTATCCATGCTGCTAGAACCAAAACCAGCTCTTTCCATTGTACTGTGCTGCCTCTCATGGACAGGCCATTGACCACTGGAAGGAAATGGCACAATTTCTTGGGCACAGCTGTCACCTGGTTCAACCTGAGCTGCTTCCATTCTAACCTCACTCTCTCACCTTCCAGGCACTGCTGAGCTGGGCCTGCCAGCTAACCACTTCCCAGCAGGCCCACCTATGATGCATAATTTGCTGGCCCTCCTTCCCTGGTCAGTCCTGGGGCCACCTGTGAGGATGGCACACAGCTGGATGCTCTTCCCATCACTGGACCCCTATCCAGTGATGGAGGCCCATACGTGTGAAGGCTGTGGCCCCAATCTCCAAGTCCCCCTCCTGCTGAGCCTAGATTCTGATCATTGGTGGGGACTGAGGGGAGGAACCATGGCTGTGCCTCCCATGAAGACATCTGCACAGAGAACCAGAAGTTCTGAGAGATACTGAACCCTGCACCACAGGTGACTCCAATCATTGGCCCTCCTTCCAGAAGCAGCAGCATCTTTGGGAGGCATGGGGTGTGAGTTGTAGAGAGCTCTCCATGCCAAGGGGTCTGTTTCCAGGACAACCAGATCTTTGTTGGTTGTTTGGGGTGGAGTGGCTTCAGCACCATGGGAAAGGACAGCTCCCCTGCTAAGGACTGATCTAGCCACAAGGAACAAGATCCTGGCATGGGCAAGGTCTTCCCAGCCCATGGCAGGGCAGGGCAGGGCAGGGCATGTTGGGTGAGTGATGAGACTAAAGGCCATATGGAGAGGTCTACATGTCTCAACACGGGGCATGCCTGTGTCTCTTGTTCAGACAGCTTCCCTCTGGGTTCTAGAGCTCAACACAAAAAAGCCTGGAGCCTCTGTGTGAGTGACTTGACAGTCTCCACCTCAGGACCCCTGTCCCATAACCTGCAGGATGAACGCGAAGAACATAGATTTCTAAGGACCCCCGAGTCTTGATTCTATGGAAACTGAGAAAACCGAGTGGATAGGAAGTTAGAAAGAGCTGTGATTAAATCAGACATGCAGGGTCAAGCTGGGGGGTTTCTTGGACACCTGGACTAGCCAGAGGACACCACCAGAGCAGAGGCTTGTTGAGGTCAGTCCAATGGGCCATACTTCTCACACCTGCCCTCAATCTTTGATCCTTACAGTCACCTTCCTGAGGAGACCAGAGTCAGATGCTAAGTGGCTCATCCAACACCTGGGACCAACAAGAGGAGCTGGCCAACCACCCTGAGGACAGGGAGAGTGAAAAACCTGGTGCTGGCTGACCTCTCCGCTGGCCTCCACTCTGGGGAAGCCAGTGGGATGGAAGGGCAGGGCCAAGGGACACCTGGCATCCTCTGGCCACCTACTGCTTGCTGCTCCACTTGTGCCTACATCCACCAACATCAGCAGATCCCAGGAGCTGCCTGCTGGATTTGAATAGCAGCACTGGACCAGTGTCTGTCACTTGTACGTTCCCTGGGTCAATATTCTCATCATGGCTTCTTGTTAATCAGCCTGGTCACCAAGGAACTTTATTTCAATTTCCAAATGTCACCAGACTTAAAAGACCAGCCAGAGCATGGCCTGGTCAGGGAGGAGGAGAGCCAGGAGTAAAGTTGGTCAATGAGGGTGTCTGCTCAGTGCTGAGGGGGCGTTCGGGTCTGATGAGGGAGACAGGGCCTGGGCACCACAGCAGCAGATGAGACGGTGGACCACGACTGGGCTCTGGGGTACTAAGCCCTGATCCCTACTTCCATATTCAACAGGACAGCAGCAAGGGCATCCTGAGCATCCTAAGTGGTGCTGCATGCCTCAGACAGAATGCAGAGAGGCAGGTGGGAAAAGGAGGCCAGGGACATTCGGGAGAATGGATGGCACTGCCCTGGCACCCTCTGCCTGGTGGAGCTAAGCCCTTAGAAAATATTGGGTCATTTCAGTCTGGGTTGGGACCACTGTGTGTGAAGAAAAACAGTCGGAAGTGACTGTGTTAGGAGACACACATGTGCACAGCAAACATGCTTCTCCAGCAATTGGATACCAGGTCAACACCCTTGTGCCCAACAAAAGGGTCCAAGGGCAGATGACGGTGGGAACCATGGCAGGACAGAAGGGGAAAGCCTGCTGGGCTGCAGCAGCCAGCTGGTCCCTTGCATCAGGGATGCCCAACGCGTGGAGAAAACTCTTGCAGGACCTCTCCTTCCTGAGCTCTCAGAGGGCTGCCTTTTATGTGCCCACTACCTCAAACCCACCTTCTGTCCACCACAGGAAGCCAGGGGGTGGCTACAGTGACCCTTTCTCGGGCCATTTGTTGTCAGTCCATCTTCACATGGTCTTTGTCCCAACTCTGCCATGGAGGACAAAGGAACCTCCTCAGGGCTTTGAAGTTCTCACTCGCAGTGTGAATACTGGGTAAAGGCCAAGTGAGCTCACAGAAGAAAAGTCCAGGTCTGCCAGATGTGGGCATCTGGGGGCTGCATAGGGATTGGACCTGCATAGGGATTAGACAGGAGCCATCCTGGGATGGGCTATGGCAACTCATACTTCCTGAGTGGTCCTGACACACGTCCAGGACCACTTGAGTTTCCCTAATATTGTTTCCATCATCTGCCAGGATTGCTTGACCTTCAACCCCCACATTCTGTGCACCTGTGACAAAGAACTGCTGCTATGAAAATCCCACGGTGCCCACTGGCCTGGATTAGATGTTTTAGCCCCAGTTCCGGATCAGCAAAGACAAGGCCACCAAGGGCACTGTGCTGAGCATTGTGACATCCCTAACAGCTGGAGCTCCAGTCCCTGTTGGTCTCATTCAAGTCCCCCCTCTCTCTTGCTCCAGCCTCAAACCCAGGGGTGGCCTCTCAACCAGGAGGAGCTTTCTTCCTTAACAGCTCCTTCATTTAGCAGAGGAATGAGCAGGAAGGAGAGGTACAGAGAGGGGCAGAGTGGGGTCAGGCAGAGGATGTCCCAGGAAGACACCGTCCTGAAGGATGCTATGTCCTGGCTGCCTATTTCACTGGCTCAGGTGATTGCTCTCCTTCCTGTCCCTCTACAAGGCCTTTCTGCCTATCCTGCTGTGGGGCCATTCCACCTCATTAATCCTCGTCCATAGACATGGGCATATTGTCCAGTGAACTGCAGGAACTGTGGACTATTTATTTGCCCATCCAACTAGGAGTGACTTGAGGGCCAAAGCGGGTGGCTAGCTCAGGACCAGGATCAGGAGGACAAGAGGAGCTTCCTCTACAAGTGAATGCCTCTCCCTAAGAACCCAGAGAACCATGCCTAGTCTGTGCAAGATGAATGCGTGGAGGATTCAGCCTGGCATATTCTCTCTGCTTATTGATGAGGGTAGCTACAAAGGTCATATCTACATGTGTGGGTGGCAAGGTAACATTTTGCCAGGGAGCCACAGACCCTCTGCAAGTTCCAGCAGTGTCAATATGTCCCAGCGGGACCAGAACTTTGCTTGCCCATCTGCACTTCTGCACCAAGGCCACAGGAGGCTGGCCCCACCTGAGATGGTGGTGGGGGGGAGGGGGAGGATATGATGGGCTCAGTGGGAAAAGTAGAAGACTGCCAAGCACGAGCTTGTGTGTACACACAAGTGTGTCATGTATCTGTGAACATGAACATGCAGGGGACATGAAGTTGGGAGGGGGCCTGCCTCCATTCTCCTCCAGGGGCAGAGCCTCAGTCTGACCTGCTCCAGGGACCCCTAACCCAGTTTTGTCAACTTTCATGGAAGGCCAGGCCTGTGCATGTACCAAAGGCATATCAGAGAGACTAGGAGGATGACATGAGGTGGGAGACTGAGGCCACCTGAACTCCTTCTTCATTACCTCCAGAGACCTGAGAAGGAAGATTGTTAGTCACATGCTACTGAGGAAACAGGCTAGAGTCATCTGCCTCAGACCAGCCCTGCAGCCAAATGAAACCCATGATCTTGATCTTCCCACGACTGTCACAGCTTCCCCATCGAGGAGTTTTGCAGTTCCAACTGGGAGCATGCAGGACCTGGCCATGTGCTGGTGGACTCCATGCATCCTCGAGTCAGACCACTGTGTGGCCAAGGGCCAGCTGAGGCTTGATGGGTGCAGCAAGGACTAGAGGGTGAGGAGGCAGAGGTATAGAAGCACCAAGCACGCAAGGACACAGGGTACTCGAGGCTACTTCTGCTTCCCTGGAGGCCACACGAGGGTCAACCTACCATGCAGAAATGGAAGAAGGGAATGGAAGGAGGGAACATTCTGTGAGGCAGATGTTGGCAAATGGCAGACCATGGGCCAAATCCTATCTCAGGCCTGCTTCGGTGTGGCCTGTGAGCTAAGAATGGGTTTTCAGATTTTAAAGTTGTTTATAGAAGCTTTATTCATAATGACCCAAACTGGGAACTAAGATGTCCTTCAGTAGGTGAATGGACACACAACCTGTGGTCCACCCAGATAGGGAGATTTACTCGGTGATGAAAAGAAGGGAGTGATGGAGGCAGGAAAAGACTCAGGGGACCTTATGTGCAGACTGCCAAGGAAGAAGCTGCACTGCAGAATTCCAGGCATGGGACATTCTGAAAAAGGCAAAATGACGGAGAAGGAGGCCTGAGGGGGTCCAGGTAGGGGTGAAGGGATGGGCATGGAGGATTCTGGGGGCAAGGAAATGCTCCACGTGACACCATGATGGGGGGCACAAGTCACTGCACATCTATGCCAACATAGAATAAACCCTTGGTATACAACCAAGAATAAACCCTCCCATGAACCACAGGCTTCACAGGTAACTATGACACAACAGCACTGGCTCCTTGACTGTGACAAACGTGCTGCCCTGATGCCACACGTTAAAAGCAGAGGAAACTGTGCATGATGGTGGGGAGGGGGGCTGGGAACTCGGTATTTTCTGCTCAATTTTTCTTAAACCTTTCAAAAAATTAAGTTAATTAATATTCCAAAAACCAGAAGAATATCTTGTGCTCTATGGAAATTACATGAAATTCAAAGCTCAGTGCCACAAATAAAGTTTCACTGGAACATAGCCAGTTGGCTGAGTTCCAGGACTGGGGCTCTTTCCAGAGGATGCCTATAGGCCCTGGGGACGTGGGTGAGCTGATTGTGGTGGCCTTGGGCTCAGGGCACACACTGGAGAAGATGGGCAGTCGGGGCCATGAGGCAGGCCTCAGTTTTCCCACTGGGGGACACTGGCCACTGTCCCAAGGCCATGGGGTCTGGGAGTGTGAGCCGCTGGCTGTCCGCGCATCAGCTTCGGCAAATGCACATTCCCTTCCTCTAAGTGGCGTGCTTGGGGAACAGTAAAGAGACCACCTCTGAATGTTCTAAATACCCCTTCTGTAAGCTATTCTATGGGTATAGACACCCAGTGAACCCAGGCCTCCTGGTGCACTACCCAGCAGTGCCCACAGGTGCTGCGGGATCCCACGGCCCTGGGCACAGGATGCTGCACACCAGAGGTTTTGCTTTCTGCTTCCACACCTGCTGCTCTCTGGCAGGCCTGGCACAGCAGGTACAGGTGCAGGAGAAGCTGGCGCCTCCTCACCTGCCCTCCTGCTCTGTGCGTGGGTCCATCAGCTTCCAGAACAGCAAGGTAGTGCTGCACCTGTGCTGAGGTTGGCTGTGCTAAGGAAGTGCCTGTGCCTACGCATGGCCCTGGGGTGGGTGAGCAGGGAGCTGACCACCCTTCAGGGAGGCAGGTCGATGCTGGCAGCTCCTATGATTACCACAGTATACCTCAGGGGCTCCCCCTGAGGGGACAGCCAGTCACACTGTGACAAGTCAGACCTGAATCCACAGAATGCATTCCCCTGTGCGGCGCCAGCACCCCACATGGCAGAGAGAAACATGAGGCTCAGCTTGGTCTAGTAACACGCCCAAGGCCCCACTGCTGGCATGGGTTGGGGCCCTCAGCACCAACCCCAGCCATCTCCTGCTCCAGAGCCCTCATTGTATGAGACCCCCACCCCTAGGCTCAGATCTCAGCAACTGGGAGGGCATAAAGGTGTGCCACTCAACAGGAAAGAACCCACAATGGTTACCACCTGCCCAAGATGCTCTATGACCCAGGGTCCGGTCCAGCCACACTGGGCAGATTTATGAATTTATGTTTACACACACATGATCTCCCCCCACTGGCTGATCAACCCCTTCAGCAGTTGTCATTGCAGTCCTGCTTTCTAGACCTGGAGCCCGGGGCTCAACGGGTAGGACGCACAGTCAGCTGCTGTGCTACACTCGATGCCGGTTTGTGCAATCCCAGACTCTGCTTCCACCTTTGCCTTCTAGCCCTGAGATCCTGCAGGCCCTGGGTTATGCTGGGCTGAGGGATGGTGCCAGGCATGGAGGAAGGGGGCCCACAGGATGGCCTGCATCTCATGGTTTTGTTACAAATCATACCTGCCGTGTGATTACTGTGATGGAAGCTTTCCTTCTGGGAGGAGGGTCCTTATGAACCATGGGGAGTAAGATCAACAAGAGCAGACCAGGAGCTCAAAATAAGTCCCTGCTACAAAGGGAGCTTCTTTCTGCGCATGGTCTGGGCAGTTGAGGACAGCTTGACAGGCCCCTCCCTTCAGTCCCAGGGCAGGGCAAGGCCTTCCAAGGGAACTCTACAGACTTTTGGATCTGATTCCCCTGGGGAGGGAGAGAAGTAGGCGGGACGCTAGGCTCCTGCTGGGAGGAGCTGGAGCTGAGATCTCTTGTTTTCCCCCAAATGGCAGCCCCCGGGCAGCAGCTCCCTCCACCCACACAGCAACGAAAGCCTGGGTCCGGGCTGGGCTGGGAGCAAACCCTCAATTATCCCAGCACACATCTGCAGAACCTGCTCGACTGGAAACAGGGCTCAGCTATTTCTAACTCTGTCTCAGACCCCTCCTGCTAGAAAAATCATTTCTGAGAAGATAAAATAAATGGAAGGGGCCAGGGGCCCATGCTTTGGTGTGATACTTCCTGTGCCTGGTCTAACTGCTGCTGTATTGCTCTGTGTGCACCAGCCCCCAGTGGGGGTCAGGTAGGGAGTAGGCCTTCGGACCCAGGTCAGTCTGCCCTGTCTGGTCCTTATTTACCTTATATTTTGGTATGGGGGACTAAACCCAGGAGCACTCTACCTCTGAGCTATATTCCCAGTCGTTCTTTTCATTTTATTTTTATTTTGAGACAGACAAGTTGCCTAGGCTGGCCTTGAACTTGCAACCCTCTTGCCTTAACCTCCTGAGTAGCTGGATTATAGTCATGTGCCTATTTATCTTTCCACTTGCTGTCCTGTCTGTCCATTTGTCCAGCAGATACTATAAGCACCCTCTCCATATCTGGGTCTTGACTGGCAAACAAAGGCTATTATTAATGGCACCAGCATGGTCTCTCTCACCACTGAACTCATAGTTCCAGAGGGTGTGGCATGGCCAAAGACAACAGATAGGATGGGGCAAAACTAGCTCTGGTGTCCTGGTTAAACTTCCTGCTGGAAGGCTTCACAGCTCCAAATTGTCTTCTCCATACCTGAGTGGGAGGATTGCCAAAGGCCGCCGAATTGAGGTTCTCAGCAGGACCAGAGAGGCCTCCACCCACAGAGAAGACCTGGTGCCACGGAGGCCTTAAAGGGACACACATAGGCCATCTGGAAGTCCACAGAGACCATGGTGCTTCAGGCCTCTCCCAGGGGCCTTGTGCTGTGTGTCAGGGAAGGAAGAGGGGCCAGGAGCCTATGATGTGCAGACCCCAGCCCCTCCTGCCGGGCCCACTGTGGGCAAGGCCAGGAGAAATGCTATGAGGCTCTGCAGGGGTGAAGGGGCAGGCAGGACTCAGGTGTCAGCAGAGGGTGCACAGGGGTGTGAAGCATCCATGGGCTGGGGCTGAGCTGGTCAATGGGATCCCACCAATGACATGAACCTTCACTGGGTCTCATAGGGCTGGGCTTACAGCAAGCGCCTCATAAGCATCATCTCCCACAACCTTCCAAGTCTGAGCTTATAATTATACGCATCTGGCAGATGAGACAACTGAGATCAGAAAAGGTAGGTCACTTGGTTAGCCTTGGCCACATTATAGAACATTCTGAGATCTAAGATGCTTCCAGAATGTAGTCTCTACAACTAGACAGTTGTGCTAAGGTGAAGAGAGGTGGCATGGGATGGGTACAGGGGAGTGGTAGAAGGGCAGGCTGAGGCCAGACAGCAGTGGGCTTATGTAGGGAGATGAAACTGTGGAGAAAAATGGAGCAGGAGCCTAGGAGAGGGGAAGAAACACCTCACTGCCAGCGAGCCTCACCCTGGCTGTAGCAAGTGAGGTGGGCCACGCAAGCCTGGGCAGATAGCAGGTAGGGGTCCCATCTGGCTGCCCCTCATGGATGCCTCAGACCTCACAGTGGGGAGGCAGCTGTCCTCAAAATCAAAAAGCACACAAGAATAGTTTGCAAACCACTGGGCGTGGTGGAAGGACAAGGAGCTATGCAGCCCCACTTCCCTGAGACAAGTCACCACATCCAGCTCCCTACGCACGATCACAGGACCCGGCCCAGTACCAGGCCAGCACAACAACACATGACCTTCACCAGGCCAGCATAGTGACGCATGGCCCTCACCAAGCCAGCATGCAACAAAGCCCCTCACCAGGCCCCCACCATATCCTGGAACCTGTGTACATTCTGCAATGATTTTGGTGTCAGGCCCTAGGAGGAACCTCAGTTGCCAAATAGTCCTGCCCCACCAACACGGTCTGCTGTGGGCCTGGCCCTACACTGCCTATGGGCCATCTTGGCACTGAGGTGCTGGGCTGTGCTGATCCTGGGTGAGGCCTGGGCTCCCAGAAGAGGTTGCCTTCAGTCTCAAGCCACCAGCTGGGGGAGGTGGCCAGTGGCACATTCCAGGGGGTCTCCTCTACCCTCCAGCCATGGTGAGGGAGCTGCCTGTGGCCAGGAGGAGCTGGAGTCTGTTCCCAGGCTCAAGGTAAGCAGTCATTGCTCCCCCAGCAGCTGGGGCTGCACAGGTGCCCCTGGGCAGAGATCCTAAGTGCCTTGGAGCAGCTGGTGGGTAGGAAGAGGCAATACAAGGAGGAATCATGGCCTTAGCAGCCAACATGGGCCAGCAGTGTGCTGTGACAGTAGGGACAACATGGACATGTAGAGTTAGCGGGTGCTCCTGCCCTGCCCTGTGTGTCCTGTGGAGACTGAGGCCAATGGGCTGGGCAGGGTGTAGTGGGCCTGGAGGGAAAGACGTAGGACTCCTGAGCCTGTGAGGACCAGAACCAGCTGTAACAGGGCGATGGGTCAGCACCTGTGAGAGCACCTAGATGCTAATGGCTGCCCTTTGGAGGCAGGAGTCTAAGAGATTGTGCTTTTCTGGATTTTCAACAATCTATGAATATGAGAGACTCTGGAATGTTTCCCAAGGTCTCCTTGGAAGTAGCTTTCATAAGATCACAATCACTTCAGTCAAAGAATATTAAGAATCCAATGAAAACTATTCCTCATAATTTGTAAATGTTGATAAGTGATATGTTAAATAGTGGCTGCTCATAAGCACATCTCTATTTACCCAATCTTTTTAAAAGAGCACGAATTTCTACAATGCATTAAATTAAACACCCATCAGTGATCCTGAGTTATTCAAAAGTACACAGGATTATACAAAAGCAAAGACGTACGTTTCTGATGGCTTATTTATCTAAAGACTTTGAGTGTTTGAATATTTATTTACTTACTCAAAGGTTTGAGAGTTTCAAGAAGTGTAAAAATGGATGAACGTGATCTGAGAAGCCTAGCAGATCTAGAAGGCACACTGCGAAACTTGGGGACAGTGGGCACCAGGCCTGAGCGTGGCTCCGGACACAAGGTGGAAGCAGTGCATAGAGGGGCAGCTGAAGGACAGCCGAGGGTGAGGAATGAGAGCTCGAGCCTAAAGAAGATGAAGACAGGGAAGCTTTGTTTGTTTTCCATTAAATTCTGCTCGAAACACTCAGGCCACACTGGGGACAGGTCTTGAATAAAAATGTAAGTTGGTTCCTACTTCTACAGAAGAGCAGAGATAGGCTGGCTGCTGGTGGCTCGACAGCCCAGCCACACCTCAGTGGAGCCTGTCTTTGCTGTCCTGACTTCCTGTAGCCATGCCTGGTCAACCTTCCTGAAAGAGCTGGGAAGGCAGCATCACCTCTACGAATGGGTTGCCAGGCCAATGACAGACCAGCCCTCGTCAAGCCAGGTTTCCAGCTGCAGGAGGTTGCACAGGGCTACCACCCTAAGGTCACCCCCCACTTCTGCTGCTGAAACTGCTGTCCTGAAGACACTTCATCCTCGTACTTGTCTCAGCCCAGAAATCCAGAAGCCCCAGCCAGAAAACACATATAATTTCACCATGCCACACTGGTCCGGTGGCAGTAGGGGGTCCCTCCTTGGGGAGCCCCTGGCTCACCTTGTCATAGGCCAGCACTGTACACAGCACTCACACAGGCAAGAACTTAGCCTACTGCCTGACCCCTCTGCTTATAGGGACCGACCCTGCCATTTGGGAACTCAGCCCTGGCTTCTCTAGCTAGCTGCAGAAGTTGGTCCCTTTGGCCTGCTCGCTGACGGGCACACAGGCACGGTCAGCTTCTCCTTTCTTCTCTTGAGGGCCATGCTGCACATTGACCTCTGGCTGAGGTCTGGCAGCTCTAAAGGTGCCAGCTTGTCCACAATCACCTTAATCCTCTGGGATGCTACTGTCTCTGGACAAACTCATGTGCCTCGCAGGGTCCCCAACCTACAGGGTGGAGCCCAGGGGAAACTCAGAGGGTAGATACAAAGAAAGGAAGAGGCAAGGTCCAAGACTGAAGGTGGAGGTGGCCTAGGGCCAGTAAACCCAGGGCTGAACAGAAGATGGCCAGCGTGTCCCCTCCTGCCCTGTAAACCACGCTGTGGTATAACGAGACTGCGGCAGCTGATGTGTGCTGTTCGCCAAGGGCTAACGGTTTGATTTCCCTCCCAATGAGAAGGGAGGGCAGGCCTGTGGCCAAGGCAGTGCGACCTGGTAGATGATGGGCCACGGTCGCAGAGCAGAGGCCTACCTTGAAGATGAGGCAGTCCGTCTTGTGCTCAGCGTACTGGGAGGTGAGCCGGTACTGGCTCTCCGTGGTGACATCTATCTGATAGCCCGTCAGTGTGTAGCAGACCTTGCGGAACTCCTGGATCTTGGTCTGGAAAACCTCCTTGAGCCGCTGGTTCTTCAGCTCGGCACTCTCCACCTGCTTCCGCAGCTCTGCAGAGAGAGGAAAGGAGGGTGTGAGCTCACCACAGGCTGGAGATGTGACCCAGAGAAGGACAAGGACAGAGGACAGCCAGGTGCAAGGATAAGCCTCATCCCCACCCAGGTCTCAGCTGTCTGAGAACGGCTGTGGCAGCGCCACGTAATCCTGCCTTGCTCTGTGTGCTCAGAGAATCTGAATGAGAAGGGCAGGTGGTGATGAGCAGTCTGACCTGGTGGCATTCAGACAGTTACCGTATGACCTCCAGCCCCTCTAAAGACACTGTGGCTCTGAAACCAGACATTCAGGCTCCAGCTCTCAGCCAACAAAATGACAATGGGTGACACCCACAGCCACCCCAAGTCATTGTTAGGAAGTGCTGGGGTTGGTGGTAACTTTGGGGTGCTCCATCTCACCAGCAGATTCCAGGTGAGAATGTTCTGGAAAATGAAGCACCAGGAGTCTAGTCTGAATGGAACCTGGATCCACCATGCACCCTGGGTGTCGCTGACATTGCGAGGCTGCAGCCTGAGTCCCGGTGGCCCTGTATGTCTGCACCACACGAGTTAGCATAGCAGACACAAGGCATGTGGTAGGGCAGCCATGTGGAGGTTCTGGATCATTTCACCCCAGGGTCCCTCTCCATGGTGGGGTCTAACTAGGCTCTATGGCTCAGCTGCAGGAGGACAGCCAGCCCTGCCTGGGGCTCCCACCTGCCATGTGGCTCGGTGTAGACCATCTGGGCAGAACCCCCACCTCCTGCTGTGGTTTACTGCTGCTTGGGGAGAAACAGGCTATGCAAGCCACCAGCGGGATGCACAATTGCCATGAATCTCTCACCCAAGGTGCCTTCTGAGTAATTAAGTCTTGATTTATCCCCGTTAATTATTGAGCTTGGCTCCACTTAAATACGCATGGAGTCGCCTCCAGAGCTGGCACTTCCAGAGGTCCTGTCTAGGAAGCTTGCGGGGCTTGGGATCCCTGGGAGTGGGCAGCCCCACTGGCCTCAGGATTCTGGAGAAATTGCAGACCCCAGAGTTGGCTAGATCCAGCTAAGCCCTGCCCTACCCTACCCTGTCCATGGTGTGAGCTGAGGCTAGCCACCAGCCTCCCTCTGCTGGGACAGGGTTGAAGTCCCTCGTCATGCTGCATTAAGGCACAGGGCAGTTAGCACCCCAGCTGCCATGGGAGAGGAAGTTAACGTTAGCTGTACTGCATAGCCAGAGGCAGAGGGGATTCTCCTCTGAGGAGCCCTATGCTAAGCAGAGCCCAGGGAAAAGGCCCTGAATCAGGATGAGCCTGAAGACCACAGGCTCCATTGATGAGGCCCAGCACAGGGTCCCTGTAGCCCCTCCCTGGAGAAGTGAGAGAAAAGGCACAAGTCCGAGTACTTGTCCGCCAGTTCAGAGTCAAAAGAAGCATGAGTCTGTGCCCCACAGCACTACAGGCCCAGGCCATGGTTTAAGGAGTCATGTGAGTGGGAATGGGGCAGCTTGCTTCCCCGCAGAGCAAGTAGAAAGCAGAAGACCTTGAGTGACAGACCAAGGAAAACAGGAATGCAGGGAGGGCTGGGTTTCTATCCTGGATCTGCCATCTCCATGCCCTACCCCATCACGGTGACACAGGAATGTGGCTGCTCTCAGCCGTCTCTTGAGCATTTAGCTAGGTCATGTGCTAGAGGCCAGCTGAGCCCTGACAGTGCAGGACTTGCAGGCATCTGCACTCATGGTGCACTCTGTCCCCCCTCCATGTCACACCACAAACTCATTTTATTGCCACATTGGTATGATGTAGGCACAAACATGCTCTTGGTTTCACAAATTAGGAAACTGAGGCTCTAAGAGCTTTCCCACTTGGATACAAACATGAGGGGCTCAGCAGGGCCCAGCAGGCTGCTGCTGCCTTCGCTGGCTCTCATATTCTGGAATGCACAGCTTGCTACAAAGCCCGCACCCCAAGAGAGGCACTCTGGTACGAGGAGCTGGGGTAAGATGCATGCAGCATGACAAAACCCAGCCTGTCCACCTGTGGGCTGTGGCCCTCTGCCCGGTGACCCTGCCCTGGCAGCTCCTCCATTCATCATCAGGTACAGAGGCCTTGGCGCACTGTTATCTGCAGCCAAGAGCCCCTCCAACAGGAAGAGGCCCAGAGCCCTTGATTAATCGAGTGATCAGACTATGAAATCAAAGGTTAATTGGCAGCTCTGACCCCAATATTCTTCCCCATGTCCCTCAGTCAGTCCTCCCTAGGGTGGAGCTGTCAGCAGGAGGGAAGCTTATACAGAAAGAAAAACTCACTGCCCATGCTGCACAGACAGCATTTCAGTCCTGTCAGGGACTACACCACCTTTAATCTACCTCAGATGTCCAACGGGAAAAATTAATCCTAGTAATAAACATACCTGACCTTGGAGAAGAAAATAGCCCCCTTTGGTGCAGTTCCCAGACCCTGGAAGCAGGTTGGGCTCAGATCTGCACAAGGCCCATCCATACCTATGGCTGGTCAATATATGCCCCAGGAGGGAAGGAGGTGAGCGGGGAGAGGAGGTGCACGCTCTGGGCACTGGCCACATGCCAGGCACTTGTGCTCTGTGACCACAATCCAAGTAGGACTATCACCCTGGCCAACTATAGGGGAAACCACTTCCCTATGTAAAAGGGGCCTGACCCACCTTGCCA
Source organism: Xerus rutilus (assembly GCA_028644305.1). NCBI lineage: Eukaryota > Metazoa > Chordata > Mammalia > Rodentia > Sciuridae > Xerus > Xerus rutilus. Next base: position 12,918,320 of record CM053415.1, on the reverse strand, counting down.
GGCCCAGTGGGGAGGGGTGCAGTTTTTAGGTGAGGCCCACCTCAGTGGGCAGGTCCAGGAGGGAAACCTGTGAACGATTGCTCCATTTGGGGCACTGCAAAGTCAGTGTTTTGACCTCCCTGTTGTTCTTGTAGTTCAATGGCTTACATAAACACAAATGAATAATTCACACAATGGTCTGGATTAAATAAATAAAAGATGGGTTTCCACCTTGGAAACGTCACTGTTCTCTTGCCAGTGGCTCTCATACAGGCTCTTTCTGGAAGGCTGGGAGGGAGTGAGGCTTCCTCTGGGCTGGGTTTCATGGGCCCTGGACACAGGTGCTGGATAGGGTCCTCCCAGGCCCAGAAGACAGGAGGCTAGAGGCCCCAGTCCACGGTGATCCTACTCCTGAGTGCAATGACAACACATGCATACAGTGTTGGGAGTGTAGCCCAAGGCGCCTGACCAGGGACTGCTAAAAGCCAGAGTGCCCTTGGCTACAGTGACCTCAGGCCTCGCCAGATATGTGCACACCACAGCCATCTGATGTGCTGGGATCAAGACCCTGGGCACTGACAGCCTTATTGTGGGGAGTCCTTTTCCTCCCAGCCTCCCAGGCCCAAGTCCATACACCACCAGGAAGCTGCTGAGGCCATGAGTCAGGCCACTCTCCCACTGCACTGCTAACCTTTCCTGCCCTCAAATCCTGGGCTGAAGCCACATTTTGACCAGGTGAAACTGACATGAATTCCACCCTCCTCCTGTCCTAGACACTGTCCCCCTATTTCTGTGCCCAGAACCTTGGGCACCAGATACCAGACACCTTCTCACTACCCCCCAGGCAATCTGCCCACTCCCCCCTTCCTGCTGCACTCTGCAGAGACAGGCCTAGCTGAGGGGCTCTCAGCAAATCCTGGTGAGGACAGCAGAGGAATGAGTGTGGCAGGTGACAAGTGGGGTCTGAAGAAAGGGATGTGACTGCTCATCCAGAGCCCAGAGCCAAGCATGAGGATGGCAGCAGCTATGCAGACCAGGATGGGCTGCCACAGGGGTCTTGGGGCATGCCAGGCCTGGCTTCTGAGCCCTGCCCTCTGCTCCCTGTCCTCTTGTGCAAGCTCATCCTGGGTCTGCTGGCTGTCTCCAAGTGTATCAAGAGAGGCTGCAGGATAGCTTTGACCTCCCACCTCTCTATCTTAGCACAACACCTGGCTCCACCTGGAATTGCAGAAGATAGCTGTGAAAGTTCTGTGGGAAGGACATAGGACAAAAATAACCTGCACTCTGTCAGATAAAGACTAGCAGGGAAAAGCACTCCTGCCCGAGAGCGGAGATGTCGGGATAAAGGAGCATTTACGGGCTCAAATCTCTGGAGACCCAGCTCACTGCCTGAAATTTGGAGAATGGTTGATGCTAGTGGGGCAGGTGGCAAGTGTGAGGCAGGCAGGTGCAGAGACACATGGAGATGAGCCCAGAAAGAAGATGGCCACAGGGCTCATGGACATCAACATCCTCATGTCATCTGTTGGCAAAAGACAGGAGTCAGGAGAGGTCAGTGACAGGTGTGCTATCCTTTGCCTTCACACTTTCCTGCACCTGACTGCTCTCACTGTGGCCCTGGGTGTACCAGCAGTGGCACCTCCAGCTCCTATGAAGCCCATGGGACTGGGCAAGGGATGGGCTCAGTAAACATTGAGTGAATAAGAGAAGCTGCCACCAGGTGTGGTGGCAAATACCTGTAATCCCAGTGGCTTGGGAGGCTGAGACAGGAGAATCACGAGTTCAAAGCCAGCCTCAGCAAAAGCAAGGCACTAAGCAATTCAGTGAGACCCTGTCTCTAAATAAACCACAAAATAGGGCTGGGGATGTGGCTCTGTGGTCGTGTGCCCCCAAGTTCAATCCCCAGTACCAAAAGAAAGAAAGAGAGAGAGAGAGAGAGAGAGAGAGAAAGCCATTACTCCCTAAATCCCTGTCACCCCTAGAAGAATGTTATAGTTTAACCAAAGCCTGTGAACTCATGAGGTCTCTGCCATGGTGGGTGGGGCACTGTGCTCCTGAGTATCTTGCTTGGTAGGCCATGAAGGAAGCAGAAGCACAGCCCACACCCTAGCACCAGGGGCAGAGGCACTGAGGACACCAGCATTCAGAAGATGAAAGTGGGCAATGAGTGGACGAGGACTTGACAGACCTGGGAGAGCAGGACCTCGCAGTCTCGGACGGTGGGAAAGCCAGTCCCACTGTGAACATACAATGTGGCCACACCCGGGAGCACTGGGGACATGGCAAGGCATGGGGCAGATGGAGCTGGCACCAACCAGGCTTCAGGGTCTGCAGAGAGGCCCCCTGGAGAGGAGAGTGTTATGCTTCAGGGCATCCGACTGGGCTGAAAGAAAGTGCCATGGTGGGCACTAAGGACTAGTCTTGCTGCCAGTTTCAGAAGAGGCTGTAGGTTCCCACCACAGGGAAGTACTAAAGGCCCCCTGAGAGCCCCGCTGCTGCCTTCCAGTCTCCATTTCAGCAGTTTTCTTCCTGAGATGCTGACTATTATGGTTTGAATCTGGAAAGTCCCCCATTCAGCAATGTCCAGAGGTGGGACATCTAGGAGATGATGGAGAGTGAGGGCACTGACCTCATCAAAGGACGAATCCATCATGGCTAAACAGACAATGGGGAGGTGGAGGAAACGGTAGAGGCGGGGCGCAGAGGAAGTGGTCATGGGGGTGTGAGGGAGACAGGGTTGGTTCCTGGCCCTTCTCCTCCTCTTTCTGTTTCCTGGTTGTCATGAACTCAGCAGCTTTCCCTGGCCACATGATGTTCCACCTCACCTCAGGCCCAAAGCAATGGTGCCAGTCAACTAGGGAATGAAACTTCTCAAACCAGGAACCAAAATAAATCTTTCCTCTAAGTTTTTTCCTGTCAGGTATTTTGGTCGCAGTGATGAAAAGATGACTAACACACAGACCTGCGAGGTGCTCACAAGGGACCATGTGCAGAAGGAGCCTACGATGAGCCACCAGCCAGGCTCCATACCCTCACCTGCTTGGTCACCACCAAGGTATCTGCAGCCCAGCCAGCCCCGGGGACACCCACTCAGATGTCATGTCCCCTGCTCCAAAAGAGAAACAAACAAGACAAAGGAGGAAGACTTCTGATATGAAAAGCAGAAACAAAACAGTTTAAAAAACAACACACAACACACATGGCTGTGCATGGTGGTGCACACCTGTAATCCCAGCAGCTCAGGTGGCTAAGGCAGGAGGATCGCGAGTTCAAAGCCAGCCTCAGCAACTTAGCGAGGACTTAAGCAACTCAGTGAGACCCTGTCTCAAAATAAAATTAATTAAAACAACAACAACACACACAACTTGGAGATTAAGAATCACAAATAACAGCAACACACTCTGGCCTCACTTGAGCCATGACGATGCTGTTGACAAGGACGAGAACACACCGCCACAGACATGAAACAGCTGGACAGAGGAATCGCAGGGTGAAGAGGAGGGAATCTCCCATAATGTTCCCCGCAAAAGATCAGAGACAAAAAACAGCAAAGAAAAAATAAGGCGGGGGTTCTGAGCGACCAATATCCACATAGCGGGAATTTTATAAGGAGAGATTACAGGACACAGGTAGGAAGAAGTCATGGATGGAATCATCAGGCAAGTTTCAGAACCGAAGGGTGGGCAAGTGGGCAACCGAGGCTCACTGACGCCCAGCATGGGAAGCACAAGCGTCACAGTGTCCTTTTTTTTTTTGGTACCGGGGATTGAACTCAGGGGCATTCGACCACTGAGCCACATCCCCAGCCCTATTTTGTGTTTTATCTAGAGACAGGGTCTCACTGAGTTGCTTAGCACCTCGTCATTGCTGAGGCTGGCTTTGAACTCGCGATTCTCCCATCTCAGCCTCCCTAAGTGCTGGGATTACAGGCTTGCGCCACCGCTCCCGGCTACACAGTGTCCACTTTATGCTTCCAATATAACCCTTGCCGCTCTGCGACTTCTTTTTAAAATGGACATGTTTCTTTCTCTTCCTCTTTCTCTCACCCTCCCTAATTTCCGGGGAAACAGGATTCCTTTCTTATCCATCCCAGGCAGTTTTATGTCCTGGAGCACACATCCACCACAGGAATGAAGTCTGACTTCTGGATGGCACCAGAAGATCTAAGAAATGACCATCTCCCAAACTAACAAGTGATTTAGAACTCCAGACACAGAACATGTGGAATGTAGCCTTAGATTCACCTCTTAAACACCCACTGTTCTCCCTGATGGGGAGAATCACAGCCTCTGGGACAGAAGTCCCTTGTGTTTCTCCTTTGCTAGAAAAGCATTAAAATTTTTTTTTCCTTTTTCTTAAAACCTTGTCTTCATTATTGGACTGGCATAGTGATGAGGACTGAGCTTTTGGTAACATTAAGGACTGGGTCAGGCAGAGCATCAGCCACCTTAGGACACACACACACCTCTGAAGAGATAATAATGGAAATGGGAAGCTGGGCAGGTGTCTGGTTCTAACAGCATGGTGTGTGAGGTACACACTGCAGGGGCCAGTGTGGGCACCTGGGCTGGACAGGGCACCTCAGAGGGCCCTGCTTATCCTTAGCTCCAGCCCAGGGAAAATGCAAATGAGGAGGGAGGAGGAGGAGGAAGAGACTCAGGAAACATTTAGCAGGGGATTGTGGCAGCACCTGCACTGAGGGCCAGGAAGTATAGGGTAGGTGCCCACAGGTGGCAAGGACCCTCACAATTCTTACCTGACTTATATCAGTTCTGAACCTGGGAAAGGGCCCCAAGAGGGCACAGCCAAGGAGAATAATCCAGGGCAGAGTTGACAGATGGCCTGCCACGTCTTGAAGCACCGAGAGGAATCCGAAGAACTCTCCTCCAGAGAGTTCCAGAAGGAACTATGTGTCAATGTGGGAAATCAAGCAAATGGAAGAAAGCTGCACATTCTAGGACACTCGCCCCTCAAATATCAGGTAGGAAAGATGACCAGGACAGCCCCAGGTCACAGTGTACATACGTGAGATGACAGCATCACAAAGACTCAGCATTGATTCCTCTGAAGCTGCCACACAGCTTGTAGAGAGGGAGAGCAGGAAGCATGGTGTGGGCATGGGTGTGTGTGACAGCATCCACACATGTGTGCACACAAGTATGCTTGTGCTGGAGAGAGAACGAAAGCTTCACTTTTGCCAAAAAGCCAGGACAGGTGCAAAGCTGGCTTGCTGAGAACTGGGCTGAGTGTGGTGGGCACAGGTTTGGGGAGAGCAGCAGATACCGTCTGTCCTGTGGGTCTATGGCAGCATGTGTTTTCTTATCACTCAAGAAGAGACATTCTAAACATAAATGGGACCATGCCAGGGAGAAGAGAGCAGGAAGGTGGGCTTCCATGGACTAGAAACACCCTGGTGTCAAGAATGGCAGAAGGGCTGGGGGATAGCTCAGTAGTAAAACACTTGCCTAGCATGCATGAGGCCCTGGGTTCAATCCCCATCACCACATAAAAAAATAAAAAGAACAAAAAAGACTGGCAGGAGATGCTCATACCTATCTTTGCTGTGGCTAAAGTTCTCTACGAGAGGATTCTTAGACCACAGGTTAAAATGGGCTTCCATGTGAGAGGACAGATGAAGATGCCCAGGTACCTGAAATGGCTCAGGGCCAGACAATCCTTCCTGCCCTAAGGAGGGACCCATCTTCCCCTTTCCAAGGGACCCCCATTCCCTCCATGCTTCCACTCTCTTCTCTGCCCATGGGCAGAATCCAGAGAAGGTGTGGCCCCTCCAGAGCCTGCAGGCTAGCCACTCCAGGCATCTCAGCAGCTCCCTCTCAGAGACTGAAAGCAGCTTTAGAAATGTTCCTTTTGGGATTTGGGAAAGAGCCATTTTTCTTTCTGAAAAGTGAATAAAATTCACTTAACCAATGCTGGGATTTTCAGGCTTTGAAGCAGCCACAAACAAGACTAATACTTCACCATCAAAAAAAGTCATCTGAGCAGGGTGTGGGGGTGCACACCTATAATCCCAGTGGTTCAGGAGCCTGAGACAGGAGGATCCCGAGTTCAAAGCCAGCCTCAGTGAGACCCTGTCTGTAAATAAAATACCAAAAAAAAAAAAAAAAAAAAAAGGCATCTGAGCCCAGGCTGAGCAAGGCAGCTGTTCTGAACTTGGCACCTGCCTGGCCTTGCCAAAGAACACTGTGACCAGAGGGGAGGGTACGGCCTGGGCTCCCCACCTGGCTGTTCTCCCACGTGTCTTTTTTTTTCCTTTTGTTTTGGTACCGGGGATTGAACTCAGGGACACTCGACCACTCAGCAACATCCCCAGCCCTATTTTGTGTTTTATGTAGAGACAGGGTCTCACTGAGATGCTTAGTGCCTCGCTGTTGCTAAAGCTAGCTTTGAACTTGCGATTCTCCTGTCTCAGCCTCCCAAAGTACTGGGATCATAGGCGTGCACCACTGTGCCAGGCTCTAGGTGTCTACTTTCTATGGCTCTCTCTTTTGAGGGCTCCTTGATGAGCATCAGCCACAGATGGGCTGTGGCCTGTGGTGGCAGCAAGGCAGGCCAGCTGGGCCCTTTCTCCTAGATCCAGTAGGCTGGTCAGAGATAAGGCTTGGTCTTTGCAAAGTTGTGAACACAGATGAAGAAGGGAAGCACCCTAGATTTACCCAGGTGGGCAGGACCTGACTCACAAGTGCAGGGCACAGGCCGACAGCCAGGGTGGGTGACGCGGAGGCCTCCACATCAAGCCCCAGCTTGACTTTCAATGAGAGAGGTTGAGGCTTGTCTCCATGTGCTGTGGAGACAGGGAGCCCATCTGAGGCACTGCTTCCAGGTTGAGGCAGGGTCAGAGGCCTGAAGAGTCCCCAAGGCAAAGGCTTTGGGACTCCAGCAGGCACCAGGAGGTGCTGGCCTGACTCAGACCCAAAGCTGAGCCACATGCTTCCAGAAGCTGAATTATTCATGTCTTGCTAACTTCTAAACTATTCCAGTTTTACATTTTTAAATATTTAATAATTAAGCATCAAATATTTATGCAATTTTATTAGCAGCTGTGGAAGGCAAGCACTGTGCGGCTGTGACGCTGAGGTCCTGGGCCTTTTCTGGTGGCTGTCTGGGGAGTGGCAGGGAGATGCCCCAGTGGACTGGCTGAGGCCTGTCGGGCCTGCTGTGGATGCAACCCTCTTGGACCCCACACACAGCAAAGCAGAGCCACTGCCCTGATATGACACAGTGTCAGATGTTGTCTGCCCACCCCAAGTCCAAACTCCAGGGGACGAGCCTGAGTGGGTAGCAGGCACGAGATGCACGTACTTGGGCCCTCTGGAATGCCCCTCACTGCATCCACCCTGAACAGTGCTAGGTAGGGTGGTTGTTCTAACACGAAGCCACCATGTCCCCAAGCACTGGATTCAGCGAGAGGCAATGGGCCGAGGGTGTTTCAACTCTGCTGGCACCAGAGGCCCTGAGACTCAGTCTCCATCACAAGCCTGCATTCCCCCGCTGGGCCGGAAATTGCACGTTTTTCACCAAAGAGGAGACACTTGCCCTGGAATTACATGCAGATGAGCAGCTCGTGTGCCCACCGCCTGGCTGCTGGCAGACACCCCCTGGGTAAGCTCCGTGCGGCTTTCAAACAGGGCATCTCTGTGTGATTAACTGCTCACTCCAGCAAGCAGCTTGTCACCCTGCACAAAAATGATCTGAAAAGACACCAGCAATTACAGCCCACCAGATTACGGGGTGGGAGAGTCCTGGGGTGACAAGCGGGTGCTGATATCATATTCGCAGGAAGACTCCCTCCCCCAGCTCCCAGGATGGCCCTGTGGGCGCCAGGCTGCACAGCCCCCACATTGCCTTCAGCAGCGGGCGACCAGATGAGCCCTGTGGGAGGAGCCAGTAGCCCCTGGTGTCTGTGGAGCCTCTGCTGACCATGCATGGGACAGATATGGCACCACCTGATGGACATGAGGACAGGCATCACAAGACGAGGCATGCTCACCTAGATCTAGATGGGCTAGGTCTTCAGGACAGGCTGGTCAAAGTGACTCTATGATGTGCCAGCCAGCCCACAGGCCACCTCAGCAGTCTCAGGTAAGGGGCCTCACAAACATCTGCTAGGAGCCAGGCAACAGGGCTACAGCTGGTGCCACCCATATGCCACCTAGGGTCTGAGTGGTAGCCTCCACCAGTCACTTAGGCCTTGGCTCAGAAAGGTCCCTGGTCTAACCAGCAGCAGGGCCCCAGCTGCCCAGGTGGTGCTGCCTGCAGAGACCTCAGTGCCAGTGGATCTTACATTATGGCTTTACCTGTTGACTTGTCTACCAGCCCTTCCTCTATCACAGCACCCTCCCCAGGACAGGCCACAACTAACTGCTGGGCAGCATGTGCCTGGCAGAGGCTTGTCTAGTGGTGGGTAAAGGGCATCATGCATGTTGCCCTCTCAGGTTCTGCAACCAATCTAGGAGAATCCTGCGCTCTCTCCATGTTATAAACAGGATATGGAGGGCTACAGAAGTTGGGAGCCAGCTGCCTGCAGCCCCATTTGGGACTGGACTCTGGGTCTAGAATTGAAATCCCCCACCTAGCTGTGAGCACAGCTCCACAGGGCCTCTGTCTCATCCCCACCCTGCACCAGCTCCTGGAATTGGGGCCCTGTGTTTTGTTTGGGCGCATCAGCCCCTCCAAGTAATCCCAACTACACATGCCCACAACCTTGACAGTGTCCCATAACTCCAGGTGTGCCTGAGTCCTAACTGCCCAACTCCCACTTCCAGCAGGGGTATCTGTTACCTACCCCTATCTCAAAGCCAGGGCCATTCCTGCCTATGACTGCAGTCATCAGGCCCCTAGCCACCCACAAACCCAAAACCAAGTTGCCCAGATTCCTGTAAATCAGCATCAATATCCCGAGCTCAGCTGCCACCCTCCACTGCCCTGCCATTGTTGCTGTCCTTTGCCAGAGTCTACCTGCTCTTCCTTGGAAGTCCCCATGCATCCCCTTCCTCCCACTCAGGGCAAAACCCAGCCCTTGAGTACTGAAGATCCTTTGCATGGGAAGGCCTTCCTCAGTGCCACACTGCAGGCAGCAGGTGCACCTGACGTGTGCTCTCAGGACATGTGATCCTTACCCTTGCTGCCACAGGATGGCCTGGACTTTTGCCTATTACTAGCGGACAATATTCAATGGCAAACTTGAAGACCCAGCTTTAATGTCCCTCCTGAAAGCCTTCCTTCCTGGCCTTCCTTGTCCCTCTGCACCCTTGAGCTGGGTTTGCACCTCTGGTGGACACATGCCTCCCCCAGCCAGAGGCCTGCTTCTTTTGCTATGCAAGTCCCTTGAGGCAGGGACAGTGCCGCTGTAATCAAACCCCAATCCCAACACACACACATTGCCTGGGGACTAGGGCCTGAGAGTGGTGCCCATTAGCAGTGAAAAGGCTGATGGGCAGGGACAGCTCTCCTTGGAAACTTGTTTGGGGCCTGGTGGTCTGCAGTGACCTTTGTGCCCACTCAAGGTCTCTAGCATGCAAGCTGTGGGCTGGCAGAGACTGGGATTCAAGAGACCAGGCAAACCAGGTTCCTTTCTGACCCAGAAGCAGCGAGGGCAAGTCTAGGGTAGAAGCAAGTCCTGGATGGTAGGAGGGCACAAGCTGTGGAGGCCCCCATGTTGGGCATGCTCTGCATGAGGTCACGTGGATAGCAGCCATGTCTATGGGTTCTGCAGCACATATGCCTCTTCTCCAGCCCTGGTTGACTGGGCTATTGGTGGTTGTCTGTCCCAAGGCTGGCCAGCATGAGGGCTAGACAGTGACTGGGGATGAGTCTCGGTTCAAGAAGGCAAGCTAAACCCATCAGCTTCTGTTTGGGGACTGTGAACTGGGAGAATCTTCAGGGCAGTTGCTGACAGGAGTGGACAAGGAGGGAGGGCAAGGGTCAGAGGTGAGTCAGTCAGGGTGAGGCCATGAGCCAGAGCCAGAAGCAGGTGTGAGGAGAGAATTGCAAGGCCAGTGAAGAAGCCATTGCCTGCAACTCAGAGGGTAAAGACACCATCCCTTGGAGGGCGAGGGGCACTGTGAGCTCTAGCAGCAACCCTTCTGGGCACAACAGCCCATCCACGCTACCTGCACGCCTCATTGGCTGGGTCAGGCCATGCCCATGCCATGGAGGTGCCAGAGTTGCCTGGTCTCACACCTACGGTTGGGCTGCACTACCTTTCTCTAGAGTTCTCTTCATGGATGCTTGGAGGCCTCTCTGAGCAGCTCTGGGAGTTCTGGGGCTGCCTTTTTGGGGAAGACCTGGGAAGATCATCTTTGATTTAAGGTAAGCAGAGGGTCTTGGGACCTAGAGAGAAGCCATGGCTCAATCATGGGGCCACACAGCTGCCTCAGACACAGAAGATTGCACCCATAGTTGTGGGGAGAATGGAGCTCCCAGCTCTTGGGATCCCTGAGGTGCAGGAGTCCCACAATTGATCTATGACCTCAGTGCTGTCCTCATGCCAACGTTCTAAAAAGCTAAAGCAAAGGCTCCAAGTGCTGGGTACCGCAAGTTCTGAACAGCAGGGCAACTGCTCATGCATAGCTACCAAGAAGGGTGAGGCAGCACTGTGACCAACCCCACCTGACCTGCACAGGTTCCGATGGCGTGTGGCTCACCAGGACTCCCAGCACAGAGTCCACAGAGAGCCTGCCATCCATTCCTGTACATGAGGGGCTGGATGAGAAGCTGAGAAGCTGCCCCTAGAAATGCATACAATGGCTTCAAGGAAGTGGGGGAGAGCCAGAGAGTCTTCAAGTGTCCTTAAAGGGCACAGTCTGGAAACTCATTCCCTGCAAGTCCTATGGGTTCCAGGCACACTGGTCACATGGGCAGGTATCCAGACCCCTAGCCCTCACTCTCCACAGCAGAAATGCCCCAAGGGCAGAAGTGCACACACCTACATCTCAGCACAAAGTGCTCCAGATGCAAGCAGAGAACACAGCTGCTTAATCCATTTTCAGAAGCTTCCTTCTACAGACATGCCCAGCAGGCAGTTTGCCAAGAGCAGACTGGGGCAGACTGGCATCCTGGAGCCTGCTGGTTAGGGCAGAAGCTCTGATGGAACCACTGGGCAGAAATGGTGAGGGCAGTGAGTTGCGTCACATCCGCTGGGCTGGAGACGCATTTGTGTGAGACTGGGAACTCTTGATCCGCTCTGCATGCTGGATGTATTATTAATTTCTGACAGTGGGCTTACAGAAACTAATTCCCTGGAAGGCGAGCTCCCTTTGAGAAGAGGGAAACCTTTTCAGAGCTCATCTTTTATTGACTTAGTCGTTTTGGAGTCAATCTATCTGCTTTCAGCAAGACAAGAGTTTTAAATCTTCTTTCCTCCTTCTCGAGACATGGCAGTCTATTAAACCTGCTAATGCATGCAGTGGCCTTGGACTTGAGATGTAACCAGTTCTTCAGATAGCAGATTAAGGAAGAGGCTATAGTACTGGTTCAGCGGTTGGAGCAGCCCAGAGAGAAGGCTCCGGAAGGAGGACAAGGCCAAGGACCAGCTGGGTAGGGCAATGAAAGGGAACTCAAGGAGGCCTTAGTCCTGAGCTAAGGACCTCTCAGCTTGCCCCAAGCACAGCAGAAGCCCAAAGGTAAGGAGCATATCCCAGTGCACACAGCCAGCCTAGAGAAGGAAAGGGGTGTCCAGGCAGAATCTGAGGCATGACACAATCACCTCTAGGGCAAAGCAGCAACAAGACCCTCCTGTTCCCACTGCCTGGAGGCGGCTGTGGCTGTGGCAGCAAGGGGTCATGTGGGGTCAGCAGTTCAGGACCTCACAGGGAGCTCCAGGCTGGAGGAGAGGATGGAGAACCCTGGATAATAACATGAATGAGCCTGTTTCTTAATTTCCAATTGCTGAGTGAGGCAGGCAGAGCAGGCCCTGTGATGCCTCCAAGCCCAAGCTCATAGAGGAGGGGTGACAGGCAGAGTACACAGAGGGCAAAGCCAGGGTTGGAGCTGAGGTCACCTAGATTCCGTGAAGTGGAGCAGGAGTGGAGCTCTCCTGATCCATGAGTCCCCAGTCAGGGAAGGCTGCCCACACTCCTTCCAGTCTCTGTTTCAGCAAGGCCCACCTGATGCTCTAGAGCAGAAATAGGCTCTGCATCCTGTAGCCCGTTACAGCGAACAAGGGAGGCATGAAACCCAGGACTCGTGAATCAACCCAGCTCTGCCTCCTCCCCATAGCGGGCCTTCCCCTCCCCTTCTCTAGGCCATCCTTGTTACACCCGGAAACAGATCTGGCTGCATTTTGTCTATGCTCTACACTTAGTGGGAGGCTGAGGATGGACTAATTTATCTGGAGGAGGACATTTCTAGGCAGCACAGCATTCAGGCTATGAGATGCTTTTAGCCAAATTTACAGCAAAAATCAGGAGCAAAGAGGAGCAGAGCAAGAAGATTTGGAAAATTTGCCACTTGTCCAGAAAAGGAGGGTGCGTAAAGCTACACTCAAGGAGGATACAATTACTAGCACCTTAGAAGCCAAATGCTTTGCACCAGGAGATAGGAAGGATGCCTCAAGGGCATTTCAGAAATTGACAAGGACACTGTCATCACAGGCTCAGAGATGCAAAAATGCAAATTCGTTTCAAAGACTTTTCAGGACAGAACTTTCAGAGGAGAGACTCAAGGCACCCAGGACTGCCTAGGGAATTGTTTCTCATGTTCAGCTGCAACTCACTCAGAGGCTGCTGCAGCCCTGGTTCAAGCAGGGCCAGGTAAGTCTCCCTCTGGTAATAAATTTGTTGTCATCCATGTGATACTGGTTTTGCAAGCATGCAGAATGCAAGAGTTATAGGACCATGGTAACTTATAGCACATGGTAACTGAGATCTCAAAGGAAAGCCTGCGAGACCAGGCAGGGTGCTGCAGGGTCTGAGTCCTTGCAGGCAACTTCAACAGGGCTGTGAGAGTGAAGGTCTAGCTGCAAAGAGACCCCAGGAAGGAAGAGATGCAAAGTCAGCCAGGGAGAGAGAGGGAGAGAAAGAAGAAAAGGGAGAAATAGAGAATGAGGATAAACTTGGGCTGGCCACGGCCAGAAAGGCCACAGGGGCACAGCTACCCAAGTCCTTTGGGGCTCGTATCATGCTACCACTTGCTCCAGATGCTGGACATGTGGCTACAGGATCTGCAATTTGCCTGCTGGATTTTGGTCTTGCTTTTGGTTGGTCCCTCCTGCTTTCCAACTCCTTCCTTTTAGAATAGAAATGTTTGTCCTGTGCCTACCTCACCATCATCTCCTGGAAGTATAGAACTTATTTTTTGATTTTTTACAGGGCCTCATAGCTGAGTTTGCCTCCAATCTGAGGGGACTTTGGATGTGTACTTTTGAGCTGCTAGGACAGTTGATTCTGGGGGCTCTTGGTGACTGAATGAATGCTTTTTGCACTGTGGGATGGGCAGGACCCTCTGGGGCCAAGGAAGAAGCTATGGTTTGCATCTTGAATGTCCTCTCTAAGGCCCATATGTTAAAGGCTGGTACTCAGAAGGGTTAGGAACCTTCTAGAGGCAGAGCCTAGTGGGAGGCATGTAGATCACTGCAGGAGTGCCCTTGAAAAGACTGTAGGATTCTGGTCCATTTTTCTCTCTTTTTGCTTTCTGGCTTATGAGGTGAGTGGTTTTACTCTGCTACATGCACCTATCATGATGCACTGCCTTGCCACAGGCCCAAAATAACAGGGCCAGTCACAGATGGGAACCTCCGAATCTATGAGTCAAAACAAACCTTTCCTCCTCTTTATAAGTTGATCATTTCAGGTATTTCATTATAGTGACAGAAAACTGACTTCTGGGTAGACTATCACCTTGCCTGGGGCAGTGCTCACTTGTGCAATGGCACATAGTGGCTGAGTGTATCTGAAGTCACAGGTACTAGGCTGCTCCTGGTGAGGCCTCAGTAAATGCTGCTGTGATCTGACCAGAGAGCTCAATGCTAGGACTAGAGATCCAAAGTACAACAAAAGGAAACAGACAGAAAATAAAGTAAGCAAAAGAGGGAGCGTTTCAGAAGGTGGAATAAAGAACAAAAGAGCAGAGGTGGGGACAGGATACCAGGGGAAGTAGAGGGGTTGGCTGGGGCAGCCCCTCACTGAGAAGGTGACCCAGCCAACTCAAGGGAAGCCAGCGAATAAGCAGTGGCTGGCTGCCCAGGGGTAGGTTGGAGGGCTCCTCTAGTCTGGCTCAAGTCATATTATCAGGAAAGTTAATTGTTGAGATTGGCTGGAACTGATGTAGAGACAACCAAATATGCCCTCAGAACAGAATAGAGAATCTACAACAAAACTTGAACCACAAATTGATTATCAAGAAAGGAGTCACAGCAGTTCAATGGTTGAAAAACAAATTTTTCCAACAAATGGTACTGGAACAACTAAATCTCTTCATGGAGAGAAATGAAACTTGCCTCCATCTTTTTGCCACATCCAAAATTAACTTGATGAGGATTATAATCTAAATGTAAAAGCTTTTGGGAAAAACATGGGTGACTGCAACTCTGGGTAAGCAAAGATTTCTTAGGACAAAGCCCTAACCACCGAAGGAAAAGTTGATAAATTACACTTCATCAAAATTAAAAACGTTGCTTATCAAAAGAAAGCATTAAGAAAATGATTAGAAGACAAACAATCCAATTAAAAACTGGGCAAAGATTTAAGCAGACATCTCACTGAAGAAGATATATGAATGGCTAATAAGCAATAAAATGTGCTCAACATCATTAGTCATTAGGGAAATACAACCACAATAAGACACCACTTTGCACCCATTAGAATGGCTATAATCAAAAAGACAGATAATGACGAATGTTAGGTAGGATGGGAAGCATCAGGAACCCTCATAAGGGAAATAAAAGATGCTGCAGTTGCTTTCGGAAACGATTAGGCAGTTTCTTAAAAAGATAAACACAAATTTACCATGTAATTCAGAAATTCTACCTCACTCCCAGGAGAAATGCAATCAAAGGTCCAAAGATTTGTGTTCAAAGGTCCTTAGCAGCACTCCACAGTAGCCAAAAGTAGAAACAAATCAATGTCCCCCAATTGAAGAATGGATAAATAGAATGCCGTCCATCTGTACAGGGAAATACTATTCAGCCATACAAGGAAATGAGCATTGACATGCCACAACATGGTCGAACCTTGAAAACACTGTGCTCAGTGAGAGAAGCCAGAACAAGGGTTCCTCTGTTGTAAGATGTTCAGAAAAGGCAAACCAACCAAGATGAAAGATTAGTGATCGACTGGGACTGTGAGAGGGAACAGAGATGGACTGCAAATGGGTGTGTGGAATCCTAGGAGATGGAAACATTCTAAAATAAGACTGTAGTGATAGCTCACAGCATCGCATTTTTATGAATTATCACTAAACTATGCACTTAAAACTGAGAGTTTGGTTTTTAAACATGGTAATTCTATAATGCAGAAGAGCTATCCAAGTAGAGGGGCTGAGTAGAGACCTTAGCTCAGGGCCCCAGGTCAACCCTCTGGGTCAGGACTGGACCCCATCACCTCAGGGCCCCACAACAGCCCTGAGGCAGGGGCTTTCAGCCTGGCTTGGGAGATGAGGAGTCCAAGGCTTAGAGACGTCAAGGCTCATATGCTCTCAAGTAGCCAGTGAGTGGGAAGTAGGGGCCCAAACCAGTCAGTCTGACTCTAGACCTGCATGCTGGTCCTGCCTAATCATGCCATGTCATCCCTGTAGCCCACTGGTGAGTCTTTTGAGATTTAGGGGACAGAGTGAGTGGAAGCCTAGAACCCTGCTTCCAGAGGAGGAGTCTGGAGGTACCTGACTTAGAGCTGCTTCTTGATTGGGGTGGGCTGCTCAGCCTGGCTGCCTGGCCTGTCTTAAGAAGCTTCTGGCAGCCTTGCTAGTTTGCCTGGGGTGTGAACACACCTGGTGTGTAAAGCATGTACGTCCATGTCCATGAGGGTATACCTTTGAGCATGTGTCCTCTCCTTTGCCCAAGACAAGCTATTTGGATTTTGCCTCCAAGGTCCCTGCTTTCCTGGCAGCCTGGTCTGGAACAGGAGACCACAGCTTCATCACAGCTAGCCAGAAGATGGGGGCAACATGTCACACTTGGAGATATGGGTGGTTCCAATGGGAACCAGTGCAGGAGAACACTCTAGTGGATGCACCCCTGTTTCAGAGGACAACAACACAGGGGAATAAGAAACCTGCTCACAAGCTGCGAGGCAGAGCTGGGAAGTTCAGAGGAAGCTGCAGGGAATAGACTTTAGCTCAAAAGAAGTAAGAGCTGACCTGAGAGACAGACCTGCATGATGGCAAGGGGACCTCATGGGGAACAGCAGCTGCCCAGGGCAGATGAGGGACAACAGACACCAGAGGCACACTGCATTTAGATCCCACCTTCCCCTTCAGGTTCACCAAAGGTTCCCATTCCTCACCCATAAAATGGCGGAATAATGGTCCTAATTGTGGGATTGGGACTGATGCAATCGGTCCACAAAATGCAGCTCAGTAAACAGCCAGTGAGTGCTATGCATTCATCATGCAGAATGCACTGAACCCCTAACCTGACAAGACCTGGGCTGAGAAGCACTGTGGTCAGCCTGAGTACTGTGACCTGTCACAGATGGCTCAACACTGTCATTGCACCATCTTTCTCTCTTCCATGGTACCTTCTCCCTGTTCTCTAGGACAAGACTCCCAGGGCTTCCTTAGCAAAAGGGGGATTCCCTACTTTCCAAGACAGAATGCCCAAGGCTACCTTCAGGGCAGAGGTGGAGCCCCATTCTCTGAGGACTCTTTAGTGCCTCAAGGGGCCCAGTCACCTCCCCAGGAGCCCTTGCCCCTACATCAAGGACCCCAGGCATGGCAGAAACCTTGCTCTGTCCCATCCACAGGTTCTGAGGGCCTGGGGCCAGGCCATGCTTAGGAACAGATGCTAGACAGAGGAGGCTGCATGGGTCAATGTGGGTGTCCAGGGCAGGGCTGCCCTTGGACTGTGACGGTCACTTCTATGCCAGGGGCTTCTCTAGCTTCAATTGCTCTACTCTGTGGGGTACAGACCACTGTGACATGGCTAAAGGGTCTGCAGACTAAAGGCTCATGTGAGTTTCATGAAGGCCCCAGTGTGCAGATGGGGCAGGTCCCCTCATCCAAGGGTAAGGACAAAAATGCTAGTGGTGACTGGCCAAAGTGGTCCTGGCCACACTGGTAAGCCAGGCCTCAATAATTTATCTCTTTTTCCCACAAGGACCCTGCACAACCCAAGCTAAAGGGCCATAATCACTAGGCCATTAAGAGCTCCTGGCTGTGCCTCTACCTGCCCACCAGGCCTGGAGGCTGACACTGCTTGCTAGCGGGAATGGCCCTGGCTGCCATGCTCCGTCAGGACCAGGGGTTCCAGGGCAAACACTTGTTCACTGTCAGGCACTAAAGAGCTTCCACTTCAATTAGCGGTTAAATGAAGTCATACAGAAGTCCCTAATTGGGTACTTGGCTTGAGTTACCCAGCACAGTTTACAGACATGCCAGGAAGAAAAGGAAAACAAGCCACAGTTAAGACAGCCCATTCTCTCCAGCTGGTGTGCACAAGGTGGCTACTCAGCAGTCTCTGGCCACAGATACCTCCTGGATGCAGAAGCCACGAAGGTCACAGGGTCCAGGCAGAGGCAGGCTCTCAGCCATGAGGTCTTCAGAACCAGAAAAAACAAAACACAGGGCTCAATCTCAAATGCCCTAGGAACAGAAGGTGGGCTAATCACCTTAGCAGGTCAGTTTGGTGAGGCAGCAAGTGATGTAGGAAGATGACATGGCATTGTGGGGACAGGCCAGCAGGCTGGTGCTGGGGCTCCAGAGGAGGTCTGGGGGACACAGGTGGGGCTGCCCCTGTTATGGAAGAGGAGCCAGAGGGATAGAAGCCTTGAGATCTGCCAAAGCCTGAAGACACAGTGCCCAGGATGGTGCCCACTTGAGAGGAGGCTGGCAGATAGACTGCTTCCACTAGGCCTGGCAGGGCAGGGCCGGGACTAGGCTGAGGAGACCCACTAAGGCAGCCTGACTCCCCCAAGAACATTCTCACTGCCCTGAGGATGGCAAAGCCTCAGGCTCTCATTGCATGGCGCTCCAGCTGGTCTCTAGAGTATGAAGAGGGGCTGGGTGGGGCATGAAGAGAGAGGCCCTGGTCCTGTTGGGTGCTATCTGAGGTATAACCTCATCTTCTGCAACCCAAATTCTGGGCTCTCATGGTGCACCAACCTCCCCTTGCAGATCAGTCCCTCCACCTCTGCCTAGTCTATGACACCATCCTGCTTTAACCTACCTCTGGTCCCCCACTCTGCAGCCACAGTCAGTTTTCCAACAGACAGAACACCTGCAGCCTGGGACAAAGCCCTGGTATCCCCCAGTACCTCGTCATTGTCCCTGCTAGAGTCACCTCTGCATCCCCAGGACCAGTCTGGCAGCATCTCCTTCTCACAGCTTTGCTGACTCCTGACAGTGCTTCAGAACTGGTTCTAGACTTGCCTCTTAGAAGTGTTCTTTCAAGAACCTACATTCTGGGGACTAGCAGTTCAGGGTCTGTCTCCCACACTGGCCCGAGAGCTAGGAGGCCATTCCTGGACCAGACACCAAAGTGCCTAGTCAGTAGGCTGGGTGGGCAAGGTTGGCCAGAGTTGTGGCCTACCTAGGCTCTGAAGAGACCATTGCATTGATGAAGTCTTGTCTGCTGGTCCTGGGCTGCTCTTGCCAGCAGGATGTGTCTCCTGTGCCCAGGGGCCCGTGCCTGGGCTGACCCCAGCCAGGATGATGGCCTCCTCCCATTGCACATGCTGGGCAGTCTGTGCAAAGCTCGTACACTTGCCCTCTCACCCTCAGCACTTGACTAGGGGCCTGGACTTGCCATCCACTTCAGGAGGGGAAGCCAAGGTCCCAAGAGGCAATTGCCCAGCAGTTACGTGGTAGGACTTCCATTCACACCCCCTGACCTTGGGCCACCTGCTGCTGCTCAGGCTCAGCTGCTCCCAGGCCAAGAGTGCCTTGGCTGGTGGGGCTTTTCCTACCAAAAAATTGAAGCAGCTGATCATTGTTTGGGATCCTTAAACCCAAGCAGTCAGATATTATTTGTGGCCACTGGGAAGAGGGCTCACTATAGAGCCATTTCTGTTTCTCTGCCCATGAGCCCAGAGTGGCTCATCCTAGACAGGCTCCTGAGCACAGCCAGGCAACAGAGCAGTCATTGCCATCACTGTCACTACACATCATGCATCACAGGACAACACAATGACCAGCCTCAAAACAGGCTTCACAATGTCCCCAGGGTATGGAGCTCAGCCTGGCTTCATGTTGGAACTGTGAGAACCAAAGCCAGGGGCTAGAGACTGGCCCAAAGTCCCAGCTGGCTAAGAGCAAAGCCTGGGCCAATGCTGCCCAATTCCAAAACTTACCAACTCACAGGCCCTAAGGACTTCTGAAGCCAGGCAGCTTCTTTACCAGCTCAAGAGGCCCTTTCCTTAGAACCAAAATCTAATTTCAATAAGCAAAAAAGCAATTTATGAAGGTGAATTTGGGGTCAAAGTTTCCAAGTTCCTGGTTGTTGGAAAAGCAGTGACAGACAATCTCACCCACATCCCACAAAGGGAACCCCAGGAAGGTAGCACGTAACAGGGGCAGAGCAGTGTGGGGACGCTGGAGTCTCCAGGAAGCTGGCATGCAGTGGGCAAGGCAGTGCGGGAGACAACTCCAGAGTCATACTGGTACAGGCTCAGCCTCCCTCGCCTAACCCTAGCCCCTCCCTACTCTGCTTCCCCTGAATGCTCTGATGGCCTCATGCCACCAACTGGTGCCCAATCTATGGGGATGTTCAGTGTGCTGGTTAACTTTGCATATCATCTTCACTGGGCCACAGGGTACCTAAGTATTTGGCTAATCATCATTTTGGGTATGTCTGGGAGGGTGCTTCTGTATGAGCATAACATTGAATCAGTGGGCAACACAGAGCAGATGGCTCTCCAATGGGGTGGGTCTCAACTGATCAGGTAAAGATCTTGGCAGAATAGAAGGCAGACCCTCCCCAAGTAGCCTGATTCTTTGAGCTGGGATATCAGCTCTTCCTGGGCTGCAGGCCTAGTGCCTCCAACTGAACTGTCCCCTTAGCTCTCCTGGTCACAGCTGTCCAGACTCCTACACTTCTCAGAACTTGCCAGCCTCCACCACTCATTGGGTGAGCTGACTGCTTGCACAGCAGCAAGCATCTCTGTGTGCATGTGTGCACGTCCCACTGCTTATTTCCTCTGGAGAACCTGACCCACAATGCACCCAGTGTGTGCTGTCTGCCGGGTGGCACCATGGTACTGTGAGGAGGGGCAGCAGGAGGGATATGAAGTCAGGAGATGGCCAGGACCAACTGATGGCCTCATGGTGACCAGAGACCCTGTGCCTGGCTTCATGCCAGAGTCCCAAGGGAGCTGGTTCCAGTTAGATTCAGGGGCTTCCTGCCAGACATGATGGTGCAGACTCCTCTCCTGGCTCCTACTACCTCAACTCTAGACCCTGGACGCAGCACGAGAGCAATCAAAACAATCTGCCTGTGGAGGGAGGAAGGCAAGTGGTGGGAGCTGACTCTGGAGGCCCACGTGACACAGGGCAGCCAGGTAAGCACCTTCCTGCTCATCTGGGGTGCTCTAAGACCTGACCCAGAGGGTGGCCTGCTCCACAAGCCCGTGCCTGGGATGCCTAAGGCACACAGGCCTGAGATGCTGTCTGCTCAGAAGCACCCTGTGGAGATGAAAGTTCTTTCACCAAATTCATTTAGAACTTCAGTGTAATCTCATTTAAAAATAAAGCCCCAACAGCTTTTTCTTGAACTTGACAAGAGTAATTTTAAAATTCATTTAGAATAATAGGTAAGAACATCTTTAAGTTAAAAAATTAATGCGTGATCTATACCAGATATTAAAACCTTTTAAAATTATAATTTCTGAAAATACTATATGGATAAGTGAAATAAACTCAAAAATCTGAATGCAGAATCTATTATATGTAAAAACTTGATAAACATGAGATACACATAAGCCTGTGAGGCAAGAAGGAACATCTGTAAGCAACACTGGGGCAATCACTGAGTGACATGGACAAAGATCAACTTAGATGGCATCAAATACCACATACCAAAACAGGTTCCAAGATTAAATCTTTAAATATTAAAAATAAGTCAAAGGGCCCAAAAGAAAATAGAACTGCCTGTCAAATCACTAAAAGCTTAAAAGTAACAGAATAAATGAGACTAAAAAAGTTTCAGACTCTATAAGGAGTAATCATTTTTTTAAAAACCCTGAAAGTTAAGTTTCTACATAAACAATATAACAAGAGGTCATGACACAGTGGTTACAATGAGACTATTCTTTTTCTTTTGGGGTAGGGAATGGTCTTGAACTCCTGGGCTCAAGCAAACCTCCACCTCAGCCTGTGGAGTTTTTAGGTCCACGTGCGTGTCTAGGCCTGGTGATGAGGACATTCTGAACAGAGACAGTAAAACATTCTTCCTATGCGTAATGAAGGAAATGCACAAAGGTGGCACTTTAATTTATAATTTTTAAAAATCATGCAGAAAGATGGCGTTTTTTGGTGAACAGGTCTATAGAGTCCAACCCAGGTATAGATTAGTGTGACAGCCCAAATCCAGATTTGGAACAGCTCCTTCACCCTGAAGAGCAAGTCTGCCCTGGCTATGGAGCCCGGCTAGCAGCCCAGCGCATCCCATGAACTTGCACTTTTGCCCCTTCCTGGCCTGTGGGGGTTTCTGGCAGCACCATGTCTGGCTCCCCCACAGAGGGTGCCAGCAGTCTGCCCCTCCCTGGGCAGCGTTCCACCATGACATGCTATGATGTTCATTTTCTCACAGCTGGGATTTCGTGACCATGAGTGAGGCCCAATTCTGTCGTCCCCGAGAACCCTGGGGAGTGGGAAAGGCTGAGGCTGGCTGAGGAGGGAGCCCATGCGGTCTGCCTCCCACCACACAGGACCTGGGGCTTGGGTGGGTAGAGTTGGCAGCCACAGTGCTGAACTCTGACCCATGAGGGCAGCATGACAAGCCCTCCATTTACACTCCAATCGCTGGCTGCGGTATTTTGTAGCTGTCAGCACGGCTCTGTCAAGATTTGCACCTGTGGATTACATTTGGGAAGCAGTGAAGGGAACTGGGGCTGTTTTCAGCTTTGGTTTCCATGTGCTCACTGCTAGGATCCGGTATCACACGACATATGCAAGCACCCACTTAAAGTGGGGGCAGCAAGGCCACAGGACACATACTTGGGGTTTCTCTTCATTGTGCATGATCATCCTGCGAAGAGGACTCACTTTCCAGCCTTTCTTCCTCCATCTCCTCTCCTTCCTTTCTGCCTGCCGCTGTGGGACTCTGGCATGTGTACCAGGGGTGGTGCAAAAAAACCTCTCTACTTTGCTTCTGTCTTGGGGGAGCTGCTTCCAGTCTTGCATGATTAGGAAGAAGTTCCCATCTTCTCCTAGTGTGCAGAGAGTTTCTGTCACGAATGGGTTCGGGATTTTGACAAATGCTTTTACTGTATCTATTGATCTGATCATGTGAGTTTTCTTTTTTAGATTATGTCATCTGATGCTTAACACTGAATCAGGCTTGTGTTCTTGGAATAAATAAATTAATTCCTGTGGTTTTTCTCTTTAGTCTTGTCATCGGCTTTGAAATCAGGGTGAGCCCGTGCTTTCTCTGGTCCACTGGGATGCCTCCCTCTTCTATTTTCCTGAAGAGCTGTGTGGGATTGCTATTCACTTTTCTCCATGTGTTTAGTAGAATTGGCTAGTGAACCATCCGGACCTGAAGATTTCTTTCTTGGAAGCTTTTTGGTCATGGGTTCAGTCTATCAGATGATCTCACACTGCATAAGTCCTGCAGCTGCGCCCTGAGCCTCGGAGTTTGTTGTTATCTATCTGATTCTGGCTCTACCTGGCCCAGACATGAAGACACCTGAAGCCTGGCCTGAGTGGGGCACAGACAGAGCTGCTGCCCTTGCTCTCTGGCTTGACAGACTGGGAGAAATCTGTCATTTTTTCTTTCTTCTCCCATCCAGCAGCCAGGCTATCCTGGGCTACAGCTGCACAGAGGACTGGAGCCCTTCATGTGGGGGTGAACCCCACTGCGCTTCCTCTGGCACCACGGCTGGCACTGCCATGAGCACTGCTGCAGTGGGGGACCACCACATAGCAGGGCGGGGCGAGACCAGCAGAGTCCTCTAAAGGGAACTCACAGGGGTCCTGAGGTCCTCCCTGAGTTGAGCACATGGGGTTATACCCAGAATGCACACCCAGGGCTCTAGAACTGAACTGTGGGGTAGCCCACTGCCCAGGACCCAAACTGGCCCACCCAGAGCACAGCATCAGAAGCTCTGAGAAGCATGGAAAAGACCCGTGGGCTGGACTATCATTAGGAACCAGGCAGAGTGCCCGTGACAAGTAGAAGAAACCAACGTTCTGTACAGAGTATAGAAAGACCTCGAACGGCCTAACATGGCATTCAAAATGTCCAGAATACAACCCAGAATTAAGCTGTATATGAGAATCCAGGAAAATACAGACCTGCTGAAAAGACGCAACCATGAGACACAAGTCCAAGACAACAGAGATTCACAGACACTTTAGAGGCCTCAGTTTCCACAGCCTACTGAGAAGCAATACCAGCACAAAGAAACCATATCTTTGTCTGCACCCCTTCACCCCACAGGTGTCACACTGCTATACCAACATACACTGAACCCACCAGACTTGGCTCTGCAGGGCACATGCTTCCCACCCTCAACTTCTGATCTACGAATGTCACTGTACTGTTACTGTCTGAAAATCCCACCTGCTGCTGGGAAGGAAACTGTCAGATTGAAGGCAGATTATTCACCAGAAACCTCAGAGGCCACAGGAAAGCAGACACTGTTGATTGTTAATAGGCTAAAAGACCTGCTGGCCAGGACCTCCACCCCCAGCACAGAAGCCTCACTGCTCTGCTGGAGGGATCTGCCTGCTTAGCCAGCCTTGCCCTGGGGACCTGAGGCACTGGGGTGCAGGGACTGGGGCTCAGAGCACTGCAGCAGCCATGGAATGGGCAAGCACCCATGCAGGGCTGGCGTACCTACCTTTCTGTATAAGTAGACTGAGGCCTGGGAGGTGGTGGCCCTGCCCCAGGGGCTCGGGGACTGTAACTCAGGACAGGCCTGCACTGAATGGGAGCCAGTATGCTGATGTCTGGCACTGCTGGGTTGGGCATCTTGCCCTTCCCTGCCACCACAGCTGAGGTGGGCTCCACTGCCAGGGCTGTTGGGGGTGCAGAGAGGAAGGGCAGTCAGTTTGCAGAGGCAGCGGCCCAGGAGCAAATGAGATAGAGGCACTGCCCTCTGTGTCCCAGCCCCAGGTGGGGAGCACTGAAGTGTGGCCCCAAACCAGGTCCCCAGATGCCCTCCTTCCCAGGGCTGGCGGAGGGGGGCTCAGTGCAGCCTGCTCCCCTCATACTCTCCCCCAGAGACTCCCCTGGGATCTGCTGTGTCCACACAGTCAGGCAGTGACAAAAATGATCACCTTCAAAGTGCCACCCTGACAAGACTAGATTGTTTTAATATTAATGCATCGCCTGATTAAACTGCGATTAATAATCTCTCTGGCACAGTCTGGATACAGCAGGGGCCAGCAGGCAGCTTGGGAAGGCTGGGGCCTAGATTCCTGCTACAGGGCTGTGCTTTTGGTTTGGGGGTCAGAGAAGCCAGGCAGTTACACCACGGCCTCAAGGGCAGGGGCCACTTTGTTTGTTTTTGTCATTTCTGACCCCAGAGCCAGAGCCCAGGCCAAAGAACAAAAGCCCTCAGAAACTCATGGTAAACAAAATGGAGGCCAAAAGAGGGCACCTTGCCTAAGAGAGAAGCCAGCACAGCCTCCAATGCCCACCACACCTGCCTGTTCTTTCTGGTCTCTTTTCTAGAACTGGCAGACTTTCTGTGATCTGGGTCTCCTGGTGGTGACAGCCCTGCTGCCCACCAACCTGCCAGCGTGTGCCCTGAAACTCAAACACAGGAGGCTAGGAACCTGGGAGGGACCCTGCCAACAACTCGAAGCCTGGAGAAATGGAACTGAACAGGCTCCATGGAGGCCAGTGTTCTGTCCAGCAATGGAGAAGCCTGTCTGTCTGCCTGCTGCCTGGGAGCCACAACAAGGTGCTCAATGCCCTAACAAGTTCCCCCGGAGGAGTGAGGCTGCCATTGTCAGGGGAGGCAATGTGGAATGAAGGAATGTGCCCCAGGCTGGGACTACCGGGCCTTGACCTGCAGCTTCATCTGTTTGTGCCTCAGTCTCCTCACCCACACTCAGAAACAGGTTGGGGTGTGCAGACCGGCCACAAAGGAATTCTGAGGAACTCTGCCAGGAGCCAGGGAGACAAGCAGGAGGCTGCCAGGACCATGGTCCTCCTCCTCTGTCAGTGACACGTCCTCCCATTTCCAGCTGTGAGCCCATGAGCAGCGCAGGAAGCAGGCCTCACTCCACACACACTCCTTGGACCTCTTCCCAGTGCCCCGCTGCTAGGCAACGGGGGCTCTGCCCTCCAAAGAAGGTGCTCTAAGAAGGGGGACCACGGGGACTTGACTCTTCCCACTTGCCCGCTGGACAGCGGTGCCCAATCACCTTGCCTGTGCCCACTGTGTCCTCAGAGGCTGCTCAGGCTCCTACTGGCCTCTGTCACTAGGCTTCCACAACTTGCCATCAGCTTTACTCTTGTTAATTTTAGACTGTTTTTAAGCACAACTTTAGAGTCCAATAATGCCAAGAGACCTGTCAGGGAGTAGCCACCTCCCACATCTTGCCGCCTGCCCTTTCCTTGGGACCCTGGCTCTCGCTTCATCCAGTCCTCCATCTTGGTACTTGACATTTCTCCAACCTCTGACAGAATGTTTCCATGGCCTCTTCTGGATTTGACACCCTGGGTGTCACCTACTGCCTTCAGGCCAGCCAGGAAGATGAGGATGCAGCTCTTCCCCTCCCTTTCCCCATCGACATCTTGCTTCTCCTTCCAACACATTGCTCAAAGTTTTGCTAGAATCAAGTTGCTGGTCAGAACTAGGCTATGACCAGTTTTGCTTCTGGCTTAATTTCTTGCTTTCTCATAGCTAACAAATGTTGGGGGGCTTTCACTTGCTTAGTGCCATACATACTTACTACTAACTTCCACACCTCTTTGTTGGTTGTCAGTGCCAGAGCTTCCTGACCTTTTCTGTGGGGAAATAAACATAAACATAACAAATGCATTTGGTGCACATGGTAGGGGGAGATAGCTATGTGCCATCAGTGGCAATCCAGGGACCAGGGGACCAACATCTACAGCAACCCACACCTGGCATACAGCTGTGTAAGACTCTGGTCAGCATCTCCTTTTGAGACATCTCATACATCATGTGCTGTCAATCTCATCTCTCTGAGGAAGTCCCAGAACCTTCTGACCAGTTGCCACTTGCCCCCAAAGCTCTCTGTCCTGTGAACTCCCTCCTGATTCCTGAATTCTGCATCTTCTTTCTTAGTTTACTCTCTCATTTTATTTGAGCACATCCTAGATTAGCTTTCCAAGAAAGGATACATGAGAGGTAAGTTTTTAAAGACCTTGACTCTCTGAAAGTGACAGTGGGCATGGCATGGGTCCTGAGCTCCAACCTGCATGCTGGGAAACCTCCCTCAGTGCTCCATGTACACCCTCCTGCACTCCAAGCTTCTCCTCTGCACAGCCAGGCTGGTCCTCTCCGCTTCACACCTCCATCACATTTTCTTCATCTCACTGTCTTTTTGTGCAATTTTCTGATAAGCCTCCTCAACTTCATCTTAAAAATGTTCAATTAAAACTTCCATTTGACTCTGAATACTTTTATACTCCCAGAGCTCATTTTCTTCTCTCTGAATTGCTTGAAGGCGCCATGGTGATACTGAAAAGAAAAGCCCTTCTCCCTGGTCGGGTTCAGGATGCCTCTTTTGGGTTCTCCTCTGCTCTGGAGGCTTGTTCCTCCGGCGGGCACTTTGTACGTGCTGCTCTCTATTTTTCACATTCAGGCCTTTCTTTCTTCCACACTTCTGACAATCCCTGGCTATCCTCCAACCCCTGACTATACTTTGTCATCAGGAAGTGTGCCATGGGGCACCCAGGGATCTCTGAGCAGCAGAGGAAAGCCTGTCCTCTGTAGGCTACACCACAGAGAGAGCTGTCCAGCTGAGACCTCCAGTCAGCACCCTCCCAGGCTGGTCAACACCTCCCAGCAAGAGTCCTCCTAGATGGAGGGCCCTCTCCCTGCCATCTGTGTGGCGTGCAGGGTGTGTGAGCAGAGCACAGGGCCCATCTCAGGGCTTCTGACTCAGTCTGAGATGGGGCCCAAGAATCTGCATTCTCAAGTTCCAGGCAGGGCTGCGCCAGCCCGAGGCCTACACTTCAGGAATCACTATTGCAAGAGAATAAATGCCTGGGTTTTTGACTTTTTAATCTTTCCAAGGGGAGAGGCAACTGCCCACATATCTAGCTGGGGGGAAGATCTGGGACTATCTCTGTTAAATTGTCCTCAGGTTAGTCTCCTCAGGTTAGCCAGGCACCCCAGTGCCACCTGCTGCTGTTCCTTCCTGGGCCCTAGTGGGAGTCTGTGGCATGAGCAGACTGGCTCTTTGGCCATGCACTGGTTTAGAACCCTCTTTCCTGAGCACTCAGTCATCAAGCACTTGGCCATTCTTAATAGATTTGAGAGTTTGTTGCTACTTCGTCTCTGTGGGTGTAAACCTTACAGCAAGCAAAACAAAAACCAACTTGCCTCGCTGTGAGTTCAGGGCCCTGGGAGGTGCAGCACACAGGCCAAGTCCAGTTAGCCACCTGGGCTCAGATGCCCCACTCCACACCACAGGCCTCCTTCCTACCCTCACCTCCAGTCACACTCTCAACAGGCTACCCACGTCTGGCCTGGGTCCCTCACCTTCCAACTTCCAGGCAACCTTGGATTTGACCTTTTTCTCTAAGAGAAGCTCTGGGGGCCTCTCAGTTCCCTAAATGTCACATTTAGTCTATTGCTGTGGCCTTCAACACTTGTCACAGCCAGACTCCCTGCACTGAGTGCCTAAAACCAACACAGGACCTGGTCAATTGGAGATGCTCAGCACATCTTAGCAGAAATATGAATTGACAGTCAATGGGCAAATGCTCGAGGGACTGCTTGGTTACACCCAGTGGTGCTGAGGGCCTCTCCCAAGAATCCTTTGGTAAAGCAAAGGTCTACCTGTGATGTTCCAAGTCTGCATTCTTTCCTCTAAAATCTGCCTGGGACACATAGATGGCACAAGGCAGGAGAATCCATGGCTGGAAGGAGTACAAGGATCAGACTGTCACAAGCATAGCACAGCAGAAGCAGCCTGCATGGTGGGAGAGCTGGGAAGGTGCCCAGAGCTGCCACTGGCTTGCCAGGTGGTCTCAGGAGAGGTTCCTCTTCTCTTGGCCTGTTTCCTTCCTGGGCTGTGCTGGAGGCCTGGCTAGTGGCCACAGAGCCCCCCTCAGGCCAGCAGGAGACCTCCCATTCACAGCATGTTCTGCCCCCAGACTCTCAGGCCAGCTCATGGACAGGCAGGGACTGTGCTGCCAGGGCTGGTGATTGGGCAGGTGCATCTACACCAGAAGTGTCTCTGGCTGGCTGCTGTCCCGTAGCCTCAGCAGTGTTGCCAACAAGAACTGAAAAGCATGAGTGCAGAGAACTCAGAAGTGTGAGGAACATGGAGCACCTCAGTGGCTGGCTGTCCCGACGGTGCACTGTGCCACTCCTTTGCTCCACTCCACCCAGGAAAAGGAGTGGCCCAGGAACTATCAGGGATGGGTTCCAGGCCTGGTCCTAGCACATTTCTCAGGGTGTCTGGATGCTCTGGTCTACAGAAAATGGGACGAGACCTAATAAGGGTCAACCTAAGTCTCTGCAGAGACCCCAAACATTAATTCTAAATACCTGAGATGGGAGAGGCCAGGTGAGGCATGAGAGGAGTTTATGTCTGGGTGTGCACTGCACACAACATGTGGAACGCGAGGTCTCAGAGACAGCAGCCACAATCCTCTAAGATGCTGAGAGGCGGGGAGTCCCACTGCCTCTCATGCTGCTCAGCTCGCAGTCGAATCCCAAAGGAAGTGGTACAGAATGCCCCTGTCTCACAAGGGGCGCTGACAATCTGGAGGCCTGCCAGAGCAGGTTCTGAGGCTGGGGGAGCCCTGAGACCACCGTGTGCTAAGCACAGTCACAAGAACCTTGAAACAAAACTAGGGACAATAATATACAGCTGGAGAACAGTTACTGAGTGCCAGCTGTGTGCAGGCACTCTGCAGTGCCATCATGGTCTCGGTTTCACAGCTGAGACACAGAAGCTGCGGGAGGTCCCACAGCCATCACTCCGACTCAGGCCTGGCTGCCCCTAAGGCTTGCTGGACAGTAGGCTTCCTGTGCCATGGGGCTTCCTCCATCACACGCAGACTGGAGGTCTTGGTCCCTGGGTAGGAGTGAACAGCAGGAGGGAGATGACACAAGAACAAGGGGGAGGACGAGGGCAACCTTCCTGACGCCTCAGACGGGATCAGTGCTGCAGGAAGGGGCCTAAGGAGGACAGCAACCCCTTTCCCACTTGAGGACTCTCAAGGGGAACGTCAAACGCCAGCATGAGATGACAAACACACAAAAAGGAAGCCAAGGGCTTCACAGGGTAAAAAGCAGCTCGAGGAAACCTGAGATGCAAATGTCAACGAAATAGCAGGCTCCAGCCCCCAGCCCTGTAGACACCCCTGCAAGTGCCCCTAAAAGTGGAGCAACCAGAGTAGCCACCGGACGCCTGAACAGAGGAGCGGAAGGGTCATGCTCCTCCCACGTTGTTCTGAGGCCCTGCTCACAGCAACACCAGGCACCCCCAATGCAGACAGCACCACAGGGCACCACAGGGCACCACAGAGCCTCAGCCAGAGCACTCCATGCAGATGGTGCACATTTCCTTGCAGCTGCAGAGTAGACACAGCCAGCGCAGGACCTGGTGACTGCAATGCTCTCCAAGGCCATGAAGAGACTCCAACATCAGAAGTGAAAAACACAGGCTCCAGGGTTGTCTGGTTTATAAGCGGGAGAGGGTGGCACTGAATTGGCACTGGCCTCGCTCCTCCCTGGAGTCACAGGCCTTTGCTGCAAGGGCCCCTGGGCTCTGTGAAGTGTACTTAGACCCGTGAAAGATGGTCCCTGTTCTCACGGAGAATTGGATTTACTCATGATTAATGGGGCACACACAAACTGATAAATGATATTAATTTGTTCCAGGGGTCTGAGAAGATCTCGGCTGCTTACCTCTCCAGTGCTGCCTGAGTTATTTCCTACCGCCTGCAGATGTGGATGACTAACCCTGTTTGCACAGCCCTGCAGGATAGTCTCTACCCAGGGTCATGGGGGTCCTCATGCTCCATCCCCAAGGCCTGGCTGCCCAGGGCTACAGTCATGCTGCCCCCATGTGACAAACACTAGGGTGGACCTGCCCACTGGAAGCCAGGGGCTGGGCAAGGGGCTTACCTGCTACCTCCTTGGATGAGGGCAGGTTGGCGCTGGCCTCCAGGTCAGCAGGGATGGGGCCCCCTCTCTCCAGGGCACGCACGAGCCCCCGCAGCCGCTCACATTCCTCCTGCAGCTGGTCCCGGTCTTCACGCAGACGCTGCTTGGCCACGCTGGTGGGGTTCAGGCTCATGTGCAGCACTTTGGTTCTGCTCTGGTCATAGTCACCCTGGGGGACCAAGCATAGCACAGGGTCACCTTTGTGTGGGTCAGACCATGAGGCTTTGAGGATGAAAACAGAAGAGACAGAGGCTCATAAATCCTCAGTGTGAGGATCAAGAAATTGTCAGTAGCCTAGATGTATCCTACTGAGCACGATGAGGCCAAGTGCCAGGGAGCCACACAGCTGGCCTGAGCTGAGGGCTCTAGGGATGCTGTGTGGCACAGACAAGTTCCTTTACCTCTCTGAGTTCTGCTGTTTTACCAACAAGGGATCGTGTTGTCACTTGCCTTGAGTTACTAAATTAAGGAGAGAAAATAAATCGGATGGCACAAATAAAAACCCCTTGGGACACTGCAGGTCCTCGCCACACATGTGCCCCTACCTAGGCTTCTTAAATCCAATCTAAGAACAAATTTTGGCACAAATACTTCAATAACTGGGCTTTTATAACCCCTGTACTGCGCCTCTCTCTAAACAAGACTGTAAGATGAGGACCCACAATGATAAAATAAAGCTCTATGCTTTAGAATGATTTTAGACTTATGATGGAGACTTATGATGGAGTACAGAGCGTCACCACCAACCAGACACCAGTTGCTGACCTCTCCCAGGAACACAGTCCACCTTCCAGACCAGCACCAGGCAGGCAGCCCCAAAGGAGAGGACAAGGCCCAAGCCCACCAGGCTTTGCCACACCTCATAGTCTCCAATCACTCAGACCATGCAGTACCACAGTAAGAGCAACCAGTGTGACCCTGACCTTGCCACACACAGACACCAATTCCAGAGGGACTGAGATCTTGTTAAAAGGTAAAGTTGTAAAGAAAACATAAAAGAACATCTTCACAAATGTAGAGTGGCAAATTTGGTAAACAAAGTTCAAGAGGTGCCAATTTAATACGAAGACAGGAGGGAGCCTAGACCAGGGGCGTTAAGAAATCCTGTTCATCCAAGGTGCAGGTGACCAGAAACACACACACAACAAAGAACTCAAATCCAGAATACATGAAGAACTCAAAAGTAAATGAGAAATGTCAGGTGACTCCACTTGAAAACAGGCAAAAAACACAGAGAGATGCAGGCACCCGAAGGGCTACCAGCACATGGAGAGGCACTCACATGGTCACAAGGGGATCGAAAACTGAGGCCAGCAAGGTGCCCGCATTCCTGCCACATAGAGGGCAGCCCTCCTGGCAGGGGAGCAGAGTGGCCAGGCGGTGTGTGGGACATGAGTAGACACAACTCTCTGTAATAGCATGTGGCAGATCCTCTGAAGCGATCCATCTTGCTGTCTAGGAAGACCAGGAGACTGCCATGCTGCCCCTGCTGAACCCAGGACGGACCTCTGTGGGTCTGAGGTGACTCAGGAAGTCATGGAGCTATGCTCTCAGGTCATCATGTCCCTAGGCTGTACTGCTTCCAGAGCCTCTATTGGCACTACCTGGGCCCCTACAAAGAATTGCTACCCAGGCTGAGGTAGCCCTGGGACCTGCTCCAGGGAAGGCCTGGGGGCCAGGGACAACACTGGCAATGCAGGCACATGGCCCAGGGACATGCTCCCCTGACGAGCAGTGTGCTACTGGGCCAGAGCCCATCCCTCAGAGCCACATTCCACCCTGCTCCGTCAGTGAGGGACACTGGGCCCACTGTGGGAGACTGAGCTCGTCTTCTCCCTGCTCCCAGGCATGGGGCCTTCCCTCTCTCCTGACTTCCCAGTCTCCCTACCCTTATGTCTCCTGCCCACAAGTCCCTCTTGCCTCCTAAGGAGCGGGGGAAATGGCATCCATTGTTCAGACCAGCAAATGCTCTGGGGAAAAAAGCTGGGGGAGGGGTCAGGCAGGCTGAGCCTAGGGAGCCTCTAGCTTCCCTAGGCTCCCAGGAGCTCAAGCTGTGTGGTCTGCTGTCCCTCCATCGAAGAACAGTGTGGGTAAGACTGGGCAGTGCCCTTCACGCACCTCACTGGGGGCCAAAACCTGCCAGTTCCTGGCTAGCCTCCCAGAACCCCACAGGATGTGACTCCAAAGAAGAGCCGGGAGCTGGGAGAGGCCAGCAAGACCCTGCCCTGGAGGCCACTCCCTGGAACTAAGGGGGTTAGTTTTTTTTGTTGTTGTTTTTTTTTAATAATGTCTTTATTTTATTGCTTTGTATGTGGTGCTGAGGCTCGAACCCAGGGCCTCACGCATGCGAGGCAAGCGCTCTACCGCTGAGCTACAATCCCAGCCCCAGGGGGTTAGTTTTTTGCTATCATCTCACACAGCAAACTGTTGGCCCTCAAGTCCCTCTGCAGAAGAGACCAGTGAAGACAGAAATGCTGATATGGGCCAGAGACTCGTGGGCACCAGAGTGAGGGCAGAAGCCAGTTCAGGGAGCAAATTGGGGTTGCAACCAAAGCTGCTGGTGCCTTCCAGAGCTGCCCTCAGTGCAGGAGGGCAGGAGAGGCCACCACTAGTGCATGGCAAAAAGGGAGGAGGTGGGAGCCACAGCAGGCCAGGGCGGGAGAGGATTTGCACGGCTTTTTATGGATTTTCTGAGACCCTTGTAAAACTCCAAAGGATGAAGAGACCCCTGGAACTTCAGCTGAATCACACATGTCAGGGTTAAAAGGATTATTTCATCCAATTTCAGCAGTCTGAGATGACCAAGCATGTGAAATTCAACCACCCAAGCTGCCCAAGAAAGCCTCTGATGGCAGGCGCTGGGGCCTGGGCAGCTGGACAAAGGTCAGCTTCCCTCAGCACACAGAGCGCAGAAAGCCAGGAAGAACCAGGCCCAGTGCCGCCTGTGTGGCCAGATGGTACGCCTGGGCCTCATTTGCAGGTCACCTTGTCGGCCCTAACCACCCAACTCTGGCTGTGACTGGAAAGCCACAGGTGGACAGGGGCACAAATAAGCATGGCTACATCCCTACACTGTGTCACAGAAACACAACCCAGAATTTCAGAAAATTTTCACATGTTCCAAAACATTCTTTTGATCTTTCTTTTTAATAAATGTTTATAAATGTAAAAACAATTCTTAGTTTATGGGCTAGGCAAAGCAGACTGGCTGGCCATGTCTAGCTGACCTCTGGCTGAGGATGAGATGGTGTGGCCTTCACATGTCCTTTTCCTGACTCTGACAAATGCTCCCAACCCCCAGGGCAGTAGCACACAACCCCTTGGAGTCTAGAGTGGGGTCATGGCTTCCTCCTCTTCTTCTTCCCTAGAATGCAACACCACTGACCTCCTTGGAGAGATGCCTCAAGTGGTAGTGAGGCAGAAGCACAGGGACATCGTGGAGGCTGCCAGCATGACCTTGGACAGGACTGTACCCCCAGGCCTCGGTATCCTCCTATAGCTGTGAGAGATGCAGGTGAGGATCAAGAAGCATGTGAAATGCTAAAGCTGGTCCTTCTTCCCAGCAGGTGCCTGTGAATGTCAAGCCCCCTGGGAGAAACACTGTTGTAGAAAAACCCACCACCACATGGTAGGCACAAGAGCTATTAGCTCCCATTGAAACCCAGACTCCTGATGATGGGCCCATCTGGGGAGGTTATGTTTTCCCTGAAAGGAGCCAGGGTCTCCTCTGTGCATCAGAGCACTTAAAGGTCAAAAATAAGATCCAAGCTGGGTATGGTGGTGCATGCCTGTAATCCCGGGAGCTTGGGAGGCTGAGGTGGGAGGATTGCAAGTTCAAAGCCAGCCTCAGTAACTTAGCAAGGCCCTAAGCAACTTAGCAAGACCCTTTCTCAAAACAAAACAAAAAAAAGAGCAGTTGTTAAGCACCCCTGAGTTCAATCCCTCCCCAAAAAAGCCCAACTAAACCATCTCAAAACAAGAAAACAAACAAAAATTTTTAAAAATCTGATGAATTGGGGAAAAAATGATGATTCCTGTAAAATCTATACATGTCCAAAACAGTAAGCAAATCACTGGAGGGTCACCAGGCACCGGGCACATGTGCGACCAGGCTGTGCACATCTGACATGACGGTGCCTTCAGGCCTGGGGATGATGGTACAGATGTTCCCCTCTTGGCTCTGGCTGCCCTGCCCCTCCGGGGGTGGTGATGCCAGCCCACTGTAAGAGTGGGGCTAGATGCTGGGCTGGGCTGGCTGGGGAAAGGGGTTTCATTTGTGCAAAGCCACCGCGTCCAGGCTGGAACCAAATTCCTAAATCTGTCCTCATTAGCACCTAGTACTTGCCACATCCTGCTTCCCACAGAGATACAGCAGGTTGATGGACGAGCCCAGCAAGCAGGGCAAAAATGGTAACAGCTGCTCAGAAGGCAGCTCTCTGCAGCCTACCTCCGCCTTGGGCAGGAAGGCATGGCATCACTGAACCCTAGTCTGGTGTCTGTGGCAGGGCCAGAGTGAGCCAGGGGGCTGCACTGCTGACTGTGGCCTGGAGCAAACCTTAGCTTCTGCACTTGGGCAACATGGGTACCCAGCTGTCAGGAAAGCTGAGGGCTGAAGGAACTAGGAACATCGAGGTGCTCTGTGGACTGCGAAGTCATGAACATGTAACTATTTCTATAAACTGATTTTATGTGATGCCTACAGATAGCAGAGTCCTGTGGAGATGACATGAGGAGGTGCAGGGATGCTGGACAGGACAGGCAGGGATGGCCCAGTGCCACACTCCTTGCTGCCACATATAATGATACCACCATGCCCTAGTACTGGGGGTCACAGTGAGGCTCCTCAGCAGGCACGTTGCTAAAGGGAGCACAGCGAGTATTGGCTGAGACTATGAGGTCCTGCAGGGGATGGTGTTTGTAAGAGACACCTACCATCCAGAATCTTCCATGCTGTGCACAGAACCCCATGTCCTGGAATGTCCTGGCCAGACAGGGGCTTCCCAACAGGAGCCATGAGGGAGTGTGAGGTGATTGGTGCAGAATGTGAGGAATGAGCAGTAAACACAGCTAAAGCGGAGCACTTTCTGGGTGCCCGGTGAGAAACTCTGGGGTGTCTTAAGGACCACATGACCATCATTTCTCCCGACATGCAGCCTAGACAGCACAGTGTAACCAGCCAGGATACATGCTGGGCAGTGAGGGCTCAGGGTCCAGGTCTACACTCTGTAGCCTTCTTCCTGCACCATTGCCCCCCTCAGAAGGGGAGGCCTCACTTCTCCCTGGGAGGGGAAGGAGACAGTCAGCCACCTGAGACCCTCCTGCTGGAAGGGAGCTGCCAGGGGACAGGCTTTCACCCTACATTGTAGACCAGGGAAGTGACACGATGCTGCAGAGCCTGCTTGTGACAGCACCCAACAAAGACCTACTGCACAGAACCATTGACAGGGACAGCCACTACTCCTCCACTGCCCTCGAAAAGTGGTAACAGTGACAGCCACTGTACCTCTACTTGCACCTTTAGATAGTCACATCATCTTAGGCATTTACTCTATTAGCTGTCTCCCACCAGGAGGTCAGCCCACGGGGACAGGGGCTACTGCTGCTATGGCAGTACTGAGAACAGTGCCTGCCACATGGTGTCCAATATGTTTGCTGAGTGAATGGATGATAGGCATAACATTTCCTAAGCCAAGATTATTCCTATGGGCTGAGAAATCAGACTGCCAATTGGTGAGGATAACGTGAAATAAAGACTGACGGGCCCTGAGACAGGGTTCCAGTCTCTCTTCTTTGATAACCAGCCACAGTCCCTCTGCAGCTTTTCCCTCACTTGCCTGGTCTTGTGGGGGCAGTGCAGTGCCACTGCTACTGGGCTGCCTTGTGTGTGGGCAAGGGGTGCAGTGCAGGTGGTGCTGCCTGGCCCCCATGGTGCACACTCTGGGGTCAGACCCCAGCAGGGCCCCTGCCTGGTGCTGAGTTCACAGGAGGGCTTCTGAGCTTAGTGAGGGAAGTGTAGCCAGGCAGGGGCTGCAAAAGGCAGGAGGGGAGCCCTGTAAGTGTCACCGATTATCAATGCCTGCACGGCTACACAATCTTCTCACAGAAAGATCACACCACCAGATACACCCAGGCCTCTGCTCCAAGGAAGGACCAGCCAGTAGCTACACCCCAGAGATGGGGAGGATGGGTAAAGGTCAGGTGCACAGAATGGTCTCCACAGCCCAGGGTGCTGGGTCGCTGTCCTCCAAAATGTATCCACCGTCTGGCCATCAGACATCATCCCAGGACAGCCCACCTCTGGCCCTCTGGGCAGATGCTTCCTGCTTGTAAAATCTGCTCCTTGCTGGAGCTTGGGTCAGCATGCTCAGAGTGGGCTGAGCAGCTGTTTGCTTCCTTACCTGACATGGAGGCAACAGAGACCACCCTGCCCAGAGGAGCATGAATGCGAGGCCCATTCCTCAATCCATCGTTCTAGTCACAGAGAAGGGAAAACCCAGCTCCATCTCCAGTTCCCCACCCCAGGCACCATCTTGCCCATAGCGGGCCTAGGGGGGCTGGGAGGCCTAGGGGTGTTTGCACAAACAGGAAGGAGCACCACGCGAGGGGCTGGCGCTGCGCAGAATGAGCAGATGGTAGAGTGTGGACGGCTTTGCTGAGATCGCTGCTAGACGACAGTGCTGAAGAAGAAAGGGGGAAATGGCTGTAATCTTCCGCTAAAATTTGTCGCCTTGTTTGATTCACAGCTGAGAAAACTGTTGAAACACTGACAAGAATCTCAAAAGGAAAAGTTTGGAACCTTCCTTTGATGCGATGGTGCAATTATTGACTAAACAAAAACATTTCGCTTGCTGAGTGAGTGGGCTGACGTTTTCTGTGAGCGACGGCAGCTAAACAGGAGCAGCCAGTTAGCGGGAGGGGGGTGCCACTCCCTGGTCTGTCTATCCTGGTCCAGTTTCCCCCAGGCCAGGCCTGTGGACTGTGCTCATTGAGGAAAATCTGCTCAGGGGCTCAGGGAACATGGACTTCACTTCCTAGGAGACACAAAGCCAGAGAGTGTTAAGGGTCACAGTGCAGATTCCCTGGATGCTGGTGCCCTGGGACAGCCCTGAGGCTACTCCCCTTGCCTGTCTACTTTGGGGGCTACTTTCTCTTATTCAAGTCTGCTAAACTCAGATGAACAGCCACTGGCCTGGGTGGAATCAGCATTGGCTTCATTTCTATCCCTAGTGTAAGTTCTGCTCCTAATGTGCTGGTGGCCTTGAGCAGGCTTCCTGTCTCCCAGGGCCTCAGTTTCCCTGTGACAGAGTGAGTAGGAATTGGATCTTTAAGGACCTTCCTTTTTTAAGCACAGAACTTCCCTGAGTGACTGCATGCTCAGAAGCGCTCCTGCATCCCTGCCAGGCAGGCAGCTGCCCCAGGGCCCAGCTGCCCCTGGGAAGGTCTCAGGCAGCAAGCAGGGAGGGAAGGCTGCCTGCCACCCTGTGCCTGACTCGCATACTAAGAGACCCTGCTGGGAAGAGGCAGCAACGCAAGGAGAATTAAAAAGCACAGTTAAATAACCGCCAATCCTTATGCATATTTATAAATCATCCAGCCTCAAAACCAAATCAATACCTCTCCTGGCAGAAGCAGACACAGCTTGGCAACAAGAGCAAGGTAGCTTTCGGTGGCTGCTGGGTCTGGGGCAGGAGCAGGGGCAGAAGTGGACCAAGGAAAAGGCAGAGGCCAGGAGTCCAGCCCTGCCAGGTCCTCTGCTGGCCAGCACGTGGCTTGGCCATACTGCCCAGCCTGTGGAAGCTGCCTGTATCTCATGTCCAGGCTGGGGTCACAGCTCTGAGAGTGGGGACGAGGGAGGGCAATACTGGAAGAGGGAAGGGCCTGCCAGGGCCCAGCACAGGTTGGGGACTTTTCTCATGACAGCCATTAGATGACAGTCTACTGGGTTCCTAGTGACAAGAGCATACCTGTCTATCACTGACCCCATGCCGACCTCTAGGCCACCAAGATGACCATGACAGACAGAAGGAGGCCACCAAGGCCAGGGGACCTGGGAGAAGCCTCCTTCAGCCAGGGAAGGACTGAGTACTGGGCAAGGGCCCAGGGCATGGCCCTTGGAGCTGGCAGTGTGCTGTCCAGAGCATGCACTTGTGTGTGCTAGGTATGAGACTCGATCAAGCTACTTTCTCTCTGAACCTCAATTTGCTCATCTATATAATGGAAGTCCGACTGCTTGGGAAGAGCAATGGGCCCACAGACCAGAGGATGGTCTTTGCAACAACTACACAGGGTGTTAAGTACCCAAAGGGCTCCTGAAGCAAGGACCAAAGTGCTGACCCTGAGGCCTATCTCCCAGCTCTGTCTCCCAAGGCCCTTGGCTCATCCTCAACTCCCTTTTTTTTTTTGAGGGGGGGGTACTGGAGATTGAACTCAGGGGCACTCGACCACTGAGCCACATCCCCAGCCCTATTTTGTGTTTTATGTAGAGACAGGGTCTCACTGAGTTGCTTAGCGCCTCGCCATTGCTGAGGCTGGCTTTGAACTCACGATTCTCCTGTCTCAGCCTCCTTTCCATTTCTATCTGAGGACCTGGGCCTTCCCCCAGACATAGCAGAGCCAAGGGGTGTCCGGCAAACCAGATGCAGTGAAGTTCTGGGTACAAACCCAGTCCTACCAAAGAGAAGGCAAAACCACTTCCGAGAGAGGGCCAGGGAG
The DNA here is from genome assembly GCA_028644305.1 of Xerus rutilus. NCBI lineage: Eukaryota > Metazoa > Chordata > Mammalia > Rodentia > Sciuridae > Xerus > Xerus rutilus. Next base: position 12,878,973 of record CM053415.1, on the reverse strand, counting down.
CAAAGGCTCTAGCCAGGGGAGGGTGGGTAGAACTCACTGCTCCCCCCTCCAATGCTCCAAAGATCCCTCTCATCTACTTTGCAATTTTTTTGTCTTTCAAACCCTGTGTACCTACAGGTCACTTATGTTTTCCTTCTCATCCTAGCTTAGAAAAAAAGCTGGATCTGATCCATTTCTCCCCTAAATGGGCTCAAAAAGCCAAAGGATCCCAGAGCAGGCAAAGCCAAATTAAACACCTAAGACCACGAGAGGGGCCAGGCAGTGCTCACCTGGGGACACACCTTGATCATGCCACATGAGGCTAGGAACTGTAATATGGACAGTCACATCAGTGCCTGTGGGAAGGAATGGCACTATCCCAGGAGAGGGGCCTGGGCCTCCAGAGGCTGGGTACAATCTCAAGGGCAGACTGCTGTAGCAGGACCAGAGGTGCCGCTGGGATCAGTCTTAGCATCTTGGCTCTGTGTCCCTTCCTCTCCCCACAGCTGTCAAGGTGAAGAAAACCAAAGCCTTCCCTTCCCCATCTGAATCTGGCTTCCTACTCCAAAACACCTCAGCTTCAGACACCCAAGTGGCAGGGTGCAGGAGACGCGTTGAAGGGAGGGCATGATACTCAGTGTTCATCCCCAAGCCAGCTTCCACCTTGGGATGGAGGGAACTGCCAGATGGCCTTTGCACAGCCATGATAAGATCCATGCTGGACAGACATGTAGGCTCATGCCTGGGACTGGAGGCTGATATGGGGACCCAGGAGAGCCTACTTAGGTCTCAGTTTCACCAGCTACAAACTGCATGACTTTGGACCAATCCTTGGGACCCCAATCTTGTTCTTGGGATGCCCAGAGGCAAGGACAACTCATCTCACTGGCCATTGATGAAGGTAGCTGCTCTGGGATCCTATTCCATAGCTCACCATGGAGGGCACTGTCACACAGTGGGGGCAAGGGCTGGGCAGAGCAACAAGAGCACACTTCCCTCCCACTGGGCATCTCACATGTCTGCCATCCTCCCACACATCCAGTGCCACCTGGTGACCAGGCACTCTCGTCAGCACTTCCCTGACCTCAGCTCTGTCAGCAGAGGAGGACCATCAGCACAGCCAACTTTAGCAAGCTGCAATCCCCTGCAGACTCCCCAGGGTCCTCAGGAGGTGATCTGCTATTGGAGGCAGCATGTGAACAATTTGGAGGGAAGAGTCGCAAAAGAAAAAAGAAAAAAAACTACTTGATGGGAAGGGCTAAAGGCGGCGTGGATGGCCCAGATCCTGGCCCAGGGCTCTCTCCCCCTGAGCCCACACAGCTCCTGCTGCCTCCCAGGACCTCCACTGCTGCAGGCACTGCAGGTGGGTTGCTCTGGTGGGGACTTTGGCAAACTCAAGGTGGAGGCAGCAAATGTACGTGAGTGAGGGGCAGTGACTGGCCAGGGCCCCTTGACTACAGTGACAGGTCGGCATGGCTGCTCACATTCCCAGCCTGGCTCCAGGCCCTCTTCTTGAAGGAGGAAAAATGAGGGTCTCTGTTTGTACTTGTGAGGCTACAGTTTGGTGCTGCTCTTCCTGGCATCCCTCTGGAACCAATGAGCCAAGCCCCAGAAACAGCTCTGGAAATCAGGTAGCCTCTGCTCTCATGAGCTCTCCATTAGAAAGCAAATGGCCACAGTCCAAACCACCCCGCCTGATTCTTGGTAAGAGCTGGCAGGAAGCCACAGACACAGGCTGGCAAATGAAAGGATCAGCTGGTGAATGATGGCCTAGGTGTAGTGGCAGGGTCTGACAGCTAAGGGCCACTGAGGGCTGAGTGGGACCTGATGAGGGTGGGTCCAGAGAGCATCCACCCTAACACCTTGCCACAGACACCAGGAGCTTGGCTTCCCTGTCTTGGGTCTGAGTTGCTCCAGGAGATGCTCAACAAACTTCCCATCTTAACCATCTAAGTTGACAGTTCAGTGGAATTAAGCACATTCACCTTGTGTGGCCATCACCATGAGCCACCTCTAGTACCTTCTCACTTTCCTACAGTGAAATTCTTCACCCATTAAATACCCAACTCCCTGCTATGACACCCACCTACTTCCTGTCTCCAGGGATCTTGCAGAAGTAGAATCACGTAGTATTGACCTTAGTGGCTGCCTAATTTCCACAGCACAGCAGTTTGTGTCAGAATTTCATTCTTTTTTAAAGCCAAATAATACTCCACAGTATGGATGGACCACATTTTATTTATCATTTATTTGTGGGTGGACACTTGGAGTCTCCATGTTTTGGCTGCTGTGATTATGATATCCATTTATGTGAGTGCCTGCTTTTGAAGCCTAGGAGTGGACTTGCTGGGTCACACAGCTAACATACTTTCTAAGATCAACACGGCACCCATGAGGGCACTGTAAAACCACATGGGATGCTTCTCACCATCTTTTCTGTCTGTGGCACCAGAGTCAGTTTATCTCTGCCAAGTCCAAGTTCTCTAGTCACTGAAATCCCTTTGCTTGGGCAAGGCTGGCCCAAGAGTGGAATGGTATAGAGGGTTGGAACAAGACCTGCCTGCAAGGCTCAAGACCCTGAGAATCCACGCAGCCCCTGCTGGCCTGTTTCTGATATGGATAGCGAGAGAGATGCTTGGTGGTGCCCACTGAGCAGGGTCCCTGTGGGTGCTGCTCCTCCCCTGCCATCCTGCTCCCTATCAGTTCCCGGAGATCACCTGAGGGGAGGGACTGGCTTCACTTTCCCACAGAGGACAGCATGTCTCATGGCTGGGCATTTGCCTGGGTCTGCCCTGCTGTGCCCAGCCTTTTTCATAGCTTGGCTATGAGGTGACACAGGACTGACTGTAAAAACCTCAACTCACCTAAAAACCTGGCAAGGACCACATGCAGATAAAGCAAGGTGCTGCAGGACATTAGCACACTGCCATGGCTGAGACCTGAGAATGACAGTGTGGATGCTGAGGCCACAGAGAGAGGTAGCCAGTGGCTGTAGATCCTGCCACTCCCCATGCCACCTGCTTTCTGGGTTTTGTGGGCAGTGATGTTGAAGACACATGGGTGTCCAATGGATATGAGCAAAACAACAACAAGCTGCTGTGTCATGGGACCATGGGTGACGTGTGGGCTTGCTGAATGGCCTCCTTCTCCCGACTGGTCCATGTCTGTGAGGGATCAGGCCCTATGGTCAGGGGACAGCAGAAGCAGGAAGCCATTGTGCTCAGTGCTCCAGCTGGTGACCAGGGCTGGTGGGCCCAAGGGACTAAGCTCCTTGGGAGGAGATATGAGAAGGGGCTTAGCATGCAGGACACATCATTCTTCTTATAAAAAATCAAAAGAAATCAGCACTGTGGAAATTTCACCACACAAATGCACATCAGCGAGCTGGCTTTTTTTAGTCTTCGGCGTTAATAAACATGAGCAGCCTGTGTTCACCTCGGTGGGTCTGAGCTTTTTTCCTGCTTTCTAAGTGTATTATTTTACATAAACATCCAGCAGGGCAGGCCTGGGCAGCAGGGCCAGGAAGAGACACTGAGACCTGCTCTGCCAGAGCACCAGACAGGATGGAGCCGGGATGCGCACACTCCTGTCCTCCCTGCAAATGTGAAAGTACTTACAGAGCCACCACAATGGGCCACAAACTAAATACAGAGTCCTGTGCTCGTGTGTTAGCAGCAGCACTCAGCAAGGAGATGTGACTAAAGTTAAGACTATGGCCATGGAAATAAGCAACAAGACACAAAACCTATAAGTGAATTCACAAGAAAGGTGCAATGCATCTGTAACATGTTCCAATGAGTCACAAAGAGATCCCTGGCAAACGGAGACACTGATGTTCTTGTGCAAGAGAAAATGCTGAATCTTCTGAAGTCCATCTTCTGATTTCATGTGATCCTGGTGAAGATTTCAAGTTAGTGGGATGCTACTCACACCGACCAGCACCCAGAGATCCCAGCAGGGGTGTGAGCACAACAGGGATCAGAAGGGGCTCAGGGTGATGCTTGGGCAGGGAGACAGGGCAGCCAGAAGGAGGGTACCTGGTTCTCTTCCCTGTAGCTTCCACATGAGTAGGGAGGTAGCAGCCCAGTCATTCCAGGCATTCAGGACAGAAATGGGGGCTGACACAGATGGACAGCCTAGGACACTATTAAGGGACATGACTTGGGGCAGTGGGTGTCTGGACTGTGGCTCTGTTACTTCCTCACTGTGTGGTGGGTCATCAGCTTCTACGGCTTTGGCACAGCAGGAGCAATGATATCCCCTCCTGATGGTATCCCTGGGAGGTGTAAGTGGGAACACAGACCTGGCACTGACCTGTCCTAAGGAAGAGCTCAGGCTTTTCCATGGAGCAAGCCCTGGAGCTACAGGGCTGTCTCAGAGATTCACCCCACACTCCTGTGGGGAGTGATGTCCACAGAACATTCCAGAAGTATGTGCAATGAGCTGTCAAGAAGTCAACTGTCCTGGCCAAGAGCTGGGGATCAACAGCAGAACCAGAGGTATGAAGGCTGCTGAGAAGAGCCCACTCTGCCTTAGAGTCTGGGCAGGTGGGGGCTGAAGCTGCTTTTAAAGTGTGTGGAGAGGCTTGGCAGGCAGGCCAGGGCAGTGGCACAGGTCCATGGCAAACGGGTTGTTCCTGGGGCATCAGCCAGTGGTGAGAGGGACCGGTGGGCTCCAGGAGGGCCCAGGGCGGGCAGTTCCTGGGCATTGCAGGGAAGGTAGACTCAGGCTATCAGGGTATCAATAGGGGGCAGTCTTGGGAACAAGAAGTAGGTGAGACCGGGAGACTGGCGCTACTTCCTGTGACGCAGACAGGAGTGGGGAGATCTCTAAGCACTGGAAGATTTCTGCTCAGAGGGAAACCAGCAATTTTCTACCCACTCCATCTCCAAAAAAGACACACTTATTTTAAATGTCACTGGGCAGCTCGTCTGGGCTCTTTCCTAAGCAGTACTTCAGGCGGCTACACAGCAGCCTCATCCAGCCAGAGGGAGGAACAGGCCAGGCCAGGCCTAGAGGTACCCGTGAAGGGTGGCCAGCTCAGGGGCCTCACTCTGGAGGGCAGGGGGAAGGCTCAGGGGAGGAGTCCATCAGCCTCGACCACGAACTTGCCTGGTAAAGCACCCTGACTAGACAACACTGAGGGATGGTGGGAGCATGGGCTTCAGAACCCCAGAGATGAATTCTGCTTAATTACATGCATGCTGAAGTATTTAGAGAAAAGTGTACAGATGTCTGCAATTTACTTTAAAATGCATCAAAAGAATAAAACAGACTGATGGATGAGGAGGGATGGGTAGAGATGTTGTACAGCAGCACTGCTGGAAGGACGTAGGTGGTGGGTAAGTAGGTATTCACTGACATTCTTCTCACTTCTGTGTGTGCTTGAAAATGCTCGTAATAAAATGCTGGAGAAATCCAGGAGGACCAGGTTTAAATGCTGAACCCATTACTAATGGGTGACACTGACTCAAGGGGGCACCCACAGAGCACCAGGGCTTGATCTGTGCTGCATGATCTCATGGAAACTTGCTGTTGCCAAGTGGGGACACAGCTTATCCTGCTTAGAAGTCAGTGTCCAGCATAGTCAGGCCACCTCATGAACAAGTGCCTCTGCCCCAGGTAATCTGAGCACTTGACCCTGGTTCTACCCTATCAGAACCACATGGAAAACCATGCACCTTATCAACAACACAAGAGCACAGCCCGTGGTGTGGAATAATGGTAATGGCCACAGCACTGGGTTGGCTTACCAGGGACATGCTGGGCCCTCTAGGAGCTGCATGCTCCAAAGACAGCCTGCAGGGAAGGTCCACATCCTCAGGGGAGTGCTGACACAACCCCAGATGTTGGAAGCTAAGCCTTCAAGGGCCAGGGCCCACCCACCATGAAGAGGGGCAGGGGGTCTACTAGGATTAAAGGCAGTAAAAAAGGACACTGGGGCCCTTGCTGCCAGGTTCTTGGTCCCAGGAGACCACTGACCCAGAGACTCCAGGATAGGAGAGCCAGCACCTCTAGGTGGACAGTAGGCCCTGAGCTGTAAGCCTCGGGGACAGGACTGGGTCTTCTGCATGCCCTGCTCCTGTGGCTGCACCAACAGCCCTAGAAATGGTCTGGGGACCACAGATCTGGAGGTCCACCAGGTGTGCCCAATTCTTGACCTCATTTGAGAACACTGCCACACGTTCTGCCCATCTGCTGTAAGAAATGGTAGGCCTGAGTTCATCCATCACATGCCAGCTACCTGGGCCTCAACCCCTATCTCCAAATGGGGCCTCCCCCAGTCTTGTCAGCAGCATCCTGAGCTTGGGTCCACCTGACTGCTGGTGGGAGGCCCTCCTGTGCAGAGAGGCCCTGGTACCTCTCCTACCAGACCTACATTAGGAATGCAGCACATCAACCCTGACCAGTGTGCAAATAACCAATGACCCTCAGAGAGGTCAGCATTATCGCAGCCAGCTCCTACACAGGCCAATGCAATGACTCATCTTCCCTGAACACAAGAGTGCACCCGCAAATCCAGCTCCAAGAGGTAACTGGAGATGTGCGTCCTCACCAACCAGCTGCAAACTAATTATGAAAAGTTCCAACTAGTTGGGCTCCCTCTCCAAGCATATGTTCCCAATTAAGCCATGCTGCAGCTGATTCCAATCAATCTTCTATGCACCCTGACCTAGAGAGGTTCTCCTTCTCCAGAGGGAGCAGGGAGCAAGAGATGGTGCTGAGAATGAGCACATCAGCAATGCTCCTGGGTGGGCTGGATGCTGACAGAGCACTTCTAGCCCCTCGGTCCTGTCCCAAAACCAGAAGGCTGCAGGTCTGGATCTGTGCAAAGGAAATCTGGGCATTTAGGAACCATCAGCATCAGATGCCATGGCCAGGACACCTGGGGAAGCCAGGTGGAACAAAGGACCAGCATCCAGGGGCGTCACCTCTAGAGCTACTTCTTGAGGTGTCTAGCTTCAGAACAGAGATGTAATGAGGAAGTAGCCTTTGCCCTCAAGGATGGAAAGGACAGAGGGAGATGCACATGAGCATGTTCTGAGCACCACACCTAAACCAAGAGTGGTGGCAGACCCCTGGCATGTGATGTCCCCAACATGTGGGTATCACCACCCCTATCTTATAAAGGAGGTATTGGGACTCAGAGAGTCCAGCATGTCCAGTGCTCTCAGCACGGCCCACCCTCTGAGCTGGTGGCTCTTCTCTTTTTCCATGGATGAATCATCTTCTGATCCACTCGCTTTGCCTGGGCCACTCCTGAGCTAGCCACATTCCTGCTCCCCTTCTGTCAGAACCAGTCCCTGTGTCAGGCTTTTGTCGCTGCTCAGTGAGACCTGGACAAGTGTTCCTTCCCACCAAGTGAATGGAAAATGAGCCTAGCTCTGGCACAGGGGATGGACAGGAACTTCTTTTACTATGGGTGACAATATTATGGGCAGGACTAGCTCAGCCCGGGGTGGATGCCCTTCACCACCCTGGCACAGGTGCAGCTGGGGCCACACAGCAGACCCAGCCCATGGGGCCACCACCTGCAGCCAGCTTGGGGTCTGCACACTGTCGCTGGTGACCCGGCACAACAGAATAGGGCCACCTAGACCACAGCCAGCTAGCTACAGGATTCCCTTCCCAAGAAGTGCTCACACCTGAGAGGGGTGAGAGAGGCAGAGGGACAGGCTAGGAGCACAGAGGAGGAAGACAGGGCCCAGCTCCACCCCAGCTGTGCTCCACTGCCCAAGCACCCTTGACCAAAGTGCTCAACTTCTGAGCAGAGGTCTCCTCACCAGGGAAATGAGGCCACACTACTTTACCCAAGAAAGGTACACTGGGTGTGCTGCAAGGCAGAGGCATGTGGTCACCAAAGGAATGACCACTGTGATCTGGGGATTTGGACCATCACCCAATCCTCCTGAACGGCCCCATGTGTAGGAAAGGTGTGGTCCTGGGTGCCTCTGGAGTCCAGCTGAGCTCTAGGGCTGTTGGAGGTGGGGGTGGCTCAATACTAGGCCCTAGAGTTGGCAGTCTGCTGCTGCGGCCTGAGATCTGGAGGACAGCAGGGCTGCAGTATGGCAGCCTGGCCCCAGGCAGGCAGAGGAAGCCCAGGCAGCCAGCAGTCTGTGCCAGAAAAGCTCAAGATACTACGGGGCCCGTGTGGCTTCCTCCCCCAGCATGGCTCTAAAAAATCTGCTTCCCAATAGCATAATCACAGCTGGCAGTGGCTGCAAGGCTGTCTAGAAGCTTCTTCCATGGTGAGGGCCAAACCCACAGCTTCCCTCCATGCCTCTGAGCTTGTTTCCTCCCTGTTGACCTGGACAGCCATCCCTACAGTCCCAGGCTGGGCTCTTGGTCATCATGCCATGGTATGAACACTGCTCTTCAGGATACCAGGCCCAGCCCTCTCCTGCCCCTTCTGGCCCACGCTTTGGGTATCACTCACACGCACACCCAGCGCCTGTCTGCATGATGGTTCCCCAATCCACTGTACTGTGGAAGTGAGGAGACCTGGGCTCAGAAAGTAGGTGTGGACATGAGCTGACAGTGCCATGGCCTACTAGGCAGGTGCCCAGCCCATCAGCTCTGAGCAGCACCTCACAGCAAGGGGCTCACCCCAACAAGGGCCCACATAGAGCTCTACAATTGCAGAGGACCTGGCTAGCTATACTTTTGTGCCAACCCACGTGGGTGTATAGGGTAGCTGGCACTGCCCACCAGATGTGCTGCCTTGTAACTCCTATCAGGGACACTCAAGGTGACCACACCCAGAGCATTCCAACTTAGAGGATGGTGGTGCCCAACATCCCTCCACATGTACCAGGTACAGCACTCACCAGTACCTAACCTCATTTACTCAACAACCTCTCCAAGCCCACTAGGGGGCCCCTTGTGGAAAGGCCTGAAAGCCTAGAAGCAGAAAAAGGGGGATGAACAGTTCGGGTGGGGACACACAGTGCCCCAACATGCAGAGAGGTTGGGGAGTCATCAAGCTGTGAGCTCAAGTTCTGTTCAACTAGCTCTACATAAAGGCATCTGAAAATCCATCCTGACACAGCACATAGCCAGGCAGCCAGGGATCGACCCGCCGGCAGACTCAGCTGAGGACTGTGGCCCAATTAAACCAGAAGATGACAGGTCCTAGGGCCAGGCACACAGTCCAGCTGCAGTTCTGAGTGCCTCACTTCATCAAAGTTGTCACCTCTCCCATCACCAGGAATTGGTAACAGAAAGGAGATTTGATTGCCTCTAATAGGTGCCAAGATAAAATCAACGGCTTGTCTAGAAACTAGGCAATCTCAAACCTGTGGGTTTCCTCTGTGGAACAATTTAAGTTGGGAGGATGAAAACTAAGAAGTCAGTCAACCGAAACAGTATAGACGGCAGCCCAACATCACAACCACAAGTGATAGGTGTGGGTGTGGGTGCCAACCTAAAAACACACAGAGAAGCCTCCCTTGACTCTGAACCCACGGGCTCTCCCCACACCAGATGCTGAGGCTCCAGGAGCTGTGGTCAGTGCAAAAGAACAGGAAAGGGCACAAGGAAGAACCCAAATGAGGAGGCTGGTGATCGACACAGGCCGTCTGTCACTCTGTAGGACCTTGGGACTTGTAGCCAGGTAAAGACGGGAGGAAGTTCTCAGTTTAGTATGGGTGTCTCTGGGGCAGAGCACAAGCCCCGTGGCTGCCCTGGCGCCTACCTGCAGGGTGCACCTCTCTAGCTGAAGCTCCAGCATCTTCTTCTCTTGTTCCAGGCGACTCCGTTCCCCCTCCAGCTCCTCAACTTTCAACCTGCAAGGAGAGCAATACTTGTGAGACAAGGTGGCCTCTATAGCCCATAGACCGAGAGGAAGCTATGAGTTAGAAGCCTCAGCTGTCACGTTTCGGTTCCAAATTCATACACGAGACCCCAGCCTGCCAGAGGACAGAGGATGCTAAGAACTGTGCACAACCAACCAGGCATGGCAGGGCCCTGGACAGCCCTGCCCAAGTGGGGGCTGCCAACCAGTGTGTGGCTAGAAGAATACAAAGACACGTGGGAGTCCAGTGTGTCCTATGTCCCCAGTTCCACTCCTGGAGGCAGGAGCTCCCAGGGAACAGGACACTGAGAAACAGAAACGTGGCCCCTAGAAAGTCTTCAAAGTGGGTGAAAAGTCAAAGACAAACTCCTAATGTGGGGGTACAGAGGGAGCTCATGACTGGCAGCCAGTGGGGAAGAACCAAGATGACAAACAAAAGCAGGTTCTGCAGTGATCTTGGTCCAGAGGGCAAAATGAGGATCAGGTATGAGACAGGAACAAGGCAGGTTGGGCTCCACCTACAACTGTCTGCTTTGTCTTCAGTACTTTTTTTTAAATAGGAAACACCCACCTGGCTTAAAAACCAGGACATCTATTGAAGTTCATGGTGACGAAACTACTAATGGGACAGGCAACAGCAGCAGCAGCAGCACTGTTCCCACTGCCCCATGGAAACCTCAAATTTAGGAAGGTCTTGGTGCGTAGCATGGCAGTTACTCTAGCCTGAGACCTGCTCTAGGACATCTGGCAAATCACAAAGATGACTTGAAAGGACCACACTCTAAGAAACCTACCTGTACCTCTGGAAATAGATCACGAAGACATAGGAATACAAAATTGCCCAGAACCAGTGAGCTGAAATTCACAACAACTGCCATCCAAGCAGAGATCACTAGGCATAGAAGTGGCAGGAAACATGGGCTGAAAGGAGGACGGTAATCAATCAGCTAAACCTACACAGGCGACACACATCACAACTGGCCGACAAGGACATTAAAGCAGCAATTTGAACTGGTGGAAAACAGAACAGTTAAGGACAGACAAGAAAGATGTAGAAGACCCCAGTCACATTTCTAGAGGTGGAAGCTACAATGTCTATGGTAAAAATCACACTGGATAGGACTCATGGTAAACATGTCGGCAAAAGGAAGGTCTAAGAACACAAAGGAACATCTGCAGCACAACAGGGAGGGAGGAGAGCCTTTCCAAACAGAAGCAGAGCTGTGGACAATCTCATAAGACATGAAAGACCTGCAACTTGAGTCCCAAAAGAGAGGGGAGAAGAGGTGCAGAAAAACTACCTACAAGTCCAAGCCTGGCAACTGCAAGCCCAGACCCAGGAAAGGAACCCAGTGCAAGAGACACGAGGATGGCAGGCGCAAGGCATGGAATAGCAAATGGTTCAAAACTAGTGATCAAGAAGCAACATCTGAACAGCCACTGGGAGGGGTAGGGACAGAGGAGGTTCACCCAACACAATGCATCTGGAAGACAGCAGTGATCTTTGAAGTACTGAGAGAATAAAAAATCAGCTCAGAATTCTATGCTCAGTAGAAATATTTTTAAAAGACAAAAGCAAAATAAGGTTTTCAGACATACAAAGACTGAGGAACTCTTTGCCATCAAACCTTCAGGCAGGCAGGAGGAGGCAGTGAATGAAAGCAAGGATCCAAGCACAGGAGTGAGGAGCAATGGAAACAGGGCAAATATTGGGGAAAAATATCTTTAAGCCACACTTGTAGCCGCAGACACATTTGAATAGAATGGCTGGCCACAATCCATCCTAGCGAGCTGTCAGAGGGCAGACCCACGAGAGGGCAGACCCACGTAAGTCATATTTGTTTGCTCATTTGAAAAGGGTGTACTTTCTCTTGCTGTCCTCCTTTACAGGCAAACAATTACTCTGCAGAGAGAGAGGGAGCAAAAAAAGCAAACACATGAACAAGTATAGTCATCTGCCGTGTAGCAACAGGTACACACCCCATGGTGGTCCTGTAAGATCTCATTGCTTTGTGACGTCATAGCATTCCAGTTCGTGTAAGTGCAGCCTGATGTTCACATGTTGATAAGACAGCTGACAACACATTCAGAACACATTCCGTCACTAAGCGATACAGGACTGCACGTATATGCACGTTTGTTCAAAAGCTCATTGTGCTGCCCAGCTGGCTTCCTCCTTGTAGGCCTTGGCCACCTGTTAAAATAAGCTGTCTTCTATTGAGTTCAGAGCACGATAGTCTACAAACAAGACTGGTCTCATCCAGTGCCGAGATTTTGCAGTGCAGGCAGATGTAGAGCACTGAAGGATGGGGGTAAAGTACTGATGAGGCTTCTGTGGATTATTGCAGTAGGAAAGAGTTGATCCAACGTGGGAGGCAGAGAGCAGTCCCTGGAGCCCCAGACTAAGCACAAAAGTTAAACTGAGAAAAGAGTCCAGTGCATAGCAGTAAAATTCAAACAAAATGCCAAAAGTGGCTCAAATAACTGAGCAGAAAGCAGAAGGCATGAGCAGAGGAGCAGACTCAGGCAGCAAAGAGGAAACAAACAATACACAGCAGCACTAAGCACAAGTGTCAAGATGGGCTTCCATGACGGCCAGCTGCGTGTGGTACACAGACCTGGCACAAGGATAGGAATTGTCTATGCTGAATTGTCTCAGCAGCATGGGCTGGCTGAGAAGGCCTGAATGCACTCACATCTGGCACCCTATCGGGCTCTCCAAGCACTCTCTGCAATGAGAAGACCCATGCCTGCAAGGAAGAGGCTGCTCCTGCAGCTGGGCATTAGGAGCCTGTAGACTGTTATGCTGGCCTGTGATATAGCACACAGGAAATCTATATCCACCCAGGTAGGAGACATGGCTACTGTACAGAAGGACACCAAACAACATGCTTCCTGCCCCACCGCCCCAAAGCCTTGGCACCCCACACAGGGGAGAGCCTGTACCTGAAGGAGGCCACAAGCATCACCTGTACCAGGCACCTTGATCTCCAGGGGGATTGGAGGTTAAAGCAGGAGGATGGCAAATGTGAGGCTAGCCTCAGCAACTTAGGAAGACCCTTCTTAAAATAAGAAATAATAAAAATGGCTGGGGATGTAGCTCAATGGTAGAGTGCTTGTCTAGCATGTACAAGGACTTGGGTTCCATCCCCAGTACTGATAATGAAAAGGAGGAAGAAAACAAGATCTCAAATTAACAATCTAAGCATCTACCTTAAGAAGTCAAAAGGGAAAAAATAAACCTAAAACAAGCTGAAGGAACATTATAAAATAAGAATCAATGAAATTGAAAATGGAAAAATAGAGAAAAAAAAATCAAAGAATCTGAAAACTAGTACTTTAAATAGACCAATCAAATTGCAAAGTCCTAGTAAGGCTGAGAAAGAAAAAAGAAACAAAGTAATGATATCAAAAATGAGAGGTTTCTACTGCAGACTGTAAAATACACATATAAATAGCCAACAGGTATATAAGAAAATGCTCATAATCAAACATCAGCAATCATCAGGGAAATGCAAATTAAAACTTCAAGGAGGCATCACCTCCCACCTGCTGGAATGGCTATTATCAGAAGGACAAAAGATAACAAGTGCTGGTGAAGATATGGAGGAAAGGGATCCCTTATACACTATTGGTGGGAATGTAAATTAATACAGCTATTATGAACAACAGTATGAAAGTTCTTCAAAAAACTAAACATAGAATTACTATATGATCTAGAAATCCCACTACTGGGTATATGCCCAAAGGAAAGGACACGAGTGTGCCATAGACATATCTACACGTCCATGTTTACTGCAGGACTATTCACATTAGGAAATGGCAAGAACCAAATTGGTGGGTTCAACCACTCTGAAAAGCAGTATGGAGATTCCTCAAAAAAACTAGGAATGGAACCACTATCGGACCCAGTTATCCTACTCCTCAGTATATATCCAAAGGATTTTAAATCAGCATACTACAGTGACACAGCCACATCAATGTTTACAGCAGCTCAATTCACAATAGCTAAGCTATGGAACCAACCCACAGGCCCTTCAATAGACGAATGGGTTCCACCTGGTACAAAAAAAACCCAAAACAACAACAACAACAAAAAACTGAAACCAGTGCAGCAGGCCCTGGAAGTAGAACTGTGGCTAACAAAGGCTGGGGAAGGAATGGGAGGTGCTGATCAAAGGACACATAGGAGGGAGAAGCTCAGGGACCTTCTATACACTGTGGTGACCACATCTAGGAACAACATATCAAACACACCTGAAGATTGCTGAGAGGGCCGATTTTAACTGATCTTACCACACATATATACACACGTACATGAGAGGGGGGCGGAGAAAGAGAGAGAAATAAAAAGAAATCTTGGAATACTGCCCAGCAATAAAAAGCCGTGAAAGATAACCAGGCAACCAAGCAGATCAGGAAGAAAGTAAAGGACCTAGCCTGGCACAGTGGTACATACATGCCTGTAATCACAGCAACCTGGGAAGGTGAGGCAGTAGGATCACAAATTCGAGGCCAGCCTGGGCAATTTAGTGAGATCCTGTCTCTAAATAAAAAATGAAAAGGAGATCTGGGAATGTAGTTCAGTGGTAGAACAAGTGCCTCGCATGCATGAGGCCCTGGGTTCAATCCTCAGTGCCACTAAACAAACAGGACTGAGGATGTGGCTCAGTGGTACTGCATCCCTGGTTCTAATCCTTAGTACATAAAAAACCTTGAAAAAAGTCTTAAATTAATATTATTAATGTAATGGAATTACTACAATGAAATTAGAAATCAATCACAGAAGGAAAATAAAAAGCTCATAAATAGATGGAAATTAAACAATACTCTTAAACAACAAGTTGAAGATGAAATCACAAGGGAAATTAGAAAATACATGGAGATCAAAATCAAGAAGGAAACTTACAGCTATAAATGCCTAAATTAAAAAATGAAGCTCTCAAGTCAATAATCTAAAAGTAAGGCTTTAAGAAACTAGAAAAAGAAGAGGAAATTAAGCTCAAATCCAGCAGAAGGAAAGAAACAATAATGATCAGAGCAGAGATGAGCAAGACCAACAGAAATGTAACAGAGAAACCAAGAGATCCAAAAGTTGATGATTTGAAAAAGCCAATAAATTGACAAATATTCCCCAGATTGACTAATAAAACGGAGAGAAGATTCAAATTATGAAATACAGAAATGAGGAAGGAGACATTACTGCTGATTTCGCTGAAATAAAAAGGATTACAAGAGAATACATAAACACATATATGCACAACCGTGATAACTGAGACACAATAAAGTCCAGGAAATACAAACTACCAAAACTGACACAAGAAGAAATAGAAAATATCAACAAATCCATAATAAATACAGAGATTATACCAGTAATCAAAAGAGGACAAGATGGCTTCACTGGTGAGTTCTACAAAACATTTGAAGAATTAACAACTATCCTCCCCAAACTCTTCCAGAAAGTTGATAAAGAGGAAACTCTTCTTGATTTGGTCTGAGAATAGCATCATGCTGACCCTGAAGTCAAAGATGCCAAAGAAAACTGAGATCAATGACCCTGATGAATATAGATGTGAAATCCTTAACCCCACCTCAGCAAACTGGAGGGGGTGCTATCAGTTAGGCACAGTTGTCTTGATCTTGATATCTGGAAACCAGCCAGTGTGACACCCAACATTAACAGAATGAAAGCCTCCTTTAAGTGGAGGCAGTAAAAGCACTCAACTAAACCCATCACCCCTTCACGAGAAACACACGCAACAAACAGGAATAGAAGGGGCTTCCTCAGCATGATAAAAGGCATTTTTTCCAAAACTCCATAGCTAGCATCAATCCCAACAGCAAAAGACTGCTAGCTTTTCCCTACGATCAGGAATAAGACAAAACAATCCGTTTCCATTACTTCTATTCAACACAGCCGGAGCAATTAGGCAAGACAGAAATAAAAGGCACCCAACGCACAAGAGAATGTAAACTGCCCTATTCACAGATGCCATACAAACACCCCAAATAATCTGCAAAAAAAAAAAAAGAAAGAAAAGAAAACCCCGTTAATCAAAGAATCTGGCAAAACTGCAAGATCCAAAATCAACATGCAAAAAAAATCAGTTGTATTTCCACACATTAGCCATGAATGATCTGAAAAGAAAATTAAGAAAATTCCATTTACAATGGCATCAAAAAGAACAAAATACTAAGGAATTAATTTATCCATTGTGGTTGGTGTAAGATCATACCCTAAAAACTACAAACACTGCTAAAAGAAATGAAAGAAAACCCAAATAAATTTAAGACATTCGTGTTCAGGGATAGGAAAACATTGAGATGTCAGAGGCAGTAAAACAATCTAGAAAGGAGCAGAAAATCTGGAAGATGTGTGCCGTCTGGTCCCAAAGCTTCCTACAGTCACAGTGATCAAGGGTGGACTTGTACACACTGGCAACCAGGAGGACTCAAGCACGTGATGCTGTGATGCTGCGTGGAAGCTGCAAGCCTCAAGAAGTGACAACAGAGGATTTGTCTCCCTGGATGCACTCAAAGAACAGACTACAGGGCTGGGGAGTGGAGCAGTGGTGGGCGGAGCAAAAGTGCAAGGAGTGAGCAAAAGTGAGAGCGCGGGCTTAGGAGGTGACAGAATTATTTTGTTCCCTGATTATGAGGTGAATAAAATTCACCATTGAGAATAAAGGCAATTTTACTACATAATAATTGAAAAAAATTAAGACACTCCTAGGACATGTCCTATTATTTACTGTGTGGTGATCACATGATCTTGTACACACCTGTCAGAGTGTGAGCATGGTGTGGGGTGGGGTTGGGAGGAGAGTGATCACTAATGTTCAGCAGAACTGGAGGCATGTAGTGATATGGAAAGGTAGACTGACTTTTGCTTTTTTCATTCTTTCTTTTTTGGTACTAGTGATTGATCCCTGGAGTGCTTTACCACTGAGCTATATCCTAAGCTCTTTTTTTTTTAACATTTTTTTAAGTTGTTGATAGATCTTTATTTTATTCATTTATTATTTATATGTGGTGCTGAGGACTGAACCCAGTGCCTCACGCATGCTAAACAAGCGCTCTACCACTGAGCTACAGCCCCAGGCCCCCCAGCTCTTTTTAAGAAAGGGTCTTGTTAAGTTGGAAGCTGGCCTCAAACTTGCAATCTTCTTGCCTCAGCCTCCTACGTCACTGGGATTACAGGTATGCACCACCACATCCAGCTGCTTTTCTCATTGTTTTAGAATTCAAAAGATGATATATGTCTTAACATCTGCTCCTTCACAGACAACTGCCAACGCCCACCCTCAGCACTGCTTGTTAAACCACACTTGAAAATGGATGCACTCCACCGTGTGGAAACCAGGCCTCAATGAAGTGAACATCTCTAGAAACCTACTTGGGACACTGTGAGAAGGCGAGAATGCATGTGTGAGGTCTGGCCCACAGCATGCACCAAATAAACATTAGCAGCCCTCTTACTACAGTTGTGCCCCTGACCACTACTACTAAAGTGAGTAGTTGTCATCACTTTCAGAAGCAGAATGATCAGAATCCTGGACGCAACCAGAGTCCTGAAGGCAAATAAAGACAATCTCTAGGGACAGAGTTCTCCTGCACCTCAGTCCAACATGCCAGCAGTTTGCCCATGAAGATGCCAAGGCTCCCAAACAGCGGAGAACTGAGAGCCACCAAAACTCAGAAGGGGTTAATGGACCACACAGTAGAGCAAACTATATGTCGACAAAAAAGGCCCAAGAGGACGGGAAAGGGCTCATTTGTAACATAAGCGGAGAAACAGCCTCCAATCATGTGTTTCACTTTTAAAAAATATACAGAAATGGAAAAACAAAGCCTTCAGCTTTAAGACGGTGTGACTTGAACAGGTTTATTAACACGTAGTCCCTCAAAATGCTGTGAAATCAAAAGTAAAGGCTTTCTCATTTTTCTCAAGCCTACAGCTGAAGACAAGAAAATAAGAGAGAGAACATCAAAAAGCCTTAGAAGTTTGAAAGCAGACAGTGAGTGGCAGTGACCCCAAAAAGCTGAATCCCTGACCAGGAGAGGATGAGCCCAGAGACTTTATGCCACCAAGCCTTAGGAGGTGTCCCCTGGGGAGTGATGTCTGGAAGAAAAGGGCTGGAGCTGGAGGATGGGTGAAAGGCTTCACTTAAGGCAGCATTTTAAGAAATATTTGTGATTCATTGAGTTTGAACTTGCAGATTAGTACAAGGAGGTTGCTTCCCTCTTCACTCAGCTCCCTGGATGGTGTCCACCTCAATGGTGGCATCAGGGCTAGCAGAACTGACGCTGTGCTCCTGACTGCTGCAGGTCACGGGCTCTCAGGCTCCTGTCACCTGTATAGAACAGCATGCCCACCAGCAAGATGCCAGGAGGATCACCCAGCTGTCTCTGGCAGACATGGCACCCCTCCCTGCCCTGGCTATCTCCTCTTCTGTCTCTTGGATGAGGCTGAGTGACCGGCCATCAATTGCTCTTTAGCTCTTCAGTGGAATTCCTCTGGGAAATCAAAGGGGCTTGCAGAAACCTTTCTTGGGAGCATTTTAATAATGGCGTCAGGATTTCAATGTCCACAGAATTATTTAGATAATCTATTTTATCTTAGTTCAGTTTTGGTAATTTGAGGTTTTTAAGGGATTGGTCTCTTGCTTCCAAGTGAATGAGTCTCTGAGCATGAAGCTGCCTGTGGACCCTACAATATCCTTCGACACTACAGGACCTACGGTGGCGCCCCTGCTTCAGCCCTGGTACCGATGATGTGTGTCTTATGGCTTCTTCTGCTTGTCAGTTTTGCTAGCAGTTTATCAATTTTATAGATTTTCTTTAAACCAGCATTTTGTTCAGTGATTTTTCTCTATTCTTTTTGATCAATTTCATTTCTTTCTGTTCTTCATTATTTCTTTTTGCTTATTCTAAGCTGTTTCTGCTCTTCAAATTTTTACATTTTGCACATAAATTAGAGTCCTCTCTTCTTCTCTAATGCAAACTAAACATCTAGTGTGAAAGTTTCCTTCTCAGTGCTGATTTCACTGTATCTAACAAAGTTTTGTATTTTCATTATCACTCAGTTGTGCATATTTTTCCTGTGCCTTCCTCTTTGACAATATGGGTGATTCAGAAGCACATTTGGGGATTTTGTGTTATTTCTGATCATTTAGAGATTTTGTTGTTTTCCTGTTATTGACCTATTGTTTGAGCTCTATGTAGCCAGAGTACACTGGACATGAATATGATTCCTTTAATTTTGCTAAGGTTTGTTCTGTGACCCAAAATAAAGTCCACCGTGGTAAATGTGCTAGTGAATTTAAAGGGAGAATGGATAGTGCTCTGCAAACGCTGACCATACGTGTCAGCTGACAGTGACATTCAGTTCCAGATCTTTGCTGCTTTTCTGTTGTCATCCTACAAATTATGGGGAGCAGTGCACAGGTATCCTCCACTATAAGTATCTACTTGTCTGTTTCTCCACTCAGTTCTATCTGCTTCGACTTCCTGTGTTTTGAAGTTCTGCTGTATGGCATGTGCACATGCAGCAGGGCAGGTCCAGGGCTGTGCCATGGGCTCTGCTGACTCCAACTTGGCAAAGTGGGATCACTGCAGACAAAGGCCTCCCATCCTCATGGCCACAGGGTGGGGGCAGAGGTGTCTGCTAGCATCAGACACCATTCATGGGGGCAGTAAAGAGCCCCCTTTGTCTTTGTCAGCTACCTGGTCAGCCTGACTCAATCAAGGTAGGACAATCTAGAGTGCTAACCTCTTCTGGTCAGGGACACAGCCTGCCCACTTGCTCAGCCCTGCTACACTGCCAGGCATGGATACTTATGAAGGCTGTGGTAGGAAGTAGACTCACTGGGCAGGGGCTCTGTAGGGTAAGGGATGGGGGACAGTTCTTTCCCTGGCATCAGCCAAAGTCAGAAGGGCAGGTTCAAGGCTCCTTGCTGTCAGGTGGTACCCCTGTGGCTGGGGGTGGATTTCTTTGGAGACTTTGGTCTGCATCTATGGCTGGTTCTGCTTTCATGCTTTTGAGGGTTCCATGTCCAGGGCATGCAGGTGGCATTTGGGGAACTCAGGGGACCCCCCCTTCACTGTCCTCAGTTCTGGGGTGCCCGCTGGGCTGCTTTCCTCCATCTTGCAGGGCCTCCTCAACCAGTCGGCTGTGTTTCAAGGCTGCAGGTGTGAAGGGTCCTGGGAGGAAAGGGGCTGCTGAGGAACTAAACCAGATGTTGAAGATTCTTAAAAATTGGCACCTTTCATCCTAACTTCACCTCATGCCAGTGATGCCACATCTTTGCAGAGTATACTAGGTCCCTTCTCTTGAGAGAGTAGTGTCTCTGGGCTTGGGGATAAGTCCTCAGCTAAGGAAGTGCAGGATGACCCCACTATCAGCCAGGTATTAAAGTTCCACCATGATGCTGAGCCTCCAGGACTGTCCCCTACTCAGCTCCCAGGAGCTGGTGACAGGCTGACATCTGCCTGGCCCAAGTCTCCAAAGATATGCTGGACTGAGCTGGGTGCAGTGGTGCAACTCTATAATCCCAGCACTTTGGGAGGCTGAGACAGGAGAATCACGAGTTCAAAACCAGCCTCAGCAATGGCGAGGTGCCAAGCAACTCAGTGAGACCCTGTCTCTACATAAAACACAAGATGGGGCTGGGGATGTGGCTCAATGGTCGAGTGCCCCTGAGTTCAATCCCTGGTACAAAAAAAAAAAAAAAAAAAAGATATGCTGGTCTGAGAAAAAACCAAAGAACAATAATTCTGAAGGCCCCAAGTGAAAGAGCCTAGCTGGGATCTCCCAGCTAAGCCAAAGGGACAAATCCCAGGTTTCCAGCCAGTTGCTTGGAACCCCATTCCTAAATGTGCAGTCAGGGCTCCTGGGTACCAGTAGGTATGGCAGAGTACTGCACTGTCCTCCAAGGTGGGCCAACATCTCCAACACCAGGGCTCCTTCAGCCCCCAAAGCCTGGGGATGCCCATGTGGAGTGGGGCCTAGCCAGCACATCCGTGGAACCTGGCAGGCAGTAAGCGTGGCCGTGAAGGAGGGGCTCCGGAGTGTGACTAACAGACATTGGCACAGACACATGAGCCTCTGGAATCACTAAAAGTCTACCCAGTTGCTAAATCCACAGACAACATTTAGGATTTGCCAGAGCTGCTATTTGACAGCAGAAAATAACGAACCCAGATTTGTTCCACTTGAAAGGGCCTCAGCTGCTGCTCCTTAAATCTGCACTGACACTTCCGTTTTCTGTGCTGAGAGATGATGTGGTGTGAGGGATGTATGTCTCTTACACACAACAAATAAGTATGTCTATTCTCTTATGTGCGGCAAATATAACCTAGGTGAATGCACACACGTATAAACTCCCACTACCCAGGTTGGCAGTGCTGTCCCCCCCGCCACCAGCTCTCCTATGGCCAGCTGGCCGACTGTGGTCACGGGGAAAGGCTGGCTGACAGCAGCAGGGCCCTCATGTCCGCTGTCTTCCTCTGAACCAACCACTTCAAAAACCACTCCTCAGCGAGTTTCACAGAGGAGTGAAGGAAGAGCACTTCACGCTCAGGAGCGAGAATCAAAAGGAGAAATAGGCCCTCGTTCAAAGGAGGTCATCAGAGTCTCCCTCTCTCTTCCACTGCAGCAGGGAGACCATGATAAGGCCTCTGGCCTTGAGAGCACTGGTGTCTCCCCCAGGGGAGCTGGAGCAGATGCTTCTGGTATGTAGAGACACTGCTCCTCAGGGTGGTCTTCAGCTGGCCCCAGGCCCCGTCACTACGTCCCAGTCAGAGGGCTGCCTGATGTGGTCTCAAGAAAACTCACCCCAACATACGCCCCTCACTCAGGACAACAGTGAGTTACAAATATGGACCTCTCCAGAGCACCAAACCTACCAGTGATGTGGTGGGAGACTGAGGCAGAACACAAACCCACATGTGCCTGCCATGAGCCTGGGTGGCCGGGGAGATGGGGGACATATGAGAAGGTGCAGGGGTGGTGCTGTTGAAGGGCTGGGCAGGGGCAGGAGCAAGCCACCTCTGCTGAAGGAGGCAGGGAGCTTCAGAGATGCCAGCCCACCCTGTAGAAGAGACAGGCCTTAAGAGAGAGACAGGCCTGCGGAGGGAGGGGCAGGTCAGCATCCTGGCCAAACAGGGCTCACCCTCCTACACAGGAATCTGTCCCCGAGAAGACAGAGGAGCCGCGTGAGCTCCGTGAGTCCTGGTGTTCCATTGTCTCCTGACTGAGTGCACCATGCAGAGCCCCTGCTCATCTGGGATTGCCTGTCACACATGTCCCGAGTCCACAGTAGCCACCCAGATGCAGGTACCTGTGTGACAGCCATCTCTACCCTCAGCTACTCCTTGGCTGGAAGTCAGAAGTGCTGCAGAACTGTGGTGGCCACACGTCTCCACCAAACCCTGGCGGTACATGCCGACCAGCTCTCAGCGACCAGCCACAAAGCTGCTTCTTTCCACAGCTGCATTCTCCAAGTGAGACAATGGGGACAAGAAGCTTTGATCGTTGAGTAAAAGATGTCAACAATAAAGCCCTTTCTTGAAGTTTAAAAAATAAATCCAAAGTGTTCCAGCCCACATGAGCCCAACCCACGCCTGGCCGTGCTCCTGTCAGCTGCAGCATAGGAGGCTGCAGGCAGCTAAAGTCCTGGTAGAGGACAGGATGCCTGTCTGTGAGAGGAGAGCTGAGTGGCACAGTGCTGGTGTGTGTTGACAGCCTCGGGCCCTTGGGGGCAGGTTGTCCTCTGCAGCCTTGGCTAAAGCCCTGAGGCTGTACCTGTTGACACCAAAATTCAAGCCCTTCACTGTACCACCTGACAACAGGGCTCTCAGGGACTGGGAGACACAGGACACACCTGTCTTGCATGGCACTGAAAACTCTGCAGGGTGAGGGGCCAGCCATGCTATTTCCTGCGCACTTGATGCCTCCTCCACAAAAGCCGACCTGGGGCCTCCCTCAGCCCCGCTCTCTCCGGATGCCCTCCTCCTCGGCCAGCTCCTGGCTCTTGTTCCTTTCACAGCGGACGCCAGCTGAAGTTCACCTGCCTTTGTAGTCCGTGGCTGCATGTGCTCCAAGCCTGCTAGACATCTTTTGGTGTCTCCCAGTCTCATTCAAATGCCTCTTGCACTGAACGCCCCTGCAACCACCACCACCATTCACACGTCTGTGTTATAGGGGTCTTCATCACAGATGAAGCTGTGATGAAGCTGTGCCCCATGAGCTGGAGTATGTGTAGGAGATGTGCTCAGCCCTCCTCTGGTTGGGAACAGCCACTTTAGCTTGGAAGGGTATCCCACAGCAGATGCTGCCCAGCACTCAGTTGGAGGGTTGCCCACCCTGGAGGCCAGTGGTGCTGGCCACTGCAAATTCAATCATGTCGCTTTTCTACTTTAAAACACATAATGGCTTCCCATTGCTCAGAGAATAAAGACCAAATCCTCACTGGGGGCCAGGCCTGGCCTCCAGCTCCCCTGCCACCCCCATCAACCCACAGCCACACAGAGATGCATGCCCCAGGGGAGCCCCCTGCCCCCAGACACCTGCTCTCACAGCACCACCACATTCCTCTCAATCCATAATTACACAGCCACGACTCCCTGTGAATAATGTCCCCCCAAATCCCCATTAAACCACAAAACTGATGAAGACAGAGAGTGTGCGTCTTGCTCACCACTCCATCATCCTCAGTGCTGAGCCCTGACGGTGCCCATGGTGCACACGCAATGTCTACCGAGTGAATGACAGAACAAGTGCAAAACAAACAGCCTGGAATCTGGCAGGTCTCCAAAGAGCTATTTATAAGGCCTCCGTCCATATATTAGAAATGCTTTGGAAATGAGGGAGAAAACCTCAAACCTGGAAGGGACCATAACTGCTGTTCGCTGAACACTTCCGGGCTTGGTTGGACCACAGGCATCGCACACATTTTCTTGTTTTCACTCAACAACCCTGCAAACCTGGGGTCATCCACAAACTACCCACAAGAAAATGGAACCCACTGGGGAGACACAGCTGAGAGGCCCCTTTAGCCATAGGGACCAGGGCTTGCCCCAGTCTGCTGGGGCCTTAGCTGCACAACCCAGGGAGAGTCGCTCACACTCTAGCTCCAGTGGCCTTACCAAGGGCCACCTTGTGTCCACTGGGGCTGTCCTGGTCCCCAGGTCCCACCTCCTTTCACCCACCAGAAACATCTCCCAGGGTGGGAATCCCTGGATGTCAGGCACCTGGTCCGTGGCAGACACTCAAGGCAGGAGGAGGCTCCTCAGGGCATGGCCACTCTGTCACACTCACTCTGCAGTTGCTGCCTCCCACGAGAGAGGCCAGGAGTGGCAACTTGCCCACGGCCACTTCAACTAGAAACTGAATGGCAAGGCTAAAGTGTGCACCGGGGGCAAGCCAGGAGGGGCTGTGGAGAAGAGACCCACATATCTGGTTCTCCCCCAGGACCCTGATACACATTGGGGAAAGGGGAAATAAGATCTGGGAAGAATCCCAGCCTGCGGTCTCTGCTTCCTGAGAAGTGTGGGGTGCTGGATGGCGGAGATGAGGGAAACGCATCTAGGAAAACAGCAGCTCAGGGTGAGTGAGTTCATCCTGAAAAATGGACAGAAGTGCCCAGCTGACAGCAGAGAGCACATCTGGTATGGCTACTGCTTCTGTAAGCAATTCTCCTCACCTGCACCCCCCAATACATCACTGCTCATAAAGTCCTTGCTGCCTCTAGAGCTGCACCAGCCAAGAGGATGGGCCTGTTGCTTCACTTTGCTGGCAGCAAAGGCAGGTCCCACCAGATGCCCTGACAGGAGTGTCTGCAAGCTCCTGAACATGGGGGAGGCTGTGAGGCCCAGCTGTCTGTAGTGCTAGCCAAGAAAAGGATACTGGAAAAGGTCCAGCCCAGTGGAGATGAGTGTCCCTGCAGAGGAACCCGAGTGGGCAGAATGTGATTGAGGAACAAAATACCACCCAGGAGGCAGTGGAGAAAAGGGCTCTAGCAACTGCCCACTGCCAGCAGCACCAGCCCCAGCAGCGTGTACCTGAGCGTAGCCACCTCCTCTCTGCAGAACGGGAAGCTCGGCTCGGCAGCACTCGGCTGGGACTTCAGCATCTTTAGCTCCATCTCCAACTACAAGAAAACACAGGGTACAGGGTCAGCGGGTGCAGGGGCTATCCAGGCCTACAGAGAGCACATGGCCTAGAACCCTGCCTGGACCCAGTCATCCCCAAAGCAGCATCCAATGGTCCCCCAGGCCTGATCCCCTCCTCGTGCTGGGGAGCACAGGATGGGGGGCTGCTTTCCTGGGAATGCCAGCAGCCTGAAGCTGCAAGGCCATCAGCATTCTACTTTGTGCAAAAATCACCCTTTCCCTTCCTGAGCACTTTTATCTGCAGATTAGCCATGGAGTCATAGTCATTCCAGGAATGCTGAGGAGAGATACCAAAATCTCTGGGGCAAAAAGGGCCACAGTAACTGGAAAGAACATATTCTAAATTTGCCACTGCTTTGAATGAACAGTCACAGTACTTTATTTCTTTTGCTCCTTCAGATTCCTTTATAGAATACAGAAGCTGCTGAGCTTGCCCAGGAGGAAGGTGGACTGTAATAACGCTCTGACACGCCAGGGTGGGAGGGGCTGGAGTGAAGGCTATGGGGAGCCACAGTAATTCCAGGCTTGAAAATAGGTATTGTCAATGGCCAGCCAATGGCCAGAGGCCCCAGGAACCAGACGACATGCACTCAGAGCTGACCTCTCTCCATTTAGACATGGGCTCGCTGACTTCAAGGACAATGGCCTAGAAGGAGCCCGAAGTTGTTCCACAGCTGCAGGTTAGTGGATGTCTGCTGACAAAGCTCTGGCCACTCCTCAGTGCAGCCCTCAGATCCCTTTATCCTTCCCACACCCTTGCCAGATGTGGTCCCTTGACCTTGAACTTCCCAGCCTCTACAAAAGTGAGCAGAAATAATTTTATTATAAATTATCAACCTTTGGTATTCTGTGATAGCAGCTAAAGATGGACCAAGACAGTGTATTTCAACATGCCACTGACACTGATTCCCAGCATGCTGACACTAACATGCAATAGCGCAGCTCCTCTGTAGGTGTGCACTTGTGCAAGGCCTTGTGCAATGCACAGTTGTTATCGACACAGTTGTTCATTTCCAAAGAGCCCTCCCCCTTCCTCCACACTCGAGGACCATCCATAGACCCTGCAGGTGCCTATCCTGAGAATCTGGTAAAACTTTCCCCCAAAATGACTCTGCCTGATAGATCTTCCATTTCTCTTTGTTGGGGGAGGGGAGAAAGACAGCCAGAGCTACTTCATGACAACTTTGCTCTTTAATAAATGGCCTATTTAGATTTTTTTTTTTCTGGAGTCAGTATTGACGAGAAACTTTCTAGGAAAATACAATAAACTATTTCAGATGTTTGCGTTTATTTAAAAGGAACTGTGATATGGTTCGTAATCCTTTTCACAGAAGTCATGTAGAAACCATATTCTTTTTAGGATTATTTTTTTTTACTTGTCACTTACCTTACTATGGAAGTCTGACACATGTAGTGAGGTCTAAGCTGTGGGCGTGAGCTTGCGAATATTCTGTGTGTGGTACGTGGGAGCCCTGCCTGGCCACACAGAATCTTCAGCACCTGGAAGCTCTCTCATGCCTTCCCCAGCCAGGAGCATGAACATAATTAGTCCTGCTGCTTATTTTGGGTGGTGATGCTATTACATTTTACTAGAGTTGTGAATAATTCATCCATTTTATTGGCTTCATTTCAAGTAACAGGCACCTGGACTCTTGTTATTTCTAGCACTTCTTGCTCTGTTGTTAACCATTGTTTTGACCATTAGATTCCCAACTCTTGTCTTACTGGGGTTTTCTTTACTCCATGTCTGACTTCTGCAGCTGGAGGTTGGTCCATGTATATTCATGATTTCTTGTCCCATGGTATAAATATTTAAACCATGAATTTAGATGTTTCCACTTGCTCGATCAGGACTGTTTTCAATACAATTGTTTCCTAGATTTTATGCACTTTTGAATTGCATTTCTTCTTTGAACCAAGAATTAAGACAGAATGTTTTGTTCTGTTTGTCTTAGTTTTATTTCTGAATTTCCTAGCAATAGGAGCCTTTTCTTTTTCTAGTTTTGTTTGTGACTTCAGATTTCGTCACATCATCATCAGAAGAGATTTTATTTGAATTCACAAAGGTTTATAAAGGTTACAAAGCTTTTCTTTATTACATAATGTGCAATGAATGCATGGACATTTTCCACAAGCACTCTTTAGAGAATGTGTTCTCTAGTCTGGAGATCGAGGACTCACAATACAACTTGCTGTGTCACAGACAAGGAAGTAAATTCCCCTGTTGCTGGCGTCTTGGACCATCTCCCCTGCCCGCTCTCCATATTTCAGTTTTCTGAACAGTGGCACTGTTTTCTGGCATACTGATATCCACTCTATTCTACACTGCTTTATAGCTGGAATTCAGACTTGAGCGTAACCAAAATGACAACTCCTACTTCCTTGTTTAGGGCTAACAGATGGCCCCACAGCCCACATGTTTCAACCTCTTAGTTTTGCTTTGTAATTCATCAGGAAGTCTTTTCCTTTTAGTAGGAGAGTTTAACCCACCTATATCTTGATATATGTATGTCTATTTCTGTATATGTTCTGTACTTCCTGTCTTGTATTTTTAAAAACTGTATCACTCTGTGGCATTCTAATCTTGTTTACTGTTTTATGTGTTAAGTCTCTTGATACTCAGAACAGTTTGTACTTTTCCTGCTGGTTGCTCTTATAGCAGAGACTCTCTGGTACTGTGTCCACATCTCCCTGTATTAGACTACACTTATCACATGTCCTGTGCAGTGTCTGACTAGTCTCATCTCCTTGTTCACCTTTGTGGGGTACCTAACTATTAATTTCATGTTATCACTTGGCTGAGACAGAGGTGCCCAGGTGAAACCTCGTATCCTAGTATGTCTCTGAGGCCTCTGGGTGGACCAGCATTGGAATCAGTGGACTCAGGAGACTGTCCTCCCCAACACTGACATGAGCAGCAGCATCCAACCCTCAAGGGCCATGCATAACAAAGAAAAGGAGGTAAGTCTTCTTCTTTCCTGCCTCCCAACCTAAGCTGGGACATCTCAGCCTCATGGACTAAGCCTTCAAACCTGAACTGAGTTCCACCACTAGTTTTTTTAGGTCTCTAGCTTGTAGATGCTGACTGCAGGACTTCCTACCTTCCTTATCACATGAGCCAATCCTCATAACCAATCAATCAACTAGTCTCTCCAGGCAGGCAGATGGATTGATAGGATTTGTTCCTCTGGAGACCACTAATACCCAGTTAAACATACTTCAACAACTCAATGCTTTCCATAGGGTATGTTTTCAATTTCAGCTACCAATGACAAGAAACCCATTTCTCCCTTCCTCTTTGATCTCAACACTTTCTACTAAATATCTAAGCCCTACGTCACCAGAACGTATAACAGGTATACTGCTACTGTTCTCCTAACTCCATGTGGCTCTTGTGGCTGGCCTTCCCAGGGGCACTTCCTTCCTGTGTATCTCGTCTGTCTTCCTTCCTGCCTTCCTGCCCCTCTCCTGTCCAAGATCCTCAGCTCCATGGCCTTGGGGTACTCACACTCTGCTAAATTATAAGCTTTTACTTGTTGGCAAAATGTGTCCATTCAATCATGTGCTCAAGGTCTACTTCTTTTTCTGTAAATTTTCCTTTCCTGTTTCTCCTCATAAATGGGCATCCTGACTTTCACTGCTCATCATAAAAGGCGACTCTTATCACATCCAGTTTAGCATGAGGTCACACTGGGGAGTGGCTGGGGCCATTTTCTTTTCTTTAATTCAACCTGTTGATTGTGTTGTGAATTCAATCAAGAGCCACTACTTGTCTCCAGCAAGAAGGGGAAGCTGTGACCTCTCATCAGAATGACCACTGCCCTTCTCTGCTTCAGGCACAGGGGCCCCTCATGCAGCTCCCTGCTGTCTTGTGAGCCACATGGGGCCAAGGGACCCACTTTACCAAGGCCAGGCCTTGCCTCTCACAAGGCCCTAGCCAGCAAGGCGGGCGTTATTCGGCCTCTCGGAGCTCTGTTCCTGTGCGCCATGCCGTGGCTTCTCCCTGTGCCTGCATCTACTCATCTACACGCTGCATGCATTCCCTCTGCTGTGAGCCATCTGTCTCTGCTTAGGGTTCGGGCTTAGCTCTGTTTCTGTTTTGTTGTTTTGGTTTTCATTCTTCTTTACTTTTGAATGATTTTCAGGAATGGAGTGAGAAGTGTTGATTTATGTTCAACACCAACATTGAGCCCTTTAATTTTAATCTGTAACCTTAGACTCATAACTAACGTGCTCAACTTTCTTCTCCTCACTGGGCCAATTCCCTTCCCCCTGAGCCTGTGCCAGGAAACCTTCCCAAGCCCTGTCAGGAAATCGAGCTCCTGACACACCCACAAGCCCACCTGCCCAGGGCTGTCCTGCCCGCCCCTCCATACTGGCTCACACCTTTACCACCCTCCTCCAGTCCTGTAGTGCGAAGCAGCGGCCATCAAGCTAAGCCTAGGGCTCAGGTTTCCACCTGCAGCCCACTCCCCCACCCAGCCTCTGGGTGTACTAGGACACCAGCTCCTCCCAGGAGCTAGGCAGCCCACACACACTGTCTTGCTCCCACAGTAGCTTCTGCCAGCCAGAGTACACATGCAGGGAGTTAAGCCAGCACTGGAAGAGAGGATCTAGACTTGACGTGCTAGGCACCCCTTTTAAGAAACCATCTAAGCCTACCAGTTTTTAAAGGGAGGCAATGTGTGGAAGGATACTGAGATGAGACCTGAGGAGGGCTCCCAGTGACCCAGCAAACAGCTCTCGGCGTTAACTACTCACCATTGGCCACAGGGCTCTGCTGGCTGCATAGCCATGGCCACCCTAAGGAAGCCCTGAGTCACCGCATGTCCTCCTCCTCCCTGTCCCTTTATCACTGAAGTTAAGCAACAATCTGGGAACTCCACAGGGCAGAGCCAGAAGAGGCTGTAACCAGGCCAGCTGGATACCCACACCTGGGCAGGTAGGTGCAAGGTCCTTGTGTTTCCTCCTACAGACTGCACCTCCATTCCTCACCTGCAGTGAGACCACTTATCCTTGAGGTTTTAACGCCAAGTAGGAAACCCTGGACTATCACAGGCCAGAGCAGGGGATGGACAAATGCTGAACCTGCCCTGTCCCATATGGCAACCCAGGCCTTCTTCCTCCAACCAATACACACTGTCACACTCACTCACAGTCTTGCTCTCACACTCACCAAGCGTGGCCGCAACCTGTCTTTCCCCTCTCTGGGCCTCAGTCCACTGCGCAAGAGGCTTCACGGGTCCCAGGGGACCTGCCCTCACTCTGCAAGCCAGCCAGGCCAACCCTGTACCAGGAGAGCATCCATTACCAGCTCCCTTTCAGACAGACCAAGCTAATCCACGCTGCTATCACTTGGCCAAAAAGAAGGAAAGAGAAAATTGGAAATGCATTAATATTGCAAGCTGCAACTACCTATTTCATACTTCACTGAGAAAACTTGTTGTTTAGAGTCAGTTTAAAAGAACAGCGAACACAAGGACTAATTGGATTGCGTCTTCTGAGAGACCTTGCCAACTGCCTTAAAACCACGCAGCCCCATGCTGAAGCTCTCCTTTTCTGCAAAAGGCCCCAAAGAAGTGATATTCTTAGGTTTTACCAGGCTGGGCCTGAGCACAGGCCACCAGGTAAGCATGGACACAGTGGGCAGGGCATGGAGGCAGGGGCTCACTGCCTGCCACCACCAAAGAGCAATTTCTCCACATTACCCAGAATGTCTCCTGTTCCATTTAAACAATCTCCTAAAGAGAGAGTTGGTGCTACCCAGTTCCAGTCTCTGAGGCTAATATACAAACTGGTGTCCCTTTCTCTGGCTGGCTCTCCTGGATTAAGAGGCATAATTACCAACAGTGCCTGCTCCAAATGAATCATGGGCCCATGGAGAAGGGCTGGAAGTTGCAGCGTGGAGCAGGGCCACCATGGTAGCAGCATGTCCCTCAGCAGGTTGGGCTCAAGCATGGTGTAGAGCAGGTGCACCCTGGGGCATGCACCCGGGGCTTTGTGTGCTAAAAGCTGTGACTCAGGAGCAGGTATTCACCCAGGTTGGCTGCAGAGGAGAGGGTGGAGGCTGACCAGCCTTTGAAACCAGCACAGGCACCTATGTGCTCCACTGCCAGGGCTCCTCACCCACCACTATGTCCAGCCCCTGCCAGAGACCACACCAGATGCAGGCTTGCAGGGCTGCAGGCCCCGCTGGAGATATGGGAAAGCTCTCCCGTCCCCAGGGAGAGCTCAGTGAGCCTAGACAGGCTGTTCTGAAAATGACAGAAAAAGTGAAGTCACAGAGACCTGGCCCACCATTCACCCAGAGGCAAATTACATAAAGCTTTCTGAGCCTTTGCTTTGTCTAGTCCCTAACATAGGTCACAAGAGCTTTATCACAGGCCTGCTTAAGGAAGAAGTCAGATGGCAAGTCTATGAGGCCAGTGAACAAACCTAGCTAGCCAACACCCAGAGACCCTGGAGGAAGGGGGCTGACAGAGACCATTCATTACTGTTTCACTTCTCTCTTCACTTTGCGCCAAGTTCATGTGTCGTTCACTCCAACAGCAGGTAAACACTGAAAACACACACTGACAGGAAGGGCAGAACCTAACGACAGGAGCACACCCCCACGAAGGCTGCAGCACTGACACACTCATGTGGCCCTTGCAGTAGCACCTGCACATCTCCAGTGCTGCTGCCTAGCAACAGAGTACCATGAGGAAACCCCTCAAGCTGCGTCTGTGGGATGGTGGGCTCCTGGAGCCAGTTCACCACCTTGCCTCTCTGTCTCCAGCACGGGACAGAGGTAACTGGGGGTGGGGACCTTGGGCAGCCTTGCAATGCTGGCCTATTCTGTGGATTCTGACCATGCTGTGGGGAGGGGCCATCAGCAAGGTCTCTTGTATCCTTTGGGCATCTGCTTCATAACCCGGGATGAAGGTATTCCAATGCTGTGGCCCCTGGCCACCAAGTCATTTAGCCAGCTCACTAATCCCCACCTAAAAGTGGCAATGAAGCAATGGTGGAGCTGCAGAATGGTGGCTCAGGTAGGTGGGAGCACAGGTGGCAAGCATGGATTGTGGCCATGCAGAGACTGCCATGCCACAGCAGACCTGAGGCACAGCAAGCCAGGACATGATGACCTGTTATCTCATGGTGGCCTGGCTTAGGCCCAGTGCAGACACCTGCTCCACATAGTACCACAGCCCAGAACCCCTGAGCATCCAAGATCTGCTGAACCTGACCTTCCACTTCCACATGAGTAGCAGGAAAACAGAAGTGGGCCAGACCTGAATGGGATTGCAAGGCTAACCAGTAGTGCTGGTACTTTTCCAAATGCTGATTAGCATAAATTTGGACCAATAGCATTGACCCAAGTGCAGCAACTACTCTTGGGTCCCCTCTCTCATCCTTTGGGAGTTCCATTTCTACTCAGACTTGAATAAATCCTACTGTTACATGTACTCATTCTCATCTGTGGACTTCACTCTTTGAATGTGTGAGACAAGAACCCATAAAGAAATTGGTGGTGAGCTGCTGGGGTCTGCTATACCATTGGAGGGCAGAGCTCACCATTTAAGAACTGCGACACACTTCTCAGCTGCAGAGGCCTGCAGCTTATGCAGAACCCACCCATCCTAGCAGAAGCAGAGAATCTAGTTTCATCTCAAACTCTGGTTTCACCCCTAACCTCTGGGCAAAGGTGAGCCTGGTGTGTGTGGGCGGGACAACAGCGGCAAGTGCTGCCTCTTAGGCTCCCCTTGCGTCAATTGACAGCCAGGCCTTGGTGGAACCACTCCTTACCACCCTGGGCTGTGTGGGGAGGCAGTCAGTGTCTCGTCAGGCTGGGGGCCCTATTCAGGAAGCCTCAGAGAAGTGGCAGGGCTCTGGCTCCAGTTTTAGACCCAAGAGGCCAGGCTCCAGGTTTGCATCAAACCTGGAACTGAAGGTGTCGCTGCCTGTACATATCACCTAGACCAGGGCCAGACAACTTCTACAGGAAAGGGCTTATGATTTCCACCTTGCAGATTACATGGTCTCTGCTCGTGCAGTGCACAAGCAGCTAGAGCCATAGTAAGGGAACTAGTACAGCTGAGTTCCAAGAAAATTTTACTTACAGGAAACTGCAGCAGGCTGGGTTTGGCCTGTGGGCCAAAGCCTGCTCACTACTGACCCAGACCAAACCATTACCATATGGATGAGAAAAATGTCAGTCAGGACAATGGCCAAAAAGCTGAAGAGCACAGTTTGTGGAAATAGCTGGAATGACAGCCCTCGGCACTTACCCAGCCAGTTCCACATGGCAGCCTTCCTAACCTCAAACCTGGATGCACATACACAGGAGCTTGCCAGAGAGGGCTTCACTCAGACAAGGAGGGGTCTCCACTGGCACTTCCTCACAGTCCACCTACAATGCACTGGACATACCTGCAGAAGGAAAACCTGTCTTGCACTGAGCACAACTTCCAAATGTCCTGCCAACATTCACACTGGTGAATAGCCAAAGCTATTGATAATTATCTGAGACTAGCCTGAGAAACATCGCCTTTGGTAAAATCACAAAACATTTTTTGTGCACTGTTAGTATCAGCACATTCTTTAGAGCAGCAGTTGTAGTCATGCTGAGGAAGTATCACACTTCCTTTTGTTCAGAATTCAGCCAAGAGCTGCTCATCACTGCAGAAACCTACGTGGATAGCAGGAGGTGCACATGTCGGCAGCTCCGGCACAACCCATTGAGCCAGCACTCCTGAGAGCAGCTACAATGCAGCGGCTGCACAGGCGCAGAGGAAGTTGCCATGAATCCTAGTGTCCTTGTGCCCAGGTCCACACACTGACACACGCAGTACATACAGATCACTCTCCTCTTTATCTCACACTTAGGACCAGTACCAGACGTTGCTACCTCTAAAATTGCAGGTGCAGCAGGTGAGAAGGGGACATTACGCCTTGCTCATTATCAAGGGGGATGCTGGGGCCAACAGGATCAAGAAACATCCTGCCAGGCCAAGTCACACACTAGAAACAAGTCATAGTGAAGGTAGAGAATCACATGTCCGAAGTTTTCCCACTCCAACTAGACTACTTCGTGGAATCACAAGAAAAGCACACTAGAAGACCAAAGGGACCTGCTGTCATCAAGCACTGAGACCCTATCCCAGAGTGTTCCTCACTTCATCTGGGAGCAGGTGAAGCCTGCAGGACACAAGGGGCTCCAGCACCCTAGCCAGACTCCATGCCTTGCCTCACTACTGCAGAACCTTCACAAACTGGTACGACGAGAAGATGAGGGCAGGCTGGCCACAGGGTGGCTGGGCATGTGAAGATCAGGCAGAGAATGCAGCAAGTGGGGTTCTGGAGTTGATCCAGTACCTAAAAACCGCTTTTATTTAGACCAGCAATTTCCAAAGTCAATGAAATATTTATAGCAAGGTGGAAATTCCTTTGGAAAACCTGAAACTGTCATATGGTAAGATCTGCCAGTCTCAATTAAGTGCTTCCCAACAGGCAGGTGAAACCCAATGTCCAGCCCCAGGAAGACATACATAGACCTGGGTCAAAGGGCTACGGCCAGGACCACAGGGAAGCCGAAGCCACAGTCAGGGGAGGGAGCAGGATTCCCCTCAAGTACTCAGCAGAATGCTGGTCAGCACATATGGAAAGGAAATTCCCCATGGCTGACAAGTACATTGGAGGAGAGGACCAGAGGGATCATACAGGCCTGCTCCCACCAGCCAGACAGAAAACCCCATAATCCACAGGGTCAGTCAGGGTCCTGAGTGGTGAGGTACACTGGCCCTGGGATGAGTACTATCCAGAACAGCCCATCACATCATGCACACCAATTTCATGAAAGGTTCAACTGTGTCAAAGCAACTGAGCTGCATACTTGCCCAAAACTCAAAGGCAATTTATAGGAATGCAAAATATCCAGCATCCAACAAGATAGCACTCACAATGCCAGGCACCAAATCAAAATATCAAAAGGCAAAGGAAAAAAAAGATACAATAAAAAAGATGAATCCAAATGAACTTAGAACCAACATAGCTGTTAGAATTAGGGGACTTTAAAATGGCTACTATAATTGAATTCTATATTTTCAAAAGTTCAAAAGAAACATGGAAGAAAAAACCACAATAGACCATACTATAGAGGTGAAAGCTATAGTGTATGAAATTTAAAAATTACATGAATGATTTTAATGGAAGATTAGATTATAGTTGGGTGCAGTGGAACACACCTGTAATCCCAGAAACTTGGGAGGCTGAGGCAGGAGGATCCCAAGTTTGAGGCCAGCCTCACCAATTTAGTGAGATGCTCTCTCAAAAAATAAATAAATAAATAAAAAGGACTGGGGATGTAGCTCAGTGGTAAAGCATCTCTGGGTTCAATACCCAGCACCCTCTAAATAAGAACCCAAAAAACTATCAAAGGACAACAACAACAAAACCACAGGAAACCTGAAGACAAGGCAATAGGGATTATTTAAATTTTAAAAACAGAAACAAAATATCTTTAAAGTTGAGAAGGCCCTGGAGGCCTTGCCAAATGTTAACAACAAACCCATAGATCCAATAAACCCCAAAAGCCTAAGCATGAGAAACATGAAGAAAGATACACAGCATATATAATAATATTGCTAAAGACCAGTGATAAAACTAGGTATGGTGGCATACATCTATAATCCCAGTGATGCAGGAAGTTGAGGCAGGAGGATAGCAAGTTCAAAGTCAGCCTCAGCAACTTAGCAAGACCCTGTCTCAAATTTTAAAAACTTAAGGGCAGGGGCAGGGGCAGGGGCTATAGCTCAGTGGCAAAGTGCTTGCCTAGCACATGTGAGGCACTGGGTTTGATCCTCAGCACCACATAAAAATAAACAAACAAATAAATAAATGCAAGCATACTAGCCATCTACAACTACAAAAAAAATTTGGAAATATTAAAAAATAAAGGACTGGGATGTAGTTTCATGATAGAGCACACCTGGATTCAATACTCAGTACATACAAAACAAAACAAAAAATCTGGTGATAAACAATCTTAAGAGTAGTCAGAAAAACAGACATTACATACAAGGGACAATAATAAGGATGACAGCAGATAAGCTGTTGGAAACAATGCTAGTGAGAAGCCAATGCAACAACATCTTTGAAGCCCTGAATGGTAAATGACAACTGTGAAAATTAAAAACTTGACAAACCTTTGATACTGAGGGAAAAAAAAGACTCAAGTTAATAAAATTAGAAATGCAAGAGGGACATTATTACCAACCTTACAGAAATCAAATTATAGAACACCACAAAAATTACAACAAAAAATTTTAAAACCTAGATGTAATGGACAAATGCCTAGGATCCACAAAGACAAAACAAAATTTCTATAGTAAATAAAGAGATTAAATCAGTAATCTAAACTTTCCCACAAAAGATCAACCATGGCATTTGATTCATAATAACAAGATGGCTTAACTGGTGAATTCCACCAAATATTTAAATAAGGACCAGCTCCAATTCTTCTAAAAAATCTTTTTAAAAAAGAAGGTCAGAAGGGAATGCTCCTTGATTCAATCTATGAGGCCACCATTACCCTGATACAAAAGCCACATAAGACATCACATAAAAAGAAGACTAAGTCCAGTAACTCTGATGATTATAGATGTCAAAACCTTCAACAAGACATCAGCAAACTGGATTCATCAGCTTATTGAAAGGATCATACAACATGTCATGGTTTAGATAATAGGTGTCCCCGAAAAGCTCCTGTGTGAGACAATGCAAGAATATTCAGAGGTGAAATGATTCAGTTATTAGAGCCTTAACCCAATCAGTGAATTAATCCCCTGATGGGGAATGACTGGATGCTAACTGAAGGCAGACAGGGTGTGGCTGGAGGAGGTGGGCCACATGATCATATACCTGGGCAGAAAAAGCATTTGACAAAATCAAATGCATTTTTAAGATAAAAGTACTCAAGTACTTTTATGAGTAGGAATAGAAAGGAACTTCCATAACATGATAAAGAATAAAGATAAGAACCCATAGTTAATAACATACTTAATGATGAAAAACTGACTGAAAGCTTCTCCTTGAGATCAGGATCAAGAAAAGGATGTCCACTTTTACCACTGTTATGCAGCACTGTCCTGAAATCCAGTCAGGATAACTGGCAAAAAGAAAGAAAAGGTATTCAAACTGTAAAAGTTATTTATAGATTACATGATCTCACATGTAGAAAATCCTAAAATTAAAGCTATTAGAACTAATAAATGAATTCAGCAAAACTATAAAATACAAGATCATCATTAAAAAACTCCAGGGGCGCCAGGTGCAGTGGTGCATGTCTGTAATCCCAGCACTTTGGGAGGCTGAGACAGGAGAATCACGAGTTCAAAGCCAGCCTCAGCAACAGCGAGGCGCTAAGCAACTCAGTGAGACCCTGTCTCTACATAAAACACAAAATAGGGCTGGGGATGTGGCTCAGTGGTCGAGTACCCCTGAGTTCAATCCCCAGTATCAAAAAAACCAACAACAACAAAAGCCAGAAAATCCAGGGGCATTTCTAGGAACTAGCAATGAACAAATCAAAAAGGAAATTAAGAATATAATTCCATTTATAATACCACCAAAGA
Source organism: Xerus rutilus (assembly GCA_028644305.1). Lineage (NCBI taxonomy): Eukaryota > Metazoa > Chordata > Mammalia > Rodentia > Sciuridae > Xerus > Xerus rutilus. Next base: position 12,841,413 of record CM053415.1, on the reverse strand, counting down.
GAATAAAATACAAGTATGTTTAAATAAGAAAGTGAAAGACTTGTAATGCAATGAACTATAGAACATTGCTGAAAGAAATTAAAAGAAAATCTCAATAAATGTAAACACTTTCTGTGCTCATGCTCACAGGTTAGAACACTATTACTGTTAAGACAGTAAGATTCCCCAATACAACCCCTGTTAAAATCCCAAATGACAACTTTTTTTTCTTTTTTTCAGAAATGGGAAATAACTTATCCTAAAATTCACATGGAGCTGCAAGAGACCCTCAATAGCCAAGACAATCTTGAGGGAAAAAACATATAGCTGAAAGATTCAAGTACAAAACCACAGTGATTAAAACAATCAGGTAATAGCCTAAGGAAAGATATACAGATAAACAGAACAGAACTGAGTCCAAAAACAAATCCGAACGCCTATGATCAATCACTTGTTTTTGTTTTGTTTTCTTTTTTTGGTACCAGGAATTGAACCCAGGGGTACTTAACCACTGAACCATATCCCCAGCCTTTTTCGGATTTTATTTTAAGACAAGGTCCGATTAAGTTAAGTTGTTGAGGCTGGCCTTGAACTTGCGATCTTCCTGCCTCAGCCTCCTGAGTTGCTGGGATTACAGGCATGTACCACTGTGCCTGGCTCAACTGCCTTTTTTTTTTTTTTTTTTGGTACTGGAGATTGAACTCAGGAGCACTCGACCACTGAGCCACATCCCCAGCCCTATTTTGTGTTTTATGTAGAGACAGGGCCTCACTGAGCTGCTTAGCACCTTACCATTGCTGAGGCTGGCTTTGAACTCGCAATTCTCCTGTCTCAGCCTCCCTAAATGCTGGGATTACAGGCGTGAGCCACTGTTCTCGGCTTCAACTGCTTTTTTTAAAATATTTTTTAGTTGTAGATGGACACAATATCTTTATTTATTTTTTTATGTGGTGCTAAGGATCGAACCCAGTGCCTCCCACATGCCAGGCAAGCGCTCTACCACTGAGCCACAATCTCAGTCCCTCAACTGCTTTTTAAGAAGGATGCCAAGACCACTGAACAGGGAAAAAAACATCTCTTCACAAATGGTTTTGAGACCACTAAACATCCACACGCTAAAGAATCAAGTTGGACCCCTACCTCACACCATATTAAAAAATTAACTCAAAATGGATCAAAACCTAGATGTAAAGCTAAAATTACAAAACTCTTAGAAGGAAACATAGGAGTGAATCCTCCTGACTTTGGATCTAGCAATGACTTGACCTCTTAGGATATGCTGGGGGGTGGGGATAAGGAGACAAAATAGACTTCATCAAAACTAAAACCTTCTGTATACCCGAAGGACTTTATTAAGAGAATAAAAAGACATACAGATAGGGGGTGGGTCTTTGAAAATCATATCCCTAGTACAGGTTTAGTATTCAGAATGCATAAAGAACTCTTGTAACTCATCAACAAAAAGATGGCCTAGTTTAAAAATGGGCAATGGAGCTGGACATGGAGGTGCACGCTAACCACCAGGGAGGTGTAAATCAAAGCCATGAGATACCATTTCGCACCCGCTAGGGTGGCTTTAATCTAAAAACAAAAACAAAAACAAACCGAAAACAAGTGTTAGTGTTAATTCTCTCATTCCTGATATGGTAATTTCTCTGTCTTCCCACTTTCTTTCCTGATTGCTCTGGCTAGAGGTTTATCAATTTCGTTGATATTATAGAACCAGATCTTGAATCTAATTTACACAATTCAAAGGTAAGTGTGAATAAGATGAAAACAACTGAACTTCAGGCAGGACAGATGTAGTTTTTTCTGAGAGAGGAGCAAAAGCAGGACCAAGGCCAGGGTAGTCCAGCTACCCAGAGTAAGAAACCCCTAACACTTCAAGATGGAGCTCTCCAAGCAGATGGCATGAGATCCAGCTGCAGCAGAACCAGGCACAGGCTCCCATGAGAGCTTCCCACACTAGGCACACAGCCCTTCAGCCTCCCTAGATCAATACAGCCCAGTGCCCTAAATCTGCCTATGCTCCTATCCATAGGCTCCTCCTCTCTGTGTAGACCTTAGCCCCAAAGCTTCATAGAACTTTAATGTTAATAGTGCTCATGGTTGCCTCCCCAGCATGGCAAAATCTTTAAATAGAGACTGTGTATTTCAGTTTAATTTGAGAGGATGCATGGTTTGATCCCAGAGGCCTTACCTAATTCCACAAAGTAATAACCAGAGGAAAGGCTGGGTAACTTGCTCCCCCACACCCACCAGCAATTCTAATTAACGTGACCACTGCTAGGCACCAGAGACAGCATGCTCGTCCACGTGCACACACCTACACAGTCTCATCACTCATTCACTGGACATACATGAGTCCTCACCTGTGATAAATACCACTGGGGTGGTGATGACGTGGAGTGCAGGGTCTTAGAAGGCTCTGAGGCCACAACTGGCTCTCCAGGGCACAAGCTGGGAAGAAATGGCTCATGTGTCCAAGAGGTGATTCTGAGATCAGGATGGGAACTCTGCCCAGAGGATACCATTCTGCTCCACTTCCAGTCCATCAGCACCCAGGAGGGTCACTAGAGGGGCTGCTGCTTCTTAGTAAGGGAAGGAAGGAACCTTAAGTTAAGCCCTCACTACCATTTTCATTCCAGCCTGGAGGGTACAAGAGGCTACACAGCCAGACAGCTCACCCCGTCACCACCTGCTGAGCACAGCCAGTCACCTGAGCTGGGAAACAACGGCTCCTCAGAAAAAGAAGCCCAGCTGGAGCATGCAGCCCAACAGTTTCCACCCTGGACAGCCAGCTCCTTGTTCTAAAGTGGCTCTCAGTGCCCACCCTAGGGAGGAGGCCACTTCAGAGCAGAGTGAATGAGCTCCAAAGGGATGAGCAGTGCTGTGAAGTCAGGGCTGGAGGGTAGGCACATGCCCACTGACAGCTAAATGCTGAGCCAACTACACCTTCACTCTAGGGCAGAAGGCAGGCCAGCCTGGGACATGGAGGAATCCAGTGTGTGAGAGGTGAAACAGAATAAAGTCAAAAGCAGTGCATGTCTACAAGCAGTGCACTCAGTTCCTGCTACCTGAGCGCACAGAGGAGTAATGACACACTTTAAAAGGGTTCCTGCCACCTCAAACCCTTCTCTTGTTGGGGGCCAACCCCAGCCCATCCGCCCTCACAGGATAATGGCTCCAGGGCCTAGTGAGCCATGCTGTGCACATGTGCTCCCACTGGCTCTGATATTTAACCAGAATCAATGAGGTGCCTTCTCCTTAGAATAGCAGGTAAGATGCGAGGGTCTGCAGATAATTTCCTGCCTGCTGGATGCAAGATAATGAAATCTGCTTAGAAGAAGCAACTGAACATGAATGTCCCCTATGGAAAGAGCCTTCCCCACCATACAGCTGCCCCAATCTGGAGGCTTCATGTCTTTGCAAGACCTTGCATGTGCAGGTTACCCCAGCAGGGGCTCTCTGGAGCTTAGTGGCAGTTGACACAGGCATACAAATTTGGCTCCATGCTCCCTGGTGGGAGAGAAAGCCCAGGTGCACAAGGATCACAGCAACACTGTGACTGCTGAGTAGTGTGGAGGGCAGGATGTGCCCAGGAGGAGCTGCTGCCAGGGCTCAGGCAGGAAGGCAAGCAACTCTGGAAGAGCTGGTAGGGTAGGCTCTTCAGACAAAGGAAAGCTTCCCCAAGCTCCTGCACCAGGCAGAGGCCACACCCACTCTCTCTTGGATGTCCCGCCCTGTGAGGGAGCTCAGGACAGTGAGTGAGGGGCCTGTGGATTTGAGCAGCACAGCAGAGGCAGAAGTGCTGAAGGCTGACGCAGCACGAAACTGGTAGCTGAAAAAGAGCTGAGCAGAGAGGGCCACCAGAGATGCACAAGGTTAAATCACCAAGTACTGTGTGCCTAGAACTAGGATGAGGACAAGACCCTTTCCTGTGTGGAGTCACTCTCATCATTTCTAAACATAAATTAACTAATTCTTCTTTTTGTGATCGCAGATTAAATCTTTTTTATCTTTTGTGGCATAGAATCCACAGGGGTTCATTCTGCTTTAAGTCTAAAGCACACACCTTCTCCTCCTCTCCCTTCCAGGAGCCCAACAGGGGCTGTAAACAAGCAACCTGCCAGCAACAAGAACTACAAACACCTGGGAGGGCATCTGCCAAGGGACACACAGCAGAAATACACCTAACAGAGGGGCGAGAACCTCCAATAGCAGGGAAGGATAGAGAGGCCAACATGGGGAACAGGCACATGGGGCGTCTGTACTGCAGAGATCGCGTGTTCCCACATTAGCCCATGGGCCACACAATTCCAACAGGGTTTCTGCGAAACTTGGGAAGGTGACTCTGAAGTTCACTTGAAAGAGAAAACATGAGGATGCCTAGGGCAATTCTGCAAAAGAAAAACCACAGAAAGGTCTCACAGAATCAGACACCACACACAGCACAAGGCTCTGCTGACTCAGAACCTGTATCCTGGGGGCACAGACAAAAACAGGCTGCAGTGCTCCTTTCACTTTGAGACTTTTCTTCTGCTTTTTTGGAGGTAAGTGGGGGTCCATCTATCTTCTATGGCTAGGGGCCAGAAATCAAGCCACCGGAAATTTATTTTCTGGGCTAAGGCAACAACTTTCAGGCTACTGTTTCTAAAGTGCAGATGACCCTTGCAAGGTGGCACATCTTGGATCTTGCTGACCAGATGGGAAAGGAGAGTGGGGCATGGACAACCTGCTCCTAAATGTCCACATCTAGCCAGTCAGCAAACACTTCAAGTGATCAGCTACCTGCCTGGCCCTGGCCAGTGCTGGAGGCTGAGATCCGCCAGATCCTCCATTTCTGTGGAGCTCACAGGGCACTTGGAGGTGGCACCTCATTGGCTGCAGTACAGGTGTCCCGGGGTTTGGAGTCACCTAGGACTGAGCCCCAGCAGGCTATCTCCCAACTATGTAAATGTGGGTACGTCACAGTCCTCACTGAGCCTCTTCCCTCCTTGGAATAACTAGAACCACAATTTGACCAGCTCACAGGTTTGCCGGGAGGGTCATGGTGAAACAAGCCACACAAAGCATTGAGCCTGTGCCTGAAACAAAATGTGCAACAGCAAACACTGGCTACCCTAAGGTCACTGTGCCTAGGAAAACATGATGAGATGATGGTGGTGATGACAGTCAAGTGCCGCATGGAGGCAGCACAACGGGAGGAATCACCAGGGAACAGGGCTGGCGGAGTGCATCTTCACCTGAAGGGACAACTGGGCTCTGTAAGGCTGAGCACATTCCAGGAGAAGGGACAGCACAGGAGTCACATGAAGTGTGAGAAGAGGGCTGCTCAGAGCTGGCAAGGGCTGTGCGTCAGTGGAAGAGGGGTGTATGGGCACACCCTTGCCGGGTGCCAAGGACTAGGTGAAGACACAGGCTGGCCACACCCAGGATGAGAGGAGAACATACC